>JAJSOF020000003.1:1834001-2265389 GCA_025594305.2 Periplaneta americana
CTTGAGGACGTTTACGTTGGAAGAGAAACGCAAATTACAAGGCCTTTTAAAGTAACAGTAGGCCTACTTCATCCCATTTTATATTGTGCAATATTTAACTTTGTCACCTGAACTTTGAGTTTAAGATTTATTCGATGGTGTTCGGGTAAAGGAGGTTAAGTCTTTTTTTTGTGCAAATGGAGTTTTGTTCTCCAGGTGAATACACAAGTTAAGTTCTATAGTTGGCTGTGCAAAAAACAAAAGAATAATAGCATTTGATATGTTTTATATGTGTATAAAATTATTTGCAATAAGGGCCTAAGTTTAATTTTCATTTATTCCAAAACCCATTTTTATGACGTAACTCCCTTTAGTCAAGCACCATGAATTATTTACGTTTAGGATATGAAATATTTTCCAACATACCTATCGAAAAATTCCAGTAATAGTACAAATTTTACACACATAGGACTTATTATCTGTATAACACTGCCGGGAAACTAAAATTACCTCAAAATATCGAAAATTCCAGATAAGAACTTCGACTTTACATATATCCCGCCATGTATTCAAGATCTCAAGATTCCAGCTCTTGCGTAATATTAATTTTTTACGGTTTAAATTTTTATAATTTCGTAGCTATTAGCACCGAATCATACAAAGACAGTTTTTTACGAGATACGCTGAAGCGATATGTTGCGAGAGTTAAACATTTGAAGGCCGATGTCATGTACAATTGCCATGGTTACTAATCTTTCCTTTCGTTTAGTTTCTTTAACAAACTTCATCTAGGCCTACAATCCCGATTCCTATCATCTATCACCAATCCCATTAACTCTACACGATACCACGTGACAAAACACTCTGTCATATGCATGATCCGTACACAGATCCGCCCAACTTCCTCCCCTCATCTTGCTAGGAACCTCCAGAGATAGGGGAGTAAACCCACACGTATGAAATTTTATCACGGGATTGCAAAGAAGCGTAGCTATGGCGACAGATTGAGAACAATTCAATAGATGACAATCGCGGCTTTATAATAATTTACTATATACTTCATACAAAATAACAATTGACATCAGAATACGAGCTATTAGGGAAAAGTAGTCCAAAGAAAGACACAAGAAGTACGGGTCTGAAAATCTATGTAAAGATCGCTGTAACAAAACTCGCGTGTGGCACGTAAAGCGAGATATCCTGCATTATAACGGTTATCCAAGGCTGACAACCTCTAGATGATGCAGCACACATGCACTGCTACTCGTGATAGGCATTTGTTCACTTTTACAAAGCAAAGATTATGTTATTTAAACAACTGACTTTCACTTTCGCTATCCTTCAACCCTTGTACGAAAAATAACAGAGGCTATTCATGGACGGTAACATAAATATATTGTAATTCTTTATTTAAAGTTCCTTTTAAATTACATTGAACAACATATTTTTACTTTTTGTCTTACTCCGAAATAAAAATAGGTGAATATTACTAATATATGTGCCTTAAATCTGAATTTAAAATCAAAATTGTTCCATACGTACCATTTTCCGGGAAAAATGAATTGAATTTTTTCTGGGAAAAAAAAAACTTTTTGTTTTTAATATTTCACTGCTTCTGATAAAATTATAACACACTAGGCATTCAAAAACAGTTATATTACCGGTTGTTCTGTATGGTTGTGAAACTTGGACTCTCACTTTGAGAGAGGAACAGAGATTAAGGGTGTTTGAGAATTAGGTTATTAGGAAAATATTTGGGGCTAAGAGGGATGAAGTTACAGGAGAATGGAGAAAGTTACACAACGCAGAGCTGCACGCATTCCATTCTTCACCTGACATAATTAGGAACATTAAATCCAGACGTCTGAGATGGGCAGGACATGTAGCACGTATGGGCGAATCCAGAAATGCATATAGAGTGTTAGTTGGGAGGCCGGAGGGAAAAAGACCTTTGGGGAGGCCGAGACGTAGATAGGTAGATAATTTTAAAATGGATTTGAGGGAGGTGGGATATGATGGTAGAGACTGGATTAATCTTGCACAGGATAGGGACCAATGGCGGGCTTATGTGAGGGCGGCAATGAACCTCCGGGTTCCTTAAAAGCCAGTGTGTAAGTAAGTAAGTAAGTAAGTAAGGAATTCAAAATGCCTCGTAACACTTTAAAAATGTGTACTGGATACAAAACTGATGTTACATAGTTTTAAACACAACAACAATAGAAATAATAAGAAAAATCTCGGAATTTTAACTTACATTTAAAATAATTTTCTGGATGATTTCTGTTTATAACTAAACCCAGGACTGTCTTTTACAAGAAACCAACAATAGTCTGCAAGCATGCTGGATGATGATCTTCCTTTTTATCGCATTTCCATTTTAGATATTTCTTGATTAAATCTTTCCCCGTGTTCGTCGCTTACCGCTCCAAAGTTAGGAGGAAAGAAATCCACATGAGAATGTAAAAAGTGTATTTTGGGAGACATTTACACCCCACTTTCTTATATGCACTTAACACGATTTCCACAACAAGTTCTATGTAGTTGCATGCCCTAGAATTTCCCAAGAAATTTGAGCAAATATCTTTGAAAGCGCGTCATGCCGTTTTTTTCTGTAACGGAAAGTTTTTCCTCAAACAAAGAGTCAGCCATAACTTTGTGAATTTGTGGTGCGATGAAAATTCCCTCTTTTAATTTGCCTTCACTCAAAATGGTAATTTTTTTCCTTTAAATACTGAAAATCACACCCTTGCTTTTCATTACGTAGATCTAACTGAACTGTTATGAAATTTACTGACCTATATCTGTTTATTTATTAGAAGTATAAAAGGACATGCCAACAACCATAAGAAACCGGAAATAAGTCATAAACTCATAAAATGCATTAGCTTTTGTTTTGGTTTACAACCCCAACTCGCTCCAGATGTTCACTGGGGGAGCGCTTATCGGAAAGTGAAATCATAGTATATCTTAAAATCTTTACGTGATACGAAGAAAAGAGATGCATTTTCGGGTTCAGCGCACACCAAACCATAAGGGACACATTGTTTTAAGTCGGAGCAAAATTCTTGTTGTTCAGTGTTACAGAATTTCTTCATAGATATTTCTAACTGTATTTTTGTTTAGGGCTTTCCGTTGCTTCTCAAGAAGAATTTAGTGCAGTCACTCTCGATGCCTCATTTTGATTACTGTGACACTCTCTACACTGACCTTAACATGAGACTGACAGACAGACTACAGGGTGTTCATAATGCATGCGTTCGATTTATTTGCAACGTCCGTAGATCTGACCGTATCACACCTTCACTAAATATGCTGTCCTGGGTCCGTCTCAAAGAGCGAAGAACTATTCACTCTCTCACGTTACTCTTCAATATTCTTCTAACCTCTAACCCTAGCTACTTAGCTTCTCGTTTTCAACATTTGTCCTCATATCACGAAATAGATACTCGCCCACAACACCATATCACACTCTCCACTCCTAAACACAGAACATCCTTCTACTCTTCATCTTTCACCGTCTCTGCAGCTCATCTCTGGAACTCTCTACCACAACATGTCAGAGACTGTCGGACATTGTCTAGTTTCAAATATAAATTAAAATTGCGCTTTTTGAATTAGATTCCTTTCAGTTATAAGTCCTTTTCTCTGCCATAGTTTTGTAAAAATATAGGCTATATATATTTTTTCCTTCCTTTTCCCTTTTTGTTCTCTTTATCAGCCGATGAATTTATTATCATAGCCTTTTTATCGTGAATTTTATTTAATTTTCGTATTTCTTTTCTTTTTTATTATTATTTTATTACATTCCATTTTGATATATTCTTCCTTACGTTTTTCCATATTAACCATTTGTACTAAATGACTTGCTTTTACTATATTCAAATGTATTTTACTTTCTTTTTTTTTATTATGGTATTATTTTCATGTTGTTTAGTGTCGATTTTATTATGCTATTACTTACTTACTTACAAATGGCTTTTAAGGAACCCGAAGGTTCATTGCCGCCCTCACATAAGCCCGCCAGCGGTCCCTATCCTGTGCAAGATTAATCCAGTCTCTACCATCATATCCCACCTCCCTCAAATCCATTTTAATATTATCCTCCCATCTACGTCTCGACCTCCCTAAAGGTCTTTTTCCCTCCGGTCTCCCAACTAACACTCTATATGCATTTCTTATTATAGGGATACGTAACAAGCTGTTTTTTACGGTGATGGGTTGTTAGCCCTTCGCCCAACCCCCAAGCTGGAGGACCACCCCTTATCGGCTGTCCACGACTGCTTATTCAATATATTCGCAGCTACCCTCCATATCTGGAGGCCGTCTCCTCTATCCGCAACCTGAGGACGCGCCATGCCGTGGTGATAGGGACCCACAATACATGGTTATGCTATTATTATTATTATTATTATTATTATTATTATTATTATTATTATTGTATTATGTTAGTATTTTGTTCTTTAACTTTTTGTTAAATTTTAACTGCTTGTATACTTTGTGACCTGGTAGAGTGTAAGAGAAGGTCCTATGGCCTTAACTCTGCCAGTATAAATAAAGAATTATTATTATTATTATTATTATTATTATTATTATTATTATTTTTGTATTATGTTAGTATTTTGTTCTTTAACTTTTTGTTAAATTTTAACTGCTTGTATACTTTGTGACCTGGTAGAGTGTAAGAGAAGGTCCTATGGCCTTAACTCTGCCAGTATAAATAAAGAAATTATTATTATTATTATTATTATTATTATTATTATTTAATTATTCTCTTAATAACGTCTGTATTATTAGGAAAAATTCTATAAAAGATCTTGGTGTACTACTCGATTCTAAATTACACTTTCACGATCATGTTCAATATATTTATAATCATTCAATAAGAATGCTTGGTTTAATAAGGTCCATAACCTATTCTTTTTCTACTCCTGAGTCACTATTAATTCTATACTTTACTTTGGTTCGCTCTAAACTTGAATATGCATCTGTAGCCTGGAATTCCATTACTTCAACCGATTCGGTTAAATTGGAAAATATTCAAAGAAAATTTATTTCCTTATGTGCTTTTCGATTTATACCCAATTCCTCCGACTTTAACTATGAGATTACCTGTAAATATTTTAACTGTTGTAGCCTTTATGCTAGACGTCTAAATCTTGATTATCAATTTTTTTGCAAAGTTATCAAGGGTGATATTGATTGTGAGTCTATCATAAACAATATCAGCCTTCGTATTCCTACAAAAGGTTTAAGATTTCAAAAAAAATTTTATAACCGAAATTCAAAATGACTTTCTCCAGTCTGTAGATGCATAAAATATGCCAATTTGCATGGACACAATTTAGATCCTTTTAAGGTTTAGTTTCGTTTTGATTATTAGTTTTTACTGTTTGTACTCAATTGTATTCATGTATGTTTTTGTTATTTAAGATATTATTTATTTTTGTTTTGCACCTTTGTATCTTCTGTTTGTGTATTGTGCTGAACTATAATTGGCCTCTGGCTGTTGTTCAGCACACAAATATTAATAATAAATAATAAATAAATAAATAAATAATAATAATAATAATAATAATAATTATTATTATTATTATTATTATTATTATTATTATTATTATGATTAGTATTATTAATGTTCGATTTTTAAAAAAAGTTATACAGACCGTCACTTAGTCCGGAAGAAAAAATTGAACTCTTGTTTGTTACAGTTTAACACGTACTTGTGAAATTAATTGGTTTGCCTACACTCGCATGCCATCGCAGTCTCATTGTATTTTGCCTTGCAGTCCTTTGCTCGCAGTTAATTTTTTTACGATCGCGCCAGTTTATGATACATTTGAGAACCGATAACGTAAACCAACTCGCAAACAATGGGTAATCAATTTTTCATCCGCTCTTTTACGACAGCTGAGCATACCGACAGATGAGATCAAGGAACGGAAGCCGTAAACCCCAAGTTGCCCTCCTTGCATAGCAACTTAAGGTTGTACCATTGCGGCATGGTGAATGGCTCTCGAGTGGCGTTCTAGTTGTTGGCAGATGACTGAAAAAATAATCTTCTCGTCCTGACTAATTTATCATCACCTAAATTATTGGCACAAAAGTCCGGAACTGAATTATACAAAAAGTCGGTTTGTACTAAAAATTCCTTGACGGTTTCACCTGGAACCCCGGGAAAGATTCTCCCGAAACTCAAGGAAATGATACTCCTGGAATCCCGGAAAAGATATTCTGGAACCCCAGGAAACTATTCTCCTGAAATTCAGAAAACGATTTTCCTGGAAATTCGGGAAGGATTCTCCTGGAAGTCCATGAACAATTCTCCTGGAACTCCCGGAACAATTCTCCTGGATCTAGGGAACAATTCTCCTGGAACTTCGGGACGGATTCTCCTGGAACTCTGGGAAGAATTCTCCTGAAACTCAGGGAAAAATTCTCCCGGAACTCAGGGAAGGATTCTCCTGTAATTCCGGGAAGGATTCTTCTAGAATTCCGGTAAGGATTCTTCTAGAACTCCGGGAAGAATTCTCCTAGAACTCCCGGAAGGATTCTCCTGGACCTCCGGGAAGAATTCTCCCGAAACCCAGGGAAGGATTTTCGTGGAACTCCGGGAAGAATTCTTCTCGAACTCCGGGAAGGATTCTTCTGGAACTCCGGTAAAGATTCTTCTGGAACTCCGGGAAGGATTCTTCTGGAACTCCGGGAAGGATTCTTCTGGAACTACGGCAAGGATTCTTCTGGAACTCCGGTAAGGATTCTTCTGGAACTCTGGGAAGGATTCTCCTGAAACCCAGGAAAGGATTCTCCTGAAACTTACGGAAGAATTTTCCTGGAACTCTGGGAACAATTCTCCTGGAACCCATGGAAGCATTCTCTGGAACCAAAGGGAAGATTCTTCTGGAGCTCCGGGAAGGATTGTCCTGGAACCAATGGAAGGGTTCTCCTAGAGTTCCAGGAAAGATTCTTCTGGAACGCATGGACATATTTTCCTGTAACTCCGGGAAGGATTCTCCTGAGACTCCGGGAAGGATTCTTCAGAAACTCCGGAAAGGATTCTCCTGGAACTCCAGGAAGGATTCTCCCGGAACCCAGGGAAGTATTCTCCTAAAACTTAGGGAAGAATTCTCCTGGAACTCTGAGAACGATTCTCGTGGAACCGATGGAAGGATTCTCCTGGAACCAAAGAAAACATTCTTTTGGAGCTCCCCTGTAACTCCGGGAAGGATTCTCCTGGAACTCAGTGGAAGGATTCTCATGGAATTTCTGGAAGGATTCACCTGGAAACAAGTGGAAGGACTCACCTGGAATTTCGAGAAGGATTCGCTTGAAACTCCGGAAAGGATTCTCCTGGAATCCAGGGACGGATTCTCCTGGAACTCAGGGAAGGATTCTCCTGGAGCTAAAGGAAAGATTCTTCTGGAGCTTTTCTGTAACTCCGGGAAGGATTCTTCTGGAACTCAGTGGAAGGATTCTCCTGGAATTCCTGGAAGGATTCTCCTGGAAACAAGTTGGACTCACCTGGGACTTCGAGAAGGATTTGCCTGAAACTCCGGGAAGGATTCTCCTGGAACCCAGGAAAGGATTCTCCTGGAACCCAAGAAAGGATTTTCCTGGAACTCCGGAAGGATTCTCCTGGAATTTCGAAAAAGGATTCTCCTGGAACCCATGGAAGGATTCTCCTGGAACCCATGGAAGGATTCTCCTGGAACCCATGGAAGGATTCTCCTGGAACCCATGGAAGGATTTTCCTGGAACCCATGGAAGGAATATCCTGGAACCAAGGGAAGGATTCCATTGAAACACAGGAAAAAAAATCTACTAAAACCCAGGGAAGGATTCTCCTGGAAATCAGGTAAGGATTCTCGTAGAACCGAGGAAAGGATTCTAGGCCTACTAGAACAGCGGGAAGGATATTACTGGAACAGCGAGAAGGACTCTACTGGAACTCATGAAACGATTCTCATGTAGCTTCGGAACGGATTTGCCTGAAATACGTAATGAATTCCTTCTCAAAATACCTGACAGGTACGTCCGTGAACGGATTCGTCTGGATCCCTAGACGAACTGGCTGAAATTCCGGATCATAATGGAATTTAACTTCGGATCGATTTTCATTAACATATTTAACTCGAAACTAGATTGGGCAGAACAGAAAGATGGAACCAAATGGACCGAAAAATGGATCGAATTGGGATTGCAATATCGCTGTAAAATGTGTATAAATGCAGAGATGAAATTCATACGGACCGGATGATCGTATCACACTGTATCACCTGATGACGCATGCCGGCCTGTACTTTCACTGGCAGAGGAATGGTGTCAGGCTGTTATTCGAACTTTCCCAGATCAATAAAAACTTACACGGTACGGGCATCGTGCGCCGTTCTTGCACTGAACGGCCGGCCTCTCTTACTACGAGCGTCTTCATGTCAAATCTGATTACGCTGGATGCCTTGGTAACACATCGGACTCAAAAGGGCAGCTGTAGCAAGAAAAAAAAACACGGACGAACTGGGAAACAAAACACACACGAACCTGAAAACAAAAAACGTAATAACTGCAATATGATGCATATCTATTCTCGAAAACAAGATAAGGCAAATATAAAGCACTCTTTAGCTGAAAAATAATGCATAATAACCTTGGTTCAAAACAAAAAAACTTCCGGGCTTAAAAGAAGACAATACTCGCTGGAAAACAAGACATCAATGCCCAAAAACAAGACACGTCAAGGCCCAAAACAAGATAAACCGACCTTCCAAAAACAATACATACCCGAATTAAAAACAAAACACGCCCGAGATCAAAATGGGGACACGTTTGGGCTAAAAACAAAACACGACCGATCTCAGAAAACAACACAGATCCGCGCTCAAAAACAAACCATGTCATGGGTCAAAAATAAGACAGAAAGAGACTCCAAAAACAAGTCACGCCCAAAATGCAAAACAAGACAGACTCAGGTGCCAGAAAACAAGACATGCCCCGGCTCAAAACAACACACGCCTAAGCTCAAAAACACACGTTCTGGCTCTAAAACAAAACACATACAAGAAAGTCCGGCTCAAAAACAAAATACGCTCAAACTGAAAAAAAGACACGTACGAATAAAAAAAAAACTTTTCCGAACACAAAAAATGGAATATGTCGTAAAGAAAAACACAAAACAAGTCTGAGCTCTGAAACAAAACACATCCATACTGCGAAGAAGACAATACTCGCGACAAAACAAGACATCCAGGCCCAAAAACAAGACACGTCAGGGCCCAAACAAGTGTTCGGGCTCAAAAACAAGTTCACCCCTTGGCTCCAAAACAAGATAAACTGGCCTTCCAAAAACAAGACATGCCCGAATTCAAAACAAAACACGCCCGAGCTCAAAATGAAGACACGGCTGGCTAAAAACAAAACACGGCCGATCTCAGAAAACAACACAGATCCGCTCTCAAAAACAAGACATGTCAGGGCTCAAAAATAAGTCGCAAAGAGACTCCAAAAACAAGTCACGTCCGAATTCCAAAACAAGACAGATTCAGGTGCCGAACAACAAGACACGCCCCGGCTGAAAACAACACACGGCTGAGCTCAAAAACACACGTTCGGGCTCTAAAACAAAACACATACTAACCTCCAAAACAAGAAAGTCCAGCTCAAAAACAAAATAAGCTCAAACTGAAAAAAGACACGTACGAATAAAAAAAAAACTTTTCCGAACACAAAAAATGGAATATGACGTAACCAAAAATACAAAACAAGTCTGAGCTCTGAAACAAAACACATGCATGTTGTGAAGAAGACAATACTCGCGATAAAACAAGACATCGAGGCCCAAAACCAATACGCGTTCGGGCTCAAAAACAAGTCACACCTTGGCTCCAAACCGAGATAAACCGCCCTTCCAAAAACAATAGAAATATCCTAATTCAAAACAAAATAAAGACACGCCTGGGCTAAAAACAACACAGATCCGCGCTCAAAAATAAAACATGTCACAAAGAGATTTAAAAAACAAGTTACGTCCGAATTCCAAAACAAGACAGATCCATATGTCAAAAAACATGTCCAGGCTCAAAAATAACACGCGCCCGGGCTATAAAATAAGACACGTCCCGGCTCAAAACAACACACACCTGAGCTCAAAAACACACATTGGGGCTCTAGAACAAAACACGTACCAAGCTCCAATTACAAGAAAGTCTGGCTCAAAAACAAGATACCCTCAAATTGAAAATTGAAAAAAGACACGTATGAATAAAAAATAACCTTTCTGAACACAAGAAATGAAATATGTCCCAACCAAAAATACAAAACAAGTCTGAGCTCTGAAACAAAACATATTCATACAAAATTCGTTATTGTTTACTCAACTGTCGGAAGACAGTTTTGATTTTAATAGTGACACCAATAAGGCAGCACTCATGAAGCAAATAAGCCAGGATATAATGGGATGGCGTGGTCAGTTCCTTCCTACCACAAAAAATATATATATGCTCAAATATGAAATAGGCCTACGTCAGATATCGGAAACAAAATAGGTCACATCTCGAAAACAAAAGAAGCTCGAACTTGAAAAAAGTACGACCTGGGGATCACAGCTTTATGAATTTAGCATGAAGACTAACACACAGCGCTGGTCTTCCGGGTTCGATTCCCGGGCAGGTCATTGTGGAATTTGAAAGCAGACATTGCAAGGGGTTTTCCTTGTGGTTTCCCTCTGCCATTCCACCCCACTTCACCTCCCCCTTATTTCTTCTATAAATTGCAATTGTTAAAAATAGTCTGGGATGAATTCTTGAGAGTAATATGGGTTTCTGAAGCTGATATACAAACCACCTGGGGTTCGAGTCCCTAGAACTTATCAGGTTACTGGTATGCGGATGGGACATAGGGACTGAGACAGGATGGCCCACCTTGTCAGCATAGGTTTCACGGTCACCTGTCGCACTTGAACAATCACATGTTTAAGTGTTTAAGGGCTAGTCCCAGCAACAGTCCTCGAAAATTCAAGCCAAGTATACACAGATAACATTGGTTCAATCACATAAATACGTACCAAAGAATTATGCGTGATTTGATAAATAACAATCACTCCAAAAGACTTATTTGTTTGGGCAATCACTTGAATTAGAAGCGACTTTGAAATGTGGCGTCAAGGTGCCTGAAGGGCGCGGAGGCTGGACTCCACAGCATTGTAAACAGGTTGTGTGTGCAATCAATACTTCAACGATGTCAGCCTAGCGAAAACAATCAATCACTGACGGAAGAGAATTTCCCCTGGGTTTGGTGCCTTCCACTGATAGGGTTGCTGTCTGATCAGAGCGCTTCCTTCCTCCAGGGACAGGGCCCGTCCTCGCTAACTTCAATTTGGAAGTAAAGCAGAGATACTCGCCTGGTAAGACATATTGGTAATCATTCAGAGTAAGTCAACACGCAGAAAAAAAAACCCACAAGCGCATGTACACTGGAAGATAAATAGAAGAATTGTACCTACTCACAGGCACACAAACAACACAATTACACACAGGAACACAAAGTGTACACGATAGCATGCTGATTAGAACAGACCTATACAATTCAAGGAAAAATGTACTATCTTCCATATTTTTACGTACAAGGGTTCAAAAATAGCGCGCGGGACAAGAAGAACAAGGAGAATATAGGGAAAATAAGGGGAAGATATGGAGAACAAGAAGAAGGAGTAAAGAACGAGAGGAAGATACGAAGAACATGATGAAGACATGGAGAACAAGGGGAAGGCATGGAGAACAAGAGGAAGACATGAAGAACAAGGGGAAGGGATAGAGCATAAGAGGAAGACATGACGAACAAGAGGAAGGCATGAAGAACAAGAGAGAGGAAGGCATGAAGAACAAGAGAAAGGCATGGAGAACAAGAGGAAGGCATGGAGAAAAGGGGGAAGGCATGGAGAATAAGAGGAAGACATGAAGAACAAGAGGAAGACATGAAGAACAAGAGAGATGAAGGCATGAAGAAAAAGAAAAAGGCGTGGAGAACAAGAGGAAGGCATGGAGAAAAAGGGGAAGGCATGGAGAATAAGGGGAAGGTATGAAGAACAACACGAAGACATGAAGAACAAGAGGAAGACATAAAGAACAAGAGAAAGTCATGGAGAACAAGAGGAAGGCATGAAGAACAAGAGGAAGACATGGAGAAGAGGAAGACATGGAGAAGAGGAAGACATGGAGAAGAGGAAGGCATGATGAACACGTGGAAGGCGTAAAGAACAAGAGAAAGTCATGGAGAACAAGAGGAAGGCATGAAGAACAAGAGGAATACATGGAGAAGAGGAAGACATTGAGAAGAGGAAGATATGGAGAAGAGGAAGGCATGAAGAACAAGTGGAAGGCGTGAAGAACAAGAGGAAGGCATGAAGAACAAGTGGAAGGCATGGAGAACAAGATAAAGGCATGGAGAACAAGAGAAAGGCATGGAGAACAAGAAGAAGGCATGAAGAACAAGAGGAAGGGGTGAAGAACAAGTGGAAGGCATGAAGAACAAGAGAAAGGCATGAAGAACAAGAGAAAGGCATGAAGAACAAGAGAAAGGCATGAAGAACAAGAGGATGGCATGGAGAACAAGAGCAAGGCATGGATAACAAGAAGAAGGCATGAAGAACAAGAAGGAACTACGGAGAACAAGAGGAAGGCATGAAGAACAAGAAGAAAGTATGGAGAAGAAGAGGAAGGTATGAAGAACAAGATAACGGCATGAAGAACAAGAAGATGGCATGAAGAACAAGAAGAAGACATGGAAAACAAGAGGAAGGCATGAAGAACAAGAGAAAGGCATGAAGAACAAGAAGACATGGAGAACAAGAGGAAGGCATGAAGAAGAAGAGGAAGACATGGAGAAGAAGAAGAAGCATGGAGAACAAGAGGAAGGCATGAAGAAGAAGAGGAAGGCATGGAGAAGAAGAAGAAGCATGGAGAACAAGAGGAAGGCATTAAGAAGGGAAAGGCATGAAGAACAAGAAGACATGGAGAACAAGAGGAAGGCATGGAGAACATGAGGAAGGCATGGAGAACAAGAAGAAGGCATGGAGAACAAGAGGAAGGCATGGAGAACAAGACGACGACGTGGAGAACAAGAGGAAGGCATGGAGAACAAGAGGAAGGCATTAAGAAGGGAAAGGCATGAAGAACAAGAAGGCATGGAGAACAAGACGAAGTCATGGAGAACAAGAGGAAGGCATGGAGAACAAGAAGAAGGCATTGAGAACAAGAAGGCATGGAGAACAAGAGGAAGGCATGGAGAACAAGAAGAAGGCATGGAGAACAAGAAGAAGGCAAGGAGAACAAGAGGAAGGCATGGAGAACAAGACGACGACGTGGAGAACAAGAGGAAGGCATGGAGAACAAGAGGAAGGCATTAAGAAGGGAAAGGCATGAAGAACAAGAAGGCATGGAGAACAAGACGAAGTCATGGAGAACAAGAGGAAGGCATGGAGAACAAGAAGAAGGCATGGAGAACAAGAGGAAGGCATGGAGAACAAGACGACGACGTGAAGAACAAGAGGAAGGCATGGAGAACAAGAGGAAGGCATTAAGAAGAAGTGAAAGGCATGAAGAACAAGAAGGCATGGAGAACAAGACGAAGGCATGGAGAACAAGAAGAAGGCATGGAGAACACGAAGAAGGAATGGAGAACAAGAGGAAGGCATGAAGAACAAGAGGAAGACATGGAGAAGAGGAAGACATGGAGAAGAGGAAGGCATGGAGAACAAGAAGAAGACATGGAGAACAAGACGACGACGTGGAGAACAAGAGGAAGGCATGGAGAACAAGAGGAAGGCATTAAGAAGAAGGGAAAGGCATGAAGAACAAGAAGGCATGGAGAACAAGACGAAGGCATGGAGAACAAGAGGAAGGCATGGAGAACAAGAAGAAGGCATGGAGAACAAGAGGAAGGCATGGAGAACAAGAAGAAGGCATGGAGAACAAGAGGAAGGCATGGAGAACAAGACGACGACGTGGAGAACAAGAGGAAGGCATGGAGAACAAGAGGAAGGCATTAAGAAGAAGAAGAACAAGAAGGCATGGAGAACAAGACGAAGGCATGGAGAACAAGAGGAAGGCATGGAGAACAAGAAGAAGGCATGGAGAACAAGAGGAAGGCATGGAGAACAAGAGGAAGGCATGGAGAACAAGAGGAAGGCATGAAGAACAAGACGACGACGTGGAGAACAAGAGGAAGGCATGGAGAACAAGAGGAAGGCATTAAGAAGAAGGGAAAGGCATGAAGAACAAGAAGGCATGGAGAACAAGACGAAGGCATGGAGAACAAGAGGAAGGCATGGAGAACAAGAGGAAGGCATGGAGAACAAGAAGAAGGCATGGAGAACAAGAGGAAGGCATGGAGAACAAGACGACGACGTGGAGAACAAGAGGAAGGCATGGAGAACAAGAGGAAGGCATTAAGAAGAAGAAGAACAAGAAGGCATGGAGAACAAGACGAAGGCATGGAGAACAAGAGGAAGGCATGGAGAACAAGAAGAAGGCATGGAGAACAAGAGGAAGGCATGGAGAACAAGAAGAAGGCATGGAGAACAAGAGGAAGGCATGGAGAACAAGACGACGACGTGGAGAACAAGAGGAAGGCATGGAGAACAAGAGGAAGGCATTAAGAAGAAGGGAAAGGCATGAAGAACAAGAAGGCATGGAGAACAAGACGAAGGTATGGAGAACAAGAGGAAGGCATGGAGGACAAGAAGAAGGCATGGAGAACAAGAGGAAGGCATGGAGAACAAGAGGAAGGCATGAAGAACAAGAGGAAGGCATGGAGAACAAGAGGAAGGCATGGAGAACAAGAGGAAGGCATGAAGAACAAGAGGAAGGCATGGAGAACAAGAGGAAGGCATGAAGAACAAGAAGAAGGCATGAAGAACAAGAGGAAGACATGAAGAACAAGAGGAAGGCATGAAGAAGAAGTGGAAGGCATGAAGAAGAAGGAGAAGAAGAAGAAGAAGAAGAAGAAGAAGAAGAAGAAGAAGAAGAAGGCAAGGAAAACTAGGGGAAAACATGGAGAACATGCTTTCATGCTTAGTGATAGATCAGGGGTTCGATTTGAGACTGTCAAAGTGGTGAACGTGGTGCGGGATTTTTGGGTACTTGCACCGCGTCGTTTCGGAGCTATTACTTGAGAAACTTAACAACCCCACATTCTCTAGACGTCCAATCCTGGAGAAGAGACCTTGCTAATGGATCCAACAAAGAGACTAAAAAACAGACACATAAACAAATAACTGAAGAGAAAATGTAAGAGGGACAAAGGCATAGGAAATCTTAGAGAGAGTATGCTACAAGATTACGTTACAATGTTAAAGACTAACACGCAAGATGCTGGTCAGTACGGCACCATCCGATCAGCATGGCCAAGTTTAACGAATTCCTGATTTTATTTGTCAACAGTTTGGTGACTGGATTTCGAGAGAAACTTTCCCTGCCGGCAGCGTCTTCGGCGGTAACACACAGAGCAAATAAACACGATGTATACCGAACAGGTTATCGGGACGCTGTCAACCGCTAAGAACCACTTCCTCAAGAAGCGAGCGAGGCCTTACACAAGACTGCGCATGCGTGGTGTAGACATCGAAAGCTGAAGTGGAAGATGACTTCAGTAAAACCTGGGGAATACGTTACTCAAGGGGAATTATGTAAATCTCCCATAACTGGGAACGTATATGTAAATAAAACGTATATGTAAATAAAGCTTGAATGTAACATCAATTCGAGTGACTAGAAATCAGTTTAACAGAACATTGAGAGCTGGGAACACTAAAAAGAGGACATATTTTAATTTGATATTTTTTCCCCGAAATTACACAATTCTCATTTTTGGTATGTAGAAATATCATTATATGGTCGAAATAAAAAAAAGCCTTGATAAAGAAATTCACTTACTTACTTACATACTTACAAATGGCTTTTGAGGAACCCGAAGGTTCATTGCCGTCCTCACATAAGCCCGCCATCGGTCCCTATCCTGAGCAAGATTAATCCATTCTCTACCATCATATCCCACCTCCCTCAAATCCATTTTAATATTATCTTCCCATCTACGTCTCGGCCTCCCAACTAATACTCTATATGCATTTCTGGATTCCCCCATACGTGCTACATGCCCTGCCCATCTCAAACGTCTGGATTTAATGTTCCTAATTATGTCAGGTGAAGAATACAATGCGTGCAGTTCTGCGTTGTGTAACTTTCTCCATTCTCCTGTAACTTCATCCCTCTTAGCCCCAAATATTTTCCTAATCACCTTATTCTCAAACACCCTTAACCTATGTTCCTCTCTCAAAGTGAGAGTCCAAGTTTCACAGCCATACAGAACAACCAGTAATATAACTGTTTCATAAATTCTAACTTTCAGATTTTTTGACAGCAGACTGGATGATAAAAGCTTCTCAACTGAATAATAACAGGCATTTCCCATATTTATTCTGTGTTTAATTTCCTCCCGAGTATCATTTATATTTGTTACTGTTGCTTTATATGGTCGTCTCTCTCTTCTGTAGGGGCGTGAGCATTTATAACTACAATATCGCACCATCTACCCTTAAGTACTAAATACGATAACCTATCACTGATAAATTCGACCTTTTTTTACTGATGATTTTATTCTTTTATGAATAAAGAATCCTGTTCCTAATTGGTGATTATCGTTTCCTTCCCCATAATACAACAAATAATCTCCTATTTGTGTTATGCCATTCCCATCTAACCTAACCTCTTGTACTCCCACAAAGTCTATTCTATATCTAGCTAGTTCTTTTGCTACTAATGTTACCCCTCCTGTTCTATAAAGACTTGTAACATTCCAAGTACCAAATCTCAAAACCTTATTCCTTTGCTGTGGTCGTGCCAGAGAATCAGTCCCATTCCGAGACTAACAGTTATTTATGATACAATTTCGTAAAGGTTCTCTTTTTGGCAGAAACTTTACACTTGTGGCAAAAGAGAACTTTACGAAAGCGTATCTATGATAGCACAGATTTACATTAAATAAATATTTCACGTTGGAGAGATTATAACATCACGATTTCACGACCGTCTAAACTCAGAACCATTAAGAAATGAGTAGCAATGGAATTACAGCCTCTTTTATTAATAATCACGATTTCACGGCCATCTAAAACGGACATATAATCAACAAAGCTATTAGAGAGCATTCCACGTTAAAAAAGAAGCATTGGTATTATGGGCCTTGCTCAGTATGTTGTAGAAGCTATATCGTAGGTAGACGTTTCTATGGCAACTGATCATTTGATGGCATAGCCCATATATTCAATGCTTTTTTCTTAACGTGGAATCCTCTATAGGAAAAGTTGAAAGCTACATTTTGTTGCAATGAGTACTGCAGATGTTTCTTCAGAATAATACGAGCTAAAATGTAGATATGAATTTTAAATTTGTTACTTTTTTACGTGTAATATTTACGTCATTAAAGATCGAGATAATGCATTTATTTCTTATTTAATGAAGTTTCTACATTGAATATTACATTTCCTTTGGCAGTGCATAAAATGATTATTACTATACTGTCGTAGATAAAACATATATTATCTCAAACATTTTTAAACATAAATTCAAAATTTCTATGACATTTTATTCCTAAAAATGCGTTCTTTAAAATGTAAGCAGCAAAATTTTAATATTGCTTTTCAAATTTTAAGATACACAGTTACACTTTAAGAATGAAATTTAGAGGTACTTTCATAGAAATATGGAGGAATATTTTTCAAATGCAATGAAATAGCAAATTTATATTACAGAGAAAAGTTTCATAGTTGCCTAAAAATATGTGTACAAAATACCATGCATGTAGCGTAGATAGTTTCAAAAATATAAAACTTTTTTATATGCAATAATGTAAAGAATTAAAGTTACGGAAATTTGCTATCAAAATGTAGTGTAATTTAAAAACCCTGTGCACCAGAGGTTTAAAACCGTCATAGCAACTGACATCGCCATAAATACGCATTAAATATTATGTAATGTATTTATTTTGCACGATTGTTTTTTGTTGAATTTCCAGTTATTGTTGTTAGGCCTTGAGATTTAAAATTTCCACTCAAAAAACTTGTTGCTAGGGAAACCAGTCCTCGTAACATAAAACCACAGTCTAGTATATATTATACAGTCACGAAACTTGAGTTGTGAGGGTACTAGGAACAATAGACTGTGCCGGTACTATTTCGCATTGCCTGTGAAGAGGCGATAGTAGCGATCCTAATGGTTAGCAACTATCTATGGATGCATATTCCCTACGTATTGAGCTTCGTGACTGTATATACTAGACTGTGATAAAACTATACTGAAATAGACCCATTACAGTGCAATTCTGAGAAGGCTTTGGAATAATATTGCTCTAAATTTTCAATGTAAAATATAATGTATTTGCAATTTTAAAAATATGATCGTGAAAAAATGTTGTACAATATACGTTTGTGAAATGTGTTACAAAATCTCGGAAATTGAAAAACTCGCTCTGTTTGTTTTTCAAAGTTTTCTTCAATTTTGTAAAAATCACTTCCCAATCTTGTATCGTAATATACTATTCACATATCAAGGAGTATGTTGAAAGGAAAAAAAATTGAAAATAAAAATTAAATTATGGGAATTTTCTTTTGTTAAGTTTGACATCTGTGCTCACACCACGTATGTAGAATCGTTGGGTATATCAGTAGGCCGTTTTTACTATTGTTGAGTTCCTGTTTATATCGTGTTATAAACGGCTTGTGTTCATGTAACTGATTTTAGATTTTGAATAATGTTTATGATATTGGTGAAGTGTTCAAGACAAGACAAATCATGTAAAGTTAAAATGAAACTCTATTATGTATCAAAAGCGAACAAAAATGCATATAATTGAAACTAGAGTTCATAAAATTAATACTTACAAACGCAAATTGCGTACAAATCTGTTAACAATTTAAAATTTATTTACATTATGTAATCAAATCTAATTTTGCCAGAACTTGTATATAATTACGTACAAAACATCCAGAATAAAGTTCTGAAACCTGTAGTTCAAGATTTCTAAAGTTCCAGAACTAAAAATTCTATGTAAATCAATTCAATTAAATGTAATTCTTACCCTAGATGACGTAAACCTAAAAAAGTTTATTTATAACGAATAAAATTGAACATATTTACGATGTATGCCAATCATATTTTGTCATTGATACTAAAAAAAAACAATTGACGTAATCGAATATAGCATTAGAACATGTACAACGAGTTTTATAACAGATGGGTTTGTTGCTTAGTAACAGAATTAAAGTCTTTATTCAGATTTTTTTTCAGTTACCAGGAAACATGTGAACAACAAACATTACTAATTATCGTTTTATAAAACCACAATTCATTTGTTTCTGCTCTCTTTTACATCTACTGTAATTTCAATTTTCCATTACCTACTTTAATTAACAACTTCCATCAAAGATACTTAGAATATAATGAATTATTCAACTACTACATTTTCCAATAGCTACATTATGTCTCTCATTACTACATCAATGGTAAACAGCTATGGATTTTGTTAAATGCTTTCAGCTGTTTTGCTTTTGTTTAATGCACTCATTTGTTCGCATGCATTCAATTGTTTTTTTTTTAATGAATGCATAGCTTACTATGATTTGCATGTCACAAATGAGCGCAGTTTTAATGGGTAAGGTTCTGTGTCAAATTTACGTAAATATGTGTATATCGAAGGATCAGTAGGGAAATCCAGTTGAAGGGTACCGGGTTCAGGGAAAGAAATTTGTAAGACTAAAAATGAATTCTTATTATCCAATAACACTGGGATTAGTGATTTAGGCCTACATCATCTATCCTCTTGCTTTTCAATAGCACTATTAAAAATTGTCATACCTCATAAACCAAAAGTCTTAGGACATCAACCTCTGTAAAATATTATAAAATAAAGAGCTTTATAATGGTTATTATATTTTTTTTTCAATTTTTAATATTTTAACATTATTTTTAGCATTGTTTATCACGTAGTAAAGCAAATATGCATTTAAAAGTCCATTTAAGAGTGTGTGGCTTTTACTGTATAATATTAAAGATATATCTACACATGCTATTTATAAAATACGCGAAAATACTTCAAAATTTCTAAATATGGCTTATAACATACAGGGCATATCAGAAGTCCGGTAACACTTTCAATATTTTATTACACAAAAACTACAAATGATAGCACTTTCAAACACACGTCAATTTAAAGTCAAACTCTCAAAGTTCGTTTTACACCTTACAGAGATTCAATGTGTGAACCACGAGTGACTCGGCAGATGTCCAAACGATAATCAAACTCTTCCCATAGCCTTTTCAACATATCCTCTGTGACCGTGGCGGCAGCTTCTCGAATTCTGGTTTTTAGTTCCTCTAAATCACGTGGCAAAGGCGGTACAAACATACGGTCCTTTAGATACCCCCATAGAAAAAAGTCACATGCAGTCATATCGGGTGACCTTGGTGGCCATGTGATGAAACATCTGTCCCTTACTCCAGCACGTCCTATCCAACGATCAGACATCTCCGTATTCAGGTAAGCACGAACTGCATTGTGGAAATGTGGCGGAGCCCCATCTTGCTGAAAGATGAAATCGTCATCGAGATCTTGTCTAAGTTGAGGCACCAACCATTGCTCCAACATGTCCAGATATGAATGTCCAGTCACAGTAGCCTCAATGAAGAAGAAAGGTCCGTACAGTTTTCGTTGTGACAACTCGCAGAAAACATTCACCTTTGGTGAATCACGCTCGTGTTCAATGATTCTGTGAGGTCTCTGTGTACCCCAAACACGACAGTTGTGCTTGTTAATTTTCCCACTAGTATGGAATGTCGCTTCGTCGCTGAAAATTAAGCCTGAATAACTTTGAGAGTTTGACTTTAAACTGACGTGTGTTTGCAAGTGCTATCATTAGTAGTTTTTGTCTAATAAAATAATGAAAGTGTTACCGGACTTTTGATATGCCCTGTATAATGGAGAGAGCATTAGAATCCTGAAGAAAATAGATGTGGAATGCAAAAAGAAGGATGCTATTCACTAATTTTCATATGAAACGACATGTCAAAGTAAAGATAAGAGAAGAAACGTCAAAGGAAAGTGAAATAGGGAAGGGGTATGAAAAGGATGCCCTGTTCAACATCTACTTGGAGGATTTAGTGAAGAGCTGTTTTAAGAAAATGGGAGGAGTGATAGTAGGAGGAAGAAGAATAAAATGCATAGGACTTGCGGATGATATGGGCATTGTTAGCAGAAGAGGAGATGATACTAAGGAAGCTAAATGGCAGCTGTGAGCAGTATGGGATGAAGATAAATACAAACAAAACAAAGACCATGGTTATAGGAAGAAAAGTAAAGAAGGTAAACGTGCGAATACTAAATGAGGCAGCAGAGCAAGTGGACAGCTTCAAATACTTGGGGTGTACTAAAAGCAGTAACATGAGCTGCTGCCAGGAAGTCAAAAGGATAGCAATGGCAAAGGAAGCTTTTAATAGAAAAAGGAACTAAGGAAGAGACTAGTGAAGTGCTTTGTGTGGAGTGTGGCATTGTATGGGGCACAGACATGGATATCACGACGAAGTGAAGAGAAGCAAGTAGAAGCATTTGAAATGTGGATATGGAGAAGAATGGCGCGTGTGAAATGAATAGAAGAATAAGAAATTAAGTTGTGCTAGAAAGAGTGGGCGAAGAAAGACTGGTGCTGAAATCGATCAGGAAGAGGAAAATGAATTGGTTGAGTCACTGGCTGAGAAGAAACTGCCTTCTGAAGGATGCACTGGAAGGAATGGTGAACGGGAGAAAATTTCGAGGCCGAGGAAGATATCAGATGATAGACGACATCAAGATATAGGCTATGTATCATATGAGAAGACTAAGAGGAAGACAGAAAATGGGAGAGCTTGGAGAATGCTGGGTTTGCAGTGAAAGACTTGTCCTTGGGTAGAAAAGTATGAATTACGTCATTTTCTTCGTAACCTATTCCACAGTTATAGATAGAATAAAACGAAAAAAGAAAGCAAAAAATGAGGAAAAGAATAAAATAAGAAAAATACGAGAAGCAGAGAGAGAGGATAAGAAAAAGTTCTTTTATGTTGAGTGACACAGAAATTTTATCTCTTGAAATTCAGTTGACTGTCAATAAAAGCTCCACTCACAGGAGGCACAGAAATCAAAGCCATCTACGTCTCCGTTTAGGTCTCTAGGCAACTTTCCGATGACAAGCAAAAAATGGTAAATGTTTGTACACTTAAAAGCAATGCAGACACTTGTGTAAATATTAGGGACAACCCAGTCACGGTTGGAGATAAACGACAGTAAACCAATTAAGACATGAACAAGTCATTCGGTGTTTTTGCCAACTCAGTATTCGTGTGCGTATAATCATAGACTATGACAAAAACTGCCAGAAATTCATCTCACTCGAAAAAGAAAATACGTCAAACGAAAACCAAATATAAAACTGCTTATTTTAATTGATTACTTAACGACACTGTAACAAATGAGAATCAAGGTATACGCAGTGAGTCTATATGGAGAAGCGAAGTTTGGCTCAATATAGACCTAAAAGTAAGGAAAACAAATGAATTGAGAATAAAATGTTATGTTACTTAAATCTGAAAGAGTATTCACATTCATTTATTCTCACATCTTTTGTTTTTTATCGTCGCCTGGCAACCTGGATTGCTGTTATTGCCAATTGGTTGCAGAATAAAAACACAGTTTATTTTGTGTAATTTCATAAATTTAATTATTAAAAATTAATTATGCTGTCTCTTGAAGGGTACACACCATTTTTAAATAATTTAATAATCAAACACAACTATTACATGAAATCCTCAATAAGTTTTTGTAGCTTTATTCTCTTCAGCTCTAATCAACAATAACTACAATCCAGGTTGCCAGGTGACGATAGAAAACAAAAGATGTAAGAACAAATGAACGAGACGTATAAATAATTGAATACTCTTTAAAATTTATGTATCATACATAATATAGGGATGCCATTTGAAATTTCAAAGAGATTGTTGCGGTAAGGGAGTAAAACCTAAAATGCAATTAACATTTCCCTCTCAATATCTACATTCACATGTTTTTTGTTTCAATTAAATATTTATTTAGACTGGGAAGTTTTGAAATGAAAGCCATGTATGGTTTTATGTATGGCTATTATTATTATTATTATTATTATTATTATTATTATTATTATTACTTACTTACTTACTTACTTACTTATTGGTTTTTAAGGAACCCGGAAATTCATTGCCGCCCTCACATAAGCCCGCCACTGGTCCCTATCCTGAGAAAGATTAATCCAGTCTCTAACATCATATCCCAACTCCCTCAAATCCATTTTAATATTATCTTCCCATCTACGTCTCGGCCTCCCCTAAGGTTATTTTCCCTCCAGCCTCCCAAGTAACACTCTACAGTATATGCATATCTGGATTCGCCCATCCGTGCTACATGCCCTGCCCATCTCAAACGTCTGGATTTAATGTTCCTAATTATGTCAGGTGAAGAATGCAATGCGTGCAGTTCTGTGTTGTGTAACTTTCTCCATTCTCCTGTAACTTCATCCCTCTTAGCCCCAAATATTTTCCTAAGAACCTCATTCTCAAACACCCTTAATCTCTGTTCCTCTCTCAAAGTAAGAGTCCAAGTTTTACAACCATAGAGAATAACCGGTAGTAAAACTATTTTATAAATTCTATCTTTCAGATTTTTTGGCAACACTAGATGACAAAAGCTTCTCAACCGAATAATAGCAGGCATTTCCCATATTGATTCTGCGTTTAATTTCCTCCCGAGTGTCATTTATATTTGTTACTGTTGCTCCAAGATATTTGAATTTTTCCACCTCTTCGAAGGATAAATCTTCAATTTTTACATTTCCATTTCGTACAATATTCTGGTCACGAGACATAATCATAACTTATACTTTGTCTTTTCGGGATTTACTTCCAAACCGATCGCTTTACTTGCTTCAAGTAAAATTCCCGTGTTTTCCCTAATCGTTTGTGTATTTTCTCCTAACATATTCACGTCATCTGCATAGACAAGCAGCTGATGTAACCCGTTCAAATCCAAACCCTCTCTGTTATCCTGGACTTTCCTAATGGCATACTCTAGAGCAAAGTTAAAAAGTAAAGGTGATAGTGCATCTCCTTGCTTTAGCCCGCAGTGAATTGGAAACGCATCTGACAGAAACTGACCTATACGGACTCTGCTGTATGTTTCACTGAGACACATTTTAATTAATCGAACCAGTTTCTTCGGAATACCAAATTCAATAAGAATATTATATAAAACTTCTCTCTTAACCGAGATTATTATTATTATTATTATTATTATTATTATTATTATTATTATTATTATTATTATTATTATTATTTTACATTGGGAAAAAGAGGAATTAAATGAAGTCAATCAGTCCCTCTGGGAATCGAACTAGGATCCGTTAGATTCCTCACCAGAATCGCGTGTAGCTTTACTGGTTATCTCTGCAGCCTTGATGTAACGTGTGGAACTCACACATGGCTGCAGCCTCATCGTACGGATTTCATTTCATAAGCCGCGACTCGCTCGTTGATCTGGCATCGCTCAAGGACGCCCACTAACCGGTCCGCGCGGCACAGGTGCGATCCACGGCCCCATCACGGCGAGCGCCTCGCCTAGCCTCTCACTTTCTACTAAAGCCAGGCACTGCGAAAATATTTGCAACGTGCGGATACAACTTGTTCCAGTACTTCTCTTAGCGTGGTACTAGGCCCCTGTCCTTGCTTCCCTGTATAAGTTTTCCTGTACTGGCGTATTTCACGCTGCCCTGTTTCTCCTTCGGGCTCCTTGTCCATTCCAGGTCCTTCTGGTTTTCTCAGTATGTGATACATCCCTTTCAATTTCTTCTTCCAAAATCACACACACAAATTTAACATCTTCTTTGTAAGTTTCTAGAGATCTTTTTGATGTAACTTGTAGCCACCTGATGTTTAATTTACTTTAATTTATTTTATGCTCGACCATGCCGAAATGTAGTAATTATACACCTGGTAGCAGACCTTTAATGCATGTCATTAAAGTACACTTACTCATTAAAGGTCAGGTCTTTCAGCCAATGACGACTCAGGTTACAACTGTTCAGCCAATGACAGGTCAGCTTTCTGCCGTTATAAAACCGCAAGTATCGATTATTCTCGGATATGCAATCGAAAGAGAATTAGCGAAAAGTCACGGAGGCTGGAAATCCAATACTGTCGCAGAAGGTTATGTTCTGTTACTATAATAATTAGCGTTAATTGTAAATAATATTCAAATAAATTCAATTTGTCATCTCGTTTTTCAATGTCTAATTTAATTTCAATGTTATCTCTGTAGGTTCTTATGGCCTAGCAAGGTCAATGTGAACATCTGTTCCTCGGAAAAAATCAATACTTTCGCGTCTGCGCACATCTCACAACATACGGGACATTGCTCCAGGTCAGATACAATAAAATTAATAATATCAAGTTAGAAATATGGTCGAGCATAAAAAGTCGTATGAAACTCGCCTATAATGGTAATAATTAAGAAGCTCGTATGAAAATTATGAAACTCGCTTGCGCTCGTTTCATAAACATCCATACTCGCTTCTTAATTACCTTCATTATAGGCTCGTTGCATAATGTACTATTATTACTACAATTCAGTATAATTGCAATAGATTAAGTAAAAAAGAAATATAATAATAATAATAATAATAATAATAATAATAATAATAATGCTAATAATAATGCCTGGGCGCAACAGTAACAATTATAAATGACACTCGGGAGGAAATTAAACGCAGAATAAATATGGGAAATGCCTGTTATTATTCGGTTGAGAAGCTTTTATCATCCAGTCTGCTGTCAAAAAATCTGAAAGTTAGAATTTATAAAACAGTTATATTACTGGTTATTCTGTATGGTTGTGAAACTTGGACTCTCACTATGAGAGTTAAGGGTGTTCGAGAATAAGGTGCTTAGGAAAATATTTGCGGCTAAGAGGGATGAAGTTACAGGAGAATGGAGAAAGTTACACAACACAGAACTGCACGCATTGTATTCTTCATCTGACATAATTAGGAAAATTAAATTCAGACGTTTGAGATGGGCAGGGAATGTAGCACGTATGGGCGAATACAGAAATGCATATAGAGTCTTAGTTGGGAGGCCGGAGGGAAAAAGACCTTTGGGGAGGCCGAGACGTAGATGGGAAGATAATATTAAAATGGATTTGAGGGAGCTGGGATATGATGATATAGACTGGATTAATCTTGCACAGGATAGGGACCGATGGCGGGCTTATGTGAGGCCGGCAATGATCCTCCGGGTTCCTTAAAAGGCAGTAAGTAATAGTAGTAGTAATAATAATAATAATAATAATAATAATAATAATAAAAATAATAATAATAATAATAATAATAATAATAATAATAATAATAATAATAATGTTTTATTTATTCTGCAAGACTTTAGGCGACTTTCACTTAATCAGATGGAGAAAGAAAAACTACAAGCCACAAGGTTATTACAACAAAAATATTATACAGGATGTAACGAAAAATGTGAGCAAAACTTCAGGTATGGATACCTCATATGTTTGGGAAAAAATGGTCATATCAACATGGAACTGGAAATGTCTGGTTTCTGAATGTGGTTTGCAAGTACGACCATAGTACACTCCACTGCGTTTGTTTGCTGGAATTATTTTAATGCTTTTTGTTTATATTTTCTTAGATGAACTGTTCAAAACATGCACTCCCTGTCTGAATACAGGCAGTAGTTCGTCGTCTCGTCGAGTTCTAAACATGCTCCCAAATTCCTGACATAGTTCTTTTTGTCTGACAATGGGTTGAAATCTGGTCACCGTGTAGGCCAAGCATGTTCGGATCTAGAGACCAGGAGCTGCGGCATATATTCAAGGAGGACGTCGAAATTTGAACAATTCATCTAAGGAAAAGCAAAGAAACGTACTAGAGTGTACTAATATCATACTTGCAAGCACTACTCAGAAAACAAGCATTACAGGACCCATGTTGATATAACCATTTTTTCTTCTACACGTATGAGCAATCCATACCTGAAGTTTTGCCCACTCTTTTCATTATACCTTGCATATATATAGTAATGTCACGAATTTCAGAGGATTATTCTTCGAGATATTTCAAACAAAAAAGCTTAACAAAATTTTTAACGTTTTAGCTTCCTTTCCGAGTTAAAATTCCTTTGCACAACGAAAAGTTAAATTTGTTCGGATCAAATTTCTGCACATTTGAAGACAAAAACTAAAATTCTTTCAATCATTTATCATCACAATACACTGCTCTCTTATTGACTGAGCATATTGGGAATTAAATCAACGGCTTTCCCAAAACACGCTATGAAATGTTTCATATAAAAGTTTTATCTAGAAAAGAATAAAAAACGAGCAAAATTGTATGAAACCTTTTTGTTTGAAATATCTCAAAGAATAACCTTCTGAAATTAATGACATTAGTTATGGTTCACCATGTATATATACATAGGCCTATGGGATATTTATTTATTTATTTATTTATTTATTTATTTATTTATTTATTTATTTATTCATTTATTAAATTATGTACTAAATTTTTTCATAAATTTCATTAATATCATTTTTTTTACATAGCCTATACATTATACCTGAAATATTTTAGGTTATGTTATTCACATTGGGGAATTATGTATGAAAGTTTCATTAGATATCTTAAGTGGTTTTTGAGTTAAAAGCTGTTTAACCAAACAAAATACACCACAAATTTTTATAATTCAAGAAAAAAACTGTTAAGTTTTCAAAAACATTGAAACTGTTTAGTAATACACGCTAACGCATATTAAGCATGCCATTTTTTATTTCCAAAGGACTTACAGATAATGACGAAAAAATGTTCAAATATGACACAATCACAGTCTAGTATATACAGTCACGAAGCTCAATACGTAGTGAATATGCATCCATAGATAGTTGCTAACCACTAGGATCGCTACTATCACCTCATTACAGACAATGCGAAATAGTACCGGCACAGTCTATTGTTCCTAGTACCCTCAACAACTCAAGCTTCGTGACTGAATTGAACTGAACGACTGTTTGTTATGATAATTACTTAAAAACAGCAGGTCGACAAAGAATAAATAATTCCATAGCATAAAAAATCCGTTAAAAACCAAATTTTAATTACCGATAAATTATTGGAACGACTAAAATTCAATTACGTAATTCCATTTCGAATAACAGGATCCATTATATTCCGACTATGCAGCACATATTTTGTTATCGCATTCTATTGTTTTATTGGAAAGCATACAGATAAATAAAGATCTTGGCCTCCTGCAATATGAAGTTCACGGATAAACATCTGAAAAACGCTTTAGAAATAATATTAATGAAACATCACATTTAGACAAATATTTGAAGTAAAAATTCATATTCTGAAGTAGATAATTTAATTTATTGATAGTACATAGCACTGTACAACTGTCATAACTTATTTTACTGTTCCATGTTCACAGATCCTGTTTCAAACCTCGCCAAGTTTTCTTTCGTCATAACTTTTTCCTCGAAAGCAAGAGAATATAAATAAAGACCTTGGCCTGCTTGCAATAAAACAATTACACATAGCTCTAAAAGTTACTGTACCTCTGCAGAAATATTACCAGAGCGGTATGGTTCACATTGGTCTACTGTCAACTATTAAGCCCATTCCATTGATTAGAGAAGTTTCTGTGGAAATGTCGTAAAGTAATACCATGACAGGCTTTGTTTTGCTTATAAATTTATAAGCAGTAACAGTTTCGAGAGAATTTATCGAGAGGAATTCAAAACTCAAATGGTATTTATTAAGATTAATTCGCAATAAATGAATGAATGAATGAATGAATGAATGAATGAATGAATTAATTAATGAATTAATTAATTAATGAATAAATAAATAAACTAAATAAATTAAATAAATTAAATAAATAACATAAATAAAATTAATTAAATTGAATAAATTAAATATATTAAATTACTTAATTAATTAAGCTAAATAAAAATTAAATAAATGAGATAAATTACATAAATAAATAAAATAAATACATAAATAAATAAAATGAACAAATGAAATAAATAAAATAAATTCAATTAATTAATTAAACAAATATAATAAATTTAATTAATTAATTAATTAATTAGGCTAAATAAAAATTAAACAAGTTAAATAAAAATTTAATACAGGATGAAATAAATTGATAAATAAATCAATTAAATAAATAAATAAAATAATTTATTTATTTATTCATTAATCACTTAAGTAGTTAATTAAATAATTAATTAAGTAGTCAATGAAGTAATTAATTAAGTAGTTAAATAAATAAGTAGTTAATTAAATAATTAATCATGTAGTTTATTAAATCAATAATTATGTACTTAATTAAATAATTAATTATGTAGTTAATTAAATAATTAATTATGTAGTTCATTAAATAATTAAGTAGTTCATTAAATAATTAATTGAATAGTTCATTAATAATTAATTGAGTAGTTCATTAAATAATTAATTAAGTAGTTCATTAAATAATTAGTTAAGTAGTTCATTAAATAAATAATTAAGCAATTAATTAAATAAATAATTAAGTAATTAATTAAATAATTAATTAAGTAATCATTTAAATTATTAATTAAGTAATCATTTAAATTATTAATTAATCATTTAAATAATTACTCAATCAGTTAAATTATTAAACTTTTAATCAATTCAAGTAAATAATTAAACAATTAATCAATTAAACAATAAATTACTTAAACAATTAATTAAACAATTAAATAATCAAACAAACAAATTCATTAAATAATTAATAAAATAAGTAGTTAAATAAATAAATAAATAAATTATTTAATTAACTAATTAATTAATACGGAATAAAAAAAATGATTTCCAATTATTGCTTCCATGATTAACGTCGACTCAAGTAAAATATTAGGTTTTGTGTTAAAAAAAACTTTACCTTGGCACTGAAGTCAATCTTTATTAAAACATTGCTACACCCGGCGCTCAATTTTGAATGGGAGTTTCTGGCACTTGTTTCTATACAGGGTGTTAAAGAAAAGCATTCAATATTCTGAGGGGTGGCAGTATACAAAAGAAAAAGTCTAACAATTATGAGCTCTAAAATTAATATCTTCTGTGATAAGAGTACTTGTTTATCAACATCACACCAGATGTTCAATGTGATTTCCATTCAGTGTAACGAATTCTTCTGCCCTGCGTCTTAGAAACTCACACCTTGCTACCCTTTTTTGTTTCCTCAATTTGCAAAGAGCTCACATTAGAAGATATACTGTTCTTACAGTACCAATTTCGAAGTCGTTATTTCAGATCTGTAGTCAGCGCACTCAAATTAGGGTTGGTACACTTGTTTTTGTTCAGTAGCAAAATAACAATAAAGTAACTTAAATAAAATGGATCTAAAATGTAAAAATTAAAAATGTTGTTATTTTAAAATTGTGACGTGATAGAAGAAAACGGACTTCAGATCTGTAATCAGCACACTTAAATTAGGGTAGGTACACTTGTTTTTGTTTAGTAGCAAAATCACAATAAAGTAAATAAAATGGATCTAAAAATTAAAAATTAAAAATGTTAGCTACTATTTTAAAATTGTGACGTGATAGAAAAAAAACAGACTTCAGATCTGTAATGAGCACATTCAAATTAGGGTTGGTACACTTGTTTTTGTTCAGTAGCAAAATAACAATAAAGTAACTTAAATAAAATGGATCTAAAATGTAAAAATTAAAAATGTTGTTATTTTAAAATTGTGACGTGATAGAAGAAAACGGACTTCAGATCTGTAATGAGCACATTCAAATTAGGGTTGGTACACTTGTTTTTGTTCAGTAGCAAAATCACAATAAAGTAAATAAAATGGATCTAAAAATTAAAAATTAAAAATGTTAGCTACTATTTTAAAATTGTGACGTGATAGAAAAAAAACAGACTTCAGATCTGTAATAAGCACATTCAAATTAGGGTTGGTACACTTGTTTTTGTTCAGTAGCAAAATAACAATAAAGTAACTTAAATAAAATGGATCTAAAATGTAAAAATTAAAAATGTTGTTATTTTAAAATTGTGACGTGATAGAAGAAAACGGACTTCAGATCTGTAATCAGCACACTTAAATTAGGGTTGGTACACTTGTTTTTGTTTAGAAGCAAAATCACAATAAAGTAAATAAAATGGATCTAAAAATTAAAAATTAAAAATGTTAGCTACTATTTTAAAATTGTGACGTGATAGAAAAAAAACAGACTTCAGATCTGTAATGAGCACATTCAAATTAGGGTTGGTACACTTGTTTTTGTTCAGTAGCAAAATAACAATAAAGTAACTTAAATAAAATGGATCTAAAACGTAAAAATTAAAAATGTTGTTATTTTAAAATTGTGACGTGATAGAAGAAAACAGACTTCAGATCTGTAATGAGCACATTCAAATTAGGGTTGGTACACTTGTTTTCTAGCAAAATCACAATAAAGTAAATAAAATGGATCTAAAAATTAAAAATTAAAAATGTTAGCTACTATTTTAAAATTGTGACGTGATAGAAAAAACAGACTTCAGATCTGTAATGAGCACATTCAAATTAGGGTTGGTACATTTGTTTTTGTTCAGTAGCAAAATCACAATAAAGTAAATAAAATGGATCTAAAAATTAAAAATTAAAAATGTTAGCTACTATTTCAAAATTGTGACGTGATAGAAAAAAACAGAAGATCTGTAATAAATTCAAATTAGGGTTGGTACACTTGTTTTTGTTCAGTAGCAAAATCACAATAAAGTAAATAAAATGGATCTAAAAATTAAAAATTAAAAATGTTAGCTACTATTTTAAAATTGTGACGTGATACAAAAAAACAGACTTCAGATCTGTAATGAGCACATTCAAATTAGGGATGGTACTCTTGTTTTTTGTTCAGTAGCAAAATCACAATAAAGTAAATAAAATGGATCTAAAAATTAAAAATTAAAAATGTTAGCAACTATTTTAAAATTGTGACGTGATAGAAAAAAACAGAATTCAGATCTATAATGAGCACATTCAAATTAGGGTTGGTACTCTTGTTTTTTGTTCAGTAGCAAAATAACAATAAAGTAAATAAAGTGGATCTAAATGTATTAAAAATGTAAAAAATTAAACATTAAAAATGTTATTATTTTAAAATTGTGACGTGATAGAAAAAACAGACTTCAGATCTGTAATGAGCACATTCAAATTAGGGTTGGTACACTTGTTTTTTGTTCAGTAGCAAAATAACAATAAAGTAAATAAAGTGGATCTAAATGTATTAAAAATGTAAAAAATTAAACATTAAAAATGTTATTATTTTAAAATTGTGACGTGATAGAAAAAAACAGACTTCAGATCCGTAATGATCACATTCAAATTAGGGTTGGTACACTTGTTTTTTGTTCAGTAGCAAAATCACAATAAAGTAAATAAAGTGGATCTAAATGTATTAAAAATGTACAAAATTAAACATTAAAAATGTTATTATTTTAAAATTCTGACGTGATAGAAAAAAAAAACAGACTTCAGATCAGTAATGATCACATTCAAATTAGGTTGGTACACTTGTTTTTTTTTAGTAGCAAAATCACAATAAAGTAAATAAAGTGGATCTAAATGTATTAAAAATGTAAAAAATTAAACATTAAAAATGTTATTATTTTAAAATTGTGACGTGATAGAAAAAAACAGACTTCAGATCCGTAATGATCACATTCAAATTAGGGTTGGTACACTTGTTTTTTGTTCAGTAGCAAAATAACAATAAAGTAAATAAAGTGGATCTAAATGTATTAAAAATGTAAAAAATTAAACATTAAAAATGTTATTATTTTAAAATTGTGACGTGATAGAAAAAAACAGACTTCAGATCCGTAATGATCACATTCAAATTAGGGTTGGTACACTTGTTTTTTGTTCAGTAGCAAAATCACAATAAAGTAAATAAAGTGGATCTAAATGTATTAAAAATGTACAAAATTAAACATTAAAAATGTTATTATTTTAAAATTCTGACGTGATAGAAAAAAAAAACAGACTTCAGATCAGTAATGATCACATTCAAATTAGGGTTGGTACACTTGTTTTTTTTTAGTAGCAAAATCACAATAAAGTAAATAAAGTGGATCTAAATGTATTAAAAATGTAAAAAATTAAACATTAAAAATGTTATTATTTTAAAATTGTGACGTGATAGAAAAAAACAGACTTCAGATCCGTAATGATCACATTCAAATTAGGGTTGGTACACTTGTTTTTTGTTCAGTAGCAAAATCACAATAAAGTAAATAAAGTGGATCTAAATGTATTAAAAATGTACAAAATTAAACATTAAAAATGTTATTATTTTAAAATTCTGACGTGATAGAAAAAAAAACAGACTTCAGATCTGTAATGATCACATTCAAATTAGGGTTGGTACACTTGTTTTTTGTTCAGTAGCAAAATCACAATAAAGTAAATAAAGTGGATCTAAATGTATTAAAAATGTAAAAATTAAACATTAAAAATGTTATTATTTTAAAATTGTGACGTGATAGAAAAAAACAGACTTCAGATCTGTAATGAGCACATTCAAATTAGGGTTGGTACATTTGTTTTTTTTTTTTTAGCAAAATCACAATAAAGTAAATAAAGTGGATCTAAATGTATTAAAATGTAAAAAATTAAACATTAAAAATGTTATTATTTTAAAATTGTGACGTGATAGAAAAAACGCACTTCAGATCTGTAATGATCACATTCAAATTAGGGTTGGTACACTTGTTTTTTGTTCAGTAGCAACATCACAATAAAGTAAATAAAGTGGATCTAAATGTATTAAAAATGCAAAAAATTAAACATTAAAAATGTTATTATTTTAAAATTGTGACGTGATAGAAAAAAACAGACTTCAGATCTGTAATTATCACATTCAAATTAGGGTTGGTACACTTGTTTTTTGTTCAGTAGCAAAATAACAATAAAGTAAATAAAGTGGATCTAAATGTATTAAAAATGTAAAAAATTAAACATTAAAAATGTTATTATTTTAAAATTGTGACGTGATAGAAAAAAACAGACTTCAGATCTGTAATGAGCACATTCAAATTAGGGTTGGTACACTTGTTTTTTGTTCAGTAGCAAAATCACAATAAAGTAAATAAAGTGGATCTAAATGTATTAAAAATGTACAAAATTAAATATTAAAAATGTTATTATTTTAAAATTGTGACGTGATAGAAAAAAACAGACTTCAGATCTGTAATGAGCACATTCAAATTAGGGTTGGTACACTTGTTTTTTGTTCAGTAGCAAAATCACAATAAAGTAAATAAAGTGGATATAAATGTATTAAAAATGTAAAAAAATTAAACATTAAAACTGTTATTATTTTAAAATTGTGACGTGATAAAAAAAACGCACTTCAGATCTGTAATGATCACACTCAAATTAGGGTTGGTACACCTGATTTTTGTTCAGTAGCAAAATCATTGTAGACCAGTGTTATTGAATAAATTTCATCATATTACCACAGTCTAGTATATACAGTCACGAAGCTTAAGTTGTGAAGTTGCTAGGAACAATAGACTGTGCAGGTATTTCGCATTGTCTGTAATGAGGCGATAGTAGCGATCCTAGTGGTTAGCAACTATTTATGGATGCATATTTATTACATACTGAGCTTCGTGACTGTATATACTAGACTGTGACATGACGCTTGGCCAAAAGGATTTCTCGCCATGTTGCAGTGCACACTTAAATCTTCGCCTGTTCAATGAACAGGGAAAGTTCGAGGTGTGATTGTTCACGTCTGAAGAATTCTTCACCGTTATTAGTAGAAAGTAGTATGACGTAACGTAAGTGAAATAGTCACTGTAATATATTTTAGGACGTGTTTCTCTTATGTTCAAAACAAGAGAGGAAGAAAGGTTTTACTTCTGGCCATAATGCCGTGCCTTACTGGAGTGGTCCTAACAGAAATGTCCAACTTTCACTTAATATCGGTATGTAGTCATCAGTACCAGAGGAAGATGACAGCACATACATTTTAGTGTTTGTGATAGGATTAACAACTCCAGAATAGCAGCTCTATGATACCGGTAGCATAATTTTTTATAACGACGCTTTGAATTGCAGACTTTATTCTGCTTCTAAAGACAACGTGGGCGAAAAAATATCCGACGAATTTTGCTTGTAACAAGGATCTTTCACGTGTCTAAGCCTACCAAATTGTCTCTCAGTGGAATCTATGCTATGTAACTATCGCCGTTCAAAGTCTATTGACTTTTGGAAGGTTTAATAACGCGAGAAAATAAAACTGGAGTAATTGTCAAATTATGAGAGTGAAATGGATTGTCTACTCTTTATTGATCGGATAATCTTTTAGTACTTTGGTTTTTACTGTAACTGTAAATCTAATATTAATTGTAATTATAATTGTAATTGTATTCTTAATATTGTAGTTGTAATTCCCTGGTAGAGAGGTAGAGAAGGACTGATGGCCTTATCTCTACCAGGTTTTATAAATAAATGAATAAATAAAAAATAAATAAATAAATAAATAAACAAATACACAAATAAATAAGCAAATAAATAAACGAACAAATAAATAAATAAATAAATAAATAAATAAATAAATAAAAACAATAAACCAACAAATACACAAATAAATAAGTAAAACAATAAAAATACAAATACACACAAAATAAATAAATAAATCAACCAAATCAATAAAAAAATCAACCAAAAATAAACGAATACATAAATTAACAAATAGGTAAATAAATAAATAAATAACGAATAAATAAGTAAAAATATAAACGAACAAATATACAAATAAATAACTAAAAAATAAATAAGTAAAAAAAATAAACCAACAAATACACAAATGATTAAATAAATAAAAAAATTTACGAACAAATACAAACAAAATAAATACATAATTAAATCAACCAAAAATAAACGAATAAATAAATAGGTAAATAAATAAAAAATCAATCAATCAATAAAAATCAACCAAAAATAAAGGAAGAAATAAATAAATCGATAAAAAATCAGCCAAAAATGAATGAAGAAATAATAAATAAATAAATAAATAAATAAATAAATAAATAAATAAATAAATAAATAAATAAATAAATAAATAAGTGACTAAACAAGTATGTAAATAAATAAGTAAAAAATAAGTAATAAGTAAGTAAATATTTAAGAGATATTTAAAGTATTTAAGAGAGAGAGAGAGAGCAGCCATTAAACAAAATATTGCAATTATCAGCCATTTCAAACTCATAAATAAGTAAATAAAAAATAAGTGAATATGTAAACAAGTAACTAAGTAGGTAAGTAAATAAAGAATTAATAATAAGTAAATGACTAAATAAATAAGAAAATAAACATATATGTAAAAAATTACTAAATAAGTAAGAGCAAAAAATAAGTAAGTAAATAAGTAATTAAAAAAGTAATCAAATAAATAAGCAAAAATACGTACAAAAATAAATAAGTAATAAATAAGAAAATAACTGAATAAATAAGTAAATAAACAAATAATTAAAAAATAAGTAATTAAATAAGCAAAAAATAAGTAGTAAGTGAGTGAAGATATAAGTAAATAAATAGGTAAAAACTAAGTAAGCAAATAACTAAATCTATACTAATAATAAATCTGTAGCCGAAATTTTTCTGGTAATTTTCGATTTTCCAAAAATAATTGGTCCTAACATATATAATTAATCACCCTGAAACCGAAAATCGCTTTTTTGAAATTTTTGTTTGTATGTCTGTCTGTCTATCTGTCTGTATGTTTGTTACCTTTTCACGCGATAATGGCTGAACGGATTTCGATGAAAATTGGAATATAAATTAAGTTCGTTGTAACTTAGATTTTAGGCTATATGGCATTCAAAATACATTATTTAAAAGGGGGGTTATAAGGGGGCCTGAATTAAATAAATCGAAATATCTCGCTTATTATTGATTTTTGTGAAAAATGGTACATAACAAAAGTTTCTTCAAAAATAATTTCCGATAAGTTTTATTCCATGAAAAATTTTGATAGGACTGATATTTAATGAGATAAATGAGTTTTAAAATTAAAATAACTGCCATCTAAGGCCGTATAATGAATTAAAAAACAAATTACTTCGTCTATAAGGGGCCTTGGACAGCAACAATCGAAAGCTATGAAAGATAGCCTACAGAGAATGTTTCTGTGTTTGTATGAAGTAATATCAGAAGCTTAATTAACCGATTTGTATAATTAATTATTAATTCACCATTGGAAAGTGTAGTTTCTCTAGATGGACATAATGCTATAATGTTATCACAGTAACTTCTGAGTGAATCGAGGCCAGGTAAGATTAAAATAGCTTCTTATGCACAGAAAACGTGATAGGCTATTCTGTGTATTCGTTTCCTGTATTTCCTAAAATAATTTTTATGACCAAATGAGTGTCTTTGGATCAAAATGATCGCATTTTAATTATGCAAATACAATTTAAATTAAATATCATAATAAACGATTTATCCTTATATCAAACACGAATGTTCCCTGGATCAAATGTCCTACTTTAATTATGTAATTACTTTATATTTATTTCTAACGGGTGCAGCGGAGCGCACGGGTACGGCTAGTAAATAAATAAGCAAGGAAATGAAATACATGCGAATTGCAATAAATGGTACAATTATGCCATTAGTTGTATTGCGTAGTTTTCTTGTGCAGATGTGGTAAAAGAATGCGTCACGTGATGTTACGTTCTATCCAGAGGCAGGTGCCACGTCAGGTGCAGGAAACTGCCGCCCAGCAACCCAGCCGTGGAAAAAAAGATTCATTAATGACCGGGAATTCATCCCTCAAAACTGCAGATGTTAAATTATTTACAACATAAGATAAAAAAAACATATAAATCCTTGAGCTATTGTCCACTAGATGTAACAGCGACAGCACCAAAACACAATAGTAGCGATAATACTGACAGTAGCGATGTAACGGTAGCAGTAACAAACAGTAGCGATAACAGTGACAGTGGCGATAACAGTGACATTAGTGATAACAGTGACTGTAGCGATGAGTGACCGTAGCAGTAACAGACTGTAGCGATAACAGTGATACTAACGATAACAGTGCCTGTAGCGATAAGAAACTGTAGCAGTAACAGACAATAGCGATAACAGTGACACTAACGATTCATTCATTCATTCATTCATTTATTTTATTCCATAGATCTTACATGAGCAATGAAGCTTTAAGATGTGGAACATGTCAACATTATACAATATTACAATTACAATTTTTACAAATGTTTATAGTGTTACAATTTAGTAATTTTCTACAATTTTTACAATTTTGTACAATTTTTTTACATTTTTTTACATTTTTTTACAGTGACACTAACGATAACAGTGACTAGTGATGAGTGACCGTTGCAATAACAGAGATCAGCGATAACAGTGACACTAACGATAACAGTGACTGTAGCGATAAGTGACCGTAGCAGTAACAGACAGCGATAACAGTGACACTAACGATAACAGTGACTGTAGCGATAAGTGACCGCAGCGATAACAGTTACATTAGTGATAACAGTGACAGTAGCGATAACAGTGACAATAATGACACTGACATTAGCGGTAATAGTGACAGTAGCGATAACAGGAACAGTGTCGATAATAATATTTGTAGCGATAAGTGACCACAGCGGTAAGAGACAGTAGCAATAACAGTAGTACCGGTAGCAGTAATAGTGACAGTACAGATAACAATGACATGATAACAGTGAAATTAGCGATAACAGTAACACTAGCGATAACAGTGACTGCATCGTTAAATGTTCGTAGCGGTAACAGACAGTTGCGATAACAGTGACTGTAGAAATAACGATATTAATCATAAGTGGCATTAGCGGTAACAGTCACATTAGCGATAACAGTGACTGTAGAGATAAGTGTCCGTAGCGGTAAGAGACAATAGCTATAACAGTGACTAGCGATGTGACATTAGCGGTAACAGACAGTAGCGATAACAGTGACATCAGCGGTAACAGTGATAGTAATAGTAGCGAAGAAACTGTTAATAGGGTCTAGCGATAAGTAACAGTAGAAGATAACAGTAATAGCAGTGATAACAATATGTTTGAATAACACCATCCATACACTCGTCCACACCTGTAGAGTAACGGTCAGTGCGTCTGGCCGCGAAACCAGGTGGCCCGGGTTCGAATCCCGGTCGGGGCAAGTTACCTGGTTGAGGTTTTTTCCGGGGTTTTCCCTCAACCCAATACGAGCAAATGCTGGGTAACTTTCGGTGCTGGACCCCGGACTCATTTCACCGGCATTATCACCTTCATTTCATTCAGATGCTAAATAACCTTGATGGTGATACAGCGTCGTAAAATAACCCAATAAAAAATCCATACACTCAGGCACGCTTTGCCCTGATGTGCGTCCTATAGATCTATATACGGTGATTGTCCAAATTTCGACAGATGGTATAGGTGGCATTCGTCAATTCGACACTGACAGATGGACCATCCTGTCCTATCTCCGATAGATCAAGGTCTTAACACCAAACGAGTACCAGATAAGCCCCAGAGGCCCAGAGAATTCAGTCCTTCCTATATCAACATCGGAAATCCGTACTACCCCAAAATACTTCACCCCGGCCTATTTTTAAATATTGCATACGACAGTTGGATTGAGAAAGTTAGTGAAGATTGAATGATAGGGGAAAACGGGAGTACCCCGGGAAAACCCGTCTACAACGTCCGCTTTGTTCTTAATTTCAACACGACCTGGTCAAGGTTCGAATTTGGGCCGCGTGGATGGGAACCAGCGCGCTAGCATTTGAGCGACAGACGGGGCTTAATAATGTAGGAATGTGAACATGATTAGGAATGGCTATATGAATATCATTAGATATAATTACGAAATTCAGTACCCGTATGTGCAGGATTAGCGTTTCCACTAACCATACCCCTATCATAACAGTAGTAAACCTGCCCCTATCAATAACAACAGCTATGAACCCGATATATTCCACGTAGAAAGCCTACTTCCTCAACCGTCTGAGTTTTTAAAGTCTTAGACACATTACAGTTCGTGTTTCACTCACTGAATGTGTCCCTCGCATGACGTCATTTGTTAAATCCTTCCTTATTTATCAGGTGTCACTGATTCATCATCGTTTCCCAAGGAAATTTGTATTATATTTCGTAACTATGTCATAACTAGGGTTTTGTCCACTTAAGCATTAACTTCCTTCATTACAAAGCATGATACCTTCAACTGTTCATCACTATGGAGACAGAAACGTGGGACGTACGTGCAGACGGCCGTGATTGCTAATTCATTTCTGGATGTCTTTATGATGATTCATTTGTCAGCGCTAAATGTCGGGAATTTTTCTGTGATTACCCGTAACTTACCTGTCCAATGGCATAACATATTAGACTCATGATAATAGCCTACATAACTTCACATCAATTTATGCTCTTTTTCTGTAATTCTTAAAGTTGGTCCTTTTTATTATATCACTTGACATATTTTGAACTTGGATAACAAAATAACATAATGGAAGAAAGTTAAATGTGGAGTAACTAGATTACATGGAGAAAATCTGTTTTACACTTTAACCATCAATAGCAAAATAAACGATAAGATGATAATTGTAATTGTAATTCTTTATTTAACGTTCCTTTTAAACTACAAAGGCTATTCATAGACTATAAGATGATAATTGTAATTGTAATTCTTTATTTAACGTTCCTTTTAAACTACAGAGGCTATTCATAGACGATGAGATGATAATTGTAATTGTAATTCTTTATTTAACGTTCCTTTAAACTACAGACGCTATTCATAGACGATAAGATGATAATTGTAATTGTAATTCTTTATTTAACGTTCCTTTTAAACTACAGAGGCTATTCATAAACTATAAGATGATAATTGTAATTGTAATTCTTTATTTAACGTTTCTTTTAAACTACAAAGGCTATTCATAGACGATAAGATGATAATTGTAATTGTAATTCTTTATTTAACGTTCCTTTTAAACTACAGAGGCTATTCATAGACGATGAGATGATAATTGTAATTGTAATTCTTCATTTAACGTTCCTTTTAATCTACAGAGTCTATTCATAGACGATAAGATGATAATTGTAATTGTAATTCTTTATTTAACGTTCCTTTTAAACTACAGAGGCTATTCATAGGCGATAAGATGATAATTGTAATTGTAATTCTTTATTTAACGCTCCTTTTAAACTACAGAGGCTATTCATAGACGATTAGATGATAATTGTAATTGTAATTCTTTATTTAACGTTTCTTTTAAACTACAAAGGCTATTCATAGACTATAAGATGATAATTGTAATTGTAATTCTTTATTTAACGTTCCTTTTAAACTACAGAGGCTATTCATAGACGATAAGATGATAATTGTAATTGTAATTCTTTATTTAACGTTCCTTTTAAACTACAGAGGCTATTCATAGACGATAAGATGATAATTGTAACTGTAATTCTTTATTTAACGTTCATTTTAAACTACAGACGCTATTCATAGAAGATAAGATGATAATTGTAATTGTAATTATTTAACGTTCATTTTAAACTACAGACGCTATTCATAGACGACAAGATGATAATTGTAATTGTAATTCTTTATTTAACGTTTCTTTTAAACTACAAAGGCTATTCATAGACTATAAGATGATAATTGTAATTGTAATTCTTTATTTAACGTTCTTTTTAAACTACAAAGGCTATTCATAGACGATAAGATGATAATTGTAATTGTAATTCTTTATTTAACGTTACTTTTAAACTACAAAGGCTATTCATAGACGATAAGATGATAATTGTAATTGTAATTCTTTATTTAACGTTACTTTTAAACTACAAAGGCTATTCATAGACGATAAGATGATAATTGTAATTGTAATTCTTTATTTAACGTTACTTTTAAACTACAGAGGCTATTCATAGACGATAAGATGATAATTGTAATTGTAATTCTTTATTTAACGTTACTTTTAAACTACAAAGGCTATTCATAGACGATAAGATGATAATTGTAATTGTAATTCTTTTTTTAACGTTCCTTTTGAACTACAGAGACTATTCATAGACGATACGATGATAATTGTAATTGTAATTCTTTATTTAACGCTCCTTTTAAACTACAGAGGCTATTCATAGACGATAAGATGATAATTGTTGTAATTCTTTATTTAATTCTTTTTTAGGCTATTTAACGATAAGATGATAATTGTAATTGTAATTCTTTATTTAACGTTTCTTTTAAACTACAGAGGCTATTCATAGACGATAAGATGATAATTGTAATTGTAATTCTTTATTTAACGTTCCTTTTAAACTACAGAATTCTTTATTTAACGTAATTCTTTATTTTCTTTTAAACTACAGAGGCTATTCATAGACGATTAGATGATAATTGTAATTGTAATTCTTTATTTAACGTTTCTTTTAAACTACAAAGGCTATTTATAGACGATAAGATGATAATTGTAACTGTAATTCTTTATTTAACTTTCCTTTTTAAATTCATAGACGATTAGATGATAATTGCTTTATTTAATTCTTTTAAACTACAGAGGCTAGACGATGAGATGATAATTATTTAACGTTCCTTTGTAATTCTTTATTTAACGTTTCTTTTAACGCTATTCTAGACGATAAGATGATAATTGTAACTGTAATTCTTTATTTAACGTTCCTTTTAAACTATATTCATAGACGATAAGATGATAATTGTAACTGTAATTCTTTATTTAACTTTCCTTTTAAAGTAATTGTAATTCTTTATTTAACGTTCCTTTTAAACTACAGAGGACTATTCTTTATTTAACGACGATAAGATGATAATTGTAATTGTAATTCTTTATTTAACGTTCCTTTTAAACTACAGAGGCTATTCGTGGACGATAAGATGATAATTGTAATTGTAATTCTTTATTTAACGTTCCTTTCAAACCACAGAGGTTATTCGTAGGCGATAAGATGATAATTGTAATTGTAATTCTTTATTTAACGTTCCTTTTAAACTATAGAGGCTATTCGTAGACGATAAGATGATAATTGTAATTGTAATTCTTTATTTAACGTTCCTTTTAAACTACAGACGCTATTCATAGACGATAAGATGATAATTGTAGTTATAATTCTTTATTTAACGTTCCTTTTAAACTACAGAGGCTATTCATAGACTATAAGATGATAATTTATAGAGTAATTCTCCTCTTAGCGCTATGATAATAAATATGTAGCTACGTTTCCGCTGAAACATCTGACAGTGACGCCTACATATGGTTGCTAAGCAACGCGTCTTGCACGGCCTTCGAGCTCTGCGGCCACTCTTGCAGTAATCAGGGCCCCCTGCTCCGTCTCCCACGCGGTGTAGGCTACCGGCTGCATCACAGAGGCCGCTCCAATTTAGACCCACTCTGAATAATGAGCAGAATGCGCTGCCACGGGCGCCATCAATGGATGTAGTCAATAATTACGTTACTGCCCAAGAAAAGAAGACGCACGCCTTGCGAGCACTGCCCTCCGTGGCTTGGACCATTGCGACGTGCTGGTGGCCTATGTTAACAACGAGGCAACGCTCTACTGAAACAAATGACGACGAAAAGAAGGAAAAAAAATCGACGAACGGAAAGGGAAACGATTTGACAGATTCAGACACAAGTGTGCGTACAGAAAGGAGATAAATGGATATTGTTTTCACATCTAATGATATTTTAGAGAAAATATTAAAGTGAATTTTTGTCTCAATTATTTTTTAATATCAAAATAATACATTTTTCTGAAAAATTTAATATTATATACACATACATTCCCTACAATTACACACATATATATAATTATATTACCCTTTATATGTACAGAGTGTTTCAAAAGTAACAGAATTGCAGTTGAAGTTGAATGAAGGATTTTGGGACAAAAAGCTCATTCATGTCAAACCTTGTATTTAGAAAGGAATATTTTTATGAAAACAAAATATTTTTCTACTATTATTGTGCGAGTAATGGCGTCATAGAGAACATTTTGAAATGGCATCTGTAGTTTTTAATATAATTTGAAAGAGCATATATTTTCGTAATACCACAGTCTAGTATATACAGTCACGAAGCTTGAGTTTAGAGGGTACTAGGAACAATAGACTGTGCCGGCATTGTCTGTAATGAGGCTATAGTAGGGATCCTAGTGGTTAGCAACTATCTATGGATGCATATTTACTACATATTGAACTTCGTGACTGTATATACTAGAATGTGGTAATACTACATCTGTTTTATACAGAACACTATGGTTATTCAAATCAAGCTTTCAAGTATAACTCCCTGTAAAGTTGATTTGAATAACTTCGAGGGAAAAATTGTTCCGGGGCCAGGTATCGAACCCGGGACCTTTGGTTTTTAACGTACCAACGCTCTACCAACTGAGCTACCCGGGAACTCTACCCGACACCGATCCAATTTTTCCCTCTATATCCACAGACCTCAAAGTGGGCTGACAACCGTCAAGCAACCAACTTCGAGTGCACACTAACTCCGTGTGACTTAAATTGTGGTTTTCTGTTAACGAACAGTGACGTGTATTATGCAAATCAAGCTTTCAGGTATAACTCCCTGTAAAGTTGATTTGAATAACTTCGAGGGAAAAATTGTTCCGGAGGAGAAATTGGATCGGTGTCGGGTAGAGTTCCCGGGTAGCTCAGTTGGTAGAGCGTTGGTACGTTAAAAACCAAAGGTCCCGGGTTCGATACCTGGCCCCGGAACAATTTTTCCCTCGAAGTTATTCACTATGGTTATTGTTACTATGGTAACAATTTTATTATAGACACATTTTGTTAGTTCTTGTATTATAAATGCATTTTTATTGAAATCAAAATAAAACAAGAAAATAATGTTTTTATATCTCAGACATATCCATGTTATCTGAATTTCGCTTCTATTCTACACACAAGTGACAGAGAAATAGGTGACCTATTTGGATATTGTTTTTCGTTAAAACGTGTGCATAGTTCTTGTTGTGCACGTCTTCTGTCACCAAATCCTATCATCAAAATATCATTTTTTTTTATTTTCTGTTAAGAACATCTTTTATGCAGATTTCATTAACAAAAACTGGTTTTATAACATAGGGAGTAACAAAATTTAGCCTATCAACAAAACAAATGTTACCATAGTAACCATAACCATAGTGATTCTGTATAAAATAATTAAATAACACATAAAAATATGCTCTTTCAAACGATATGAAAACCTACAGGGAGTCACTTAAAAATGTTCTCGACGACTCATAACAATATTCGAAAAAATATTTTGTTCCCATAAAAATATTCCTTTCTAATTACAAAATTTGATGTGTATGAGATTTTTTTCCCAAAACTTCTCATTCAATTTTAATTACAATTATGCATTACTTTTTAAACACCCTGTATTTAAAATCAGCACTACATATTTCATAGCCACCTAGAATGTTAACAGATACTTTGGAAGAACTCTGGCCGTAAATTAGATGTTCCGCCATTTGTCGAGTGGACGAAAAGGTACGTATTACTCACTTAAGAGCTGTATTTACCCCCCCCCCCAAACTGTATTTTATGATAACGTCACACCCAGTATATAAACTGCACATCTATACAGCATATAACAGAAATCTCTGGAGTCAACAAAGGTTCATGCCCGCTTTAAAAATGGCGGCCTCCGGTCTCACTTCCCGATGCGAAGTTGGCGATCTATGTAGGCTTGAAATCTGTGATGCGCACAGTAACTTACGCGGAACGCTGAAACATATGTGTATGAGAATATTTGCGTTCGTATTTAGAATGTAAACATCGGTCCATATGAAAAGTTTATAAGCACAGAATATTTATTTTTAATTTCAGCCTAGACTTTACTTAACTTAGAAAAAAATGTTATGAATATAGAAGGAACTTAAATTTCATGTGTCAATACAAAGATAAATTCAAGTAGGCTATATGAGTGATGAATGTTGTCATACTTCTTTCATTAGGTGATACTTATGGAGGGCATTGTTAGTTGGTAATAGCAGCAGACTCGACAGATATTACAGAATTGTATTTCTTTTGTTTTTTAGAGAAGCTGAAAGTGTGTTCCTATGGAAACCTCGCAATCGATTTCTTCCCGAGCTTAGCATTATTTTCTGAATCCTTGTTGTTAGAGGCACTTCTCGTTTATAGAGGTCATGTATAGGCGCCAGCAGTTGCATGCAGCGCCGAGGAAATGGGGCGGATCGCTAAGCAACTAGAGTAAAATTAGATACAACCCAGAATAACAATCCAGACTAAACATGCGGTTTGTGGGGCGATGGGACATGTCCATAACAATCCAAGTCCTCCAGAACAACTCTGCCAACATACAAGATCCCCAGGCACGATACTGTTTCAGCACAACACTTGTTTGGACGTACTTACAGACAGTTATGTATGCCAGAATCAATAACTTCAAAGGCTGTACTTCCTATGATGAATTTTATTACATTCCCAGGTTTCTTAACACGGCATTATGAAACATCTTTCCGAGTATCTTTCCACCAACCCACCCACCCACGACATGAAACGTCCATCCATCCATCCATGTACTTATTATTCATTATTTATTTAGTCACGTATTTATATTTGTAGTATATATTCATCTATGCAATATTTCTTTACTTATTTATTTGTTTATTTATGCAATAAGTATTTGTGTAGTATTTATTTATTCAGTTATTTATTTAGTAGTTGTTTACTATTTATGTAGTATGTATTTGCATAGAATTTATTTATTTATTTATTTTATTATTTATTTATTTACGTAGTTACTTATTTGTAGGTTTATGTAGAAAGTATTTATTATGCAATATTTATAATATTTATTTATTTAATTAATTAATTTATTTATTTATTTATTTACGTAGTTACTTATTTATAGGTTTATGTAGAAAGTATTTATTATGCAATATTTATGATATTTATTTATTTAGTTATGTAATTACGTATTTATATACGTAGTATATATTTGTGTAGTATTTATTTACTTATTTATAGATCTATTCATTTATTTACTTATTTATTTATTCACTTATTTATTATTTATTTATTTATGTAGTGCTTATGTTTTGTGTAATATTGTTTTATTTATTCATATTGTATTTATTTATTATCTGTTTAGTTATTCATTTCCTTAGTAGTTATGTATTTGTGTAATGTATTTATTTATAGATCTATTCATTTACTTATTTATTCATTATTTGTTTATTAATTATTTATTTAATATTTATTTACTTTTATTTATGTACGGAGTACCTATGTATTTATGTAGTATTTATTTATATTTTATGTATTTGTGTAGTATTTATTTACTTACCTTTTTATTTATTTATTTGTTTACTATTTATTTATTATTTGTTTATGATTCATTTCCTTATCTATTATTTATTTATGCAGTATGTATTTGTGTAGTATTTACTTATTTACGTAGTTACGTATTTATAGGTATATGTAGAATGTATTAATGTACTAATTTATTTACTTATTTATTTATTTACTTACATATTTATTTATTTATTTATGTAATTACGTATTTATATATGTACTATATATTTGTGTAGTATTTATTTATAGATCTATTCATTTATTTCTTTTTATTTATTCATTCATTTATTTATTATTTATTTATTTATTTATTTATTTATTTATGTAGTGTATATGTTTTGTGTAATATTTTTTATTCATATTGTATTTATTTGTTATCTGTTTATTTATTCATTTACTTAGTAATTATGTATTTGTGTAATATTTTTTTATAGATCTATTCATTTAATTATTTATTCATTAACTTATTTACTTAATATTTATTTATTTATTATTTATTTACGTTGTACCTATGTATTTATGTAGTATGTATTTATATTTTATGTATTTATTATTTGTGTAGTACGGTATTTATTTACTTACCTTTTTATTTATTTATTTTTCTTTACTATTTATTTATTATTTGTTTATGATTCATTTCTTTATTTATTTTTCGTAGTATTTTTGTATTTGTGTAGCATTTATTTATTTACTTACATTTTTATTTATTTATTATTGATTTATTTAGTACCTATGTATTTGTGTAGCATTTATTTATTTACTTACATTTTTATTTATTTATTATTGATTTATTTAGTACCTATGTATTTGTGTAGCATGTATTTATTTACTTACATTTTTATTTATTTATTATTGATTTATTTAGTACCTATGTATTTGTGTAGCATGTATTTATTTACTTACATTTTTATTTATTTATTATTGATTTATTTAGTACCTATGTATTTGTGTAGTATGTATTTATTTACTTACATTTTTATTTATTTATTATTGATTTATTTAGTACCTATGTATTTGTGTAGTATTTATTTATTTACTTACATTTTTATTTATTTATTATTGATTTATTTAGTACCTATGTATTTGTGTAGTATTTATTTATTTACTTACATTTTTATTTATTTATTATTGATTTATTTAGTACCTATGTATTTGTGTAGCATTTATTTATTTACTTACATTTTTATTTATTTATTATTGATTTATTTAGTACCTATGTATTTGTGTAGCATTTATTTATTTACTTACATTTTTATTTATTTATTATTGATTTATTTAGTACCTATGTATTTGTGTAGCATGTATTTATTTACTTACATTTTTATTTATTTATTATTGATTTATTTAGTACCTATGTATTTGTGTAGCATGTATTTATTTACTTACATTTTTATTTATTTATTATTGATTTATTTAGTACCTATGTATTTGTGTAGCATTTATTTATTTACTTACATTTTTATTTATTTATTATTGATTTATTTAGTACCTATGTATTTGTGTAGCATGTATTTATTTACTTACATTTTTATTTATTTATTATTGATTTATTTAGTACCTATGTATTTGTGTAGCATGTATTTATTTACTTACATTTTTATTTATTTATTATTGATTTATTTATTTACCTATGTATTTGTGTAGCATTTATTTATTTACTTACATTTTTATTTATTTATTATTGATTTATTTAGTACCTATGTATTTGTGTAGCATTTATTTATTTACTTACATTTTTATTTATTTATTATTGATTTATTTAGTACCTATGTATTTGTGTAGCATGTATTTATTTACTTACATTTTTATTTATTTATTATTGATTTATTTAGTACCTATGTATTTGTGTAGTATGTATTTATTTACTTACATTTTTATTTATTTATTATTGATTTATTTAGTACCTATGTATTTGTGTAGTATTTATTTATTTACTTACATTTTTATTTATTTATTATTGATTTATTTAGTACCTATGTATTTGTGTAGTATGTATTTATTTACTTACATTTTATTTATTTATTATTGATTTATTTAGTACCTATGTATTTGTTTAGTATGTATTTATTTTTACTAACATTTTTATTTATTTATTATTGATTTATTTAGTACCTATGTATTTGTGTAGCATTTATTTATTTACTTACATTTTTATTTATTTATTATTGATTTATTTAGTACCTATGTATTTGTGTAGCATTTATTTATTTACTTACATTTTTATTTATTTATTATTGATTTATTTAGTACCTATGTATTTGTGTAGCATTTATTTATTTACTTACATTTTTATTTATTTATTATTGATTTATTTAGTACCTATGTATTTGTGTAGCATTTATTTATTTACTTACATTTTTATTTATTTATTATTGATTTATTTAGTACCTATGTATTTGTGTAGCATGTATTTATTTACTTACATTTTTATTTATTTATTATTGATTTATTTAGTACCTATGTATTTGTGTAGCATGTATTTATTTACTTACATTTTTATTTATTTATTATTGATTTATTTAGTACCTATGTATTTGTGTAGCATGTATTTATTTACTTACATTTTTATTTATTTATTATTGATTTATTTAGTACCTATGTATTTGTGTAGCATGTATTTATTTACTTACATTTATTTATTTTTATTTATTTATTATTGATTTATTTAGTACCTATGTATTTGTGTAGCATGTATTTATTTACTTACATTTTTATTTATTTATTATTGATTTATTTAGTACCTATGTATTTGTGTAGCATTATTTATTTACTTACATTTTTATTTATTTATTATTGATTTATTTAGTACCTATGTATTTGTGTTTGTATTTATTTACTTACATTTTTATTTATTTATTATTGATTTATTTAGTACCTATGTATTTGTGTAGTATTTATTTATTTACTTACATTTTTATTTATTTATTATTGATTTATTTAGTACCTATGTATTTGTGTAGTATGTATTTATTTACTTACATTTTATTTATTTATTATTGATTTATTTAGTACCTATGTATTTGTGTAGTATGTATTTATTTACTAACATTTTTATTTATTTATTATTGATTTATTTAGTACCTATGTATTTGTGTAGCATTTATTTATTTACTTACATTTTTATTTATTTATTATTGATTTATTTAGTACCTATGTATTTGTGTAGCATTTATTTATTTACTTACATTTTTATTTATTTATTATTGATTTATTTAGTACCTATGTATTTGTGTAGCATTTATTTATTTACTTACATTTTTATTTATTTATTATTGATTTATTTAGTACCTATGTATTTGTGTAGCATTTATTTATTTACTTATATTTTTATTTATTTATTATTGATTTATTTAGTACCTATGTATTTGTGTAGTATGTATTTATTTACTTAGGCTACCTTTTTGTTTATTTATTTATATAGTACCTTCATATTTATATAGTATTTATTTATTCATTTATTTATATTTGATTTATTTATTATTTGTTTATTATTTATTTAGCTATTGCTATGTTATTTATGAGCAACCATATTTGCCTAGACATTATCAATAAAACAGTAATATAGTTTAAAAAAAATTCCAGCATGAAATAATGGTACATTATGCAACGAGCCTATAATGGTAGTAATTAAGACGCGAGGATGTTTATGAAACGAGCGTCTTAATTACCATTATAGGCAAGTTTCATAAGACTTTTTATGCTCGACCATATTTCTAACTTGAAATTATTCATAAGTATTCATGTTATTCTTATATGACTGGGGAGCAAACTGACCTTGTGCAATCTCGTAAATTGTGAGATGTGCGCAGACGCGAAAGTATTGATTTTTTCCGGGCAACGAATGTCGACGACCTTGATATAATGTAGAGAGTAAAATAAACGTTAAACTTGATATAACCTTGGAATTGAATTCGACATTGAAAAACGAGATGACAAATTGAATTTACTTGAATATTATTTACAATTAACGCTAATTATTATAGTAACAGAACATAACCTTCTGCGACAGTATTGGATTTCCAGCCTGCTAGTTGTCTGTCGATTGCATATCCGAGAATAATCGAAAACCTGAACTTTAATGAATAGGTGTACTTTAATTACATGCATTAAAGGGCTGCTACCAGGTGTATAATTACTACATTTCGGCATGGTCGAGCATAAAAGCATTAAATTTGTCAGCTATAATATTTTTAATACCAGTTTTAAATTTATTTAGTGGCAAAGTCCTACAGTTAATGGACAATTTGTTATAAAACCTAATGCCGGCATATACTGGACACTACTCATACTCCAGACGTTTGTTTTTCAAAGTAACTGATTAGGAATTTCATACCTTATTTGCCTATTTCATCTTTATTAACTCTGTTATAATTCTGTTGCATAAAATAGCTTATGAAACTCGTTTATAATGTTATACAGTTATTACATTTGTAAAATAATCTCATTTCCTAAACATTAACTCACGTAAGAAAATATAACATTATAAATTAATTTCATAACAATATTATAGTTGAAAAATGACGCTATATACATAAACATCAGTCAGCCCCTCTCCCCCACCTACACCTGCTACTAGACTTAATGACAGCAGGGACTTGAAATCGTGCCTTTCTGAACGGAAACCGACGCCACAGTCATTAGGCTAATGGCTTGCTAGAATATGTGTGGATCTAAAAGCAGACTTCACTTCCGTTGCTATAGAAACATGACAAATGACGGTCGCCCATTAGTTGTGCAATTATTTCGCACGTGGGAATTTTTGACACAGATATTACGAGTTGTTAGGTGATGTAACAGTCGCGTTCAGAAATCAAGAATGCGAGCGTAAATGCCTGACATGCTTAAGATTTGACTTCTACTGCGATAACAAAACACGGCTATGCATACCTGCACGACGTTTCGTAATATATGCGAGATCAAATTCAGGCTCGAAACAAACAAGAGTTCTTGATATCTTATCGCTGTTAGTTGTGCATTCCAGCAAAAATGTGCTTATCTTTGAACTGAGTACTCAAAATCAAGTCCTGGAATCTCGATGACTCATCACAGTACCTGTTCAAATCTCTGGCGCACTTGGAATTCTTTCGCAATGATTATCCAATACGTTTCCAGTCCACATCACATGTTTCTTCTCCTAACACTTTCCTCCTTATAAATCTTCAATCTGCTCCTAGCAAATTATCTGTTTTCGTAAAACTTTGACTATTTCCTCACTACGTATGGAGGAAGAACTTGGAAATTCACCATAACATAAAAATGAAATATCCCTTGCTATTCTCGCATTTCCCTCGTATTCCTTGTCTTCCCCTCCTCCTCTTTCTTCCCCTCTTCCCCTTGCCTCCCTCCGTTTCCTTTAACGTCTCCTAGTTCTACTTGTCTTCCCCTTGTTCTCCTTGTCTTCCCCTCCTTCTCCTCGCCTTTCCTTGATCCCCATGTCTTCCCCTATTCTTTATTTACTTTATTGGGTTATTTTAGGACGCTGTATCAACATCTTAGGTTATTTAGCGTCTGAATGAGATGAAGGTGATAATGCCGGTGAAATGAGTTCGGGGTCCAGCACCGATAGTTACCCAGCTTTTGCTCGTATTGGGTTGAGGGAAAACCCCGGAAAAAACCTTATCTAGGTAACTTGCCCCGACCGCGATTCGAACCCGGGCCACCTGCTTTCGCGGCCAGACGCGCTGACCGTTACTCCACAGGTGTTGACTCCCCACTTCTTATATTCCCCTTTGTTCTCCTTATATTCCCTTGTTTTTTTAACCTTGCCATTGTTCTCCTTGTCTTCCGCAGTTCCCCTCACCTCCCCTTGTTTTCTTTGTCTTCCCCTCGTTTTCCTTGTCTTCCCCTGATTTCCATGTCTTCCCATCTCATTATATTCCCCTTGTTTTCTTAACCTTGCCATTGTTATCCTTGTCTTCCCCATTTCCCCTCACCTCCCCTTGTTTTCTTTGTCTTCCCCTCGTTTTCCTTGTCTTCCCCTGATCTCCATGTCTTCCCATCTCCTTATATTCCCCTTGTTTTCTTAACCTTGCCATTGTTATCCTTGTCTTCCCCATTTCCTCTCACCTCCCCTTGTTTTCTTTGTCTTCCCTCGTTTTCCTTGTCTTCCCCTGAACTCCATGTCTTCCCCTCCTTATATTCCCCTTGTTTTCTTAACCTTGCCATTGTTATCCTTGTCTTCCCCATTTCCTCTCACCTCCCCTTGTTTTCTTTGTCTTCCCTCGTTTTCCTTGTCTTCCCCTGAATTCCATGTCTTCCCCCCTTATATTCCCCTTGTTTTCTTAACCTTGCCATTGTTATCCTTGCCTTCCCCATTTCCCCTCACCTCCACTTGTTTTCTTTGTCTTCCCTCGTTTTCCTTGTCTTCCCCTGATCTCCATGTCTTCCCATCTCATTATATTCCCCTTGTTTTCTTAACCTTGCCATTGTTATCCTTGTCTTCCCCATTTCCCCTCACCTCCCCTTGTTTTCTTCGTCTTCCCTCGTTTTCCTTGTCTTCCCCTGATCTCCATGTCTTCCCATCTCCTTATATTCCCCTTGTTCTGTTAACCTTGCCATTGTTTTTCTTATCTTCCCCATTTCCCCTCACCTCCCCTTGTTTTCTTTGTCTTCCCCTCGTTTTCCTTGTCTTCCCCTGATCTCCATGTCTTCCCATCTCCTTATATTCCCCTTGTTTTCTTAACCTTGCCATTGTTTTTCTTGTCTTCCCCATTTCCCCTCACCTCCCCTTGTTTTCTTTGTCTTCCCTCGTTTTCCTTGTCTTCCCCTGATCTCCATGTCTTCCCATCTCCTTTTATTCCCCTTGTTCTGTTAACCTTGCCATTGTTTTTCTTATCTTCCCCATTTCCCCTCACCTCCCCTCGTTTTCCTTGTCTTCCCCTGATCTCCATGTCTTCCCATCTCCTTATATTCCCCTTGTTTTCTTAACCTTGCCATTGTTCTCCTTGTCTTCCCAAGCCACCGGCGTGGCTCAGTCGGTTAAAGCGCTTGCCTCCCGGTCTGAAGTTGCGCTCGATCCCCGCTTCGGCTGATTATCTGGGTTTTTCTCGAGGTTTTCGCCAACCGTAAGGTGAATGCCAGGTAATCTATGGCGTTATCCTCGGCCTCATCTCGCCAAATATCATCTCGCTATCACCAATCTCATCGACGCTAAATAACCTAGTAGTTGATACAGCGTCGTTAAATAACCAACTTAAAAAACGTATCTTCCCCTCGTTCTCCTTGTCTTCCCCTGATCTCCATGTCTTCCCATCTCCTTATATTCTCCTTCTTTTCTTTACCTTGCCATTGTTCTCCTTGTCTTCCTCTCCTTCACCTTGTTTTCCCCTTGTTCTTGTATTATTTCCCTTGTTCTCCCTTTATTCCCCTTTTTCCCCTATCGTATGCGCTGTCCGTGAACCGTTCTTCTACGTAAAGGTACGCAGCATGGCACAGCTATACACCTTTCGATTTTTGTTCTTCCATGTCTTCTAATCCATTCTCTTTTTCTTCTAATCTTTCTTGCGTGTTTCCTAACTCATCTTCTCTTCCTTCTAAACCCATCATCAACTTCTTTCAACCATTCTTCTGTTTATGCTAACCCACCCTCAGTTTTTTTTACATGTTTCTTCTTCCCGTTGCAACTCATAATCTTCTTGTAAAAATGTTTCTGTCTTCTAACATAATCCGTGTTTATTGCAACACTTCAACTGCCTTTTGGAACCCTTTCCCTTCATTTTTAATAATAATAATAATAATAATAATAATAATAATAATAATAATTATTATTATTATTATTATTATTATTATTATTATTATTATAATAATAATTTGAGATGGGCAGGGCATGTAGCACGTATGGGCGAATCCAGAAATACGATGAAAGAGTAATGGAACGGAGAAAAATTCTCTCCGGCGCCGGGATTTGAACCCGGGTTTTCAGCTCTACGTGCTGACGCTTTATCCACTAAGCCACACCGGATACAACTCCGACGCCGGTTAGAATCGTCTCAGATTAAGCTTCAACTCTTGGGTTCCCTCTAGTGGCCGCCCTCTGCACTACGTCATAGATGTCTATGAACGCAGGACCGAAGTCCAGACATGTGCTGAGGTGCACTCGATATGAGTGACTGGTTGGCCGGGATCCGACGGAATAAGCGCCGTCTTAAATCACGAAGTGATTTACGCATATCATATATAGACATCTATGACGTAGTGCAGAGGGCGGCCACTGGAGGGAACCCAAGAGTTGGAGCTTAATCTGAGACGATTCTAACCGGCGTCGGAGTTGTATCCGGTGTGGCTTAGTGGATAAAGCATCAGCACGTAGAGCTGAAAACCCGGGTTCAAATCCCGGCGCCGGAGAGAATTTTTCTCCGTTCCATTACTCTTTCATCGTATGATGACGCAGAATATCTGCATGGAAATATCATATGTACTTCGGTTAAAAAAATAAAAAAATAAATATATATATGAATCCAGAAATGCATATAGAGTGTTAGTTGGGAGACCGGAGGGAAAAAGACCTTTAGGGAGGCCGAGACGTAGATGGGAGGATAATATTAAAATGGATTTGAGGGAGGTGGGGTATGATGAGAGAGACTGGATTAATCTTGCACAGGATAGGGACCGCTGGCGGGCTTATGTGAGGGCGGCAATGAATCTTCGGGTTCCTTAAAAGCCATTTGTAAGTAATAATAATAATAATAATAATAATAATAATAATAATAATAATAATAATAATAATAATAATGCTTTATTTTTTCTGATTTTTCTTTTCCAAATTTTTCCTTCTTTCTCTTTTTTTCTAATCCCTTTACTGCTTCTTCCAAGTTTTCCACTACTTCTTCTAACCCTTACCAATCCACCGCTGTGGAGTAACGGTTAGTATGCCCGACCGTAAAACGAGCGGTCCCGGGTTCAAATACTGGTTTGGACAAGTTACTTGGTTGAGGTTTTTCCGGGATTTTCCCTCAATCTACTATGAGCAAATGCTGGGTAACTTTCGGCGCTGGACCCTGGACTCATTTCGCTGGCATTATCACCTTCATTTCACTCAGAGCTGATAATCGCAGCAGTTGATACAACGTCTTAAAACAAACCAATTAAAAAAAGTTATCATAGTCGTTTTAACTTTTCGTCGCTTTTTAAAGTCTTTCTTCTACGTCTTCTAATCCAGTTTATGTTATTTCCAATCGTTATCTCGTTTCCTGTATTTGCAACACTTATTCCCAGCTACTTACGGTACACCCTGTATCTTGGATTGTAAACTTGCAGTTTTCTCCTCTGTTGAAGAGATACAGTAAGTAACCCATTTAGTTCCAGCAGTTCAGATATCAGGATCTATTTTACATATTATATATTTAAATCTCCCATAATTCCAATGTTTCCTTTTTCTTATTTTTGTAACCCATGCCACTGCTCAGGAAACTGACTACATTTCACATCAGTGAATTTAATAACTTCCGCTTAAGAAAAAACTTAGCAATTTTCCTTCGTACTTATCGAACAATGTCACTTCCGGATAATAAAAAAGAAGATGAAAGAAAGAGCAACTTTTTACCCATCTCCAATGGAATACGTTACAAACCATTAACGAACCTCGCAGAAGAAAAAAAAAAAAAAAAAAAAAAAAAAAAAAACATTTCAGAAGAAATATCCCGAAACAAGTGTTATATACAAACAGGGAAGAACAGGCTGGTAGACACCCCACCGCGCGAAAACCAACAGACTCTCCCATTGACACAGATCTCCAGCCTTGCGTATTTACACGGAATAAGATGTGATGCATTATCTTAAACCTTGGAAACGAAAATGAATGTCAGGAACTGGCGCATGCGCTCTCGTTCTACGTTTTACGCGTTTCGTAACAAATCAGGTCCTTTATGATATTACTGTTTATGTTTATTTTCTTGAAGTGTTGTTCGAAAGAGGCACATAAAGGAAATTATTTAATATGCGACAAAATAATAAGATTGAAGTTCTGCTTTCTGGATTACATACAAAAGGCATTACACTGAAGGAATCAGGGTTTGTCACATACCACACAGTTCAGGTCACCACTTTTGTAACTTTAAACAACTGCGTTATTTTTTCGTACTACAGTATGAGCGAAATTAGAGAAACGAAAGGAAAGTGTAGGGGAAGGAATAGAATTAAGGAAAGAAGGAGATATGAAGGAAAAATGAATGATATTAAGAAAATTAAGAAGAGAAAAAATTTGAAGAAAATAAAGAGAACTGACGGGTGGAAAGGAAAATCGAAGAAAAATAAAAAATGAAGGGAAAAATAAAAATGAAGAAAAAAAGGAAGAGAATGGAAAAAATGAAAGAAATAAATGAAGGGAAAAGAGAAAAATGAAGGGGGAAAGGAAGAGAATGGAAAAAGAAAAATGAAGAGAAAAATGAAGGCAAAAAAGGAAGAGAAAAAAGAGAAAAATGAAAGGAAAAAATGAAGACAATGGAAAAAGAAAAATGAAAGGAGAAAAGGAAGAGAATGGAAAAAGAAAAATGAAAGGAGAAAAGGAAGAGAATGGAAAAAGAAAAACGAAGGGGAAAAAGGAAGAAATGGAGAAAAAATTAAGGGGAAAAAGGAGGGAATGAAAAAAGAAAAATGAAAGGAAACAAATTAAGACAAACTAGAAAAATAAAGGAAAAAAAGGAAGAGAAAGGAAAAATAAAAATGAAAGGGAGGGAATGAAAAAGAAAAATAAATGAAAAAAGGAAGAGAATGGAAAAAGAAAAATGAATAGAAAAAAATAGAATGGAAAAAGAAAAATAAAGGGGAAAAAGGAAGAAATACAAAAAGAAAAATGAAGGGGGAAAAAGGAGAGAATGGAAAAAGAAAAATGAAGGGGAAAAATAAAAATAAAAGAAAAACGAAGCGAAAATATAAAAAGAAAAGAAAAAAGAAGAAATGGAAAAAGAAAAATGAAAAAGGAAGACAAGGGAAATAAAAATGGAAGGGGAAAAGACTGAGGATGGAAAAAGAAAAAAAAATGAAAAATGAAAAATGAAGAGAAAATAGCAAAATAAAGGGAAAAAAAGAAAGAGAATGGGAAAAGAAAGTGAAGGACAAAAATGAAGGAAAAAGACAAAAAAAGAAAAAGAGAAGAAAATGGAAAAATAATAATGAAGTGAAAAAATTAAGAGAAAAAAGAAAAATGAAGGGAAAAATCAACGAAAAAAAGAAAAATGAAAGAAAAAGTTAAAAGCGAAGGAAAAGGGAAAAATGAAAGGAAGAAAGAAAGAAAATAGAGTAAAGAAAAGTGGAATAAAGGAAGAAAAATTGCGGGAAAAAAGAAAAATGAAGGAAAGAAATCGAGATGAAGGAAATATACACTAAAGGAACAAAGACACAATAATGATTGGAAGAAAATAAAGAAACTAAATTAAATAAATTAAAATTGGGAAAAGAAATAAAAATGAAGGAAGTGAATAGAAATTAAGGAAATAAAGAAAATGGAATAAAAAATAAAGGAAAGAAAAAAGAAAATTTGAAGGAAATAAAGAAAAATTACTGAAATGAATAAAATTTAAGGAAAGAAAGAAAAATTATGTAAATAAACGAAAATGGTGGAAAGAGAGAAAAATAATAAAAATGAAAATCAAGGAAATAAAGTAAATTGAGTGAACGAAAACTGAAGTAATGTAATGAAAATAAATAAGCAAGAAATTTAGAACAGAAACAAGGAGCAGCACAGATTCCAGAAAAATAAAAGGTGAGAATCATCGCTTCTTTGCACATTTTTGTTCTTGTTTCTTTCACGCATAACTGTTAACTGACTTGCCGGTCAATAGCTTACACGACACAATTCAAGGAATATAGAAAAAACGGACTGCCGTGCCCAGCTGATCGATGGCCTGAGGTCGCTACGTATAAACAGGCAGCAACCGAGCCAAACAAATGAAACTCTTACTTGTGTACTACTGATGGAAATCTACGACGGCTGTTAGGTACAAGTGGTGTACATGTACTTTTATAAATCACGAATGTCAAATTTATTTACACAATTTTATCAATATGTACTAAGAAATACATAATATAGGCAATTTTTCATATGAATTCGTAACATAGTATGAAACAAAAGAATACAGAAAAGTAACTGCCATCAGACAGATGACAAATGATCTCCATAGCAACGTACAATTTATAGCAAAACCTTAGCGATGTTTATGAATGCTTGTGGATGGATGAATTTTAATTAGCCTAACTGCGCGATAACGCGTTATTTCATATAATAGGACTGAGAGGAAGTGTCTATGTGAGCTCCAAGCTTCTTGCTCATTTGTCTCACTTCTATTTTCGCCATATAGAGGCAGTATGTAAAACCACGAGGTACGAAGTTTATCTTACATTTTAGTTCCCATGGTATCACGAGTAACGTTAGAAGAAACCTTTTTATCAATAAATTACAATTTTTCTTTTCTGTGTCTGGAATAGGCTACTTCAAAGCGATATTATAATTGTTTATGGAAATTGAACTTCGAATTTCGAACACCCTACTCTTTCTCCAATCAACTATGCTTTTAGATTTAATTTGCATTCAACTAAAGCTACTGATGTTTAATTCAGAAGCGTTAACACGGTCCAATTCAAGATTAAAAAAAAAAACAAAATAAAACAAAAGAAGTAAAAATCTTAATTATAGCTGAAACAGAAACGATAGACGAAATTCCCGTAAATATGAATAAACACAATATGGTAACATCTTTAGAAACAAATGAAAACAATACTACTTGATAATTCTGACAACTCTGTTAACAATTCGAAATACAAGGCTAATAAAAATAGCAACGCTCTGCGTGATATTACGTCTGTAATTGAATTTCAAACACACTACTGCAATCAAATGTTTATTGGATTTACATTTCATTTCACAGAACTACGTTCATATAACCAAATGCGAAACACGCTAAAATTCAAGATAAAAAAAAAGAGTAAATGAAAAATAAATGCCGGCTACAATATAGGCTAGGATAACTGATGAATTTTTGTACATATCAGGAAAAACCATCGTCATAGCAACAACTTTAGAAACAAATGAAAACATTTGCTTGATTTGTATGACTTTTCTGAGCGTTGTTCTTATGTTTTCATATAAATTAAATGTAAATCTTTGATACCGTTACGCATTACATAAGAGATAAAAAAAAAACCATTCATATCATTGAAATTAACTTCAAATTTGTAGCAAACCACTCTAAAGGTACGTTGTGACCACACCGACAGCTATAACATACTCAATCAGCCCCCCAAATATCTTCGTTCTTTATATACCCAATCGAAAATTGTCTCAGACATTTTGACGCGAAATTGTCACGTAACTCTGTGGTAGAACCATTATGTTGCAATACGAGAGAAAGGATTCTTTTTTTTTTCGGTCCAGAGTAAATGCATTTATATATCCATCTACCAAAAGTCGCAGTGGTGCCAACTTATATGGGCCTGTGGAGCCAAAGCCCACCCAACGATTTGTCGTTTTAGTATTGTTATCGGTTTTATTTATGATATTTATTGATTTTAACTTAAAACTCAAATATTCTGTCCACCCAATGTTTTTCAAAAGTTGGTGCCACTGAAAAAGTGTATATGGGCTATTCCATATGAAATCGATCAGTAAAAGAACCTCGCAATTTTTATATACTCCAATTTTTTCCCTATTTATACTAGGTGCTGAGGGGAGTGCATTTTCAAAAATATACTATCGAAAGTCAAACGGTTTTCGTATTATTGAGCGACAAATTTAGCGTATTTTATAAAAACAAGCCTCTTTCAGCGCTCAGAACTCTGGAACCATTTACAGCAGAACATTGAACGAGAGCTTATTTTGAAGCTGACATTTGGTAGGTTATGATAAGAAGTAATCCTTATTTTTATTGTATACAGATAGACAGATAATATGATTTTACTCACTTTTAGGCTTTTTGCCCATTTGTAAAAATGTAAAAAAATATCGAGAAAAAACCTTGCATTATTAAGAGGGATTCGGCATTGTTTGCTTGGAGGTATGACAATAAGTTTCGAGGTTATTAAATAGATTATATTTTCACACGCCTGGACTTGAACGGCGCAGTACCGCACGCACTGGCCGAGAGCTGAAGATAAGCGAGCGTTGGGCGTCATTTTACTCCTGTGTTTATGAAAACTTGTGATAAAGCTAGCCCAGCTATGTGCTACTAGACGAAACATCACGTGTTTGTCTCCTGGCCTTGCTTGTCTCGGCTAGCTCCCGTCTCACAGTCAGCTGGTTAGTTCACGTGCGTACTATTTATTTTATTTTCTTTATTTGATATTTTCAATACTTTCTTATCAACATACCATCAGTAAAAAATATGTTTATTTATACTTTGAATGCGGAATCTAACTATATATTTATAAAATATTTTTTCCTAGGCAAAGGCGTCTTAATGAAGAAAAATCTAAATTCCTCCATTTCCATAAAAAGTAAGAAAAACTGTTTACATGTCAATATAAACTTTAATTTCTCAGCATCAAAATAAACAATGATTTTGATCATTGGGTGAGCTACAACAGTTTAAAGTTGCTAATTTTATGAAAATACGATAAATTTTAATATTTTTAATTTAAACACTATGAAGTTCTGATGCCTCAAACTTTGCACAAAGCATTGTATCACAGTTCTCTAGGTACAACGAAAGTTTCATTGTATTTAGAAATTGTAAGGTCAATTTTCTCTATATTTCGGTCGATTTGAGATGGAATAGCTCATATGCAAGGCAAGCTAAAAGCATGAAAAAACCAAACAATCTATTACTAATCCTCAACCTTGCGAAAACCCTCTAATAAAATTTATCTTTCCAGATTTACAGGGCTTTCATTTAAAAATATTCCACTCTAAATAGCTATTTATTTCTTTTAAATTTAATCTAAACAAAAAACACTTCAATTTTGATATTGAGAGGGTAGTTAAAAACCAGCCTTAATTATATTTTAAGTTTCAACCCCTTGCGAACCAACCCGCTTTGAAATCCGAAATAGCAACCCTTTATTATGAAACTTAAATTTGAAAGAGTATTCAATTTTTTATACATCTCATTCATTTATACTCACGTCTTTTGTTTCCTATCGTCGCTTGGCAACCTGGACTGATATTGTCAGTTGGCTGTAGAATGAAAACAGTTTAATTTAAGTAATGCCCTAAATTTAATTAAGTAAATTTACTAAATTACATGTGCAAAATGCGCTCTATTCTTGCTCCACAGTCATAGGCCTATAGTCTATTTAGGAACTGATCTATAGAGCAATACATGGTATCAAAACCATATAATAAATAACGCAAACCCAAATTTTCGGCTTTTAATATCCTCTATCTTGTTTTAAATGTTTAAAGAATAGGTGTATAATATATAACCATAATATTTCTTAATATTAGTTTGTGTTACTGCCTGAAATAATCTGTAATCAACAATAGTTTTATTCTCTTCAGTTCTAAACTACAATCCAGGTTGCTAAGTGACGATAGAAAACAAAAGATGTGAGAACAAATGAACGAGATATATAAACAATTGAATACTCTTTCAGATTTAAGTATCATAATATAGAGGTGCTATTTGAAATTTCAGAGGGGAGATATGGAGGTAAAGAGGTGAAACCTAAAATGTAATTAACCCTTGTTTTAAACTTCCCCTTCAATATCTAAACTGACGCGTTTTTTTTTCTAAGTTAAATTGAGACGGTCAGAAGCAAAGGGGTACAAGTGGCAGTAAAATTGAAATAAAAAATTTTACGGAATTTACGAAAACTTAAGTAGTTTCAACATATTTTCTTAAAAAAAAAAAAATAACTTAAGTGCATTTAAACCCCTTTGCTTCTGACCCTCTCAATAGAAATAGTTATTTACATTGGAAAGTTTTGAATTGAAACCAATCGCTTTCATTTTCATTATCAAATAATACAACACAAATCAAACATCAGTGCCGTGTGTGGTGAATAGCGCGATCGAAGATTCCATAATTTGAATAGGTCTAAGTACGTGCGTAGGTCTACCCTAATCTAAAATGCATTTTTTACAATTGATATTGTCTTAAATTTCTCTATACGCACGTAACATTACATAACTTGAGAATAAAAAACAAAACAAGGACGAAAAAAAAGAAGAAAGCAAAGAAAAAGTGACTGCCGCAACACAGCTGATCGATGAATTCCCGTATCTAAGCACGATAACATAGCAACACATTTGATCAAACAAATGAAGGCACTTACTTGTAAACTGCAAATAGATGTTCCTGATGTATTCCAAACACAGGCCGAGATATAATAAGGTAAAGCTGTCACTCTTACGGTTCTGAAGCACTGAAGATCAGGGATATCAATTATTTCATAGTAGCGAAGATTTTAATGGCCTTAATAACACTCGACAGCACTACACAGATGTAATACAGACGCATCCAATGCAAAGAGGCGCATTAGAAAACACAAAACACTCACACGATACACGGAGCGGAGCGAAAAACAATCGACCTCACGGAACCGGGTGCAATGCTACTCTGGGAGCGGCAGCCAACGGGGAGCGGGATATTCCCACCCTCCCCACCTCCCACCGTCTGTAACACTGTCTACACCGCGAGGCGGTACCACGCATGCCCAGCTGCCATAAACAAGCGCTGCGAATTTTGAAAGCTTCAATGAAAAGCTCCGAGTTATGAAGGTGTCGTACAATACTGTGTTCCACAAATATAGCCAATTTTTTTAAGTTAATGGCACGGCACAGAATAATAGATTCATGTTTACAAAAAGGCATTTGTGTAGTCGACTGTTCGAAGACAGGTCTGGATCCGACAAGTGACAACAACAAGGCATCAATCATGAGGCAACTGTACCGGGAGATAATGGGGCAGGTTGGCCATTTCCTTTCCAACAAAAGGACACTTTATAATAAATTATTAATAAGACATTCATTACTTTCATAACATTATTATTATTATTATTATTATTATTATTACTATTATTATTATTATTATTACTATTATTATTATTACTATTATTATTATTATTATTATTACTATTATTATTATTATTATTATTATTATTATTATTACTGTGCTGGACTATAATTGGCTGTTGACCAGCACATAAATATTAATAAATATATTATGATTACTATTATTATTATTATTACTATTATTATTATTATTATTATTATTATTATTATTACTGTGCTGGACTATAATTGGCTGTTGACCAGCACATAAATATTAATAAATATATTATGATTACTATTATTATTATTATTATTATTATTATTACTATTATTATTATTATTATTATTATTACTGTGCTGGACTATAATTGGTTGTTGACCAGCACATAAATATTAATAAATATATTATGATTACTATTATTATTATTATTATTATTATTATTATTATTATTACAGTGCTGGACTATAATTGGCTGATGACCAGCACATAAATATTAATAAATATATTATGATTACTATTATTATTATTATTATTATTATTATTATTATTATTACAGTGCTGGACTATAATTGGCTGTTGACCAGCACATAAATATTAATAAATATATTATGATTACTATTATTATTATTATTATTATTATTATTATTATTATTACAGTGCTGGACTATAATTGGCTGTTGACCAGCACATAAATATTAATAAATATATTATGATTACTATTATTATTATTATTATTATTATTATTATTATTATTATTATTATTATTATTATTATTATTGTAGCACGTATGGGCGAATCCAGAAATGCATATAGAGTGTTAGTTGGGAGACCGGAGGGAAAAATACCTTTGGGGGCCGAGACGTAGATGGGAGGATAATATTAAAATGGATTTGAGGGAGGTGGGATATGATGATAGAGACTGGATAATCTTGCACAGGATAGGGACCGATGGCGGGCTTATGTGAGGGCGGCAATGAACCTTCGGGTTCCTTAAAAGCCATTTGTAAGTAAGTAAGTAATTATTATTATTATTATTATTATTATTATTATTATTAGTCCTCCGAGTTAGCTCTGTGATAGCGTGTCTGCCTCCAGACTAGCTGGCCCGGGTTCGATTCCCGGCGGGGTCAGAAATTTTCTTGTAAAATTAACATGAGCTGCTGCCAGGAAGTCAAAAGGAGGATAGCAATGGCAAAGGAAGCTTTTAATAGAAAAAAGAGCATTTTCTGCGGACCTCTGGATAAAGAACTGAGAAAGAGACCAGTGAAGTGCTTTGTGTGGAGTGTAGCATTGTATGGGGCAGAAACGTCGACATTACGACGAAGTGAAGAGAAACGACTAGAAGCATTTGAAATGTGGATATGGAGAAGGATGGAGCGTGTGAAATAGACAGAATAAGAAATGAAGCTGTGTTGGAAAGAGTGGGTGAAGAATGAATGATGTTGAAACTGATCAGGAAGAGGAAAAGGAATTGGCTGGGTCACTGGCTGAGAAGAAACTGCCTTCTGAAGGATGCACTGGAAGGAATGGTGAACGGGAGAAGAGTTCCATTAAGATATACATATGTGGATCATATGAGGAGACAAAGAGGAAGGCAGAAAATAGGAAAGATTGGAGATAGCTGGGTTTGCAATGAAAGACCTGCCATTGGACAGAACATTGAGTGAATGAAGATTGTTATTATTATTATTATTATTATTATTATTATTATTATTATTATTATTATGGTACGTTTTACTAAGAATTTACTACATCGGAATTGTCGTTAATTCCCACAGGTCTTCTTTTTTCACTCGTGACACTTTGAGATCAATATTTCACATACTGAAGATAGAAGTATATGCAAAGAGTAAAAGTTAAAGTTATGTTTTATTTAACGACGCTCGCAACTGCAGAGGTTATATCAGCGTCGCCGGATGTGCCGGAATTTTGTCCCGCAGGAGTTCTTTTACATGCCAGTAAATCTACTGACATGAGCCTGTCGCATTTAAGCACACTTAAATGCCATCGACCTGGCCCGGGATCGAACCCGCAACCTTGGGCATAGAAGGCCAGCGCTATACCAACTCGCCAACCAGGTCGACGCAAAGAGTAAAAAGTGTGATGGTAAATCAAATTGTTCGACTTAAGACCATATTCTGAATTAGTGAGGTTGTACAATAGCCTATTACATCATTCCCCCTTAACTGTCTCACAGATACTGAATATCAACAAAATCCGTACAATAAGTTATTTCACGGAAAAACGCTGTACACAGAATGTTCAAAACATCTTAATAATTTCTCTTTTATGCTCCATGCAATGATAAAGAAAACAACATCGGAAGACGAGAAAAAAATTAAAAGAAAAGAAAGAAATGATAAACAAATGACGACAAAGAACGTACTTGTGACCTTAGATAAGAGCATTCAGTTATATCCACACTATTAGAAAAGACAAAAGCTATCGGCAATGACATGTAACCCTGGTAACCACGTGGAGTATTTCCAGATAGTCGCAGAGATGTCTCTCGTTTCTCCACAAGACAGCGTAACGTAGGCCTTATGTAACAAGGCCAGGGTCGACAGCCTTTCGCAGCTAGGCGTCAGTGACTGCATACGTGCTGAAGTTCACAGGTTCAAAGCCCGCAGAAGGCGATGGGATTTCGAATAAGACAGAAAGGTCTGGAATATTCATCATTTCAAAAGGTACTTAGGAATAAGGACACATGTAGATATTGAGAGCGCCAAGGAATCTTGTCCCTGAATCCCTGTTCGGATAAAAATTTGCTAGTCATTGTTGTCATTTTTGAAGGTTATACTAGACAGTTATCAATGTTACCAGCCTCCAAACGTAGCCGCTACTTGCTGTTGAAGTGAAATGAAGCGAAGAAAATTTTTATTCATTCATTCAGTTAGTTATTTACTCGTATTCATGTATGTATTTATTTATTTATTCATTCATTTAGACATTTACTTACTTGTCTATTTATTTATTTATTTACTCATTTATTCATTCACTTAGACATTTATTTACTTGTCTATTTACATATTTAATTATTTATTTATTTATTCATTTAGATATTTATTTACTTGTCTATTTATTTATTTACCTATTTATTCATTCGTTTAGACATTTGTTTACTTGTATATTGATTGATTTATTTATTTACTTATTTATTTATTTGTTCATATAGACATTTATTTACTTGTCTATTTATTTATTTTCTAATTTATTTATTTATTTATTCATATAGACATTTATTTACTTGTCTATTTATTTATTTTCTAATTTATTTATTTATTTACTCATTTAGACATTTATTTACTTGTGTATTTATTTATTCATTCATTTAGACATTTATTTACTTGTCTATTTATTTATTTTCTCATTTATTTATTTATTTACCTATTCAATCATTTAGTTATTCACTTATTTATTTAGACATTTATTTACTTGTCTATTAATTTATTTTCTCATTTATTTATTAAGTTATTTATTCATTTAGACATTTATTTACTTGTCTATTTATTTATTCATTCATTTATTCATTCACTTAGACATTTATTTACTTGTCTATTTATTTATTTTCTAATTTATTTATTTATTTATTTATTCATTTAGACATTTATTTACTTGTGTATTTATTTATTCATTAATTTAGACATTTATTTACTTGTCTATTTATTTATTTTCTCATTTATTTATTTATTTACCTATTCAATCATTTAGTTATTCACTTATTTATTTAGACATTTATTTACTTGTCTATTTATTTATTCATTCATTTATTCATTCACTTAGACATTTATTTACTTGTCTATTTATTTATTTTCTAATTTATTTATTTATTTATTTATTCATTTAGACATTTATTTACTTGTGTATTTATTTATTCATTCATTTAGACATTTATTTACTTGTCTATTTATTTATTTTCTCATTTATTTATTTATTTACCTATTCAATCATTTAGTTATTCACTTATTTATTTAGACATTTATTTACTTGTCTATTAATTTATTCTCATTTATTTATTAAGTTATTTATTCATTTAGACATTTATTTACTTATCTATTTATTCATTTAGACATTTATTTACTTGTCTATTTATTTATTTTCTCATTTATTTATTTACCTATTCAATCATTTAGTTATTCGCTTATTCATTTAGACATTTATTTACTTGCCTATTTATTTATTTTCTCATTTATTTATTTATTTATTTATTTATATATTTATTTATTCATTTAGACATTTGTTTATTTGCCTATTTATTTATTTATTCATTTGGACATTTATTTACTTGCCTATTTATTTATTTATTCATTTAGACATTTATTTACTTGCCTATTTATTTATTTATTCATTTAGTCATTTATTTACTTATCTATTTATTCATTTATTCATTTAGACATTTATTTACTTGTCTATTTATTTATTTTCTCATTTATTTATTTTTTTATTTACCTATTCAATCATTTAGTTATTCACTTATTCATTTAGACATTTATTTACTTGTCTATTTATTTATTTTCTCATTTATTTATCTACTTATTTACTTATTTATTTATTTATTTATTTATTTACCTATTCAATCATATAGTTATTCACTTATTTATTTAGTCATTTATTTACTTCTCTATTTATTCTATCATATATTTTTTCCTGGTTATTTAACGACGATGTATCAACTACTAGGTTATTTATCGTCGATGGGATTGCTAATAGTGAGATGATATTTGGCGATGTGAGGCCGAGGATTCGCCATAGATTACCTGACATTTTTCTTACGGTCTCTTGAAACTCGATGCTAAAGCAAATTAGGCGAACATTGTTGTTCTCAGCAATCATTTCTTGAAGTTGTGCACAGAATTTTATTCTCATCTGCCGGTCAATTGGACGTTTTCCACTTTTTCATTTTCTCTCCAAGACTGGACCCATCGCACAATTGTTTGTCTATCAGGAACACAATGAAACGCTGGAATGCGATTGCACTATTTAAACGAATAAAAGCTTCCACAACCTGAATGCGTATTTGTATGCACTACTGTTTCATCGCAAATGAAATGGCAGGCCTCCTGGAATAAACAAACAATTCCAAAGCCGCCGTTGCTATGCAGCGTTGTATTATGTAAATGTGCCATGCATTTTGCTGCACCTTGTACAACAGAAATGATAAACAATTGACTGTAGAAAAAATGTGAAATGATAAATAAAACAAATGAAGTTACATTTTAATATTTAATTTAATAAATTCCTCTGAAACTACAATATTAAGAAACTGAGTTACTAGTTGTGTATTTAGATGTCATTTTTTCCCGGATGTATTACATATATGCGTGAATATCAAACAAAAAGCACTACAGTACTGTTTTTTACTTGCTTATTTATGTAATTAAGTATTCATTATTTATTTTTACTTATTGTTTATGTATTTTTACATATAAATTTATGTATTTATTCTTTAATGTTCTGTGATTATTATAACTGTAAATTTGTTAATCTATTTACGCATTTAGACTCAAATTGACCCATTTTGCGCCTTATTTACGAAAAATTTTTCAAACATGACAGGTGGCATGCGTAGGATTGCTTGAAACCGATGCTACCAAGCGAACCAACCTGCCTCATCCCTGACGGAGTTAGATCCTATCCCTAGATGAATACCTCATAAGCCCCAGGGACCTGAACCCAAATCTATACCCATATCACCATCAGCAACACATACTACACATCAAAACTTCACTCCAGCGTAGAGAGTGTTGGTAGAATGGTAAGGGGAAACGGAAATACCCTGAGTAAAAGCCCTCTAAATGTCTGATAATTATACCATAAACATTTCTATTAGGAATAACCACAGAAAAATGTGCTACATTTTAGCGCTGACAAATGAATCGCCTTAAAACGCACATAGAACTGAGTAATCACGGCCTTCTGCACGTATGTTCCACATGTCTGTCGCCATAGTGATAAACAGTTGAAGGTAACATGTTTTGCAATGAAGGAAGTTAATGTTTAAGTGTACAAAACTCTAGTTATGACATAGTTACAAAATATAATACGGCTTCCTTGGAAACGATGACGAATCAGTTATACCTGATAAATAAGGAAGGATATAATAACAAATGACGTCATGCTAGGAACACAATGTATTCAGTGAGTGAAACACGAGCTGTGCGTTATAAGACTTTAAAAACTTAGACGGTTATGGAATTACTACGTGGAATATATCGGGTTCATAGCTGTTGTTATTGATACGGGCAGGTTTACTACTGTTATGATAGGGGTATGGTTAGTGAAAACGCTAGTCCTGCACATAGGGGTACTGAATTTCGTAATTATAGCTAATGCTACTCACACATCATGTTCACAAATAGGCTGTATTTCATTCAGCCGAATATCTAGCTCAGGAGATAGTTTACCGCTCTTCTACACGTGCGACCCCAATTCAATCCCCGGGCATATCGTGATACAATTTTATTCATTGTGCAGATCATGAAAATCATATTCTAAAAGCTAATATGGCCCCTTTTTCATTGTTGTCAAGTGCTACCAGATATCATTGAAGCAGGTAAAATTATAATTCAATGTAAGTAGATATTTATTTATTTATTTATTTATTTATTTATTTATTTATTTATTTATTTATTTATTTATTTATTTCATCCAGTCTGCTGTCCAAAAATCTGAAAGTTAGAATTTATAAAACAGTTATATTACCGGTTGTTCTGTATGGTTGTGAAACTTGGACTCTCACGCTGAGAGGAACATAGGTTAAGGGTGTTTGAGAATAAGGTGCTTAGGAAAACATTTGGGGCTAAGCGGGATGAAGTTACAGGAGAATGGAGAAAGTTACCCAACACAGAACTGCACGCATTGTATTCTTCACCTGACATAATTAGGAACATTAAATCCAGACGTTTGAGATGGGCAGGGCATGTAGCACGTATGGGCGAATCCAGAAATGCATATAGAGTGTTAGTTGGGAGACCGGAGGGAAAAAGACCTTTAGGGAGGCCGAGACGTAGATGGGAGGATAATATTAAAATGGATTTGAGGGAGGTGGGATATGATGATAAAGAATGGATTAATCTTGCACAGGATAGGGACCGATGGCGGGCTTATGTGAGGGCGGCAATGAACCTTCGGGTTCCTTAAAAGCCATTTGTAAGTAAGTAAGTAAGTAAGTTTATTTATTTATTTATTTATTTACTTAATTAATTACGTACTCATTTATTTATTTATTTATTATTCATTTACTTAATTAATTACGTACTCATTTATTTATTTACTTAATTATTTACGTACTCATTTATATATATATATATATATATATATATATATATATATTCATTTATTGACTGCATTATTTACGTACTCATTCGTTTATTGTACTTATTTATTTATTTATTTACTGAATTATTTACGTACTCATTCATTTATTGTATTTATTTATTTATGTATTTATTTATTTACTGAATTATTTACGTACTCACTCATTGATTGCATTTATTTATTTATTTATTTATTTATTTATTTATTTATTTATTTATTTATTTATTTCTTTATTTATTTGCTGAATTATTTACGTACTCATTCATTTATTGTATTTATTTATTTATTTATTTATTTATTTACTGAATTATTTACGTATTCATTCATTGTATTTATTTATTTATATTACTCGGTTATTTAACGACACTGTATCAACTACGAGGTAATGTAGCATCTATGGGGTTGGTGATAGCGAGCTGATATTTCGCGAGATGAGGCCGAGAATTCGCCATTGATTACCTGACATTTGCCTTACAGTTGGGGAAAATATCGTACAAATACCAACCAGGTAATCAGCTCAAGCGGGAATCGAACCCGCGCCTCAACCGACTGAGCTACGCCGGTGGCTATTTATTTATTTATGTTTACTTCGGTATAATAAATTGAATTCTTTCATTGAGGTATGGATTTCATGATGCTGACAAGCTAATGAACTATGTATATTACAGAAAAACAAAACAATTAATATTTGAAAATAATATTCTAAACCAGCTTCAAATTTTCTTTATATTGAACCGGTCTAGTAGCCGTGTTGTTGAATAAACGATATATAAAAATATATCTGCTCTTCACATCGTCCCACTAAAATAAATCCAAAGCAATTTATACATTTCCTCGAAGTTGACGATTTATATGTACCTACATAGTAACCTTCCTCATGCTTCCCTCAAAAGGATTTTTTTAACTTGAAAAGCATACATTCCCCTTTCTAAGTCTGGCCACGTTGCTATAGCAACAGTCTCCTTCTCTCTCTTATGCGCTGATTTTCGCCTTCTTTCGTGCGGTTGACTGTAGCAGGAGGATGAAGACAATGCACTCCAGATTCCAAGACGTGTAAAAGGAACGTACTAACACGGTAAACTCAGCACTCCCTGTAATAGGAGTGGCACCCCGCTTTCTCCTTAATGCAGACTCGATCTAACAGAGCTAACGTGACCTGAACACAATGGGACAGCCTTTGATACGGCATCACCGTCATTTCGTTTATTTCCTTTGTGGAGAAATTCTCCAGGCGGTTGGACAGTTACTGCAAATGCCCTCTAACACTCAAGAAGGTTCATTCTGAACACATCAGTAGGCCTACAGGACATACAGAGCCTGTAAGTACTTTACAGTTGAAACGGGACCACAAGAAGGAACTACAATTACAATTATCATCTTATCGCCTATGAATAGCCTCTGTATTTAAAAGGAACGTTAAATAAAGAATTACAATTACAATTATCATCTTATCGTCTATGAATAGCCTCTGTATTTAAAAGTAACGTTAAATAAAGACTTACAATTACAATTATCATCTTATCGTCTATGAATAGCCTCTGTAGTTTAAAAGGAACGGTAAATAAAGAATTACAATTACAATTATCATCTTATCGTCTATGAATAGCCCCTGTAGTTTAAAAGGAACGTTAGATAAAGAATTACAATTACAATTATCATCTTATCGTCTATGAGAGCCTCTGTAGTTTAAAAGGAACGTTAAATAAAGAATTACAATTACAATTATCATCTTATCGTCTATGAATAGCCTCTGTAGTTTAAAAGGAACGTTAAATAAAGAATTACAATTACAATTATCATCTTATCGTCTATGAATAGCTTCTGTAGTTTAAAAGAAACGTTAAATATAGAATTACAATTACAATTATCATCTTATCGTCTATGAATATCCTCTATAGTTTAAAAGGAACGTTAAATAAAGAATTACAATTACAATTATCATCTTATCATCTATGAATAGCCCCTATAGTTTAAAAGGAACGTTAAATAATGAATTACAATTACAATTATCATCTTATCGTCTATGAGAGCCTCTGTAGTTTAAAAGGAACGTTAAATAAAGAATTACAATTACAATTATCATCTTATCGTCTATGAATAGCCTCTGTATTTAAAAGGAACGTTAAATAAAGAATTACAATTACAATTATCATCTTATCGTCTATGAATAGCCTCTGTTGTTTAAAAGGAACGTTAAATAAAGAATTACAATTACAATTATCATCTTATCGTCTATGAATAGCCTCTGTATTTAAAAGGAACGTTAAATAAAGAATTACAATTACAATTATCATCTTATCGTCTATGAATAGCCTCTGTTGTTTAAAAGGTACGTTAAATAAAGAAATACAATTACAATTATCATCTTATCGTCTATGAATAGCCTCTGTATTTAAAAGGAACGTTAAATAAAGAAATACAATTACAATTATCATCTTATCGTCTATGAATAGCCTCTGTAGTTTAAAAAGAACGTTAAATAAAGAATTACAATTACAATTATCATTTTATCGTCTATGAATAACCTCTGTAGTTAAAAAAACGTTAAATAAACAATTACAATTACAATTATCATCTTATCGTCTATGAATAGCCTCTGTTGTTTAAAAGGAACGTTAAATAAAGAAATACAATTACAATTATCATCTTATCGTCTATGAATAGCCTCTGTATTTAAAAGGAACGTTAAATAAAGAATTACAATTACAATTATCATCTTATCGTCTATGAATAGCCTCTGTTGTTTAAAAGGAACGTTAAATAAAGAATTACAATTACAATTATCATCTTATCGTCTATGAATAGCCTCTGTTGTTTAAAAGGTACGTTAAATAAAGAAATACAATTACAATTATCATCTTATCGTCTATGAATAGCCTCTGTTGTTTAAAAGGAACGTTAAATAAAGAATTACAATTACAATTATCATCTTATCATCTATGAATAGCCTCTGTAGTTTTTAAAGGAACGTTAAATAAAGAATTACAATTACAATTATCATCTTATCGTATATGAATAGCCTCTGTATTTAAAAGGAACGTTAAATAAAGAATTACAATTACAATTATCATCTTATCGTCTATGAATAGCCTCTGTTGTTTAAAAGGTACGTTAAATAAAGAAATACAATTACAATTATCATCTTATCGTCTATGAATAGCCTCTGTATTTAAAAGGAACGTTAAATAAAGAATTACAATTACAATTATCATCTTATCGTCTATGAATAGCCTCTGTATTTAAAAGGAACGTTAAATAAACGATTACAATTACAATTATCATCTTATCGTCTATGAATAGCCTCTGTATTTAAAAGGAACGTTAAATAAAGAATTACAATTACAATTATCATCTTATCGTCTATGAATAGCCTCTGTTGTTTAAAAGATACGTTAAATAAAGAAATACAATTACAATTATCATCTTATCGTCTATAAATAGCCTCTGTATTTAAAAGGAACGTTAAATAAAGAATTACAATTACAATTATCATCTTATCGTCTATGAATAGCCTCTGTATTTAAAAGGAACGTTAAATAAAGAATTAAAATTACAATTATCATCTTATCGTCTATAAATAGCCTGTGTAGTTTATAAGGAACGTTAAAACATTGAAATTACTAGTATTTTACCTTAGGTCACACAAAATGAGCCAAATAATGCACCTGTTATCTGAATTAAACTCATAAGTAACATGCAATAATTTGATCTTTGCTTTCAGATTATTTAACTAAATTGATTTTCTCTTCATATGTTAAATAGTGATTATAGTGCCTATTTAAATATCTAAATAATTTTACTTTATAAATGATAAATTTCTAAATAGCCCTGATTATCTTTAGATTTCTAATGTACTGAGATATATCGATATTACTAATTAACTTCAATAACGTATTATGATTATTATTATTATTATGATTATTATTATTATTATTATTATTATTATTATATACGTCTGACTTTTAATGAGCCCGGAGGTTCATTGCCGCCCTCACATAAGCCCGCCATTGGTCCCTATCCTGAGCAAGATTAATCCAGTCTCTATCATCATAGCCCACCTCCATCAAATCCATTTTAATATTATCCTCCCATCTACGTCCCGGCATCCTCAAAGGTCTTTTTCCCTCAGGCCTCCCAACTAACACTCTATATGCATTTCTGGATTCGCCCATACGTGCTACATGCCCTGCCCATCTCAAACGTCTGGATTTAATGTTCCTAATTATGTCAGGTGAAGAATACAATGCGTGCAGTTCTGCTTTGTGTAACTTTCTCCATTCTCCTGTAATTTCATCCCTCTTAGCCCCAAATATTTTACTAAGAGCCTTATTCTCAAACACCCTTAATCTCTGTTCCTCTCTAAAAGTGGGAGTCTAAGTTTCACAACCAAACAGAACAACCGGTAATATAACTGTTTTATAAATTCTAACTTTCAGATTTTTTGACAGCAGACTAGATGACAAAAGCTCCTCAACCGAAAAATAACAGGCATTTCCCATGTATTATTATTATTATTATTATTATTATTATTATTATTATTATTATTATTATTATTCCGCTGCACCCGTTAGAAATGAATATAAAGTAATTACATAATTAAAATAGGACGTTTGATCCAGGGAACATTCGTGTTTGATAGAAGGATAAATTGTTTAATATGTGACTTAATTTAAATTGTATTTACAATATTAAAATGCGATCATTTTGATCCAGAGACACTCATTTGGTGCAATGACAATTCCTTTAACATGTTTCTTATTTGTTATTACCAATTATTTTTGGAAAAGCGAAAATTAACAGAAAAATTTTGGATACATATTTATTATTATGTTTATATTATATTATATTATATTATATTATATTATATTATATTACATTATATTATATTATATTATATTATATTATATTATATTATATTATATTATATTATATTATATTTTTTTAGTTTTTTAATTGGGTTATTTTACGACGCTGTATCAACATCTAGGTTATTTAGCGACTGAATGAAATGAAGGTGATAATGCCGGTGAAATGAGTCCGGGATCCAGCACCGAAAGTTACCCAGCATTTTCTCGTATTGGGTTGAGGGAAAAGCCCGGAAAAAACCTCAGACCTCAACCAGGTAACTTGCTCCGACCGGGACTCGAATCCGGGCCACCTGGTTTCGCGGCCAAACGCGCTGACCGTTACTCCACAGGTGTGGACATATTATATTATATTATATTATATTATATTATATTATATTATATTATATTATATTATATTACATTATATTATGTAAAAAGTGTGTTGGTAACGGATGTACTCGAATTAGAAAGTTTTTAATTTGTTGTGGGAGCTCTTGAATCTCAGGAGGAACAGCTTTTACAACAGCGCAACATAATCTGCTTCGCTCATTACCCAATTTTTTTGCATTGCATTTATTGCATATGTATTTTATGTATTTTAACACGATTCAATTGAGTATAGTTAAAATTTGAATTATAAAATAATGCATTGCTAAGCTAACGTACTATTACTGCATACTAAATCAATACACTCTCGTTGCTCGTTAATTCTCTGAGATAAAAATGAATATGTTCGTAAACATTAATTTAAGAAATACAGGAAATGAATATACAGAATAACCTATCAAGTTTTCTGTGCATAAGAAGCTATTTTAATCTTACCTGTCCTCGATTCACTCAGAAGTTACTGTAATAACATTATAGCATTATGTCCATCCAGAGAAACTACACTTTCCAATGATGAAATAATAATTAATTATACAAATCGGTTAATTTAGCTTCCGATATTACTTCATACAAACACAGAAACATTCTCTTTAGGCTATGTTTCATAGCTTTCGATTGTTGTGTCCAAGGCCCCTTATAGACGAAGTCATTTGTTTTTTATTTCAATACACCGCCTTAGATGGCAGTTATTTTAATTTTAAAACTCATTTATCTCATTAAATATCAGTCCTATCAAAATTTTTCAGAGAATAAAACTTATCAGAAATCAGTTTTAAAGAAACTTTTGTTATGTAACATTTTTCACAGAAATCAATAATAAGCGAGATATTTCGATTTATTTAATTCAGGCCCCCTATAACCCCCTTTTAAATAACGTATTTTGAATGCCATATAGCCTAAAATCTAAGTTACAACGAACTTAATTTATATTCCAATTTTCATCGAAATCCGTTCAGCCATTATCCCGTGAAAAGGTAACAAACATACAGACAGACAGACAGACAGAAAAAATTTCAAAAAAGCGATTTTCGGTTTCAGGATGGTAAATTATACATGTTAACACCAATTATTTTTGGAAAATCGAAAATTACCAGAAAAATTTTGGCTACAGATTTATTATTAGTATAGATTGTAGACCTGGTTAAATGGAAGAGAAGGCTTAAGATATGAACACTGCCATAAATAATATAAATGAATAAATAAATAAATAAATAAATAATATGTAAATTATTATTATTATCATTTTCATTATGATTATTATTATTATTATTATTATTATTATTATTATTATTATTAATTATGGTTCGTAGATTCCATTTAAAAATAAAATATTACTGCATATTATCCGTTGTATAATAAAGTATTCCATATAGGCCTGCTTGCAATACTCGTAAGTTAGAATCTTGAGAAAGGCTAGCCCCAAATCGAGGGAAGTAGCATATCTAACATTAGTGCGACCGTTAATGGAATACGGAACTACGTGTTGGGATCCCTATAGAATATATCAGATAAATTCCTTAGAAAGAATCCAGTATAGGGCAGCTAAATTTGTTAAAGGTAAAAGAGAAGATGGGAACGATACGATAAAAGAACTTAAATGGGAAACTTTGGAAAACAGACGTAGGAAAACTAGAATAACATCACTGTATAGAGCACATCTAGGTCAGAAAGCATGGGTAGACATAACGGCTCGGTTAGAAAAGCCAACGTACTATGGTAGGAACGATCATGATTTTAAAATCAAATGTAGGAAACAGAAAACGGATGTAGGTAAATTCTCATTTTTAAACAGAACTATAAATGATTGGAATGACCTACCTGCAGCGGTCTTTGAGGGCTGTCCTTCCTTAAGGAGATTCAAGAATAATTTAAAAAGTTGTATATAAAGTGAAAATTAAAATTAAGGTGACATTCAACATTAAATTTTTTTAAGGTGACATGTATTTATCTAGCCTGACGAGTTTACTTCCTTGGTTTGAATTGTAAATTATTTAAAACTAGCGTGTAAGAGGGCCTTAGACTAGAAATGTTTAGTTTAAATGTAGTTCTGTTTATAAGTATGCATAAGGGTGTAATTATTTGACTTATTTGAACTGTTGTATCAGTGAAGCGAGGTGAGTCAGTGAAGTTATGGTTTTACAGTGCAGGGAACAGTTCCGATCAGTGATAATTTATAGCGTCAATGAAATGTGTTCTATAGTGTCAGTGAAATGTGTTACAGTGTGTCAGTAAAATGTGTGCTAAAGTGTCAGTGAAATGCGTCATAGTGCCACTACAGTGAGTGAGATGAGAGTAAAGTGAAAGACTATTGAAACTTATGTAGGACCTATAGATAATTATGTAGGTTGTATTGTAAAATTAGGTATTTTATTTTATGTTTTATTATTATTGTGTTAAATTGTATTGTGTATTCTTATTGTATTGTGTATAAAATTGTATATGTGTTGTAAATTGTATTATGTATTGTAAATTTTATTGTGTATTGCTTATCATTTTAACTGTGTATTGTTAATATTGTATATACCACTGCCACCAGGTGCTTGCCCACTTGCAGTGTAAATAAATACATACATACATATGATGAACAATAAACAAAAAGTTAATGAAAATCAGAAAGATGTGTGTCCTAGCAACAGATGAGACAATTGAAGTGGTGTATTGCGTAACAAGATTCAGAGTTTCCATGGTGAACGCGAATTTGTTCAATATTAGTTCTTGTAATTATTCATATTACAGTCTTTCAAAGAGTTTTATTTGTATTTCTTACACAATGATCACGAGGAAAGTGTTAAATTTGGTTTCTCGTGATAATCTTCGAATTTTTCGTGGCGAACATTTAAGATTTTTGACTTACAACCCATTGACCGCTGCTGCAAACATTTCAGAAGAAGATTTTTGTGCTGGTGATCCCAAGCTAACCAAAGGTCTGGTAATCGGTGTGTACGAAACTTCGGAGGACCTACGATACGCCGATCTGAAATTTACAAAGTCAGGACAGAAGATAAACAGAGTCAGCAATGGCAGGCTAACTCATATGCTTAAATTATCTGGACCCCTTCCTGCTAGGGGAGAAGTAAGGCTTCTTTTTGGTATTGAAGAGGAATTTAACGCCATTTCTGTGGTTGGAATGGGCTCAGAATGTGCTGGATACAACGAAATTGAGGAGCGGGACGAAGGGAAGGAATTTATAAGAAATGCAGCTGGTGCAGGATCCAGAGCCCTTCAAGGACTGAGGATTCAGAGAATATACGTTGATAGCTTCGATCACGCAGAATCCGCAGCTGAGGGTTCAGCTCTTGCTGTGTGGATTTACCAAGAACTGAAACACAAATCAAAGCAGATTCCTATACCACAACTGGAACTCCATGATGGCTCAGACTGTACAAGTTGGCACATCGGTCTTCAGAAAGCAGCTGCCCAAAACCTGGCACGACAGCTTATGGACACCCCTGCGAACATCATGACGCCCACTACATTCGCCCTGAACGCTGTGGAGATCCTGTGTCAGTCTGGCATTAACGTGGAGGTCAAGGTTCAAGGCTGGGCTGAGACACAGAAGATGGGTGCGTTCCTCAGCGCTGCAAAGGGTTCTTGTGAACCTCCTGTATTCTTGGAACTCAGCTATTATGGGACAGCGTACGACGAGAGGCCTGTGGTACTGGTGGGCAGTGGCGTCACATTCGACAGTGGCGGCTTGTGTCTTAAGGTGAGATCAGAAGTCATATATTACCCATGTTAAATACCTCAAAAAGTATTATATATACAGAGTGTTTCAGGAGGAATAGTAAATATTTTAGGGGATGATAGTATGGACTGTTGTGAGTAAAAATGTCCACATAAACATGTGTCTAATTTTTATTTAGTACAGAGATACCCAATAAAAATTTGACATATATTATATGGAATTTTTTAACAGCTGTATCTCTGTACGCAATAAAAATTGGACACGTGTTTTTATGATTTTTTTTCACTCAGAACAGTTCATACTATCACCCCCTAAAATATTTACTATTCTTCATAAAACACCCTGTATATCTACAAAAATGTATTGTTGATTATTTGTTATTTTAAAATTGCTGAGTTCTTGTTTACAAAGTGTAGTTTGCGAAAAGAAAATTAATGACAAACATAGGAACGCCATTTATAGAACAATGGTTATTAGAGGAGAAAAATTCTCTCCGGCGCCGTGGATCGAACCCGGGTCTTTGGTTCTACATACCAAGTACTCTAACCACTGAGCTACGCCGAAGTTCAATACTTAGCACCGGGTCGAATACCTCTCCTCTAGTGTTTTCCCCTTTGTGGCCTGACTTCAAATTCGATATATATGTTGACATATATTAAGTCAACTGTCATTATACAAGAGACGCACTCAATTGAGTGACTTGGTGGCCGGGATTCTAATAATTTAATTATAAATATCAACAGTTCTCATTTTATCATTTTTTTATTTTATGTCTTCCAAAACGGATCACCCTGTAGCCATGCCTGGTATACAATTTTAAGGAGGCAAAACTAAATAATAAAATAAATAGGAAGAGTAATATATAAACCAAAATTGTTTCACCCAAAATCTAATAATTTAATTATAAATAGCAACAGTTCTCATTTTATCACCTTTTTATTTTGTCTTCCAAAACGGATCATCCTGTAGTCATGTCTGGTATACAATTTTAAGGAGACAAAACTGAATAATAAAATAAATAGGAAGAGTAATATATAAACCAAAATGTTTTCACCCAAAATCTAATAATTTAATTATAAATAGAAACAGTTCTCATTTTATCACGTTTTTTATTCTATGTCTTCCAAAACGGATCACTCTGTAGTCACGTCTGGTATACAATTTTAAGGAGACAAAAGTGAATAATAAACTAAATAGGAAGAGTATCAGATAAACCAAAATTTTTCACCCAAAATCTAATAATTTAATTATAAATAGCAACAGTTCTCATTTTATCATGTTTTTATTTTATGTCTTCCAAAACGGATCACCCTGTAGTCATGTCTGGTACACAATTTTAAGGAGACAAAACTAAATAATAAAATAAATAGGAAGAGTAACATATAAACCAAAATTTTTTCGCCCAAAATCTAATAATTTAACTATAAATAGCAATAAAAGGGAAAAGTTGAGACGGTGTCGGGTGAAGTTCCCGGGTAGCTCAGTTGGAAAGAGCGCTGGTACGTTCAACCAGAGGTCCCGGGATCGATACCCGGCCCCGGAACAATTTTTCCTTGAAATTATTCAAATTTGCTTTACAGGGAGCCTTATCTGAAAGACTAGATTTGCATAATATATACGTTACTGTGTACGTTAACAGAAAACCACAATTCCAAGTCACACAGATTGTGTGCACTCGATGTGGGTCTCTGGCGTTTCGTCAGCCCATGCGAGTTGTGTGGATATAAAGGGAAAAGTTGAGACGGTGTCGGGTGGAGTTCCCGGGTAGCTCAGTTGGAAAGAGCGCTGGTACGTTCAACCAGAGGTCCCGGAATCGATACCCGGCCCCGGAACAATTTTTCCTTGAAATTATTCAAAACTGCTTTACAGGGAGCCTTACCTGAAAGACTAGATGTGCATAATATATACGTTACTGTGTACGTTAATAGAAAACCACAATTCCAAGTCACACAGAGATTGTGTGCACTCGATGTGGGTCTCTGGCGTTTCGTCAGCCCATGCGAGTTGTGTGGATATAAAAGGGAAAAGTTGAGACGGTGTCGGGTGGAGTTCCCGGGTAGCTCAGTTGGAAAGAGCGCTGGTACGTTCAACCAGAGGTCCCAGGATCGATACCCGGCCCCGGAACAATTTTTCCTTGAAATTATTCATAAATAGCAACAGTTCTCATTTTATCACGTTTTATTTTATGTCTTCCGAAATGGATCATCCTGTAGTCACGTCTGGTATACCATTTTAGGGAGACAAAAATAAATAGAAAGAGTAATAAATAAACCAAAATTTTTTCACCCCAAAATCTAATAATTTAATTATAAATAGCAACAGTTCTCATTTTATCACGTTTTTATTCTACGTCTTCCAAAACGGATCACCCTGTAGTCACGTCTGGTATACAATTTGAAGGAAAAAAAAAGTGGATAATAAACTAAATAGGAAGAGTATTATATAAACCAAAATGTTTTCACCCAAAATCTAATAATTTAATTATAAATAGCAACAGTTCTCATTTTATCACGTTTTTATTTTATGTCTTCCAAAACGGATCACCCTGTAGTCACGTCTGGTATACAATTTGAAGGAAACAAAAGTGGATAATAAACTAAATAGGAAGAGTATTATATAAACCAAAATGTTTTCACCCAAAATCTAATAATTTAATTATAAATAGCAACAGTTCTCATTTTATCACGTTTTTATTTTATGTCTTCCAAAACGGATCACCCTGTAGTCACGTCTGGTATACAATTTGAAGGAAACAAAAGTGGATAATAAACTAAATAGGAAGAGTATTATATAAACCAAAATGTTTTCACCCAAAACCTAATAATTTAATTATAAATAGCAACAGTTCTCATTTTATCACGTTTTTATTTTATGTCTTCCAAAACGGATCACCCTGTAGTCACGTCTGGTATACAATTTGAAGGAAACAAAAGTGGATAATAAACTAAATAGGAAGAGTATTATATAAACCAAAATGTTTTCACCCAAAATCTAATAATTCCTTTCCCCTTAAGGAACCAGGAGATATGGATCTCATGCGGGGTGACATGTCAGGGGCGGCTTGTGTGATAGCCACGACCAGAGCCATAGCTCACCTCCAGCTGCCAATCAACATCAGAGGGCTGATTCCTCTATGTGAGAACACGCCTGGCTGCCAAGCCATGAAGCCTGGCGACGTGGTGGCCACCATGAGCGGCAAGAACGTCCTGGTCGAGGACACGGACTGCGAGGGTCGGTTGTTGATGGCGGACACCCTGTATTACGCACAGAACTTCTGGCCGCGCTTCGTCGTGGATATCGGCACCCTGAGCAAGGACATGAACAGGGCGCTAGGCAGGGCGGCCACAGGGGTGTTCACAAACTCTGATGCATTGTGGGAGCAGATCAGGTTGGCCGGTGTGCATACTGGGGACCGCGTGTGGCGCTTCCCGTTGTGGGACTACTACAACAAGCAGGTGAGACAGTAGCTCATATTATATTAAAGACTACATTAGATAACATTAGAGTATATTAGATTAGGAGTTAAGGAAATCATAATAGTAAAATATTATAAGATATCGCAGTAGAAATTAGTAGAAGACAAGTAAAATATTTTTATTTTATTGAGTTATTTTACGACGCTGTATCAACATTTAGGTTATTTAGCGTCTGAATGAAGTGAAGGTGATAATGCCGGTGAAATGAGTCCGGGGTCCAGCACCGAAAGTTACCCAGCATTTGCTCGTATTGGGTTGAGGGAAAACCCCGGAAAAAACCTCAACCAGGTAACTTGCCCCGACCGGGATTCGAACCCGGGCCACCTGGTTTCGCGGCCAGACGCGCTGACCATTACTCCACAGGTGTGGACGAGGGGTTAAAATCACATTAAAGAATTTATGAGGCAAAACTACATTATATTAGATTACATTAAATTACGATAGACTAGATTACATTACATTACATTACAATGCATTAGGTTAGATTATATTACATTACATTAGGCTAGATTAGATTACATTACATTACGATAGATTATATTACATTAAATTACGATAGATTAGATTACATTACATTACGTTAGATTAGATTACATTACATTACGATAGATTAGATTACATTACATTACGATAGATTAGATCACATTACATAAGGTTAGACTAAAATAGATTACATTACATTATGATAGATTAGATTACATTACATTACGATAGACTAGATTATATTACATTACGTTACGATAGATTAGATTATATTACATTACATTAGGTTAGATTAGATTACATTACGATAGATTAGATTACATTACATTACGATAGATTAGATCACATTACATAATGTTAGACTAAAATAGATTACATTACATTATAATAGATTAGATTAAATTACATTACGATAGATTAGATTAGGGTACATTACATTAGGTTAGATTAGATTACATTATATTATGAAAGATTAGATTACATTACATTACGATAGATTAGATCACATTACATAATGTTAGACTAAAATAGATTACATTACATTATGATAGATTAGATTATCTTACATTACGACAGATTAGGTTAGGGTACATTACATTAGGTTATATTAGATTACATTATATTATGAAAGATTAGATTACATTACATAAGGTTAGACTAAATTAGATCACATTACATTACGATAGACTAGATTATATTGCAGTACGTTACGATAGATTAGATTAGATTAGATTAGATTAGATTAGATCACATTACATAAGGTTAGACTAAAATAGATTACATTACATTACGATAGATTAGATTACATTACATTACGATAGATTAGATCACATTACATAATGTTAGACTAAAATAGATTACATTACATTATGATAGATTAGGTTACATTACATTACGATAGATTAGATTAGGGTACATTACATTAGGTTAGATTAGATTACATTATATTATGAAAGCTTAGATTACATTACATTACGATAGATTAGATTAGGGTACATTACATTAGGTTAGATTAGATTACATTATATTATGATAGATTAGATTACATTACATAAGGGTAGACTAAATTAGATTACAGTACATTATGATAGATTAGATTATATTATATTACGATAGATTAGATTAGATTAGATTAGATTACATCAGATTACATTACATTATGTTAGATTAGAATAGACTACATTACATTACGATAGACATTAGACTGCATTACATTAGGTTAGATTAGATTTCATTACATTACATAAGATTAGATTAAATTACATTACATTAGGTTAGAGTAGATAACACTGCATTACGATGGATTAGATTAGATTAGATTGCATTACATTAGATTAGATTGGAATAGATTACATTACTTTATGATGGACCAGATTAAATTATATTACGTTACATTAGATTTCAACACATTACGATAGATTACATTACATTACATTAGGTTACATTAGAATAGATTATATTACATTACGATAGATTAGATTAGAAGTAACAATCAATAGGATAATGCTAAATTAAGTTAGAAGTAATGTAAGTGGATTAATTGTCCACCACTGTGGAGTAACGGTCAACGCGTCTGACAGTAGAACGAAAGGGCCCAGGTTCGAATTCTGATTGGGACAAGTTACCTGGTTGCGGTTTTTTCCGGGGTTTTCCCTCAACTGATTGAAGCAGAATTGCTGGTAACTTTCGCGTTGATCCTCGGAATCATTTCACCATCATTAATTCACATATCATCATCCCTACAATAACCCAGGTTCAGTTCACGGTGCGGCGTACTTGTACAAGAGCGCGGCCGTTCGGCTACCCAATCATTCACAGAATAGGAGTGATAAGCACAATAAGCCTAAGACTGCCTTCGGGTCCATTCTCTGTACAAAGAGGAAGAAAAAAGGGATAAGTATATCAGATTAGATTAGATTAGATTAGATTAGATGAGCCCGGGGAAGAAAAAAGGGGTAAGTATATCAGATTAGATTAGATTAGATTAGATTAGATTAGCCCGGGGAAGAAAAAAGGGGTAAGTATATCAGATTAGATTAGATTAGATTAGCCCGGGGAAGAAAAAAGGGGTAAGTATATCAGATTAGATTAGATTAGATAGGCCCGGGGAAGAAAAAAGGGGTAAGTATATCAGATTAGATTAGATTAGATTAGCCCGGGGAAGAAAAAAGGGGTAAGTATATCAGATTATATTGGACTGGAAGTGACAGAATTAGATTAGATTAGATTAGCCCGGGGAAGATAAAAGGGATAAGTATATATCAGATTATATTGGACTGGAAGTGACAGATTTAGATTAGATTAGATTAGATTAGCCCGGGGAAGAAAAAAGGAATAAGTATATCATATTATATTGGACTGGAAGTGACAAATTTAGATTAGATTAGATTAGATTAGCCCGGGGAAGAAAAAGGGATAAGTATATCAGATGATATTGGACTGGAAGTGACAGATTTAGATTAGATTAGATTAGATTAGATTAGATTAGATTAGATTAGATTAGATTAGATTAGATTAGATTACGCAAAGTGGTGCGAAAAAATGACAAGGGAAATACATGGAGGAATAGAAGGAGAACAAGGGGAATACAAGTAGAATAAGGAAAACACAAGGAGAACAAGGGGATATACAATTACAACAAGAAGAACAGAAGCGCGACAAGGAGTTTCACCCTTACCTAGTGAGAAGAAAGACGTACTTCTACGTGAAAGCTGACGGTTCGAGTCTTAAAACTAATCTAATTCTGCAGGTAGCAGTAAGCAGGTCGGTGGACGTAAGGAACGTGGGTTCGGGGCGCGGAGGCGGTGCCTGCAAAGCCGCGGCCTTCCTGCGCCAGTTCGTGCCGTGCGGCGAGTGGATTCACCTGGACAACTTCGGCGTCATGTATGCCAACGGGGTGGACGAGTCCTACCTCAGGCAGGGGATGTCTGGTCGACCCACCCGCACCCTGGTGGAGTTCATATCGCAGCTAGTCTGCAAAGATTGTGGGCAGCGGAAGTAACTCTGTGATATATTGTTTGTGTCGCAAAATAAATTATATAAATCCTTCAGAATGTCAGTCACTTTTATTCATAGCCAATACATTTTCCTGCTTTCTCGCTTGCTCTAGCTGGCACTTTTTTTTTCTACCGAAATATAAGACGTTTACATGAAAACAAATGAAAGACGATATACTCAAAATCATACCAAGAAGATAGCCTAATGTTAATCTTATGGGGAAAAAATTAAAGTCATTTCATGTTGCCATAGTTACAGCAGCTTCATGGCTTCAAGATGAATATAGTCATACTGAATAATATTATTAACAGTGAACAAAACATAGAGAAACAAAAGACGAAAGATGGTAATAGTGAAATATAAATAACTGAAGGCGGTAGTATAAAAAAAAACCTACTTACAGCACAGATAGTAGAATTATTCCATATGCAAATACAAAATATCACCAGGTTTACATATGAACCGGGCTAACTAATTGATTGGTTTAAAAAAAAAAAGACAGACATTTCCAGTATAAAAAAACATATTTATTCTACTCTTCAAAATGAATTGAATTTAAAAGTTTTTCTGCTCTATTTGAGATGCAAGGCTTGGAGCAGACAACTGAATCACTTTGAACCGATGTTTACATTTCGAATTTAATTAAAAATCCCTGTTCAAATGCTTTTGTGCGCCATGTTTGAAAGCCTCCTCTATATGAACATCCGCTTTAATATCTGCGTATTGCGTTCGATGTAAATATAAAAAAAAGAACATCAAAATTTAATTCCATAACGAATAAATAAAATAGTATAACTAAACCGAACAAATCCGGATATTAAAAAAATAATAATTAACAGAATTTTATAAAAACCCGATGCACAAAACAAATGAGAAACACGGATTAAAAACATAACAGCTACTGCGTGCAGAGTGGACAGGATTTAGTTAACAGAGTGTTATTATATGTAGTTTTCGAGTTTTGGTTGCCTAGTTATGTTTTTAATTGTAGATAAGTATATTGCCAGCAAAACAGGGGTAGATAATTAATCGATGCTTCATGTCGTGCATGAAGGTTAAAATTTTTTTTTTTTTTTAGCCCAAGTGGAATTTGTCATAACGGATGACAATAGGCCTATGAGGGGCAAGGGTTCGAAAAGGCAGTTGAAATGTGGAAGAAACACGAATGTGTTAGAGATCAAAAACGTTTTTAGAAAAAGATTATGAGCTGCAACGGGAGGAGCAACATTTAGAAAAAAAACAGAGGGTGGGTTAGGATATACAGAAGAATGGTTGAAAGAAGTTGAGGATGGGTTAGAACGAAGTAAAGATGAGTCAGGAAACATGCAAGGAAGATTGGAAGAAGAAGAAGAGAATGGATTAGAATTCATGGGAGAACAAGAATCAAGAGATCTATAACCGCACTGTGCTGCATACCTTTACGTACAAGGACGGCACACGGACAGCGAGTACAATAAAAGAGAGAAAAAAGGGGAATACAAACAGAGCAACGGGGATAAAGGGAGAACAACAGGGATACAGGAAGAAAAAGGAAAGTAAAGGGAAGCTGAGGATAATACAAGAAGGACAAGGGGAATGAAGGATAAAAAATTAAAAATACAAGAAGAACAAGGGGAATAAAGGTGAACAAGGGGAAGACAAGGAGAAGGAGAATAGAAGGCAAACAAGAGGGATAAAAGGAAATTGGGACTAGAAGGCGAACAAAGAAAATACTAGAAGAACACGAGAAAAAAGACAAGGACAAGGAGAGGAAGATAACGAGAACGAGGGGAAGACAAGGAGAACAGGAGAAAGGCAGGAAGAACAAGGAGAATATAAGGAGAACAAGGGAAAGGCAAGGAGAACGAGGGGAAGACAAGGAGAACGAGGGGAAGACAAAGATAACGAGGGGAAGAGAAGGAGAACAGGGGAAAGGCAGGAAAAACAAGGAGAATATAAGGAGAACAAGGGAAAGGCAAGGAAAACGAGGGGAAGAGAAGGAGAACGAGAGGAAAACAAGGAGAACGAGGGGAAGACAAGGAGAACAGGGGAAAGGCAGGAAAAACAAGGAGAATATAAGGAGAACAAGGGAAAGGCAAGGAGAACGAGGGGAAGACAAGGAGAACGAGGGGAAGACAAAGATAACGAGGGGAAGAGAAGGAGAACAGGGGAAAGGCAGGAAAAACAAGGAGAATATAAGGAGAACAAGGGAAAGGCAAGGAAAACGAGGGGAAGAGAAGGAGAACGAGAGGAAAACAAGGAGAACGAGGGGAAGACAAGGAGAACAGGGGAAAGGCAGGAAAAACAAGGAGAATATAAGGAGAACGAGGGGAAGGGAAGGAGAACGAGGGGAAGACAAGGAGAACGAGGGGAAGACAAGGAGAACGAGGGGAAGTCAAGGAGAACGAGGGGAAGTCAAGGAGAACGATGTGAAGATAAGGAGAACGAGGGGAAGAGAAGGAGAACGAGGGGAAGAGAAGGAGAACGAGGGGAAGACAAGGAGAACGAGGGGAAGACAAGCAGAACGAGGGGAGACAAGGAGAACAGGGGGAAAGGCAGGAAAAACAAGGAGAATATAAGGAGAACAAGGGAAAGACAAGGAGAACGAGGGGAAGACAAGGAGAACGAGGGGAAGATAAGGAGAACGAGGGGAAGAGAAGGAGAACGAGGGGAAGACAAGGAGAACGAGGGGAATGCAAGGAGAACGAGGGGAAGACAAGGAGAACGAGGAGAAGTCAAGGGGAACGAGGGGAAGACAAGGAGTGCGAGGGGAAGCAAAGGAGAACGAGGGGAAGTCAAGGAGAACGAGGTGAAGATAAGGAGAACGAGGGGAAGAGAAGGAGAACGAGGGGAAGACAAGGAGAACGAGGGGAAGACAAGGAGAACGAGGGGAAGACAAGGAGAACGAGGGGAAGACAAGGAGAACGAGGGGAAGATAAGGAGAACGAGGGGAAGAGAAGGAGAACGAGGGGAAGACAAGGAGAACGAGAGGAAGGGAAGGAGAACGAGGGGAAGACAAGGAGAACGAGGGGAGACAAGGAGAACAGGGGGAAATGCAGGAAAAACAAGGAGAATATAAGGAGAACAAGGGAAAGGCAAGGAGAACGAGGGGAAGACAAGGAGAACGAGGGGAAGATAAAGAGAACGAGGGGAAGAGAAGGAGAACGAGGGGAAGACAAGGAGAACGAGGGGAATGCAAGGAGAACGAGGGGAAGACAAGGAGAACGAGGAGAAGTCAAGGAGAACGAGGAGAAGTCAAGGAGAACGAGGGGAAGACAAGGAGTGCGAGGGGAAGCAAAGGAGAACGAAGGGAAGTCAAGGAGAACGAGGTGAAGATAAGGAGAACGAGGGGAAGAGAAGGAGAGCGAGGGGAAGAGAAGGAGAACGAGGGGAAGACAAGGAGAACGAGGGGAAGAAAAAATGTGGGAAGGCAGGGGAAGACAAGAAGAACAATGGAAAGGTAAAGAAAACAAATAGAATACAATAAGAAGAGGGGAAAATAAGAATAGGGAAAGACAAGGATATCGGTACCATTACTTCACAATCATTTTGCTACACCGTTTCCATAGCAACTACAAACTAATGCATTGAAACAAAAGAAAGTCCATTGTGTTGTGCAACTGATGTAAAATTCTGTATTGGAAGAAATACCGAGACACGTTTTCAAGGTGACTAGGTCATTTCCAACCAGCTGTTTAATGTTTCCGTAGGAAGGTGACAGAGCATTTAAATTTCCAAGAGCCATAATGAAGAACGAGATAATCACCGATCTGTTTGCTTACTCCGAAGCTTGTAAGGTCGAGTACAAGAGCTTTCCTCTCTCTTGGAGGACTTCTCGAAACAGCGAAGAAGCGTCTTTCATAAAGAGACAAGCCCTACATTTCCGACATACAACCAGATCGTTCCAGAGGGGGCCACTGAATTATGAAGAGTCTAGCAAAGAAGAGGACGGCGATAATATCTAAAGGAAGAGCTGCTCTGCGTAAATCTTCAAGCAATTAAATATCATAAATTTCAAAGGACACGAAAGAATGGATACAGCAGAAAATAACCTCATTGGTTATCGGATATAAAAAATTAAATAATTCAGAATCCCAATAAAAATAATGATTATTTAACGTTCCTTTTAGACTACAGAGGCTATTCATACACGATAAGATGATAATTGTAATTGTAATTCTTTATTTAACGTTCCTTTTAAACTACAGAGGCTATTCATAGACGATAAGATGATAATTGTAATTGTAATTCTTTATTTAACGTTCCTTTTAAACTACAGAGGCTATTCATAGACGATAAGATGATAATTGTAATTGTAATTCTTTATTTAACGTTCCTTTTAAACTACAGAAGCTATTCATAGATGATAAGACGATAATTGTAATTGTAATTCTTTATTTAACGTTCCTTTTAAACTACAGAAGCTATTCATAGACGATAAGATGATAATTGTAATTGTAATTCTTTATTTAACGTTCCTTTTAAACTACAGAGGCTATTCATAGACGATAAGACGATAATTGTAATTGTAATTCTTTATTTAACGTTCCTTTTAAACTACAGAAGCTATTCATAGATGATAAGACGATAATTGTAATTGTAATTCTTTATTTAACGTTCCTTTTAAACTACAGAAGCTATTCATAGATGATAAGACGATAATTGTAATTGTAATTCTTTATTTAGCGTTCCTTTTAAACTACAGAAGCTATTCATAGATGATAAGACGATAATTGTAATTGTAATTCTTTATTTAACGTTCCTTTTAAACTACAGAGGCTATTCATAGACGATAAGATGATAATTGTAATTGTAATTCTTTATTTAACGTTCCTTTTAGACTACAGAGGCTATTCATACACGATAAGATGATAATTGTAATTGTAATTCTTTATTTAACGTTCCTTTTAAACTACAGAGGCTATTCATAGACGATAAGATGATAATTGTAATTGTAATTCTTTATTTAACGTTCCTTTTAAACTACAGAGGCTATTCATAGACGATAAGATGATAATTGTAATTGTAATTCTTTATTTAACGTTCCTTTTAAACTACAGAGGCTATTCATAGATGATAAGATGATAATTGTAATTGTAATTCTTTATTTAACGTTCCTTTTAAACTACAGAAGCTATTCATAGATGATAAGACGATAATTGTAATTGTAATTCTTTATTTAACGTTCCTTTTAAACTACAGAAGCTATTCATAGATGATAAGACGATAATTGTAATTGTAATTCTTTATTTAACGTTCCTTTTAAACTACAGAAGCTATTCATAGATGATAAGACGATAATTGTAATTGTAATTCTTTATTTAACGTTCCTTTTAAACTACAGAAGCTATTCATAGATGATAAGATGATAATTGTAATTGTAATTCTTTATTTAACGTTCCTTTTAAACTACAGAGGCTATTCATAGACGATAAGATGATAATTGTAATTGTAATTATTTATATAACGTTCCTTTTAGACTACAGAGGCTATTCATAGACGATAAGATGATAATTGTAATTGTAATTCTTTATTTAACGTTCCTTTTAAACTACAGAGGCTATTCATATACGATAAGATGATAATTGTAATTGTAATTCTTTATTTAACGTTCCTTTTATACTACAGAGGCTATTCATAGACGATAAGATGATAATTGTAATTGTAATTCTTCATTTAACTTTCCTTTTATACTACAGAGGCTATTCATAGACGATAAGATGATAATTGTAATTGTAATTCTTTATTTAACGTTCCTTTTAAACTACAGAGGCTATTCATAGACGATAAGATGATAATTGTAATTGTAATTCTTTATTTAACGTTCCTTTTAAACTACAGAGGCTATTCATATACGATAAGATGATAATTGTAATTGTAATTCTTTATTTAACGTTCCTTTTAAACTACAAAGGCTATTCATAGACGATAAGATGATAATTGTAATTGTAATTCTTCATTTAACTTTCCTTTTATACTACAGAGGCTATTCATAGACGATAAGATGATAATTGTAATTGTAATTCTTTATTTAACGTTCCTTTTAAACTACAGAGGCTATTCATAGACGATAAGATGATAATTGTAACTGTAATTCTTTATTTAACGTTCCTTTTAAACTACAGAGGCTATTCATAGACGATAAGATGATAATTGTAATTGTAATTCTTTATTTAACGTTCCTTTTAAACTACAGAGGCTATTCATAGACGATAAGATGATAATTGTAATTGTAATTCTTTATTTAACGTTCCTTTTATAATACAGAGGCTATTCATAGACGATAAGATGATAATTGTAATTGTAATTCTTTATTTAACATTCCTTTTAAACTACAGAGGCTATTCATAGACGATAAGATGATAATTGTAATTGTAATTCTTTATTTAACATTCCTTTTAAACTACAGAGACTATTCATAGACGAGAAGATGATAATTGTAATTGTAATTCTTTATTTAACATTCCTTTTAAACTACAGAGACTATTCATAGACGATAAGATGATAATTGTAATTGTAATTCTTTATTTAACGTTCCTTTTAAACTACAGAGGCTATTCATAGACAATAAGATGATAATTGTAATTGTAATTCTTTATTTAACGTTCCTTTTAAACTACAGAGGCTATTCATGGACGATAAGATGATAATTGTAATTGTAATTCTTTATTTAACGTTCCTATTAAACTACAGAGACTATTCATAGACGATACGATGATAATTGTAATTGTAATTCTTTATTTAACGTTCCTATTAAACTACAGAGACTATTCATAGACGATAAGATGATAATTGTAATTGTAATTCTTTATTTAACGTTCCTTTTAAACTACAAAGGCTATTCATAGACGATAAGATGATAATTGTAATTGTAATTCTTTATTTAACGTTCCTTTTAAACTACAGAGGCTATTCATAGACGATAAGATGATAATTGTAATTGTAATTCTTTATTTAACGTTCCTATTAAACTACAGAGACTATTCATAGACGATACGATGATAATTGTAATTGTAATTCTTTATTTAACGTTCCTTTTAAACTACAGAGGCTATTCATAGACGATAAGATGATAACTGTAATTGTAATTCTTTATTTAACGTTCCTTTTAAACTACAGAGGCTATTCATAGACGATAAGATGATAACTGTAATTTTAATTCTTTATTTAACGTTCCTTTTAAACTACAGAGGCTATTCCTAGACGATAAGATGATAATTGTAACTGTAATTCTTTATTTAACTTTCCTTTTAAACTATAGAGGCTATTCATAGACGATAAGGTGATAATTGTAATTGTAATTTTAATTCTTTATTTAACGTTCCTTTTAAACTACAGAGGCTATTCCTAGACGATAAGATGATAATTGTAATTGTAATTCTTTATTTAACTTTCCTTTTAAACTATAGAGGCTATTCATAGACAATAAGATGATATTTGTAATTGTAATTCTTTATGTAACGTTCATTTTAAACTACAGAGGTTATTCATAGACGATATAAGATGATTTTTGTAATCGTAATTCTTTATATATCTTTCCTTTTAAAATAGATATTGTACAAGTTCATTGGTATTTGTAAAATAGAGTTATTCTGTAATATTTGGCTGAAAGTATGCAGTTTTATTGAAATCTCTTCTGTCACAGCGATATAAAAATGCACGTTCGTTACTATAGCAACAGATAAGCGGTGCATTCAGTTTGCATAATGTAGAGGAAGGAAATGGCAATGCACACACAGGCAGTACAATGGTTGCAATTTGCATTGGCTGTATTTGCGCTGATAGCACATATCTGATAATATTACAGTTGCTCTGAATGTGGATTCGCCATGTCATGGATTTGTGTTTTGTTAGTAACCTTTGTTGCGAAATAACAAAAGGGAATCGACTGTAGTCTGGGTGCATGTGCGGACCTAGCCCGCTCGCCGCGTGTTTTCACGGAGGTCGGGCCTCACTCATTAGCTCGTCTCCGGGGTCACATGACATCAATAAATCATCATCAACCAGTTTAGCGATCAGGTCCCATACAAAGGTATCTTCTCCCTCAATAGTAAACCCTGCGTTATTAATAAACTATGAGTGGTGTGGAAATTTTTCTAAAAACACCTCGAAACGCTCTTCTTTGGGATAAGAAAAGGAGTGATAAGGGAATCATTCATTGGGATTATGGAATAAAACAAGAATAATAGGATTAAAAGCAGCTTTTCATCGCCTGTTTTTAATGGCGCTATATTAGTAATATGCGTTGCAAGAGCGGTATGTTGAAGTTTTCATGTTCGAGGAAAAGTTTAAAAAAGTGAAACGTAGCTGAGCTTTCTTAATTTCCGAGAATTGAAAGAAAACATGCCGCTCGTGTATCGTACATTATTTTGTGCGAAGATCGTTTATTACATACCTGAAAGAGGAATTTCTAATTAGTTGTAATGAAATCTCTATCTTGGTTTCCGTTCAATGACGGCAAATTTGCAAAACAAAAATACCTATCTTCAACATTGTTGTTTTAAAATGTTTTCTGTGTTTACTATACTACAGCAGGCCGTGATATACGTCTGTCTTTTTTTCCCCCAGTCTATAAATGCGAACTTGAAACAAACGGTAAGGTTATGTAATGATTTATTTTTCATTTTAATATTTTAACAATATTATATTATATTAGATCCACATCTCTCTTCGTTCAAAGTAGCCGTCATGATGAGTCTGGAATCTTGTTGATTTTTTTCACGGCTTCCTTAATGTTACTTGCATCACGAATGCAGTAACTTTAGTGGAGTTGTAGAGTTTACTTAATTTTTGCAAATATTTAAAAACAATAATTAGACCACTTCTGTGGTATAGGGGTCAGCATGCTGGTCTCTTACGCAGAGGGCCCGGGTTCGATTCCCGGTCGGGTTGGATTTCCTGGTTGAGGTTTTTCAGGGTTTTTCCTCAACCGTAAGGCAAATTCCAGGAAATTCGGGCCACAACATCCCTGAAAATCACCGGCCTCATTCATCACCGAAATCATATTCATGACAAATCAGTAATACATATACAGTCGCCATCTAGTTCACAACAATAGAACCAGTCTCAACAATAGTACACAGGCCTTCGGATTTCAACCAAAGATTAACTCGCGATATGACCAAAGATGTTAAAGCAAGTATAAATAACAGCGAGGAAAAAAAAAAATAAATAATTAACAGTGCAATTTAGGTGAAATTGCAGTGGTAAGTTTTCAATTTATAATTATTACTATATTGAACGTCTCTAAAAATGATATGTTAAAAGCCTAAAGCAGTAAAATCAATATGTCACTTAAGCGGTAAGAAGAGGGAAATTGTTATGTGTGTTAGGTTGGGAATACTGAATGTGGAATTTTAGACTTTCCGCGGATTGGTTTTGTGCGGAAAGCAAGCAAATATGCACACAAAAATTATTGTGTGGTTGGTGATATAATACCTAGGTGAGGTTTTGTCGAAGCGAATCCTAGGGATCGCAATGTATAAGGACAACAAACTCACAGCTGAAGTAAGTTGGCCAATATTGTCCAGCCATACAGTATACGCCATGAACAAAGTGAAAATATACACTGATTCACTTCGCATTCTCGTCTGTTGTCTTCTGCCAGTGGCGGACACTACTTCATATTAATATTGTGTGAAATTTTATGTCGGTGTAATAACGTAAATTATATTATTTAACTTTGAAATGCATATTAAGAACTTCATATATATGTGATATTAATTTCAGCTTTCGTAACGTACTAAATCTGACACAGAATTTCTGTTACTGTTGTTAAAAGAGACAAAGAATTTTCCTGAATGCAAATAAGTGAATAAATATGAAAATAAATAAGTAAAATATATCTAACCAAGTAAATAAAGAAATAAATATGAAAACAAATAAATAAATATATGTATTCAAGTAGATAAGTATGTAAATAAGTAAGTAAATAAATATCAAAATAAATACGTAAATATATGTAACCAAGTAAATAAGTATGCAAATAAGTGAATAAATATGAAAATAAATAAGTAAAATATATCTAACCAAGTAAATAAGGAAATAAATATGAAAATAAATAAATAAATAAATATATGTAACCAAGTAAATAAGTATGCAAATAAGTGAATAAATATGAAAATAAATAAGTAAAATATATCTAACCAAGTAAATAAGGAAATAAATATGAAAATAAATAAATAAATAAATATATGTAACCAAGTAAATAAGTATGCAAATAAGTGAATAAATATGAAAATAAATAAGTAAAATATATCTAACCAAGTAAATAAGGAAATAAATATGAAAATAAATAAATAAATAAATATATGTAACCAAGTAGATAAGTATGTAAATAAGTAAATAAATATGAAAATAAATACGTAAATATATGTAACCAAGTAAATAAGTATGCAAATAAGTAAATAAATATGAAAATAAATAAGTAAAATATATCTAACCAAGTAAATAAGGAAATAAATATGAAAATAAATAAATACGTAAATATATGTAACCAAGTAAATAAGTATGCAAATAAGTGAATAAATATGAAAATAAATAAATAAATAAATAAATAAATAAATATATGTAACCAAGTAGATAAGTATGTAAATAAGTAAATAAATATGAAAATAAATACGTAAATATATGTAACCAAGTAAATAAGTATGCAAATAAGTGAATAAATATGAAAATAAATACGTAAATATATGTAACCAAGTAAATAAGTATGCAAATAAGTGAATAAATATGAAAATAAATACGTAAATATATGTAACCAAGTAAATAAGTATGCAAATAAGTGAATAAATATGAAAATAAATACGTAAATATATGTAACCAAGTAAATAAGTATGCAAATAAGTGAATAAATATGAAAATAAATACGTAAATATATGTAACCAAGTAAATAAGTATGCAAATAAGTGAATAAATATGAAAATAAATGCGTAAATATATGTAACCAAGTAAATAAGTATGCAAATAAGTGAATAAATATGAAAATAAATAAGTAAAATATATCTAACCAAGTAAATAAGGAAATAAATATGAAAATAAATAAATATATGTAACCAAGTAGATAAGTATGTAAATAAGTATATAAATATGAAAATAAATACGTAAATATATGTAACCAAGTAAATAAGTATGCAAATAAGTGAATAAATATGAAAATAAATACGTAAATATATGTAACCAAGTAAATAAGTATGCAAATAAGTGAATAAATATGAAAATAAATACGTAAATATATGTAACCAAGTAAATAAGTATGTAAATAAGTGAATAAATATGAAAATAAATACGTAAATATATGTAACCAAGTAAATAAGTATGCAAATAAGTGAATAAATATGAAAATAAATACGTAAATATATGTAACCAAGTAAATAAGTATGCAAATAAGTGAATAAATATGAAAATAAATACGTAAATATATGTAACCAAGTAAATAAGGAAATAAATATGAAAATAAATAAATAAATAAATAAATATATGTAACCAAGTAGATAAGTATGTAAATAAGTAAATAAATATGAAAATAAATACGTAAATATATGTAACCAAGTAAATAAGTATGCAAATAAGTGAATAAATATGAAAATAAATAAATAAATAAATAAATATATGTAACCTAGTAAATAAGCATGCAAATAAGTGAATGAATATGAAAATAAGTAAGTAAAATATATCTAACCAAGTAAATAAGGAAATAAATATGAAAATAAATAAATAAATATATGTAACCAAGTAGATAAGTATGTAAATTAGTAAATAAATATGAAAATAAATACGTAAATATATGTAACCAAGTAAATAAGTATGCAAATAAGTGAATAAATATGAAAATAAATACGTAAATATATGTAACCAAGTAAATAAGTATGCAAATAAGTGAATAAATATGAATATAAATACGTAAATATATGTAACCAAGTAAATAAGTATGCAAATAAGTGAATAATTATGAAAATAAATACGTAAATATATGTAACCAAGTAAATAAGTATGCAAATAAGTGAATAAATATGAAAATAAATACGTAAATATATGTAACCAAGTGAATAAGTATGCAAATAAGTGAATAAATATGAAAATAAATAAGTAAAATATATCTAACCAAGTAAATAAGGAAATAAATATGAAAATAAATAAATAAATAAATATATGTAACCAAGTAGATAAGTATGTAAATAAGTAAATAAATATGAAAATAAATACGTAAATATATGTAACCAAGTAAATAAGTATGCAAATAAGTGAATAAATATGAAAATAAATAAGTAAAATATATCTAACCAAGTAAATAAGGAAATAAATATGAAAACAAATAAATAAATAAATAAATAAATATATGTAACCAAGTAAATAAGTATGCAAATAAGTGAATAAATATGAAAATAAATAAGTAAAATATATCTAACCAAGTAAATAAGGAAATAAATATGAAAATAAATAAATAAGTAAATAAATGTAACCAAGTAAATAAGTATGCAAATAAGTGAATAAATATGAAAATAAATAAGTAAAATATATCTAACCAAGTAAATAAGGAAATAAATATGAAAATAAATTCATTCATTCATTCATTTATTTTATTCCATAGATCTTACATGAGCAATGAAGCTTTAAGATGTGGAACATGTCAACATTTTATAATATTACAATTACAATTTTTACAAATTTTTATAGTTTTACAATTTAGTAATTTTCTACAATTTTTACAATTTTGTACAATTTTTTTACATTTTTTTACATTTTGGCGAGATGTAGTGAGATAAGATGAGGTCCGAGGATTCGCCAAAATATTACCCGGCATTTGCCTTTTCGGTGGGGGAAACCTCGGAAAAACCCAACCAGGTAATCAAATCAAAGGGATTGATGCCAAGGACTCGCCATAGACCATCCGGCTTCAGTCCCACGGCTGGGGAAAACCTCCGAAGAAACCAAAGTCCAAAGGGGGATCCAACCCAAGCCCGAACGCAGCTCCGGATCAGCAGCCCAGCGAGTCTGTCGACTGAGCTACATCGATGGCTCTACTAAAAGTATACAATACATAGCCAATCAGATTATTAAATTTACAAACGCAAACGATCATTCATAAGTTGAGCTATATGTATAATACAAGACAATTTAATTAAATTTAAGGCATAAACAATTCAACCAGTTGTGATATACAGAAATTGATAATACATATCATGCAAACTACTTCAAATTACAAACACAAACAATTTATCAGTAGAGCTATATAGATTACTATTCAATTTAAAGCATATACAATTCATCGGCCAAAACTATACAAATATATACAATACAAAGTAGCATACTTTCATTAAGCTATACAAATTTGTGCAATTAATATCAAGTAGATTAATTCAATTTATAATCATAAACAATTCATCAGTTGAGCTATACATATAACCATTCAATTTACAGTAGGTCTATATACAATTCATCAGTAGAGCTACACAGACTAGTAATCATTTTAAGAACATATACAATTCATCAGCCAAACTATACAAACATATACAATCAAATTAGTTCAATTTACAAACTTATTTTCGTTAAGCTATACAATTCATATGAAGTAGATTAATTCAATTTATAAGCTTAAACAATTCATCAGTTGAAGTATACAGTACATACAATTCATCAGTTATGCTAAACAAAAAATACAATACATAGTAAACAGATTAAGTCACTATAAAAACATATTTTAGTTGAGCTATATAAAATTGTACACGTCATTTAAGTAGAATAATTCAATTCACAAGCATAAACAATTCGTCAATTGTGTAGAAGGTATGAGTATGTAGAAATTTGGTTAATTCTTTTCTGAACCTTTTCTCGTTGTTCTTCAAATCTTTAAGATAATTAGGCAGTGCATTGAAGACTGTTATACATGAATAGCGAACTCCTTTTTTAAAACAGCTTAGACTAACAGAGGGTAGATGAAGATCTGATTTATGTCTTGTATTAAAATGATGAATGTCTTGATTAGTACTGAATTTATCTTGGTTCTTAATATACAGGATCATTAAGGAAAGAATGTATTCACAAGGTAAAGTCAAGATTTCTAAGTTTCGGAAAATATTTTTACATGAGGTCCTTTTATGCACACCGGCCATTATTCTTATAGCTTTCTTTTGTAAAACAAAAACGTGTTTAGCTTCAGACGAGTTACCCCAGAATATTAATCCATATTTCATTACAGAGTGAAAATATGCAAAGTATGACATTTTAAGTAAGTGTATATCACCAATAGTAGATAAGGATCTTAATGCATAACAGGCAGAGCTCAATTTACGAGTAATACATTCTATATGCGTTTTCCAGTTCAAGTGATTATCCAATTCTAAACCAAGAAACTTTGTGCTTATAGATTCTTTGAGATGAGTTCCATTTAATCGAATACTGTAGGAAACCTGAGCACTATAGTGTGTACTAAATTTGACTGCACTGGTTTTATCAACATTAAGTGCTAGTTTATTTGCATGGAACCATTCATTCATTAGATTCAGCACTGTATTAGAAGTGTTTATAAAATTATCGTATTGTTTGCTTGAAATAATTACACTTGTATCATCTACAAATAAAATTACATGGGATGAATTGTTTATGGTCAAGGCTAAATCATTAATATAAACTAGAAACAACAATGGACCTAAAACTGACCCCTGCGGAACACCATGTTTAATATTTCTAAATTCTGAATAAGTAACTTTATGACTATTTGGTACATTTACTAAATCAACTATTAAAGAAACTGATAAATATTGACGAAACATATTAATAGATAAATACGAGTATATGAACGAATGAATAAATAAATAAGTTAATAAATACATAACTAAATAAATGAAGAAATAAACAACAAATAAGTAAATAAATGAGTAAATACATAAGTGAATAGAAATATATAAATAAGTATATATATATATATATATATATATATACAGCAAGAACTAAATGTTTTAAGTCCAATCACTTCAGGTCGTGCAAGATGACAACGACAAATAAATATATTAATAAAAGTATTTCAGATTTACTACTGACTTTATTCTGCAGGAGAACTCATCAGTACATTGCAGAAATGATGACACAGCAAAGTGAGACAACATGTCATAAAAGTGATGTCTCTGCGCTTGCGTGGCCGGAAGACGTTGCGTCACAGCACGGACATTAAGACATGCGACAGTGAAGTTGTCACTTCTAGTGACAGTCAAATTACACTGTGACACCGCATTTCCCAGGCAGTACAGTTCGCAGCAATTTCGATTACTTGTATCTGAAACAACTACTACTGCATAACTTCCTTCATACGTGTATCAATTCATATACCGGGTGATTCATCTGAGGCTCCTTAATACAAAGTTATGCAACCCCGCAGAATCACATTTGATTTCGCACACACAGTACATATAACAAATCTAAAACGCTAAAACAATGCTGACCCTGACACACTAGTCCCATAAGGTCCAGGGTTTGAGTCTCACAACACGCATGTTGTTTCAAAGCGCGTTTTAATATGGGGATCGAGGAATATTTCGCAAATTTATTTCTTAATGTACGTTCTACGTTAATGTACACTGCTCTAGAAACTTCGAAATCCGGGACATTAAAAAAAAATCACTTGCAATTAATTGCAATGGGGGTCGATGTTTTGCACGTTGTCAAGTGAAATAAATTTGAAAGATATCGAAAATAATTACATAATGAGATTAGGAGCATATGCACGTGGAGTATTTCTGCAGTTTAGCTTTCAAAGTTCCCAAATTATAAATCACAAGGAATTAAGTCGGGGTAACGAGATGGCCATATACTTATACTGATAATTCTATCTTCGAATATTATACTAGAAGATAATAGGCCCTCATATTTAAAAATATGTATTATATTGATGAGTAAAAGTACAAGGTGGGTCAAAAGTCGCTTTCCCCAATATTCGTTCTTAGGTTTGACACTTGTACACGTACACAGATGTCATAACTTGAACAAACGAGTATCTGGTATAATAAGTGGTGGGTTGACAATCATATTTGTGCGTCAACTGTTTTTCCGACGTCATGTCTTGAAAATAGTTCTCGTTTTGCCGATATGCAGTTGATATGGCAACAGTATAGAGCACCACCTCATTTTGGTGTAGGAGTGAGGGACTTCTTGAACCAGAAATTCCATGAATGGATTGGCCGTCGTGACACGACAAAATGGCCACCCAGATCATGCGACCTGACACCATGTGATTTTTTTCTGTGGGGTATCCTGAAAAATTATATTTTTTTGTTCAGAAACCGCAGGATCTGCATCAGTTGCGACAGATGATAGAACAGTCATTTGTGAAAAACTATCAAAATCCTGAGTTATGTTCTGCCATCTGTGAACCAGTGTCTAAGCGTTGTGAATTGTGTATCGAGAAACAGGGCTTCCATTTTGAATAGAATCTGTAAAGGAATGTGTATTCAAATGTAAATTGAATGTAATTAAATGTAAGGAAGTGTTTGGGGAAAGCGACTTTTGACCCACCCTGTATAATGGAAACTATTTTGCGTCCCGTTTTTGTTGAGTTAACGGATAGGAAGCGTGTTTTTTCCTTTTTCGAACAGGATTCTGCAACAGCACCGATATTCTTTGTACGATGTTCATAGAGTATTTTCCGAAAAAATTACCGCAAGTACTAAAACAAGTTCGTCAATTATCGAGAGAGATTAAACGTCACGTGATATTTAAATAATAATAACAACAATTACAGGCAATAAAACTACTGCAGACTGGCATATTAGAAAAGAACAACAATAAATTTTCAAACAGACTGCAGCTACTATGGGCAGAAAAACAAAAACACGAGACTTGGTTACAGATATAATTATGCTCGCGTCTTATTTTCCTTTCGGTCACACAATCACGTTGCTATGGAGACAGAAACAAAAGCAGGAAAAAAGTTTGCTACAGATACGCACCTGTCATTTTTCCTTACAATCATACAGATGGCTATGGAAACGAAAAGAAAGAAGCAAATTCGTTTGAGATATGAAGATGTCTTTTATTTTGCTGGAAATCATACTGCCACGTTGCTATGGGAAATAAAACAAATGCAGAAGAGTTGTTTGTGTGCAATGTGTATAATATTATGCATTTCTTTCCGTTTTAATCACGTTGCTACTTACTTACTGGCTTTTAAGAAACCCGCAGGTTCATTGCCGCCCTCACATAAGCCCGCCATCGGTCCCTATCCTGAGCTAGATTAATTCAGTCTCTATCATCATATCCCACCTCCCTCAAATCCATTTTAATATTATCTTCCCATCTACGGCTCGACCTCCCTAAAGGTATTTTTCCCTCCGGCCTCCCAACTAACACTCTATATGCATTTCTGGATTCTCCCATACGTGCTACATGCCCTGCCCATCTCTAACGTCTGGATTTAATGTTCCTAATTATGTCAGGTGAAGAATGAAATGCGTGCAGTTCTGTGTTGTGTAATTTTCTCTATTCTCCTGTAACTTCATCCCTCTTAGCCCCAAATATTTTCCTAAGCACCTTATTCTCAAACACCCTTAACCTATGTTCCCCTCTCAAAGTGAGAGTCCAAGTTTCACAACCATACAGAACAACCGGTAATATAACTGTTTTATAAATTCTAACTTTCAGATTTTTTCACAGCAGACTGGATGATAAAAGCTTCTCAACCGAATAATAACACGCATTTCCCATATTTATTCTGTGTTTAATTTCCTCCCGAGTATCATTTATATTTGTTACTGTTGCTCCAAGATATTTGAACTTCCCCACCTCTTCAAAATATAAATTTTCAATTTTTATATTTCCATTTCGTATAATATTATGTCACGAGACATAATCATAAACTTTGTCTTTTCGGGATTTACTTCCAAACATATCTCTTTACTTGCTTCAAGTAAAATTCCCGTGTTTTTCCTAATCGTTTGTGGATTTTCCCCTAACATATTCACGTCATCCGCATAGACAAGCAGCTGATGTAACCCGTTCAATTCCAAACCCTCTCTGTTATCCTGGATTTTCCTAATGGCATACTCTAGAGCAAAGTTAAAAAGTAAAGGTGATAGTGCATCTCCTTGCTTTAGCCCACAGTGAATTGGAAACGCATCTGACAGAAACTAACCTATAAATCATGTTGCTAAGGCAACGAAAACTAAACGGCAAAATAAGTTTGTTTCCGATATGTGGATTTGCTTCATTGCAATCATACAAATATAATATCTCCATGGAAACGAAAATAAAAACACAAGATTGTAATCATACAATCACGTTATTCAGTTGATGTAGAGAGTAAAAGAGAATTTTATCTGTTTGCAATAAGTTAATGTTTTCATATTCGTTGGCATTACTTTGTAAGACATCTTTTCTGCTTCTAGATTTCAACTCATAATATAAAAATTCCACATACTCGTAAGAACTGACCAAGTACAGGATCTTGTGAGATTTTACATCGCCAGCACTCGAGACTGCAACCAAGATATATGGACGATATGGCTCGATCATATCCAACTTGCAGAGGGCCATTGTCGCAATGCATCAAATATGGAAACAAATTGTTGTATAATCGACAAATTGAAGGTAAGGAGCTTCCAGAATTTAACGTTCTGTGAAAAAGAAGATGTAATTAAAGCAGGCCCTTCAAAACCAGTACTGAATATCACTACGAACATAAAAAAAGTGTGTAAGACATTTTAATGTAAAGATTTATGAAAGTGAGTCTTACACAATACCAATGGCTATGAAGATTTAAATAATATTTATAAGGCAGCCAAGAAACGTAAATATTTTTGTAACCATATAATATTTGAAAAAAAAAAACGACTAAAAATGTTCGAGGAAACTCCAAGGCTAGCCACCGCCGTAACTCGGTCGGCTAAGGTGCTTGCTTGCCGATCCAGAGTTGCAATCGGGCGTGGGTTCGATTCCCGCTTGCGCTGATTACCTGGTTGGGATTTTTCCGAGGTTTTCCCCAACCGTAAGGTAAATGTCAGGTAATCTACGGCGAATCCTCGGCCTCATCTCGCAAATATCATTTCACTATCACCAATTTCATCATCGCTAAATAACCTCGTAGTTGATACAGCGTCGTTATATAACCAAGTAAAAAAAAACTCCAAGGATAGTAAACGTGAGTTTATTAATTTTACTTTTACTGCATAGTCCTAAACTAAGTTTATTAAAACACTTTTCAATGTGTCTATTATTTGTCCGTGTATTTCATTACGATCAACATTAGAATGAAAGAACGCTGACGGCGTTGATTCAACATTGCCAAGGACAAGCTTTTACAAACGCAAAGAAACGTAAACTGAACGTCAACCAATCACCAAACAGAAGCCCTTCATATATTTTCACCTCTTCGTTAGTTGTAGATGCGCCATATTGCTACTGAAATATTAAATAAAATCATATTAATTAAAAATTGCATAATACGAGAAACGATCTTTGATTGAATATCTCACGTCACGCGAATACATTTCCTGTATATGGCATAAAACACATTTTGTTTAAGATTAAACATTATAGGCAGCAAACATGAAAGCCTTCATAACACGTAATTCAACAATTGCATTTTCTATATCTCCGTAGTGTAATGGTAAAGAGACTGTTCCTGGTGTAGATGGGCTCTGGTTCGAGCCTAGGGTAAACCTATTTTTTTTTATCTTTTTAATAATTTATTTACATTATTTTAGATACGTTATTTTATTTTAACTCGAAATAAAGGGGCCTTTACCTCACAAATAGTATATTCGTAATTCGCACTAGTCCAGCTATTTAGTAGGGAAGACTATGTACCTTCAGTATAGTATAACTTTTTTTTTTTTTTTGCTACCTAGAGGACTCGAACTGAAGTAGATTGTAGAGAAAGTCTCTGGTCGTAATTTCGGTTTGATTTATTGCAAAGTGTGAGTTCTGTGGACGAAACAATTTTTTTTAGTACAGAAGTAAACACATTTCGTTCATTGATATTATGTTTTATAACACAAAATCAAGAAATAAAATCTTGTAAAGTAAAGTTGTGAAGGAAACTTCAATAATTATTTCAAGCATTTTTCATTTGAAATATTTCATTTCTCAAAACTAAAAAAAAAAAAAAAGGTGAAAAGTGTTTCAAGGTACTACAGTCTTCCCAAATACCGGTATATGTTTTTATTATTATTATTATTATTATTATTATTATTATTATTATTATTATTATTATTATTATATTACCGGTTCTTCTATATGGCTGTGAAACTTGGACTCTCACTCTGAGAGAGGAACATAGGTTAAGGGTGTTTGAGAATAAGGTGCTTAGGAAAATATTTGGGGCTAAGCAGGATGAAGTTACAGGAGAATGGAGAAAGTTACACAACACAGAACTGCACGCATTGTATTCTTCACCTGACATAATTAGGAACTTGAAATCTAGACGTTTGAGACGGGCAGGGCATGTAGCACGTATGGGCGAATCCAGAAATGCATATAGAGTGTTAGTTGGGAGACCGGAGGGAAAAAGACCTTCAGGGAGGCCGAGACGTAGATGGGAGGATAATATTAAAATGGATTTGAGGGAGGTGGGGTATGATGATAGAGACTGGCTTAATCTTGCTCAGGATAGGGACCGCTGGCGGGCTTATGTGAGGGCGGCAATGAACCTTCGGGTTCCTTAAAAGCCATTTGTAAGTAAGTATTATTATTATTATTATTATTATTATTATTATTGTTGTTGTTGTTGTTGTCACTCTATATTATTTTGTCGTAAAATATTTTTGTAATACCGGTAGGCCTATTTTATTTGTCTCAAAGTTACCATAAAATTCAATGTTTATCATAAACAGCTGACTGACTGACTGACTGACTGACTGACTGACTGACTGACTGACTGACTGACTGACTGACTGACTGACGTGTGCATTTCAGTACTCATTATGGCCGGCAGAGCGTGATAGTTGTCACGAACGTCGATCATAATGCACACCCTCTGAACGTTCGGTAGAAATTCAACGTACAGATGAACGTAATGTAACTTAACGCAAACGAACGTCGATCGTAGTCCCGGCCTTAGTAGTGTGACATGATTTTCGGACAGTCATTCATCATTAGACATCGGATTTTTAGGCACTAAAAATTGCAGTTTTAGGCGCCTAAAATAAGCTCAAAATTTGTAAAATTAGGCTCTATTTTAATGAAAATAGGCATTTTAGGCACATCAAGGTATCATACTTATTTCTTCCACTGAAATTTTTAGTTATACACTAAAATACGCACAAAAAAGTATGTTTAAACATTAAAAAAGAATACTGTATTATATTTATAAACAGAGCTGCACAAATTTAATATATTGAAACTAATGAAAAAATGATTATTGATATCAAGATTACTCATTTTAAGTTATTGAAATTCAGTTCCATGCTCAGACTTTACTATAATTATCTGCACAGTACACCACCAGAATTTTTTTCTAAATTCTCCACAGTTAACCTTTGCCTTTTGTCACTGAGTATCATTTTGAAAGCAGGCACAAAAATACAAAGTTCCACTTATTGTTGCATTTCCTGGTAGTGTTAACACTAGGAGGGCCATTCTTTTAAATATTTTGTAACGGTTTACCCTACTAATTCGCAGTTTTACGACTTTTCATAAATATTTCAAAAACACTCTTTCTCCAAAAATTGTGATTTTATGACACTCTGAAGGGCAGTACAGCTAATCGGTTTCAGACCGAAAACAGTCATTTTTATAGTATAGTATATCTCTGAATCGGTAGCAGCACATGTTGTGATTGTTGCCTGCTTCAAAACTAAGGTTGGTTCTTTGTCGGCATTTATGCCTCCAAACATGTTAAATTCGGTGAAATCTATTGCGAGTGTCGTGAGATTCAAAACATTTTGTTTCCTTTATCAATGGTTTCATGGCCGGTGTGAAGCGAACTTTCCACTTTTTAAATGCCTTAAATTTCGCAGTGAATGCATGTATAAATTATAAAAAGTAAGAGTAAAATTCGAAAGTTTACAGTGATTTAGGCATTTTTAGGCGAATATTAACAAATTAGGCTCTAATAACCGTTTTAGGGCATTTTAGGGCACTATAAAACTCTTTGAATACCTTTCAATTTCCATGAAACACAAATATTAATAATTATTTTTACTTTTCTCCTAAAGAAACAAAATAGGCATTTGCCCTAGAATCCGATGTCTGTTCATCATACACAATGGAAAAAATGGTCAAGGGTGAACAAGTCGTCTATACTTGGCTTCCGCTAAGATCCGTGAAAAGCGCCAGCTACCTCAGACATGTCTAACAGAGATGGAGGATTAACGCTTGTAACATCTCAATGAGACTGAGAGGTGAATATCACCAAGGCCATATGTCTTGTGTGTATATGTATAGCGTATAGTGTATAGTGTATAGTAGACTTCGGTGACAAACTCCTCCAAGAATTACAACATTCTAGAGAACAGGGGCTACTCAGAGATGGATATTTACCACAGTGAAATATGTTCTAAGGAGCAGGGCTACCAATACATATTCACAGTAGGAATTCCGTCCTACAGAGCACACCTACTCAATGAATATCGATCGTTCATAAGTATTACGTCCCATCGCGTCACTTTCACGAAACGTCGCTAGAACCCTAGCAAGACCATCCTGACATTCACAACACTATATAGTTGGCGTTTATATAGTAATTTTAGGCTACGCGTAGAATACGTGAGAGATATAAATTATACAAATGTTGCGAATTTGTTGTTACATAGAGAGTCTGTTTTTTTCATTCTTTACCTAGCTTGGAATTTTATCTACCTAATGACACTTAATTTAATGATCTCAGACTACACAAGCTGCTGTGAAAATGATTGCTATGTTTGGCTCAACATTTATATTTGTGAACGACTGTTTTCTAAACTACATTATTATTTAGATTAACTACATTATTGTTGTGTTCACAAAATTGGACTGTGTACTCATAATATTTTGTTCTCGAAAATTTCTTGCAAAGCAGAAATATATAAAGAAGTTTATTTTACGAAAATATTTTCTAAAACAGATTTTTTTTTGTCTGCAAATGTACAGATACGAGGTATTACTTTTTAGCCGTCGATATGCAATATTGTTTTAATATCGTGTATATAAGCCTATTATACAAAATATCGCATGCCTGAATCTCATACAGGTAACATTAAATATAAACTATACGACAATACACAAAATGTACAGTACGTAAGATGGCTGTCTAACGGGGGAATAAATCTTACATATAAAAGTCGTCCACACCTGTGGAGTAACGGTCAGCGCGTCTGGCTGCGAAACCAGATGGCCCGGGTTCGAATCCTGGTCGGGGCAAGTTACCTGGTTGAGGTTTTTTCCGGGGATTTCCCTCAACCCAATACGAGCAAATTCTGGGTAACTTTCGGTGCTGGACCCCGGACTCATTTCACCGGCATTATCACCTTCATATCATTCAGACGCTAAATAACCTAGATGTTTATACAGCGTCGTAAAATAACCCAATAAAAATATATATTGCGAAATATTGACCTACCAAAATTATGCAATGGAACAAGAATAATTTGTGTGAAAAAACTCTTGCAAGATATAATCTGAGTGATAGTATTAACTGACAAAACGAAAGATGTTTTTATCCATGACCATAACGAAAGACATGCCTTTACTAAATACTTTTGCGTTTGTAAAGTAGGCTTTTATTCAACATTACTTTATTCCACTAGTGAGATAAAGACTTTACCTCACAGTTTGAACTTTATCTCACAGTTCATTAGTATTTTCATAGTACCCGGGTACACACGTATACTTTTCCATTGAACTATTCAATTACTCAAGAAGTTAATATATTAGTTACTAGATGTCACTACCTCTACTTCTTTTGTAGGGCTCTGAGTTCTGCAGTCACAACTGGCACGATTTTTAAATCTCTCGTCATGGACCGCCTCGACTCCAGACGACGTCACTAGTTTTCCGAATTTTTCTCTAAGCTCCAGCAACAAGGCTGTACAAATCGTCTCGCGTTAGCTCCAAACTTAAAATGATAGTAGCAAACTTTATCTTTCTTCTGTTTGTAAAGTTTACTTCGCTGGGTATCGGATGACGACCCGCCGTTATTTTTAAGATGAGGAGATTTGTACTTTGACAATTTGCATAACTCGTCTACTTTGCTTTTCAATTCCGTAACCTCCTCAACAATAGTCGATAATGTAAAGGGTTCTTGCCGAGCTACTGACATTTGAGTTGTTACGTTCGTCTCCTGCATCTTGTCAGCTAAAAATGATAGCTTGTCCAAACTATCCTCTTCTCTGCAAAGCAAAGACATTCTAATAGTGGGTGCTAGTTGTGCTAAGAAGAGTGACTTGAGGACGTCTTCACCTAAATGACCGGAAGCTAAACTTCTGAGCTCTTGTAGATAGTGGGACGGTCGTTTCTCACCTATAGGTATGCCGCTCAATAATCTATTGAGTCTTTTGTTGATTGGTTCAGCAGAAGCGGCAATGATACGTGTTTAATAGCGTCATACCTGCCCGTGGCTGGTGGAGATTTAATTAAATCAGCTATAATTGGAATAAACGTATGATCAGCGTGACTTACTATACTACTAGGTTCAAAAAGTTCCCAGAATTTTACTACCATTTTTCGTATTAATATATAACAAGGGATATTATACATTTGTTTTGTTGGTAACATTCATGATGTCATTTCCTTAAAGTTTGTTGATAATGGCAATTATTGGTTTTGAGTTGTAGGCAATTGTTTATCATAGTGTTTCGTTTGTTCGTCGCATTTTGTAATTATGTCCACAGAGCAAAGTACAAACATCAAGTTCTGTGTTTTGCTGGGGACATGATCAGTATGGCTGATGAAGATGGTGATTTCTTAAACAAAATGAAACTGGTGCTACTTGTACGACCCAGTCCCTAAACGACAGTCATCTGAGTGGAAATCGAAAACATCTCCTCGGAAGCAAAAATTTCCTAGGCACACTTCCAAAGGCAAAGTTATTTTAAATGTTATGTTTTATTTAACGACGCTCGCAACTGCAGAGGTTATATCAGCATCGCCGGATGTGCCGGAATTTTGTCCCGCAGGAGTTCTTTTCATGCCAGTAAATCTACTAACATGAGCCTGTCGCATTTAAGCTCACTTAAAGCAAAGTTATGTTGGAAGTTTTCTTCGACTCTCAGGGTCTCATGCACCATGAGTTCATTCCAGAAGGTCGTACTGTAACGAAAGAATTGTACGTAGAAACCCTCCGTCGCCTCCGGGACGCAGTGAGAAGGAAACGTCCAGAAAAGTGGGTAGAAAACAACTGGTTCCTTATGCATGACAATGCACCTGCTCATCGCGCAATTATTGTAAAGAATTTTCTTGCCAGGCACAACATAACTGCTTTGGATCACCCACCATACTCTCCTGATCTCTCACCACCTGATTACTTTCTGTTTCCCCGTCTGAAATGTCATCTGAAAGGACGGAGATTCAATGCTGAAGAGGTTATCGCAAACGCGACGAGAGCACTAAGACGGGTTTCACAAAATGGCTTCCAGGCCTGCTTCCAGGAACTTTACACGCGTTGGCAAAAGTGTGTTGTTGCGGAAGGCAACTATTTTGAAGGAAATGCTGTAGAATAGTGTTTAAGGTACGTTGTTTCTATGATGCTAGCAAATTCCGGGAACTTTTTGAACCTAGTATGTATATTGGAATTTTTCTTCATCTCGAGTAATCCCTGCGAAACTGAGAGCATTTTCCACTACTGCAAACCACAGATCTGGATCGTCCTTGTAGAATGGAGGAGGCTTCTCAATACGTTGTGCACACACAACGACTCTGTCACCACTACTAGTTGGTAAAGAACTTTGCTCTGTATCTTCGTGCGTGTTCATATCACGTCGGGGTCACCAATATTGTAGCTAGAACACAATATACTGAGTAAATGAAACTCAAAAACAGTTTTTATTTCTCGTCAGAAAAGATACAAAAAAATTCACAACAAAACCGTTGCCAAGGAGAGCTGAATTTCCATAGCCCACTCCGTTGTATCATGAACACAGACGTAGGCCAGGTGTGACTGCAGAACTCAGAGCCCTACACTTTATTACCATTTCTTAAATATGCATACACTCAATCTCCTTCTCTTTTCTCTATCTACTACGTTGTAATTTGTGCATTGCATCCATATGTAATATGTATTTTTTTTTTAATTTGTAATAATTTACCTTTTGGGAGGCGAGATGACTTGAACCTGCGAAGTTGGTTTTATAGGAATTTATAACAACACGCGATGATTAATTACGTTTTAAAATTCCTCTTAAGTTTACAGAAGTAAAATGTGAAATTATTTTAATGACATTAGTCCCGTGAACACTTCTAAATAATCCCTGAAACTTCAAAAAGATGAAAATACTAGGTTCAAAAAGTTCCCGGAATTTGCTAGCATCATAGAAACAACGTACCTTAAACACTATTCTACAGCATTCCCTTCAAAATAGTTGCCTTCCGCAACAACACACTTTTGCCAACGCGTGTAGAGTTCCTGGAAGCAGGCCTGGAAGCCATTTTATGAAACCCGTCTTAGTGCTCTCGTCGCGTTTGCGATAACCTCTTCAGCATTGAATCTCCGTCCTTTCAGATGACTTTTCAGACGGGGAAACAGGAAGTAATCAGGTGGTGAGAGATCAGGAGAGTATGGTGAGTGATCCAAAGCAGTTATATTGTGCCTGGCAAGAAAATTCTTTACAATAATTGCGCGATGAGCAGGTGCATTGTCATGCATAAGGAACCAGTTGTTTTCTACCCACTTTTCTGGACGTTTCCTTCTCACTGCGTCCCAGAGGCGACGGAGGGTTTTTACGTACAATTCTTTCGTTACAGTACGACCTTCTGGAATGAACTCATGGTGCATGAGACCCTGAGAGTCGAAGAAAACTTCCAAAATAACTTTGCTTTAAGTGTGCTTAAATGCGACAGGCTCATGTCAGTAGATTTACTGGCATGTGAAAGAACTCCTGCGGGACAAAATTCCGGCACATCCGGCGATGCTGATATAACCTCTGCAGTTGCGAGCGTCGTTAAATAAAACATAACATTTAAAATAACTTTGCCTTTGGAAGTGTCCCTAGGAAATTTTTGCTTCCGAGGAGATGTTTTCGATTTCCACTCAGATGACTGTCGTTTAGGGACTGGGTCGTACAAGTAGCACCAGTTTCATTTTGTTTAAGAAATCACCATCTTCATCAGCCATACTGATCATGTCCCCAGCAAAACACAGAACTTGATGTTTGTACTTTGCTCTGTGGACATAATTACAAAATGCGACGAACAAACGAAACACTATGATAAACAATTGCCTACAACTCAAAACCAATAATTGCCATTATCAGCAAACTTTAAGGAAATGACATCATGAATGTTACCAACAAAACAAATGTATAATATCCCTTGTTATATATTAATACGAAAAATGGTAGTAAAATTCCGGGAACTTTTTGAACCTAGTAGTATATATATACATTAAAATTATATAATTAATTATAATTTCTTATTTATCCAACGCCTTAGATACCATTGTTCACTGATCATGGCCTCCTACATCATGACCTGCCTAGTACACGTATCGATTCTAAAATCCATGCCATGATATGTGATTACATGAGGACTTATTTTCAACATATTTTCTTTTATAAAACATAACTTTTTGGTTATGGTCATTGATGAAATTACGTATGGTACTTGTGAGCGTGATCTTTATTGCGCGAGTGGAAAGATTTAAGCACGAGGCGTCAGCACTTACCTCACAAGTACCATAATAATGACCGTAAGAAAATAAAAATCTCAAGGATAGTCGTTCAAAGTTCCAGACATTCATATAGAAACTCCGTGTTTTTCACATTGTCAATAATTACGTAACTTGCTTTTAAGTGACAGGGACATCATTTTATTTTTACTTGCATTTTTATTGTACCTGCATTTCTGAATGTACTTCACTCTCACCCCTTCACTAATGTCCTTGCTCCCGTCAGACACACAAACTTACGGCCGCTGTTCCATTCGAAGTCTTCAAGCAATCAAGTAAACACTGCAGTGTATAGTGTGTTTCATAAATATGATTGCGTTTTCTATAGAAGAAAGAACCTATATTAATAATATCATACTAAAAAATTATATTCAAGAAACGATAAATTCAATTTCAGAGAATATGCTTCAAAATGTTTTTAATAATATGCGGTAAAGAATTGAAGCCTGCATTGTAATGAACGGCAACCATTTTCAGCAACTTGTTTAAAAATTCAGACTAGCTGTTTTGAATTGAGGTGGCTAGAAGCAAAGGAATGCTAGTGACATTTGTAATAACATGAGTTAAGTGCATCCAGTGTAAGCTAAAGTATCTAAAATTTTAGTGGCAAAGGGATATAACTTATGTGCACTTACATCCCTTTACTTATGACCCCCCAATTTAAATGCACTCTCTATATTGTATGTTAACATCAATAATTAATATGCTAAATAAAGTAGACATTACATAACGAACATAGCCGCATGAAAACTTGAGTTTTTGAAAAAAAAAAATTACTACTCTACTGTATTTTGATAAATTTCGTAAAAGTGATGATCAAGCTGAAAATCATAATATCGCATTTCCCTACAACATAACACTACTTTTCTCTCCTCCTATACTTAGTAAAATAAGTTGTTTACATATTGCACTAGTAGCATCAAACTCCTTTAATGGAAGGGGGCAACAGTGTTTCCGAGTATAGCCAGCTTATTGTTAAAAGTGTTGGTAAAAATAAAGTGATGTCCCTGTATAAAGACAGACACACATTTATGCAATAGAGGGGATAATTAATTTTATGCGTTATCTAAAAACCAATTTTATGTGACTTTTGTCATGTTCCTAATGTATGTGAATATACGTAAGCCCAATAATAATAACACTGTATTCATTCTAAAATATCTCTCAAAATATTATTGTCCATGCCCAAAAATGTGGTATTGCGAAATTATACCAATGTAGTATGTTAAGCGTTGTTGAAAGAACAACTTTATTTCTTCACTAGCCGTACCCGTGCGCTCCGCTGCACCCGTTAGAAATAAATATAAAGTAATCACATAACTAAAATAGGACATTTGGCCCAGGGACCATTCGTGTTTGATAGAAGGATAAATCGTTTAATATGTCACTTAATTTAAATTGTATTTAAATATTTAAAATGCGATCATTTTGGTCCAGAGACACTCATTTGATGCAATGACAATTCTTTTAATATGTTTCTAATTTTTATTACATGCAACCATAGTTTAATGAACATTGACATCATTTAGATTTAATGTGTGTACTTTATTTTACTTGCTATATGTTTCCATTGAATTATGGTAATAACTTAATTTTAACTCTTGTTTTCTACGTATTCAGTAAATGGCGCTTGGCCCACTATGGTTCTGAACCCTTCAAATATCTTAAATAACTTAAATTATATTATATTATATTATATTATATTATATTATATTATATTATATTATATTATATTATATCATATCATATCATATCATATCATATCATATCATATCATATCATATCATATCATATCATATCATATCATATCATATCATATCATATTATATTATATTATATTATATTATATTATATTATATTATATTATATTATATTATATTATATTATATTATATTATATTATATTATATTATATTATATAAAAAGTGTGTTGATAACGGATGTACCCCAATAAGTAAGTTTTTAATTTGTTATGGGGGCTCTTGAATCTCAGGAGGAACAAATTTTATTTTACAACAGCGCAACATAATCTGCTTGGCTCATTACCCAATTTTTTTGCATTGCATTTAATGCATATGTATTTTATGTATTTTTACACGATTCAATTGAGCATAGTTAAAATTTGGATTATAAAATAATGAAATGCTAAGCTAACATATCATTACTGCATACTAAATCAATACACTCTCGTTGTTCGTTAATTCTCTGAGATAAACATTATTTTAAGAAATACAGGAAACGAATACACAGAATAGCCTATCAAGTTTTCTGTGCATAAGAAGCTATTTTAATCTTACCTGTCCTCAGTTCACTCAGAAGTTACTGTAATAACATTATAGCATTTTGTCCATCTAGAGAAACTACACTTTCCAATGGTGAAATAATAATTAATTACACAAATCGGTTAATTTAGCTTCAAATATTACTTCATACAAACACAGAAACATTGTCTGTAGGCTATGATTCATAGCTTTCGATTGTTGTTGACCAAGGCCCCTTATAGACGAAGTCATTTGTTTTTTATTTCATTACACAGCCTTAGATGGCAGTTATTTTAATTTTAAAACTCATTTATCTCATTAAATATCAGTCCTATCAAAATTTTTTAAAGAGTAAAACTTATTGGAAATGATTTTTAAAGAAATGTTTGTTACGTAACATTTTTCACAAAAATGAATAATAAGTGATATATTTTTATTTATTTAATTCAGGTCCCCTTATAATCACCCTTTTAAATAAAGTATTTTGAATGCCATATAGCCTAAAATCTAAGTTACAACGAACTTAATTTACATTCCAATTTTCATAGAAATCCGTTCAGCCATTACCGCGTGAAAAGGTAACAAACATCCAGACAGACAGACAAACATACTAACAAAAATTTCAAAAAAGCGATTTTCGGTTTCAGGGTGGTTAATTATATATGTTAGGACCAATTATTTTTGGAAAATCGAAAATTACCAGAAAAATTTCGGCTACAGATTTATTATTAGTATAGATATGTACTGGATAACAGCTGTTTGCCAATAAAAGTCCAGCAGTGATACAAATTAATATAATAATAATAAAAATAATAATAATAATAATAATAATAATAATAATAATAATAATAATAATAATGGATCTCTCTTCGAAACGTTATAATTTTGACAATTAGCAATGGAAAAAGTCCAAACAGCTCTACCACTGGGTATACAGGCTATAAGGGGTTTAAGTGCCGTCCTTTTCACAGTCGTCGGGGACGATCTACAGGATCAGAAAATGTCCATACAACATAGGGGAAAAACTCAATAGTTTTCTCAGAAAAAAATATTTTTTTATTTTATTTAGGTTATACTGCTTAAATCGTTACTAAAAATTACGAAAACAATTACATGAGTAGGTATATCTAGCAAAGAGTTAATATTAGTTTAAATAAATATTTGTGTGATATATTACGTTTTCGTGAAATTAACTAAAAATTCTTGCTTAAATTTGATAATATTCTGGCGTGAGAGACATGGCAACGATCAGCAGGCAGTACTCTGCATCAACAGGTTGTGTTAGAGCAAGAAATTAGCTGTAAGGGAGCAGAAAGAAGGCAAAACCTGTCAAATTCTATGTTTCTCTTCATCCTGTCACATTCTCTGCTGTCCCCTTATTTTTCCAACCCCTTATTTCTCCTTCCAACATGTTGAAGCATACAACGTCGCCTAGCAACCGGACACGGCGAAATGCCAACTACGTACTACCAACTTTTTAGCATCGCACTCCCATCTCAAATCTATCTTCTTTCATTTAACGTTTCCCACGATCTCTCTATTTCCTGGAGTCTTTTCTGTTTCACGTCATTTCCTTCCTGTGTAAATACGTACGTATGTATGTATGTATGTATGTATGTATGTATGTATGTATGTATGTATGTATGTATGTATGTATGTATGTATGTATCTATGTATGTATGTATGTATGTATGTATGTATGTATGTATGTATGTATGTATGTATGTATGTATCTATGTATGTATGTATGTATGTATGTATGTATGTATGTATCTATGTATGTATGTATGTATGTATGTATGTATGTATGTATGTATGTATGTATAGTTGTATGTGCATGTACGTAAGTACGTACGTATGTATGTATGTACGTATGTATGTATGTATGGTTGTATGTGTGTATGTACGTAAGTACGTACGTATGTATGTATGTATGTATGTATGGTTGTATGTGTGTATGTACGTAAGTACGTACGTACGTACGTATGTATGTATGTATGTATGTATGTATGTATGTACGTATGTATGTATGTATATATGTATGTATGTATGTATGTATGTATGTATGTATGTATGTATGTATGTATGTACGTATGTATGTATGTATGTATGTATGTATGTATGTATGTATGTATGTATGTATGTATGTATGTATATGTATGTATGTATGTATGTATGTATAGTTGTATGTGTGTATGTACGTAAGTACGTATGTATGTATGTGTGTATGTACGTAAGTACGTATGTATGTATGTATATGTGTATGTATGTATAGTTGTATGCGTGTATGTACATAAGTACGTATGTATGTATGTATGTTTGTATGTATGTATAGTTGTATGTGTGTATGTGCGTAAGTACGTATGTATGTATGTATGTTTGTATGTATGTATAGTTGTATGTGTGTATGTATGTACGTAAGTACGTAAGTACGCATGTACGTATGTATGTATGTGTATGTACGTATGTACGTACCTATGTATGTATCTATGTATGCATGTATGTGTATGTGTGTAAGTACGTATGTATGTATGTATGTATGTATGTGTGTATGTACGTAAGTACGCATGTACGTATGTATGTATGTGTGTATGTACGTATGTACGTGTGTGTGTATGTATGTATGTATGTACGTATGTGTATGTGTATGTACGTAAGTACGTATGTATGTATATATGCATGTATGTGTGTATGTACGTCTGTACGTACCTTTGTATGTATCTATGTATGCATGTATGTGTATGTGTATGTACGTATGTATGTATGTGTATCTGTGTATTTACGTATGTACGTAAGTACGTATGTATGTATGTGTGTATGTACGTATGTGTGTATGTACGTAAGTACGTACGTACGTATGTATGTATGTATGTATGTATGTATGTGTGTATGTACGTAAGTACGTATGTACGTATTATGTATGTGTATGTACGTATGTATGTATGTGTATCTGTGTATTTACGTATGTACGTAAGTACGTATGTATGTATGTGTGTATGTACGTATGTGTGTATGTACGTAAGTACGTACGTACGTATGTATGTATGTATGTATGTATGTATGTGTGTATGTACGTAAGTACGTATGTACGTATTATGTATGTGTATGTACGTATGTACGTACCTATGTATGTATCTATGTATGCATGTATGTGTATGTGTGTATGTACGTAATGTATGTATGTATATGTGTGTATTTACGTATGTACGTAAGTACGTATGTATGTACGTATGTGTGTATGTACGTAAGTACGTATGTGCGTGTGTGTGTATGTATGTATGTACGTATGTGTATGTGTATGTACGTAAGTACGTATGTATGTATATATGCATGTATGTGTGTATGTATGTCTGTACGTAACTATGTATGTATCTATGTATGTGTATGTGTATGTACGTATGTATGTATGTATGTGTATGTGTGTATTTACGTATGGACATAAGTATATATGTATGTATGTGTGTATGTACGTATGTACGTAAGTACGTACGTACGTACGTATGTATGTATGTATGTATGTATGTGTGTATGTATGTACGTATGTACGTACCTATGTATGTATGTATGTATGTGTGTATGTATGTATGTATGTACGTACGTACGTACGTATGTATGTATGTATGTATGTATGCAACCGAGCGAGGTGGCTCTTGCATTCCGCATGGACTCGCATACGGGAGGTCCATGGTTCGATTCCCAGACCGAACAACTTGACTGTGGTTTTCCACAGTTACTTAGGCAAATGCCGGGTTGGAATTTTCCCATGTAGAAAAAGAATATGAGCAAATGCTGGGTAACTTTCGGTGTTGGACCCCGGACTCATTTCACCGGCATTATCACCTTCATCTCATTCATACTCTAAGTAACCTAAGGTGTTGATAAAGCGTCGTAAAATACCGTACTAAATAATAAATTACAGTTGAAAAAGCAATTTCTATTAAATTAGCATTGTAACATTAATATATCTTCTATTAAGAGCTCTTTGCACCGTTCTTATTGCAATGCAGTAAACGAAAAAGTAAACAGGCTCACATGACACATCAAATAAGAAACGAGCAAAGAGCTCATGTTAGAAGATATGCTGTTTTACAATAAAAATTTGAAGGTACTTGTTTCTTAGCAAAGACTCATTTTAGGACCCAGGTTTTTAGAATTTTTCAATGTTTTCATGAATACTACTTTCTCTCAATATATTATACCTCTTTTTAACACCTCCTAATCTATATGTAACTGAGATTGGATGTATATGCGAAGGTATTTACAGTATTAAATGCAATGCGATATGGTTGTTGGCGTGTTTAAGTGGATTTACATGTACGTGGGTTTTGTGTATGCCTTATATATCTAGGTATAAGTTGCCTATGCGTGGGTATTGGAAGTTTAGCGTATTAACACAGTTTAATTAGTGAGTTCTGGCAAGATGGAGTTAGTTTACATTTGTCGAGGGCCCCAATCGATTCTGCAGGATAACAGAGTCGACAGCTTTGCAGAAACAGGGGGTGTCAAAATACTAACGGCCCCTCATCTTGTACCATGCCTTCAGTAAAGAGAACACTACCTTCAAAAAGACGATTTTATACTTCCCTGTGAATGGATTTTATGCCAAATGCTTTTTGTTCAACATATTTATCTACATTTCTTTGAGTTTCAATGCGGAAACGCAAGTAACAATGTCAAGACGATTGGCGATTTTTTTTTCATTTCAGAGCTATTTCAGGTCATTTCGGATTGTTGGTAAGAGAATCTATACTAATAATAAATCTGTAGCCGAAATTGTTCTAGTAATTTTCGCTTTTCCAAAAATAATTGGTCCTAACATATATAATTAACCACCCTGAAACCGAAAATCACTTTTTTGACATTTTTGTCTGTCTATCTGTCTGGATGTTTGTTACCTTTTCACGCGATAATGGCTGAACCGATTTATATGAAAATTGGAATATAAATTAAGTTCGTTGTAACTTAGATTTTAGGATATATAGCATTCAAAATACCTTATTTAAAAGGGGGGTTATAAGGGGGGCCGAATTAAATAAATCGAAATATCTCTCTTATTATTAATTTTCTTGAAAAATGTTACATAACAAACGTTTCTTTAAAAATGATTTCCGATAAGTTTTACTCTATACAAAATTTCGATAAGACTGATATTTAATGAGATAAATGGGTTTTAAAATTAAAATAACGCCATCTTAGGCGCTGTAATGAAATAAAAACAAGTGACTTCGTCTATAAGGGGCCTCGGACAACAACAATCGAAAACTATTAAACATATCCTACAGAGAATGTTTCTGTATTTGTATGAAGTAATATCGGAAGCTAATTAATTACTAAATGATATGTCAATCTTCATTAAACTATGGTTGCATGTAATAACAATTAAGAAACATGTTAAAGTAATTGTCATTACACCAAATGAGTGGTCTCTGGATCTAAATGATCGTATTTTATTTTTTTCAATACAATTTAAATTAAGTAACATATTAAACGATTTATCCTTCTATCAAACACTAATGTTCCCTGGATCAAACGTCCTATTTTGATTATGTAATTACTTTATATTTATTTCTAACAGGTGCAGCGGAGCGCACGGGTACGGCTAGTCACAAAATAAATATCTACACCGCACCGCCATTAATATCTGAAAAAGACTCTCACCACTTGATTTATAACTATAAAAGTATTTAGTTTTTAATAACAACATTTATGTCTTACGTAAGTTTTCTAGCTTTTAGTAACATATACAGGGTGTTAAAAAGTGTCCAATATTTTAGGAGGTGATAGTATGCATCAAAACAAGAAAAAAGTTTAATAAACATGGGTCCTAAAACATATACTTTCTGAGAACTGAACACTTGTTCATAGGAGGTGCTTAATGTGACGTCCATTACGGCAATGCATTTTTCTACCCTACAATACAGCAGACTACCAGATAATCATACAACAGTTGACACCCCTGGAATGAAATACTGATACGTCGCAAGGAATACTCAAAACAAAAGTCTGGTTGCGGATATGAGCGTGGTTCAGCAGAGATGGTGTTGTGAATTTTCGTAATCAGCATGTGTGGGCTGGTTAAAATCCCATGCAGTTGAAGAAACAAGGCATCAGCACCGATTCTCAATCAACTTACGGGCAGGCGTTCTTGGCGATAGATTAAGGGTCATACCTGCTACCACAGAGATTAACTAGGGCTATTGTTTTGATGCATACTAGCACCTCCTAAAATATTGGATACTTTTTAACACCCTGTATGTAAAGCCGTTACTCAGAAAATTATAGAAATGAAGATTTAATGTAAGATATCCTTTATGTTTACTTACATAACCCCGAAAAGTTCACTTTCATACTACCAATAATAGTATTGCTATGGAATTACCTGTAATATTTCATTTTTTATAGTGACTATTATACTCATACTACGTCACACTACTTTTGACTAATAAAACGGTACGAAAGGACGTATTTCAACCAATAATGGCTGCTTATCGCACAATTTTATCGCGTCCCTAGCATTTGTTTAATTTTATCGCGTCCCTAGCATTTGTTTAATTTTATCGCGTCCCTAGCATTTGTTTAATTTTATCGCGTCCCTAGCATTTGTTTCTTTGTTTGCCAACATTTCACACTGCGCTGGTGTGGACGTGAAAAAAAAAAAATAGAAAATTACAAACCACTCCAGTCGATGCACAGCAGTTTCAAATATGACTCGCATTGGCATTCAAGAACAAGAATTAATAAAAATCACTGATCATACCTATGCATCTTCTGAAATCCGATTTACAAATAAATGAAGAGCACCATTCGGAAATCCTGAATAAGTTGAATACACCATGTAAGCCTAAATCAACGAGTTCCACTTCTATTACGCACACGTCCAATATAACATCAATTGAACCACCAACCACATTCAAATTTGAAAATTGTGCACTCAATAATTATTCCTTTTAAAATTATTCATTCGGAAATTCTGAATAAGTTAAATACACCATATAGGCCTAAATCAACGAGTTCTACTTCTATTGGAGAAAGCGACTTTTGACACACCCTGTATAATGGAAACTATTTTGAGTCCCGTTTTTGTTGAGTTAACGGATAGGAAGCGTGTTTCTCCCTTTTTCGAACAGGATTCTGCAACAGCACCGATATTTTTTGTACAATGTTCATATAGTATTTTCCGAAAAAATTACCGCAAGTACTAAAACAAGTTCGTCAATTATCGAGAGAGATTAAACGTCACGTGATATTGGAATAATAATAACAATAATTACAGGCAATAAAACTACTGCAGACTGGCATATTAGAAAAGAACAACAATAAATTTTCAAACAGACTGCAGCTACTATGTGCAGAAAAACAAAAACACGAACTTGATTTCTGATAATTATACGCACGTCTTATTTTCCTTTCAGTCACACAATCACGTTGCTATGGAAACAGAAACAAAAACAGAAAAAAAAAATTGCTATAGATACGCACCTGTCATTTTTCCTTACAATCATACAGATGGCTATGGAAACGAAAAGAAAGAAGCCAATTCGTTTGAGATATGAAGATGTATTTTTATTTTGCTGGAAATCATACTGTCACGTTGCTATGGGAAATAAAACAAATGCAGAAGAGTTGTTTGTGTGCAATATGTATAATATTATGCATTTCTTTCCGTTTTAATCACGTTGCTACTTACTTACTTACTGGCTTTTAAGGAGCCAGGAGGTTCATTGCCGCCCTCAAATAAGCTCGTAATCGATCCCTATCCTGAGTTAGATTAATCCATTCTCTATCATCATATCCCACCTCCCTCAAATCCATTTTAATATTATATTCCCATCTACGTCTCGGCCTCCCTAAAGGTCTTTTTCCCTCCGGCCTTCCAACTAACACTCTATATACATTTCTGGATTCGCCCATACGTGCTACATGCCCTGCCCATCTCAAACGTCTGGATTTAATGTTCCTAATTATGTCAGGTGAAGAATACAATGCGTGCAGTTCTGTGTTGTGCAACTTACTCCATTCTCCTATAACTTCATCCCTCTTAGCCCCAAATATTTTCCTAAGAACCTTATTCTCAAACACCCTTAACCATATAGAACAGCCATGCAACCATATAACCTCACAGAACAACCGGTAATATAACGGTTTTATAAATTCTAACTTTCAGATTTTTTTGGAAGCAGACTAGATGACAAAAGCTTTTCAACCGAATAATAACAGGCATTTCCCATATTTATTCTACGTTTAATTTCCTCCCGAGTATCATTTATATTTGTTACTGTTGCTCCAAGATATTTGAACTTCCCCACCTCTTCAAAATATAAATTTCCAATTTTTATATTTCCATTTCGTACAATATTCTCGTCACGAGACATAATCATAAACTTTGTCTTTTCGGGATTTACTTCTAAACCTATCTGTTTACTTGCTTCCAGTAAAATTCCCGTGTTTTCCCTAATCGTGTGTGGATTTTCTCCTAACATATTCACGTCATCCGCATAGACAAGCAGCTGATGTAACCCGTTCAATTCCAAACCCTCTCTGTTGTCCTGGACTTTCCTAACGGCATACTCTAGAGCAAAGTTAAAAAGTAAAGGTGGTAGTACATCTCCTTGCTTTAGCCCACAGTGAATTGGAAACGCATCTGACAGAAACTGACCTATAAATCATGTTGCTAAGGAAACGAAATCTAAAGGACAAGATAAGTTTGTTTCCGATATGTGGATTTGCTTCATTGCAATCATACAAATATGAAGAGCACAGGAAAAGAACGTGCTTTGTCCACTTTATCAAATTTTTCAGGAGAGCAATTTCAAAGTTTGAAACCAAATTCCATGGATACTAACGGAGATATTAATGAACACTTAAGTCAGTATGAAAGAACAGGTTATCTGAATGAATTTGAATTTAAGTTTGCATCCTTATTTTTGAAAATTGTAGTTTTATTGATATTTACGTAAAGTAATGTCATAAGTTACAGGGAAAAAACGTGCTTCTTATGTACGGAGGAATTAATTTTAGATTAAATATTACAAGTAAAGCTGTTTTCTTCCGGAAACGTGTTTGTATGTGTGTTTGTGCGTATTGTGTGTATAGAAATTTTGAATTCAGAATTTCAAAATCACGGGATTGACAAACCTTTAAATGATAACATAACGTTAAACATTTTCTCTTTCCTTTTTTAACTTTTTCTGTAATGAAGTGGAGTGGGTCATAATAATAATAATAATAATAATAATAATAATAATAATAATAATAATAATAATAATAATGATGATGATGATGATGATGATCACTTTTGTCACAAAATGCGCAGGGCCTTATAAGAATAAAACAAGATCAATTCTGTCCCAAAACACACAAGGTATAATAATAATAAAGATCACTTTTGGCTCAAAATACACATGAACTAATAATAATAAAAATCACTTTTGGCTCAAAATACACATGAACTAATAATAATAAAAATCACTTTTGGCTCAAAATACACATGAACTAATAATAATAAAAATCACTTTTGGCTCAAAATACACATGAACTAATAATAATAAAAATCACTTTTGGCTCAAAATACACAAGGTATAATAATAATAAAGATCACTTTTGGCTCAAAATACACATGAACTAATAATAATAAAAATCACTTTTGGCTCAAAATACACATGAACTAATAATAATAAAAATCACTTTTGTCCCAAAATGCACAAAGCCTAATAATAATAATAATAATAATAATAATAATAATAATAATAATAATAATAATAATAATATAATAATAATAATAATAATAATAATAACAATGATCACTTCTGTTCCAAACTGCACAGGACCTAATAACAATAAAAATCACTTTTGACCCAAAATGCACAGCCCAGTCTAGTGTGGAAGGTTTGTGTAAAACACTCTATCTTCGTGTCCACGAAATTCCTTCAAAATCTGGAGGTCCTAATACTTTTCCTTCGATATTACCAGAGAAGTTTCTTTGTTAGAAATAATGTTACCGATATTTAAATTATTAGCAGATATAAAATAAATTATTCAAAATAATTTGTGTTTTGCCTCTGTAAGCAGGACATGGGTATTGTTCAGATTGCTGCTCTCGAAATCGCAGTGACGCTCTCACCACCGATGAAATCCTAGTTCCATTACACATATATATAATGAGGTGAGGGTGTTCTTTTGTGATGATTACCCCTCTGATGAGCCTTGTAAGAAATGAGTATTTCCTCAAATATTTCTTCTGCAGAAATGACTCCCAACTTCCCATCATATCTTGAATGAACACCACAATATCAAAAGGCGTAGGTTTACTTCGAGCTTGTACCATGATCCGCACCCAACCCATTGGAAGTTGTGTTGCTGCTTTTGTATTAGTTAGTCCTATATTTTATTACATTCCATATACGAATGTTTCATTCTGTTCATAAGTTTAAATTCGTTCACAAGATAATTAAGATACTTCAGAACAATATAATTCTTGCTCTGGCCTGAACATGAATCACAAAAATATTCAAGATATCCGCTTTGTTGTCCATTATTCCTGTCACAACTTACTTACTTACTTACTTACTTACAAATGGCTTTTAAGGAACCCGAAGGTTCATTGCCGCCCTCACATAAGCCCGCCAGCGGTCCCTATCCTGTGCAAGATTAATCCAGTCTCTATCATCATACCCCACCTCCCTCAGATCCATTTTAATATTATCCTCCCATCTACGTCTCGGCCTCCCTAAAGGTCTTTTTCCCTCCGGTCTCCCAACTAACACTCTATATGCATTTCTGGATTCGCCCATACGTGCTACATGCCCTGCCCATCTCAAACGTCTGGATTTAATGTTCCTAATTATGTCAGGTGAAGAATACAATGCGTGCAGTTCTGTGTTGTGTAACTTTCTCCATTCTCCTGTAACTTCATCCCGCTTAGCCCCAAATATTTTCCTTAGCACCTTATTCTCAAACACCCTGAACCTATGTTCCTCTCTCAGAGTGAGAGTCCAAGTTTCACAACCATACAGAAGAACCGGTAATATAACTGTTTTATAAATTCTAACTTTCAGATTTTTCGACAGCAGACTGGATGATAAGAGCCTCTCAACCGAATAATAACACGCATTTCCCATATTTATTCTGCGTTTAATTTCCTCCCGAGTGTCATTTATATTTGTTACTGTTGCTCCAAGATATTTGAATTTTTCCACCTCTTCGAAGGATAAATCTCCAATTTTTATATTTCCATTTCGTACAATATTCTGGTCACGAGACATAATCATATACTTTGTCTTTTCGGGATTTACTTCCAAACCGATCGCTCTACTTGCTTCAAGTAAAATTTCCGTGTTTTCCCTAATCGTTTGTGTATTTTCTCCTAACATATTCACGTCATCCGCATAGACAAGAAGCTGATGTAACCCGTTCAATTCCAAACCCTGCCTGTTATCCTGAACTTTCCTAATGGCATATTCTAGAGCGAAGTTAAAAAGTAAAGGTGATAGTGCATCTCCTGCTTTAGCCCGCAGTGAATTGGAAAAGCATCAGATAGAAACTGACCTATACGAACTCTGCTGTATGTTTCACTGAGAGACATTTTAATTAATCGAACTAGTTTCTTGGGAATACCAAATTCAATAAGAATATCATATAATACTTCCCTCTTAACAGAGTCATAAGCCTTTTTGAAATCTATGAATAACTGATGTACTGTACCCTTATACTCCCATTTTTTCTCCATTATCTGTCGAATACAAAAATCTGATCAATAGTCGATCTATTACGCCGAAAACCGCACTGATGATCCCCAATAATTTCATCTACGTACGGAGTTAATCTTCTCAAAAGAATATTGGACAAAATTTTGTACGACGTCAACAAAAGTGATATTCCTCGAAAGTTACCACAGTTGGTTTTGTCCCCCTTTTTAAAAATAGGTACAATTATGGACTCCTTCCATTGTTCTGGTACAATTTCCTTTTCCCAAATAGCAAGTACAAGTTTATAAATTTCGCTATATAATGCACTCCCACCCTCTTGTATTAATTCTGCTGGAATTTGATCGATACCTGGAGACTTGTACTTTTTCAGATTTTCTATCGCAATTTCGACTTCTGTAAGCGTGGGTTCGGGTATAAATGGCTCAGCAGTTTGTATTTCAATTTCGTCCCGATCATTGTGATTTAAAAAGGTTACGACTTCATTGGCTCCTTTTCTACCATTATCTTCAGTACAACTACAAAACACTGAAGTTTCATCTGAAATTTGATGAATATTGAAAGAGTAAAGAGATAATTGCCTTCTGTAATACTAATAGACATCATTGATACTAATGTACGGTAAGCATACATTTTTTCGTAGTCCATGAAAATTGCTTCTGTTTCTTCAAACTTCCGACTTCTTAAACGATCATTCCTCTTTCTGTTATAAAATATTTCCACTTTGAGTTTATGGATCTTGTTGTTACTGGTGATCTTATTAATTTATTCCATAACTTGTTTCTTCATGTTGCCATCTAAATTATTTTCAGTCAGTCTTGCATTCAGCACTTCCATCTCAGCTGTGTACTTATCACATGCATGTATCACTCCTTGGATATCCAAATGCTATATTGAATTTGGTGTTGAACATTATTCTGTATGTTTCATATGAAATTATTAAATTTTGGTATTTTTTCTTGAACATTTCATACATCTTTTTCACTGATAGTTCTTCTGGGAGATACAATTTATTGGTCCTCCCATTGCTGTAATGATTGATCGCTTTCGATAAACTGGAATTATTGTAATGAGCCCAGTCATATGTAATGATTGTTGATTCCAGTCTTCTAAATCATTAAATTGCCTTATAATACTTGATCTTTCTTCAGCACTTACTTCCTCGAAACACTTTAACTAACAGTTGCAGTCTTCTTCTACTTCATGTGATTGAACCCTTAATTTCTTCATGACTGCAGTCATTCTCCCTCGTACTTTCTTTTTCTTAACACTGTTAGAAGTCGAAGGTCTCTGAGTTCCATCCTTAGATGAAGTACTCAACATTCAATAATATAATAATATTAAAATTTAAGTGACAAATTTACAACACTTATACTTCTAAACTGAATTTCTCAAACTAAAAAGATTTATACTTGTACATAAAGTTTATGCAGCAAGAACGAATTTTCTCATTATAACAATAATGAAAAACAATGGAATATTATTTTTACTCCAATTCCCTTCTTCCTGCTATAACATGCATGAAAATCCATAAGGAAACTAAAAATTAAATCACAGAAACAGTGGACAGAGCACATTATATCCCTGTAGTGAGAGGACTTAGCACGTTCTTCCCTGTACGCCAAATCCAAAATCTCTTGTGGCACTTCGACTATTCACATTATCACATTGGTCGATTAATAACTTTAAATTACATGGAATCCTGCATCTCATAGCATGCATAACTCATTTTTGAAAAAAAGTGGACAAAGCACGTTCTTTTCATATAATATCTCCATGGAAACGAAAATAAAAACACAAGATTGTAATGATACAATCACGTTATTAAGTTGATGTAGAGAGTAAAAGAGAATTTTATCTGTTTGCAATATGTTAATGTTTTCATATTGGTTGGCATTACTTTGTAAGACATCTTTTCTGTTTCTAGATTTCAACTCATAATATAAAAATTCCACATACTCGTAAGAACTGACGAATTACAGGATCTTGTGAGATTTTACATCGCCAGCACTCGAGACTGCAACCAAGATATATGGACGATATGGCTCGATCATATCCAACTTGCAGAGGGCCGTGATATCGCTGATACAGCACTCTAGCGAAGATGGTTGCTAGGAAACTGCGGATGCAAGCAATGACCCTGTTTCGTGCCAATAGGTTGAGAGCACATATCATATTTCACATACAGACGAATAGCTGCCAGAACGATAGGTACTTCAGTTATCGCTAGCAAGGACATGAGTTCGAAACTCTGTGAAGAACTGCAGAACCGTGTCGTTACAGAACATATTATATTCCTTTTCAGATATGATTCCTAGAAATATGACGAACAAAAAATATATATTAACATTTTACTCCGTTGTCGATGGTTACCGATATACAAATAATGGTTTATATTAATTGTAATTTCCTACGCATTTTTCTGACCTTGAAGTCGTGCGCGGGCATCAAGCGCAAAGTATGGAAAGAGGAAGGGTTGTGTACGTGAATAAGCAACCTGTTGGATTAAGAAAACAGTGGTGCACAAACTTCAAACGGAACGTGAAATTTTATGTCGTTATTTTTATATGGCTTCTTTCTGTTTAATATTATCTATATTGTCTGTAAAACAAAAGTACTAACACTGATTTCTTAATATTGCACTTGTGTTTTAAATCTTAATAACATAATAGAGAGTTAAGAAGAAATATTCACTTAAATTCCATAGTAGTATAATATTACAATGTATTAAGTGGATGAAACACATCATTCATAAAGAAAGTGATATTCCAAAGAAAGAGATTGAGTATGACATGATAAGTTGGAATTTATATTGGTGGTATCTTTAGCCTTACAAAAGTAATCAATAAACTAATCAAAACAATATTACAGTACAAAGCAAAGTTACCTAGGTACTGTATCTGTTTTAAGTGTAACTAATATTACATAACAAAACTCTTATCGCATTATGCTTTTAAGGTGATATTGGTGAGCAACTTCCTATCATCAGAATATTAAATTATTTTCTCAAAATCTGCTGAAGCTATAAAGCTGACATTTTTACAACACACGGGCACGTATCTTTTGCTTATGATGTAACAGTAGTTGCTTTGTTAATTCATTTCCTTACAAACAATTTCCATGCGAATATTTTCAAACTTTTCAATACACTATCTTCAGTAATACATATTCTGTAAGGCTACTAAATAAATAGGCCTATACCTGAAAATTTCACTTTTCTATACGAGAAGTTGAGAAAATATTTCTTTTGAATAAAAAAAATCAAACTTGTGAAAAATGAGCATTAAAATTAAAACTTACATTCTTATAATGCACTTATACTTCTCAGGCAAATATAAAAATTACCATGGATACAGTTTTAATAAGTTCTCTTCCCTTTATCTATTGAATCAGTGCTGGCCATCCCTGAATATAGCTCGACCAAGCGGCATATACCACCTCTTTCGTCTGTCTCTTTCCTTTCCGCTGTAAAGCGCTCAGGCTCTCCTGGGCTCTAAAGCGCGCGCTTGCTCCTGTGGGCATCAATTTACATGCCTGTCTCAGACAATTTTGTACACCCGCTCGTGGCATAATGTCCTCCCATTTACAGAATTGCATCGGCTGGTGTTTTATGAGCACAGTTGGCAGTAAGGAAAAGCTGGGTTGTGTTAGAGCAAGAAATTAGCTGTAAGGGAGCAGAAAGAAGGCAAAACCTGTCAAATTCCATGTTTCTCTTCATCCTGTCACATTCTCTGCTGTCTTTTTTTTTCCGACCCCTTATTTCTCCTTGCAACGTGTTGAAGCACACGACGTCGCCTAGCAACCGGACACGGCGTAATGCCAACTACGTACTACCAACTTTTTAGCATCGCACTCCCATCTCAAATATATCTTCTTTCATTTAACGTTTCCCACGATCTATTTCCTTAAGTCTTTTCTGTTTCACGTCATTTCCTTCCTGTGTAAATACGTACGTATGTATGTATGTACGTATGTATGTATGTATGTATGTATGTATGTATGTATGTATGTATGTATGTATGTATGTATGTATGTATGTATGTATGTATGTATATATGTATGTATGTATGTATATATGTATGTATGTATGTATGTATGTATGTAGGTATGTATGTATGTATGTAGGTATCTATGTATGTATGTATGTATGTATGTATGTATGTATGTATGTATGTATGTATTTATGTATTTATGTATGCAACCGAGCGAGGTCGCTCATGCATTCCGCATGGACTCGCATACGGGAGGTCCATGGTTCGATTCCCGGACCGAACAACTTAACTGTGGTTTTCCACAGCTACTTAGGCAAATGCCGGGTTGGAATTTTCCCATGTAGAAAACGAATATGAAGAAATGCTGGGTAACTTTCGGTGTTGGACCCCGGACTCATTTCACCGGCATTATCACCTTCATCTCATTCAGACGCTAAGTAACCTAAGGTGCTGATAAAGCGTCGTAAAATAACCTACTAAATAAAAATTAATGTTGAAAAAGCAATTCCTATTAAATTAGCATTGTAACAGCAATATATCTTCTAATAAGAGCTCTTTGCATCGTTCTCATTGCAATGCAGTAAACAAAAGAGTAAACAGGCTCACATGACACATCCAATAAGAAACGAGCAAAGAGCTCATGTTAGAAGATATGCTGTTTTACAATAAAAATTTCACGGTACTTGTTTCTTAGGAAATACTAATTTTAGGACCCAGGTTTTTATAAATTTTCAATGTTTTCATGAATACTACTTACTTACTTACTTAGTGGCTTTTAAGGAACCCGGAGGTTCACTGCCGCCCTCACATAAGCCCGCCATTGGTCCCTATCCTGAGCAAGATTAAACCAGTCTCTATCATCATATCCCACCTCCCTCAAAACCATTTTAATATTATCTTCCTATCTACGTCTCGGCCTCCCCAAAGGTCTTTTTCCCTCCGACCTCCCAACTAACACTCTATATGCAATTCTGGATTCGCCCATACGTGCTACATGCCCTGCCCATCTCAAACGTCTGGATTTAATGTTCCTAATTATGTCAGGTGAAGAATACAATGCGTGCAGTTCTGCGTTGTGTAACTTTCTTCATTCTCCTGTAACTTTATCCTTCTTAGCCCCAAATATTTTCCTAAGCACCTTGTTCTCAAACACCCTTAACTTATGTTCCTTTCTCAAAATGAGAGTCCAGGTTTCACAGCCATACAGAACAACCGGTAATATAACTGTTTTATAAATTCTAATTTTCAGATTTTTTCACAGCAGACTGGATGATAAAAGCTTCTCAACCGAATAATAACAGGCATTTCCCATATTTATTCTGCGTTTAATTTCCTCCCGTGTGTGTTTTATATTTGTTACTGTTGCTCCAAGATATTTGAATTTTTTCACCTCTTTGAAGGATAAATCTCCAATTTTTATATTTCCATTTCGTACAATATTCTGATCACGAGACATAATCATATACTTAGTCTTTTCGGTGTTTACTTCCAACCCTATCGCTTTACTTGCTTCAAGTAGAATTTCAGCGTTTTCCCTAATCGATTGTCGTTTTTCTCCTAACATATTCACGTCATCCGCATAGACAAGCAGCTGATGTAACCCGTTCAATTCCAAACCCTCTCTGTTATCCTGGACTTTCCTAATGGCATATTCTAGAGCGAAGTTAAAAAGTAAAGGCGATAGTGCATTTATTTGCTTTAGCCCGCAGTGTATTGGATAAGCATCAGATAGAAACTGACCTATACGGACTCTGCTGTAAGTTTCACTAAGACACATTTTAATTAATCGAACTAGTTTCTTGGGAATACCAAATTCAATAAGAATATTATATAAAACTTCTCTCTTAACCGAGTCATATGCCTTTTTTAAATCTATGAATAACTGATGTACTGTACCCTTATACTCTAATTTTCTCTCCAATATCTATCGAATACAAAAAATCTTATCAATAGTCGATCTATTACGCCTAAAACCACACTGAGGATCCCCAATAATTTCAACTACATATGGTGTTATTGTACTCAAAAGGATATTCGACAAAATTTTGTACGACGTCAACAAAAGTGATATTCCTCCAAAGTTACTACAGTTACAGTAGTCTTGTCCCCCTTCTTAAAAATAGGTACGATTATGGACCCATTCCATTGTTCTAGTACAATTTCCTTTTCCCAAATAGCAAGTACAAGTTTATAAATTTCGCTAGAATATGCGCTTCCACCCTCTTGTATTAATTGTGTCATGAATACTACTTTTTCTCAAAATATTAGACGTCTTTTTAACACCTCCTAATCTATATATAACTGAGAGTGGATATATATGCGAAGGTATTTACAGTATTAAATGCAATGCGATATGGTTGTTGGGTTTTTAAGTGGATTTACATGTACGTGGGTTGTGTGTATGCCTTATATATCTAGTTATAAGTTGCATATGAGTGGGTATTGGAAGTCTAGCGTATTAACACAGTTTAATTAGTGAGTTCTGGGAAGATGGAGTTAGTTTACATTTGTCGAGGGCCCCAATCGATTCTACAGGATAACAGAGTCGACAGCTTTGCAGAAACAGGGGGTGTCAAAATAATGACGGCCACTCATCTTGTACCATGCCTTCAGTAAAGAGAACACTGCCTTCAAAAAGACGATTTTATACTTCCCTGTGAATGGATTTTATGCCAAATGCTTTTTATTCAACATATTTATGTATATTTCTTTGAGTTTCAATGCGAAAACGCAAGTAACAATGTCAAGACGATCAGCCATTTTTTATTAATTTGACAGCTATTTCAGGTAATTTCGGAATGTTGGCAAGAGAATCACAAAATAAATATCTACACCGCACCGCCATTAATATCTGAAAAAGACTCTCACCACTTCATTTATAACTATCTATATATATAATTGGAAATGGTAATGGAAATTACGGGAAAACGGCTGAACGGATTTTAATAAATGACCCCCCATTTTGAAGCTTGGAACCCAAAGTTTTTCAGAAAAATAGTAAGTTTTCAGTGGAATGTCAATTTTCCTACACCATTTTGCTATTTTCCAAAATCCATTTGTCGTCAGTTTTGAAAAATATGACTTTTCAGAATAAAACAAAACACACACTACAATAAACAATATTACACGAAGGCCATGATCTGCAGGATTGCTGGCATATTTAGAGTTCAGATGGCGTATAAAAATAATTTACAGGTGTGATTCTCTGGTCTGTAGTTTTCCGAGTACAGCTGTGTATTGGATATTGAGAACTACAAAACTTAAGAATGTTTGATGAGATTATTACCATTAAATATTAAATATTATTATAGTTAATGCAATATTATATGAGTAGACCTATTTGCCACTATTTACATACATTAATACTATATTGATGATATGAAAGTGAAACCTTTTGAGGTTTTATATAAGTAGACGCAGAGAAATAATATTTTAAATTAGATCTTTATTTCTATAATTTACTGAGTAACAGCTATATAATTGTTACTGAAAACTATAAAACTTACGTAAGGTAACAATATTGTTATTAAAAATGAAATATTTTTATAGTTATTAGTCAAGTGATGTGGGTTTTTTCATATATTTAATGGCAGTGATATATATATATATATATATATATATATATATATATATATATATATATATTAATAATAATAAATCTCTAGCCGAAATTTTTCTGGTAATTTTCGATTTTCCAAAAATAATTGGTCCTAACATATATAATTAAGTACCCTGAAACCGAAAATCGCATTTTTGAAATTTTTGTTTGTATGTCTGTCTGTATGTTTGTTACCTTTTCACGCGATAATGGCTGAACCGATTTATATGAAAATTGGAATATAAATTAAGTTCGTTGTAACTTAGATTTTAGGCTATATGGCATTCAAAATACTTTATTTAAAAGAGGGGTTATAAGGGGGTCTGAATTAAATAAATCGAAATATCTCGCTTATTATTAATTTTTGTGAACAATGTTACATAACAAAAGTTTCTTTAAAAATGATTTCAGATAAGTTTTATTCTTTACAAAATTTTGATGGGACTGATATTTAATGAGATAAATGAGTTTTAAAATTAAAATAACGCCATCTAAGACGGTGCAATGAATTAAGAACAAATGACTTCGTCTATAAGGGGCCTTAGACAACAACAATCGAAACAGGGGCCTTGGACATCAACAATCGAAAGCTATTAAACATAGCCTACAGAGAATGTTTCTGTGTTTGTATGAAGTAATATCAGAAGCTAAATTAACCGATTTGCATAATTAATTATTATTTCATCATTGGAAAGTGTAGTTTCTCTGGATGGACATAATGCTATAATGTTATTACAGTAATGTCTGAGTGAATCGAGGACAGGTAAGATTAAAATAGCTTCTTATGCACAGAAAATTTGATAGGCTATTTTGAACATTCGTTTTCTGTATTTCTTAAAATAATATTTATGTACACTCATTTTAATCTCAGAGAATTAACGAACAACGAGAGTGTATTGATTTAGTATGCAGTAATAGTACGTTAGCTTAGCAATCCATTATTTTATAATTCAAATTTTAACTATGCTCAATTGAATCGTGTTAAAATACATAAAATATATGCAATAAATGCAATTCAAAAAAATTGGGTAATGAGCGAAGCAGATTATCTTGCGCTGTTGTAAAAGTTGTTCCCTGGATCAAACGTCCTATTTTAATTATGTAATTACTTTATATTTATTTCTAACAGGTGCAGCGGAGAGCACGGGTACGGCTAGTTCATAATAATATAACCTTCGTAATAAGTTTTGAAATTCTCAGTAAATTACACAAATGAAGATCGACCTATTGGCATTATTATGTCATAGAATCTGTTGGCAAACTTGGAGGCATGGCCTCCTTGATAATGTTTATTTTATTGTTTTGTTTAACTCTGAAAAGCTATTAGTTCTCAAAACTGACGACAGATGGATTTTGGAAAATATGAAAATTATGTGGGAAAATTGACATTTCACTGAAAACTACTATTTTTCTGCATATCCTTGGATGCCAAGCTTCAAAATGAGGGGTCATTCATTAAAATCCGTTCAGCCGTTTTCCCGTAATTTCCATTACCAGTTCAAATTATATATATATATATATATATATATATATATAATATATGTGTAGACCAGATGATGTGTACTTACCGAAGAAGGACGGATGACAAAGTTAATGGTAGAATCTGCATTTCAGATCCTGAAATACAGAACAGAACTAGATTACAAAAACTGGATTAAATACCAGTGTTACTACAACCACCATCTTACAAAAATTATAGGAACTATTTCATTTTTCGCGAATGAATACATTTGTTTTGTGAACATTTCTAAGCTGGGCATATGTATTATTATTATTATTATTATTATTATTATTATTATTATTATTATTATTATTATTATTATTATTATTATGTAGAATTTCGAAAGTCTTCAAAAGTTGCATTGTTATAGCGTATTAAATATGAACAAATGAAATATGTCTACAATATATAAAAACAGTAAATTTCGGAAAGTTGAAAGGATTTTCTGAACTAACTCGCTAATTTAATCAACTCTTCTTTTTATGCTTAATAAATTTGATAGTGTCCAAGGCCCTAACATAAGCGTTATGTAATAGGCCTAGGATCTCACTCAGTTCTTTAAAATATTCCTGCATACAACGTGTGTATCAAAATGTTCCATACTGATTCCTATGTGCAATTTCCCTAATGGAATTCACAGGAAAACTCTAGATGTAATATTGTATCAGAAGACTCAATTTTTCGCCAATGAATAGGACTATATTTGTTTCTGCAATAAATATCACAATCACTATCATCATTTGTAAAAAAATTATAACTGAAATATAATCTAATTTTCACTTAGGACTTAAACTTTTGCTGCAAGAGCGCTATGATGTTTTTCTTAATAATTAGGTCTATATCTGTATTATAATTATTTCGTTAGATTTAATAAATTGTTTTAGGCGATTTACGCCATGTAGACTATTGTGGAAGTAATGAAGGTTTAAATGTAGGAAAACGACACCAAAAAGTTGTCACTTTTATACAGGGTGTAAACGAAATAAACTGCTAAAATTATATAAACAATACACATCGGTCAACTGAATAACATGTTTAGTGAACTTTAAAGACTTATAATGTTTTTAAGATTGATAGTAGTTTATTATTTGTTTACATTGCGACTGAACGTAAATGTCATTGCCAATTATATTGCGTCCAACATATACCAATACACAAAAGAGAAACAAGTGACTGTTCCAGCTGACGTACCGGGCGAAGTAAATAATGACTATTCTCTTTTTCAGAAACGTAAGAGTCACAAAACACGTTTTTTTCTGAAAAAAAAAATCTTGACAATTATTACAGAAAAACATTAGATTATTTGACTTTTTCTTCGGTTATTTATGCTCTACTACCAGCATTTTTTGGCAGTTTATATCAATTACACCCTTTATATATATAATGTGCTGAGTGTTGCCGGCGTTGAAAATACTTCCACTAAAATGATTTATTACATTTATTATTGGATGGGAGTCACTATGGAAAAAAAGTGTCCCTTTCTTTGCATATTTATTTATTTACTATTTATTTATCTATTTTATTTACTTATTTAATTTATTTATTTACTTATTTATTTATTTAATTTATTTATTCATTTATTTATTTATTTATTTACTTACTTATTTATTGATTTATTGATTTATATATATATATATATATATATATTGATTTATTGATTTATTGATTTATTTATATATTCACTTATTTACTTATTTATTGATTTATTTATATATTTATTTATCCACTTATTTAATTATTTACTTACTAATTGATTGATTTATCTATATGTTGATTTATTTGTTTATTTATTTCTTTGTTTGTTTACTTACTTGTTTACTTATTTACTCATGTATTTATTTATATATTTATTACTTATTTATTTACTTACCGACTTATTTATTTATTTATTTTTTTGTTTATTTATTTACTTACTTGTTTACTTATTTGTGTACTTATTTACTTACTTATTTACTTATGTATTTATTTATATATTTATTATTTATTTACTTACGTACTTATTCATTTATTTATTTATTTATTTATTTATTTTTGCTACAAGTTTATTTACTTGTTTACTTATTTACTTACTTATTTACGTGTGTATTTATTTATATATTTACTACATATTTTTTTATTTATTTTTTTGTTTATTTATTTACTTGTTTACTTACTTGTGTTCTTATTTACTTACTTATTTACTTATGTATTTATTTATATATTTATTATTTATTTATTTACTTACGTACTTATTTATTTATTTATTTATTTATTTATTTTTGCTTACTAGTTTATTTACTTGTTTACTTATTTACGTATGTATTTATTTATATATTTACTACTTATTTATTTATTTATTTATTTATTTTTGTTTACTTGTTTGCTTACTTGTTTACTTATTTACTTACTTATTTACTCATGTATTTATTTATATATTTATTACTTACTTATTTATTTATTTATTTATTTATTTATTTATTTATTTATTTATCTATTTTTCTATACATCTATAACAGGATATCAAAGCGCCTGTATTACATGCTCATACTACCAGCAATACAAATCCAACAAGGTTCACTTTTTAGCAAGATAATGTACAATGATCGGTCTAGTATTATGGTGCCATCCCAAAAAGTCGACCGACACAGACGAGTTTTGTCGCGCCTATAACTTCTAAACTACACGACATATTCCAACGAAGTAAACGGCAATCGACAGACAAAGGATCAGTGTATCCTTCGTGATCACTAGCTGAAGCTGGTGATGGCATCGAGCGATACGCGAGAAAGGGGAAGTTGAGACACGAAATGGCAGGTTGCGACGTATTCGAGGCAGTGTAACTCGAGAATGCGAAGCGACAGAACGTTCACAGTGGTGTCAAACGATTTGTGAAGAACCAGGCTACAATCTCAATCGAGCAACAATCATTAATATACCAGATAAATTGGAAAAATTCGCTGATGAAATTGAGTGAAGAGAGTAAATGCACAATGTCGAAGCATATGCAGAGCAAATGGGAGTGAGCATATAAGCAACGGATAGTGAATGATAGAGCACGATAGTTTCTATAGCAACCGACATGTTTACTCTCAATACTTGGCGACTTGTTATTAATAAAATCACTACTAAACGTGAGTGAATTTCTTCATAAAGCTTACGACTGTGTTTTCAATACAGTCTACCACGATTGTTTTTTTTTTATTTGTTTCTTTTTTGTTTCATGAGCTCTGTAAGCGTACGTTTGCGTCAAAGATAGGCCATTTGACATCAACATTTTACAGTACAGTATCGTAATATTTATTTCTGTACACTTAGTATAATTAGCAAATAAAAGCCACACAAAGACAACACAGGAAACTAGGTTCGCTGTTGCAATATTGACTCACCAGAGCTCGCTAGTGTAAACGATGTAGTTTAATCTGCAAGTAAATCCCATTTCCTGCCAACAAGGGGCCCAGATCACGCCCGAGGCTACAGCAGGAGGCTTTGAGCTTGTTTGTTATAGCAGACAAAAGACACTCGATACAGCTGTAGCAAATTGCATCATTCCTCCAGTGGTAACGAGCTCTCGCGGAATCTTTGATCAGATTTCTGTGTTTTCGCAGTGTGCAACCAAGTGTGACGAAGAGCCTTGTTAAACGTAATGGACTAGTCAGAAGTCAAATTTAGCGCCCAGAACATAAACGACTAGCGACTTCTTCGCTTTGGAATGCGCCAATAATATAAATCATAAAAAACTATACGTGGGATTTACAATCATTATCACAATATTATCAACCTCATTCAAATCACATTAACCATCATCAATATCATACGTATCACCACTATCACAATCACTACTTTAATCACAATTAACTTAATTGCCAGAATCGTAACAATCAATATCATCATAATCATTACAATCATCACAATCACTATCATCATAATCACTTTTGCCACATCAAATTATTATCATCACAATCACTATTATTATCATCATAATCACTTTTGCCACATCAAATTATTATCATCACAATCACTATTATTATCATCACAATCACTATCATCATAATCACTTTTGCCACATCAATACAATCATCACAATTATTATCATCACAATCACTATTGCCACATCATTACAATCATCACAATCACTATCATCATCATTACAATCATCACAATCACTATCATAATCATTACAATCATCACAATCACTATTGCCACATCATTACTATCATCACAATCACTATTACATCATTACAATCATCACAATCACTATCATCACAATCACTATTCGCCACATCAATACAATCATCACAATCATTATCATCATTACAATCATCACAATTACTATCATCACAATCACTATTGGCCAGATCAATACAATCATCACAATCATTATCATCATTACAATCATTACAATCACTATCATCACAATCACTATTGGCCACATCAATACAATCATCACAATCATTATCATCATCATTACAATCATCAATACAATCATCGCAATCATTATCATCATCATTACAATCATCACAATCACTATCATTACAATCACTATTGCCACATCAATACAATCATCACAATCATTATCATCATCATTACAATCATCACAATCACTATCATTACGATCACTATTGCCACATCAATACTATCATCACAATCATTATCAATATCATTACAATCATCACAATCACTATCATTACAACCACTATTTCCACATCATTACAATAATCACAATCACTATCATCACAATCACTATTACATCTCTACAATCATCACAATCAATAGTGCCAAATCATTATGACCATGACAATCACTATCATCAACATTATTACAATCACCACAATCACTACTGTCACATCATTACAATCATCACAATCATTATTACATCATCATAATGATCGCAATCACTAACATCAACATCATCATAATCATTACAATCACTATCATTAACATTGACATAATCATCACAATCACTATCATCATCACAGTTACTATCATCAGTAAAGCCACTATCATCATTACAAACATCATAATCACTACACCACATTACCACAATCACTATCAACAGCACAATCATTAGACCTGTCATCAACATTATCACAATCATCAGAATCACTACAATCACAATCACTGTCATTACAAACACTATCATCATCACAATCACCATCATCATCACAAACACTAACAACGTTATAACTATCATCAACATCATCATCACTACCATCAGCACGCTCATAATCATCTCAATAACTATCATCAGCAAAGTCACTATCATCACAATCACTATCATCAACTATACAATCGCTACCATCATCATAATCTCTACCAGCATCATTATCATCATAATATCATAACAATTGGAATCACAATAATTCCGAACACACCATAATCTTCACATGTTATAATATTTATGATCATCAGCGCCATTATCATCAACTCCCGCGTGCACAATCACAGTACGACGTCAAGAATGTAAGCTGTAGTATTTCATCTTGTCCTAGGTCAACATGTATCCCGTATTCTGATTGGTCAATATTTGCTAGACTTTAGGCAATTCGATAAAACTCAAATTAAAAAGCATGTGTCATCTTCCTGACGTCAGTTACACTTTTAATGTTTATAATCAATATGATATAATAGTAAGTAGGGTATATTTTCATTGATTCTGTTGATGTTCGATACTGTAAAAATCGATTGTAAAGATATATCGACAATATTGGCCACGGCCTCAATTATTTACGTCATAAACCAGCAGAGTCCTCGTCTACGAAAATAAATGTTTCCCTGTTCCTCATTACGACCTGCGAGATGGAGGTTCTCACTTTGCGTTCATTATGCAAGCAAGGAGCAGATGCGACCCGCACGACGCGCCTTTTCAATTCCTGGGCTCAGCGCTGGATACTGTTTTGACTGGATAAAAGGCCCTCTACTGCTACTCCGCCAGGAGCCGGTGTCACTCTACAGGGTGTATCAAATTAATGTGAACATGTAACTAATTCTTTATTTAACGTTCCTTTTAAACTATGGAAGCTATTCATAGACGATAAGATGATAATTGTAATTATAATTCTTTATTTAACGTTACTTTTAAACTACAGAGGCTATTCATAGACGACAAGATGATAATTGTAATTGTAATTCTTTATTTAACGTTCCTTTTAAACTACAGAGGCTATTCATAGACGATAAGATGATAATTGTAATTGTAATTCTTTATTTAACGTTCCTTTTAAACTACAGAGGCTATTCATAGACGATAAGATGATAATTGTAATTGTAATTCTTTATTTAACGTTCCTTTTAAACTACAGAGGCTATTCATAGACGATAAGATGATAATTGTAATTGTAATTCTTTATTTAACGTTCCTTTTAAACTACAGAGGCTATTCATAGACGATAAGATGATAATTGTAATTGTAATTCTTTATTTAACGTTCCTTTTAAACTACAGAGGCTATTCATAGACGATAAGATGATAATTGTAATTGTAATTCTTTATTTAAAGTTCATTTTAAACTACAGAGGATATTCATAGACGTTAAGATGATAATTGTAATTGTAATTCTTTATTTAAAGTTCATTTTAAACTACAGAGGATATTCATAGACGATAAGATGATAATTGTAATTGTAATTCTTTATTTAACGTTCCTTTTAAACTACAGAGGCTATTCATAGACGGTAAGATGATAACTGTAATTGTAATTCTTTATTTAACGTTCCTTTTATACTACAGAGGCTATTCATAGACGATAAGATGATAATTGTAATTGCAATTCTTTATTTAAAGTTCATTTTAAACTACAGAGGCTATTCATAGACGATAAGATGATAATTGTAATTGTAATTCTTTATTTAACGTTCCTTTAAACTACAGAGGCTATTCATAGACGATAAGATGATAATTGTAATTGCAATTCTTTATTTAAAGTTCATTTTAAACTACAGAAGCTATTCATAGACAATAAGATGATAATTGTAATTGTAATTCTTTATTTAGCGTTCCTTTTAAACTACAGAGGCTATTCATAGACGATAAGATGATAATTGTAATTGTAATTCTTTATTTAACGTTCCTTTTAAACTACAGAGGCTATTCATAGACGATAAGATGATAATTGTAATTGTAATTCTTTATTTAACGTTGCTTTTAAACTACAGAGGCTATTCATAGACGATAAGATGATAATTGTAATTGCAATTCTTTATTTAAAGTTCATTTTAAACTACAGAGGCTATTCATAGACGATAAGATGATAATTGTAATTGTAATTCTTTATTTAACGTTCCTTTTAAACTACAGAGGATATTCATAGACGATAAGATGATAATTGTAATTGTAATTCTTTATTTAACGTTCCTTTTAAACTACAGAGGATATTCATAGACGATAAGATGATAATTGTAATTGTAATTCTTCATTTAACGTCCATTTTAAACTACAGAGGCTATTCATAGACGATAAGATGATAATTGTAATTGCAATTCTTTATTTAACGTTCCTTTTAAACTACAGAGGCTATTCATAGACGATAAGATGATAATTGTAATTGTAATTCTTTATTTAAGTTCCTTTTAAACTACAGAGGATATTCATAGACGATAAGATGATAATTGTAATTGTAATTCTTTATTTAACGTTCCTTTTAAACTACAGAGGATATTCATAGACGATAAGATGATAATTGTAATTGTAATTCTTTATTTAACGTTCCTTTTAAACTACAGAGGCTATTCACAGACGATAAGATGATAATTGTAATTGTAATTCTTTATTTAAGTTCCTTTTAAACTACAGAGGATATTCATAGACGATAAGATGATAATTGTAATTGTAATTCTTTATTTAACGTTCCTTTTAAACTACAGAGGATATTCATAGACGATAAGATGATAATTGTAATTGTAATTCTTTATTTAACGTTCCTTTTAAACTACAGAGGCTATTCATAGACGATAAGATGATAATTGTAATTGTAATCCTTTATTTAACGTTCCTTTTAAACTACAGAGGTTATTCATAGACGATAAGATGATAATTGTAATTGTAATTCTTTATTTAACGTTCCTTTTAAACTACAGAGGTTATTCATAGACGATAAGATGATAATTGTAATTGTAATTCTTTATTTAACGTTCCTTTTAGACGATAAGATGATAATTGTAAACTACAGAGGCTATTCATATTCATAGACGATAAGATGATAATTGTAATTGTAATTCTTTATTTAACGTTCCTTTTAAACTACAGAGGTTATTCATAGACGATAAGATGATAATTGTAATTGTAATTCTTTATTTAACGTTCCTTTTAAACTACAGAGGTTATTCATAGACGATAAGATGATAATTGTAATTGTAATTCTTTATTTAACGTTCCTTTTAAACTACAGAGGCTATTCATAGACGATAAGATGATAATTGTAATTTGTAATTCTTTATTTAACGTTCCTTTTAAACTACAGAGGTTATTCATAGACGATAAGATGATAATTGTAATTGTAATTCTTTATTTAACGTTCCTTTTAAACTACAGAGGTTATTCATAGACGATAAGATGATAATTGTAATTGTAATTCTTTATTTAACGTTCCTTTTAAACTACAGAGGCTATTCATAGACGATAAGATGATAATTGTAATTGTAATTCTTTATTTAACGTTCCTTTTAAACTACAGAGGCTATTCATAGACGATAAGATGATAATTGTAATTGTAATTCTTTATTTAACGTTTCTTTTTACTACAGAGGCAATTTAACGATAAGATGATAATTGTTAATTCTTTATTTAAAGTTCTTTTAAACTACAGAGGCTATTCATAGACGATAAGATGATAATTGTAATTGTAATTCTTTATTTAACGTTCCTTTTAAACTACAGAGGTTATTCATAGACGATAAGATGATAATTGTAATTGTAATTCTTTATTTAACGTTCCTTTTAAACTACAGAGGCTATTCATAGACGATAAGATGATAATTGTAATTGTAATTCTTTATTTAACGTTCCTTTTAAACTACAGAGGTTATTCATAGACGATAAGATGATAATTGTAATTGTAATTCTTTATTTAACGTTCCTTTTAAACTACAGAGGTTATTCATAGACGATAAGATGATAATTGTAATTGTAATTCTTTATTTAACGTTCCTTTTAAACTACAGAGGCTATTCATAGACGATAAGATGATAATTGTAATTGTAATTCTTTATTTAACGTTCCTTTTAAACTACAGAGGCTATTCATAGACGATAAGATGATAATTGTAATTGTAATTCTTTATTTAACGTTCCTTTTAAACTACAGAGGTTATTCATAGACGATAAGATGATAATTGTAATTGTAATTCTTTATTTAACGTTCCTTTTAAACTACAGAGGTTATTCATAGACGATAAGATGATAATTGTAATTGTAATTCTTTATTTAACGTTCCTTTTAAACTACAGAGGCTTTATTTATTCATTAGACGATAAGATGATAATTGTAATTGTAATTCTTTATTTAACGTTCCTTTTAAACTACAGAGGCTATTCACAGACGATAAGATGATAATTGTAATTGTAATTCTTTATTTAACGTTTCTTTTATACTACAGAGGCAATTCATAGACGATAAGATGATAATTGTAATTCTTTATTTAAAGTTCATTTTAAACTACAGAGGCTATTCATAGACGATAAGATGATAATTGTAATTGTAATTCTTTATTTAACGTTCCTTTTAAACTACAGAGGCTATTCATAGACGATAAGATGATAATTGTAATTGCAATTCTTTATTTAACGTTTCTTTTAAACTACACAGGCTATTCACAGACGATAAGGTGATAATTGTAATCGTAATTCTTTATTTAAAGTTCCTTTTAAACTACGGAAGTTATTCACAGACGAAAAAAATAAAAATTGTAACTTACATGTAGTTGAAGGAAAGGTGTACTCCAAGACGGAAGTTTCGGAACACTCAGTGTTGCAGGAGACGGACCCCACTTCCCTTCCTTACTTCAAAGAACCTTTATTCACTCTTAATGTTTTCCTTCGAGATGAAAAAAGCTCATATATTCACAGAGTCTTCGCAGCCTAACATTTATCAAGGTTAGCGTGACTTGTAATTCCCCTCATTCCATATATCTGTGACACACAAATATTAAGCCAATCCTCACACTGCAGTAGCGCAAGTACGAGAATGTCTGGCTATAAATCCAGAGAACCCGGGATCGATTCCCTTAAGAGAAGTTAAGATTAGCGTTGCTATGCCTTTTAGATTAAATTTTAATTTTTCGTCTTGCTCTAAAATCCTATTCTAATTACAAAAGCGTATACAGGGTGTAACAGAATAACTGTACCTAATTGTCTGATGTGACAGAGGACATGAAAATAAACATTGTTCTTAATAAAGTAGTGTCCGAAAATGCTTCGTATAAAAGATAGACCTCATCACTCATATTACGGCTACATTTATGTTTCAGCTGTTCTTGTTACCATGGAAATAATAATTGAAGTTAGTATTTATGTTGTTGTATGTCACAAAATATAGTCTGTCAGATTTTTATTTAATTTCATGGTATTAAAATGCATCGGTATACAGACATGCCATATCTTATGTTGCCCGATTTAAAGAACATATTTATGTTTTTTTTTTTTTTGCGGTAATGCTTCCGGAGCTACTTGAAGATGTTCCGATTAATATTCGGACAAATATGATCTTTCTACACGACGGTGCACCCGTACATTTCGGTTTAAATTGTAGAAATTATTTAAATATTCATTTTCCGAATAGTTGGATAGGGAGTGCAGGTCAGTTGCTTGGCCGGCACGTTCCCCAGACATGACTGCAGTTGATTTTTGTGTTTAGGGTAATATTAAATCAATTGTTTATTAAACATCCATACACAGCAGAAGAACTAGTTGCTAGAACTATTCTTGTGTATGACGATCTTCGTAACAGACCACAAATATTTCGAAAGATTGTTTAGTAGGTTATTTTACGACGCTCTATCAAAATCTTAGGTTATTTAGCGTCTGAATGAGATGAAGGTGATAATGCCGGTGAAATGAGTCCGGGGTCCAGCACCGATAGTTACCCAGTATTTGCTCATATTGGATTGAGTGAGAACCCCAGAAAAAACCTCAACCAGATAACTTGCCCCGACCGGGATTCGAACACAGGCCACCTGATTTCGCGGCCAGACTCGCTAGCCGTTATTCTACAGGTGTGAACTATTTCCAAGGATTCGTCGTTCAATCACACGGCGTTATACTTTGTGTGTCAGCAAGGGTAGTCGCAATTTTGAACAATTCCTATAGTTTGTCAATACCATTTTTTTAATATCTGGTATTAGATTAAAAAAATAGTTGCTGTAACACCATAGAAAGTAAATAAAGTACTAGTTACCTTCCAAGTTGAGATTCTTTCATACCAATATCACTTGAAAATGAAGCATTTCCGGACATTATTTAGTAGGAAAAAAAATGTTTAATTTCATGCTATGACATCAGAAAATTAGGAACAATTATTCTGTTACAGCCTGTACACGCAATTAACACCATGAAAATATTTTATATATTGATTATACACCATTCTACAAGGACAATGTGTTTTCCTATAGAAGGAAACTGTACACATCACTTAATTAAGTTGAAGTATATTTTCGAGAAATGTAAAGGAAGAAAAACGCAAAAAAAATGAATATTTGTTGATATAGAAAAAGCATACGACATAGTAAAAAAACGTTTTATTATGGAAGGTAATACTGCAAGCATTTAATAGGCAAAGATGTTATATATTTTAATCCAATATATTCAAGAAAAGAGAGCGCGGTAGTGTCGCAAGATGTAACACTGTAAAGCCGGAAGATCGCAAGTTCGATTCTCTATGGCATCATGGATTTTCTCCATTGATTTAATCCTTTCAAAATCATTGTGGCCTTTGTTTTTAAACGAATTTAAGAAAATAATTTCGTTATTAGTTTTCAGATCTGTCCTTATTTGTTTTTATATTTTAATGGGTTATATGCAGACAGTGGATGTGGGATGAGTGCGGATTTTCAGACTTGTTTAGTGTAAGCTGAAACATACTTCCTCTAATGCACATAGTTTTATGCAATATCACCGCACCAGAGTTTCTAGTGTTGCATACATTTAGGGATTTGTATATAAAGTTGTTGCAACCTATCCTATTCGAGCCTAAAAATCCGAAGTCTAGGGATGACTTAAGGAAAAATGAAGTTGTTGTGTTGGCGAGTACAGCAGCGTACACAACGAAGGAATCCCGGTCCGTTTATAACACAATGTGTGCAGTTGTGTTATCCTGCTCAAGTATTTAGTACGCGTTGAATAGTGTTGTGCTGATCCATTCATAATGTAGAAGTCAAAACGTTAAATTCGCTCAGAGATACGAAATGCAATTAAGAAGTATGAGAGTGACATTTTATGTACTAACGAAGACAATATCGTGTGTAATGTATGTAAAATTGAAATAAAAACCAGAACACCTCAGGCTATAGAGAAACATTGCAACAGTACATCGCACAGGAAATGTGTTGAAATGAAATCTGAGGAACCATCATCATCATTATCATCATCATCATCATCATCATTTAGTTGTGCGGGTCTAACGACACATGCAACATGATGCTCAGTACAAATATTCCTCTAAAGAAATTTAGTGATCCCCATTTTCTGAGTGAGTGATCCCCAGTAAGTTCTGAACTGTCAGTCAAGTTACAGCGAGCTCAGAATATGTGCGTCAGATACGTGTGCAACATCCGACGATATGATCACATATCACCGTCCTTCGCAAGTCTCTCGTGGCTCCGACTTAAAGAACGCAGAACTTTACACTCTTTGTCTTTACTCTTTCGAATTCTGCACACCTCAACACCAAATTACCTTTCGTCTCGTTTTTCTTATCTATACTCTAACCACGACGTAAATATCAGATCATTTATCTGTGGCACGCTAAGTATACCTCTTCATAGAACATCTTGTTATTCATCATCTTTTACAATATCCACCTCGCGTCAATGGAATTCCTTGTCACAAAGTATTACGGGCTGCAAGACAATAAACACTTTTAAATACAGCTTAAAAGATAACCTTATTAGCATTTCACTCCAATCATACTGATTTAAACTATCACTGACTACATTGTTACTTCATTCTTTAGACATCATCCTGATTGTGCTGTATTTTCAAAATTGTCTCATAATAATCTCTTTCTATTATCTAATATTATTTGAAATATATTAACATTCCATGTATTTTAGTTTAATTCTGCTACACAGTTTATTTCAGTGTTTAATTAATAGTTCATAGTACTTTGTTGTTTAATTCGTAAATAACTCTTGTATACATGTAACTCTCATCTAAATCAAATTGTTGAATTCTTTGTAAGTTCATGCATATGTATATACACTTTTTGCTGGTTGAGTGGAAGAGAAGGCCTTACGGACTTAACTCTGCCAGCTAAAATAAGTCATTATTATTATTATTATTATTATTATTATTATTATTATTATTATTATTATTATTATTATTTTAGAGATTTTCTTCAGAAATTCTCTCGATACAAAAACTGTTTAAGCCAGGGATGTTGAACAGCGCTCTCAAACTTTGAAACGATTAATACTGTTTCCTACCGTAGCTGAGTTGAAACGACAGTCAGTCAGTTCGCTGTAGCAGTGTTCTGTACGCAGAGTGTTTATCAACTCTGGCGGCTGGTATGGATATGAAACGACGATTCAATAGTGAGAGGACAGATAAATATTTATTTATCTTAAAGGACGGGACGGCACATTGCTTAATATGTAGAAAAGAACTTGGGATAACTAAACCATAATAATATTAAAAGGTATTTTATGCTCGACCATGCCGAAATGTAGTAATTATACACCTGGTAGCAGTCCTTTAATGCATGACATTAAAGTACACCTACTCATTAAAGTACAGGTCTTCAGCCAATGATAACTCAGCTTACATGTGTTCAGCCAATGACAAGTCAGCTTTGTACCGTTATAAAACCGCAAGTATCGATTATTATCGGATATGCAATCGAAAGAGAATTAGCGAAAAGTCACGGAGGCTGGAAATCCAATACTGTCGCAGAAGGTTATGTTCTGTTACTATAATAATTAGCGTTAATTGTAAATAATATTCAAATAAATTCAATTTGTCATCTCGTTTTTCAATGTCGAATTCAATAATCAAGGTTATAATATTATAATATTATCAAGTTTAACGGGACTACGTCAAGGTCAATGACATTATTGTTCCTCGGAAAAAATCAATACTTTCGCGTCTGCGCACATCTCACAATTCACGACCTAGAACAAGGTCACTTCCGATCTTGTCAGATACAAATAAAATGTATACATCTGAATACCGGTAATTTCAAGTTAGAAATATGGTCGAGCATAAAAAGTCGTATGAAACTCGCCTATAATGGTAATTAAGAAGCTCGTATGAAAATTATGAAACTCGCTTGCGCTCGTTTCATAAATATCCATACTTGATTCTTAATTACTATCATTATAGGCTCGTTGCATAATCTACTATTAATTTAACACACGCAGAAGCTTACGGACCAGAAAAGGTATCCGGTTCCAATCGTGAAAAGGATGTAGAGGAATTAAAATCAAGATTTAATTCAGAAAACCTTCCATCATCATCCGGTGTTAGTATAACAAGTTTGGTTCATGCCAGTTACAAAATTTGTGAAATTATTGCAACGGCTTCAAAGCTATTTACTGACGGAGAATTTGTGAAAGGCTGTCTCATAGCTGTTGCAAAAGAGATATGTCCGGAATACGTTAATAATTTTAAATCTGTAAGTTTTTCTCGTAATACTGTTGCAGAGCGCATATCAGAAATGGGAGATAACTTGCAGGAACAACTGATAGCAAGAATGACAATTTTTTCTTGTTACAAACGCAAAGATTCGGCGCAGCTAGCTATATTCAAAGGTACGAGATCTCGATTCAGATTTCTACGTTCATGGAGATCTTATAGATGTCATTTCACTAAAGGATCGAACTCGAGGAGAAGATATTTTTGAATCTGTAACAAAAACTTTGAACAAATTTCAAGTCAAGCTAAATTTTATTAATTTGATTACATTAAAGCTGTTTACATTTCTGAACTTGAAGTTGCATCGCTCCAACACATACACACTAAGTTAAGATTTTAAACATGATTATTATTATTATTATTATTATTATTATCATCATTATCATTATCATCATCATCCATCCTCATGTCCACACCTGTGGAGTAAGGGTCAGCGCGTCTGGCCGCGAAACCAGTTGGCCCGGGTTCGAATCCCGGTCGGGGCAAGTTATCTGGTTGAGGTATTTCCGGGGTTTTCCCTCAACCCAATACGAGCAAATGCTGGGTAACTTTCGGTGCTGGACCCCGGACTCATTTCACCGGCATTATCACCTTCATTTCATTCAGACGCTAAATAACCTAGATGTTGATACAGCGTCGTAAAATAACCCAATAAATTAAATTAAATCCATCTTCATGTAGGCCTACATTCTTTGTTCGGGTTCATCAAGTGCAAATCTAAAATGAGCTCCTAATCAATTAGTAAGATGTATAAAAGTTATCAAAATACCAGCTGCCGCTTAAGTAGTTTCGCTTTTGTTTACGATCATTCTCCCGGACTGCCTGCTACCTGTGTTCAACCGTTGCGCGGTAAGGGAGGAGTGAAAGCTCTTCATTTCACAGCTCGAGAGCGCTGTTCGACATCCCTGATTTAAGCGATAGGTGAAGACGATTCAGCTTCGACAACTTACGAGAATATATCGTCGTTTACTGAAACGCAGGTAATTGCATCAATGATGACGAGGACTGAACTTGCAAGGTATGTACTACAGTACTACAGTACGTTATTTTTGTTTTCCTTTTGACTGTACGGAGATACAGTAGCATGTTGACGTCGTCTGTTTACGTTTGTGATGAGGGTACTAAGAAAAGGCTCTGATAAATCCAAAGAGATTGCATATAAATCACTAGTACGTCCAGTAATGGAATATGGTGCTGCATGTTGGGATGCTTACAGATTAGAACATATTAAGACACTGGAAAAGATTAAAAAACGGGCTCTTAAGTGTTGTCGGAAAAATTCACCATTAAAATGGGACACACTCACGGACAGGAGAACGCGAATTCGATCATGCGCACTGTTCAAAACATACAGAGGTGAGCCTGCCTGGAAAGAAATAAAAAATAGGTTGCAGCCGCCAAATTACTCTTCAAGGAACGACCACTCATATAAATTGAGAGAAAGAAGGCAGAGGACGGACAATGGAAAGTTTTCTTTTCTCAATCGTACTATAAGGGACTGGAATGCTTTACCTGCAGACTTACTAAAGGCTTTACCAACAACCAAAAATGCATTTAAAATAGGCTTAAGTACTTTACTAATAGACGGTAATTATACACAGTATTTAAAGGGTGTAAATGATATGTTGTTATTGAAGTGTTGTATCAGTGAAGAATTATGTTGTGTCAGTGAAGTGTGTTGTGTCAGTGAAGTGTGTTGTGTCAGTGAAACGTGTTCCTGTCAGTGAAGCTTTATAGTTTATAGTGGCAGTGCAAAGTATTTGAACAGTGAAATGTTTTTGAAGTGTTAGTGAAATCAGGATAGAATCAGTGAAATGTGTCGTAGTTCCAGTGCAGTGAGTGAGTTGACAGCGAAATGAGTGTAGTGCTGAAAGGTACTTGTGCAGATATGAACATATCATACTCGTGGGTTTTAGTTCGAAATTAGGTTTAAGATACAAATTAGATTTATTTTAAATGTTATTTTAAGTGATCGTGCTTCATTTATTTTAGGATATTCCCTATTATTATTATTATTATTATTATTATTATTATTATTATTATTATTATTATTATTATTGTTAGTATTAATTATTGGTATTATTATTAATTATATTTTTAATTCATAAGTTTATTATTGTCTTTATTGAGTGTAATTAGTTACCACTGCCACCGGGCATATACCCATTGCAGTGTGAATAAATACATACAAACCCTGTTGAGCCAATGGTCTGGATGAAAAAAAATGTAACATATAGTAAATGTGCACCTACATTCAACGATAAGTCATCCCGCATCCACTGTCTAGTTATGTGCATCCTGAAAGATTCACATGAAACAAAAGTAAAATGTAAACGCTTAACTAAATATTAAACTTAATTTTAATTTAATAACATGTTATTATTTGTACACAAATGGGAGTGATTAGTAAACGCAGGGAGTATAAAGACAGAAATGGTTAATGTAACATACTCTATTCTAAACCATTTAAATGTGGTAGTAGTTTTCAAATGGAACCAATTCTTTTCATTATTCATAATTTTCAAACAACTCATTGGCGTCATATTTATGTGTACCGTTTCGATTATTATCAATAATTTCATTGTTGTCTGGAGACTAAGCCTCCTGGAATGAGGAAGTCATTATGAAGTAGTTAACGAGAAGGCTCCGCCTTGTTAAATACAGTGTTGCTAAATGATCTTTCCGATTACAAACTTGAATAACTATTGTTAGGCGACACTTAGAAACATGATATTGGTATCAATGGAAAAAGAAACTCAAATATTTTTTGTTATGTTGGTGAACCTGTCGCATATTTATTAATTTCTTTGCTAGGAGACGATATAACAGAAAAATGGCTGCAAACGAAGACAGGAGGGCATTTTGTGTGCTAGATTTTCACATATCCCAGTTTGTTGCCACTGTACAACGCAGTTTTAGAAGAAAAGTTGGTGTTGATCCACCCAGTGGGCCCAGCATCCGTAAGTGGTACGCTGACTCCAAAACGAGGGGATGCATCTGTAAGTGGAAGTCAACCGGTCGTCCATCAGTAAGTGAGGCAAATGTGGAGCGTGTGAGAGAGAGTTTCACACGAAGTCCACAGAAATCTACCGTAAAATCCAGTAGAGAATTAAACATCCCCCAAAAAAACAATGCATTAGCCTCCACGTTCCCCCGACCTCACTCCTTGTGATTTCTTTTCTGTGGTGTTTTATAAAACAACAAGTGTATCAGTCACCATTACGCTGACTTCTAAACGCGGGGATGCGTCTATAAGTGGAAGTCAACCGGTCGTCCATCAGTAAGTGAGGCAAATGTGGAGCGTGTGAGAGAGAGTTTTTACACGAAGTAAACAGAAATCCACCGCAAAAGCCAGTAGAGAATTAAACATCCCCAAAAAACAATGCATTGACCTCCACGTTCCCCCGACCTCACTCCTTGTGATTTTTTCTGTGGGTTTTTATAAAACAACAATGCATCAGTCACCATTACGCTGACTTCCAAACGAGGGGATGTGTCTGTAAGTGGAAGTCAACCGGTCGTCCATCAGTAAGTGAGGCAAATGTGGAGCGTGTGAGAGAGAGTTTCACACGAAGTCCACAGAAATCCACCGTAAAATCCAGTAGAGAATTAAACATCCCTCCCCCCCCAAAAAACCATGCATTGGCCTCCACGTTCCCCCAACCTCACTCTTTGTGATTTTTTTCTATGGTGTTTTATAAAACAACGAGTGTATCAGTCACCATTACGCTGACTTCTAAACGAGGGGATGCGTCTATAAGTGGAAGTCAACCGGTCGTCCATCAGTAAGTGAGGCAAATGTGGAGCGTGTGAGAGAGAGTTTCACACGAAGTCCACAGAAATCCACCGTAAAATCTAGTAGAGAATTAAACATCCCCCAAAAAACATGCATTGGCCTCCACGTTCCCCCGACCTCACTCCTTGTGATTTTTTTCTGTGGGTTTTATAAAACAACAATGCATCAGTCACCATTACGCTGACTTCAAAACGAGGGGATGTGTCTGTAAGTGGAAATCAACCGGTCGTCCATCAGTAAGTGAGGCAAATGTGGAGCGTGTGAGAGTTTCACACGAAGTCCACAGAAATCCACCGTAAAATCCAGTAGAGAATTAAACATCCCCCAAAAAACATGCACTGGCCTCCACGTTCCCCCGACTTCACTCCTTGTGATTTTTTTCTGTGGGGTTTTATAAAACAACAAATGTATCAGCCACCATTACCACCTACCATTGAGGATCTTAGTGTCCGCATCACAGAGGCCATTGCACTGGTGGATGGTCCAATGCTACAGCGTGTATGGCAGGAAATTGACTACAGACTTGATGTGTGTCGTGTGACACAAGGAGCTCACATTTAGCACATGTGACTCACTTATGGTTGTGAACCAAATGTTTCTCTTTCTGTTTCATGTTTTCCAGTGAAAAAAATTAAGAACTGTTGGAGTTTCTGTTTCTGTTGATACCAATTTCATGTTCTCTAATGTTTGCTGATTTAAGAGTAGCACATGTGATTTAACCGAATGAATAACAAAAAATATTTGAGTTTCTCTTTCCATTGATACCAATACAATGTTTCGAAGTGCCTCCTAACGATAGTTATTCAAGTTTGTAATCGGAAAGATTATTTATAGTAACACTGTATAAATGCAGGATGTATATAAATGATTTGACATAAATTATCTTTCTATCAACGAAAATAAAACCATAATTATTCCATTGTCATTATCTGAAAAATGTAACAAACCTCCTATATCTATATTAAGTATTAAATTACATAATTCTGATTGTTGTCTTATACAGTGTAAATGTCCGATTACTAGAGAGACCTCTGAAGTTAAGTATTTAGGCATAATTTTCGATAATCATTTAAAATGGAACCAACACATTAATTACCTTTGTAATAAATTACGTAAAATAGTATATTATTTTGTTTTATTGAGGAATTACTTGTCAATAAGTTTATTACGCACAATATATTTAACTTTATTTCAATCGGTAATTATGTATGGAATTATAGAAGGGGTAGCTCATTTAAATCCAATTTTAATCCACTTTACTTATTACAGAAGAAAATAATTAAAATATGTCTTCATAAACCTATTGATTTTCCATCTCAAAATTTGTTTTTAGACTTTAATGTACTTAACGTAAGACAAATTTATTATATTGTGTTAATAAAATTCATACATAAAAATCGAAATAATTTTGAATTGTATTCTCATAGTTATGAAACAAAAGGTATGAATTCTTTAAGATTGTTTGAACCAAAATGCAACACTGTTACAGTATTTAATCATAGTAGTAATTTAGGCCCAAGAATATATAACAAATTTATATTTAAATATCCTAATCTTGTCAATTCTAATAGTTCTAGTATTAAATTTAAAAAGTTATGTATGGATTTTATAAAAATTGAAAAATTGCAAATTTAAATTTATATACTATAATTGCATAGTAGACATAAGACAAATTGTAATGTATAATTATTAATTTCAATTCAGGAATCCGCCCCTGAGCACGAGTTCTACTCTTTTAGGGGCGAGGTAAAGTTTTTCTGTATCTATTATATTGTGACAGCGACGTGAGATTCGAACTCACGACCAGCGTCCCAAGAGAGAGCATATCGCGCGGGCTTCACGGGGAAAGGGGAAAGGAGCCTACACGCGAGGGAAGGCTGCGCGCGCAGCTGCTACTTAACGCAGTGAATGTGGAACGACCTTCTCGACTATTCCAGAAGTCCGTCGAAGTGGAGATATCGAGATAATTCTCTACACACCTGTAGAAAATTCTCGCAACTATGATTTTGCTATAAAAGAAGAAGCGCCAGCGAACTAGAGCAGAGTTTTGCAGTTTTCAGTTATTCAGTCAGTGAGAAAGCCAGAGCAAGCAAGCCAGTCTTGTGTACCGGAGTTCGACTCGAGTGTGCGTCCGCATCTGCGTCAGCATCCGAAGGCTTGAGTTCGAGTGCAGTGGATCGCAGTTGGAGGGACCTGAGTTCGAGTGCAGTGGACCGCAGTTGGAGGGACCCGAGTTCGAGTACAGTGAACTGTCTCTGAAGGTCTGTGGTTCGAGATACTGTGAACTCGAGTGACTGAGATAGAAGAACTGTGAACTGAGAACTGATAGTTCTGATTTGTAAATAGTGCTTTGTAAATATTAGTTAAGATTAACAGTTCATTGTTGTGCGTAATAGTCCAAGTAAATTGTCATTGTCGTCGGTGGAGTGCTATAACGAATACTGGGTTGAGTGAAGATCCAATTGTTGACGAGAGCGTTTAAGGTGAATTGTAGAAAGGAATTATTGTTGTGACAAATAAATTACATTGTTGTTACTAATAAAATTCACAATATTTTATGCTCGACCATGCCGAAATGTAGTAATTATACACCTGGTAGTAACCCTTTAATGCACCACATTAAAGTACACCTATTCATTAAAGTTCAGGTGTTCAGCCAATGACAAATCACCTTTGTGCCATTATAAAAACGCAAGTATCGATTATTCTCGGATATGCAATCGAAAGACAATTAACGAAAAGTCACGGAGGCTGGAAATCCAATACTGTCGCAGAAGGTTATGTTCTGTTACTATAATAATTAGGGTTAATTGTAAATAATATTCAAATAAATTCAATTTGTCATCTCGTTTTTCAATTCTAAATCAATTTCCAGGTTATATCAAGACTAATGTTCATGTTATTCTCTATGTTATATCAAGGTCAATGACATTTGGCCTCGGAAAAAATCAATACTTTCGCGTCTGCGCACATCTCACAATTCAGATCAGTTCGCTACTCACATAACCATAACATGACCTACTTTTGAATAATTTCAAGTTAGAAATATGGTCGAGCATAAAAAGTCGTATGAAACTTGCCTATAATGGTAATTAAGACGCTCGTATGAAAATTATGAAACTCGCTTGCGCTCGTTTCATAAACATACTTGCATCTTGCGCAAATCAAGCTTTTAGGTATAACTCCCTGTAAAGTTGATTTGAACAATGTCGAGGGAAAAATTGTTCCGGGGCCAGGTATCGAACCCGGGACCTTTGGTTTAACGTACCAACGCTCTACTAACTGAGCTACCCGGGAACTCTACCCGACACCGATACAATTTTCCCTATATATCCACAGACCTCAAAGTGGGCTCACAACCGTCAAGCAACCAACGTTGAATGCACACTAACTCTGTGTGACTTAAATTGTGGTTTTCTGTTAACGAACAGTGACGTGTATTATGCACACAGAGTTAGTGTGCACTCAATGTTGGTTGCTTGACGGTTGTCAAGCCCACTTTGAGGTCTGTGGATATAGAGGGAAAAATTGTATCGGTGTCGGGTAGAGTTCCCGGGTAGCTCAGTTGGTAGAGCGTTGGTACGTTAAACCAAAGGTCCCGGGTTCGATACCTGGCCCCGGAACAATTTTTCCCTCGACATTGTTCATACTTGCGTCTTAATTACTACCATTATAGGGTCGTTGCATAATGTACTATTATGTTACAATTATTAGCAAAATAATAAATAAATAAAGACAGAAATGAAAAGAAATATCAAACTTTTATTTCAAATCCCACACATCCTTAAAATTCCAACCATGCTCACAATAACAGTGACGAACAGCAAAAAAGTTTCACGTAATTATATGGATTCAAATAACTCTACGGCACTCTTTTATTGTCGTAATAAGCTTATGTTATGAAACGGAGTAAGGGTGAAGGTAAAATGAAAAGTATAGCGCGAGTGGAATTGAATTTGTGAACTTAGCAGAGAAGCCCGGATAAAACCCTCATCAAATATCATTCAGGTTAACGCCGCAAATGATGAAACCACACTCCACCACTGAAGTACCGCAGGGGCTGTGAATTTTTGTTGGAAAACTTGCTAACTTTCTTGTTGAGGTGTGTTTCTCCTCTCGCTTTAAGCAAACCAAGCGACTTTCAACACTGTGCAAAGTACGGAACGCCTGCAATAAATCGTATAGGCTATACGCTGCAAAATAGAGACGGAGAAGTTGCCGACCATGAAGGCTGACTAGACGTAGGAAATTTTAAATACGTCAGCCTGAAATAATAACAAGATAGATAGATGGATTTATTGAGCAATATTATACATACAGAATAGATGTACTATATTATCAGAATTCCAAATCCAATGCACGGGTCTTCTGACCGTACGTGTGCTGTATAGAAATAATAGGCCTAATGCTGTTTAAAAGAAGTTCTGCGCTGTATCGACACGTCTAATACGTAGCAAAGTTTCGGGAATTTTATTTATTTATTTATTTACTTATTTACTTGTTTATTTACTCACATGATCATTCACTCATTTATTTATTTATTCATTTATTTACTTATTTATTCATTTATTTATCTATTTCTTCATCTATTCATTTATTTATTCATTTATTTATTGATTTATTCATTTATTTATTTATACATTTATTTATTTATACATGTATTTATTTCATTTATTCATTCACTCATTTATTTATTTATTCATTAACTTATTTCCTAACTTATTTATTCATTGATTCAGTCATTTATTTATTCATTGATTCATTCATTTATTTCTTCATTGATTCATTTATTTACTTATTCATTAATTCATTCATTCATTGATTCATTCACTTATTTATTCATTGGTTCATTCATTTATTTATTGATTTATTTATTTATTCATTCATTCATTCACTTATTTATTCATTGATTCATTCATTTATTTATTCATTTAGTCATTCATTGATTCATCATTTATTTATTCATTTATTTATTTCATTTATTCATTAACTCATTTATTTATTTATTTATTTATTTATTTCCTTACTTATTTATTCATTGATTCATTCATTTATTTATTCATTGATTCATTTATTTACTTATTCATTAATTCATTCATTCATTGATTCATTCACTTATTTATTCATTGATTCATTCATTTATTTATTGATTTATTTATTTATTCATTCATTTATTTATTGATTTATTTATTTATTCATTCATTCATTCACTTATTTATTCATTGATTCATTCATTTATTTATTCATTGAGTCATTCATTGATTCATCATTTGTTTATTCATTTATTTATTTCATTTATTCATTAACTCATTTATTTATTTATTTATTTATTTATTTATTCATTTATTTCCTTACTTATTTATTCATTGATTCATTCATTTATTTATTCATTGATTCGTTTATTTACTTATTCATTAATTCATTCATTCATTGATTCATTCACTTATTTATTCATTGGTTCATACATTTATTTATTGATTTATTTATTTATTTATTCATTCATTCATTCACTTATTTATTCATTGATTCATTCACTTATTTATTCATTGGTTCATTCATTTATTTATTGATTTATTTATTTATTCATTCATTCATTCACTTATTTATTCATTGATTCATCATTTATTTATTCATTTATTTATTTCATTTATTCATTAACTCATTTATTTATTTATTTATTTATTTATTCATTTATTTATTTATTCATTTATTTCCTTACTTATTTATTCATTGATTCATTAATTTATTTATTCATTGATTCATTAATTTATTTATTCATTGATTCATTTATTTATTCATTGATTCATTCATTTATTTATTCATTGATTGATTTATTCATTCATTCACTTATTTATTAATTGATTCATTTATTTATTTATTCATTGATTCATTAATTGATTCATAATTTATTTATTCATTTATTTATTCATTGATTCATTCATTCACTTGCTTACTCACTCACTCACTTACTCACTTATTTATTTATTTATTTATTTATTTATTTATTTATTTATTTATTTATTTATTTATTTATTTATTTATTTATTTATTTATTTATTTATTTATTTATTTATTTATTTATTTATTTATTTATTTATTTATTTATTTATTTATTTATTTATTTATTTATTTATTTATTTATTTATTTATTTATTTATTTATTTATTTATTTATTTATTTATTTATTTATTTATTTATTTATTTATTTATTTATTTATTTATTTATTTATTTATTTATTTATTTATTTATTTATTTATTTATTTATTTATTTATTTATTTATTTATTTATTTATTTATTTATTTATTTATTTATTTATTTATTTATTTATTTATTTATTTATTTATTTATTTATTTATTTATTTATTTATTTATTTATTTATTTATTTATTTATTTATTTATTTATTTATTTATTTATTTATTTATTTATTTATTTATTTATTTATTTATTTATTTATTTATTTATTTATTTATTTATTTATTTATTTATTTATTTATTTATTTATTTATTTATTTATTTATTTTTATTTATTTATTTATTTATTTATTTATTTATTAATTAATTAATTAATTAATTAATTAATTAATTAATTAATTAATTAATTAATTAATTAATTAATTAATTAATTAATTAATTAATTAATTAATTAATTAATTAATTAATTAATTAATTAATTAATTAATTAATTAATTAATTAATTAATTAATTAATTAATTAATTAATTAATTAATTAATTATTTATTTATTTATTTATTTATTTATTTATTTATTTATTTATTTATTTATTTATTTATTTATTTATTTATTTATTTATTTATTTATTTATTTATTTATTTATTTATTTATTTATTTATTTATTTATTTATTTATTTATTTATTTATTTATTTATTTATTTATTTATTTATTTATTTATTTATTTATTTATTTATTTATTTATTTATTTATTTATTTATTTATTTATTTATTTATTTATTTATTTATTTATTTATTTATTTATTTATTTATTTATTTATTTATTTATTTATTTATTTATTTATTTATTTATTTATTTATTTATTTATTTATTTATTTATTTATTTATTTATTTATTTATTTATTTATTTATTTATTTATTTATTTATTTATTTATTTATTTATTTATTTATTTATTTATTTATTTATTTATTTATTTTGCTAACAATTGTAACAAAATTATAATTTAAACAGAAGAAATTTAGCTCATCGTAAAAGAGTAGAACTCGTGCCCAGGGGCGGATTCCTGAATTGAAATTAATAATTATACAATACAATTCGTGTTATGTGTACTACGCAATAATAATAATAATAATAATAATAATAATAATAATAATAATAATAATAATAAATTTAAATTTACAATTTTCACAATTTTTATAAAATCCATACATAACTATTTAAATTTAATACTAGAACTAAATTTAATACTATTACGTTGGCTTGAATGTTTTATTATTTTTAGGATTACAAATGCAGAGTATGGATCTATGATAAGTGAAGTAATTAATGAGGGGCTCCGATATATTTTCTCTCCATATGAAGCGACATTTCCAAACTAGTCCCAGCTCACAACTAACTTTTCACTATGGTTCACTCAAAGTGTATTGACTGCTATCGCTTCAATATTGCAGAACTCGCAATTACAAATCAAACAAGTTATCACACAGGTCTGTAACTGCTCCTGATGCCGAGATATTACTGAGAGAAACCTCGCGGAACGGCTAATCTTTTACGAAAATTCGTCGCCCTTATGCGCGGCGTCATTTGACGTGGTCTAGCTAGTAATAGCATAAGTATTCAGATGTGGATCATAGTGTTTTACAGTAAACATTTGAAATTCTGTTATTTTCCGTTTTACCACGGGTTCAGGAAAAGATGCCCATACTTGCTGCAGGGAAAGACATATTCTACGTTAAAAGCAGTGTAAGCATAATCCGTCATCCTGAAATTGTGTCCAACCTCGTTACTTTCTCGAGTGCATTTTAGCCTTTTCTACAGCGTTAGACATTCCAAGGACGTCCCTGTATCTTATAAACTGCATGAGTTATGTCTTAGAGAAAGGCAGCCTGCAAAGTATAGCCAGATGCGTAACCCATATTAAATTTTCTCCCTTTCTCACATGGGTGCGGGAGATCGGTGGGGTTGAAATTTGAAAAGTGGTGACGAAGACGCTGGGGTAAAACAAAACATTTCTTGCATCTGTGGCACTTTTCATAATATAGAGAAACAGCTTGCCACAAGATATTGCTACTATCTGACTACAAAGCACGCATTTCACATCTTTAACCGAATTCATACCGAAATGAAATGGTACGTGAACATTTCTCTTTTGGGAAAATTCAAATATCAACTATTTTTTTTATATCTTATGTTCTATTATTACTATTATTATTGTCGTCGTCACGACTACTACAATGTTATTATAGCTATTTTTATTATTATTATTATTATTATTATTATTATTATTATTATTATTATTATTATTATCATGTCCACACGTGTGGAGTAACGGTCAGCGCGTGTGGCCGCGAAACCAGGTGGCCCGGGTTCGAATCCCGGTCGGAACAAGTTACTTGGTTGAGGTTTTTCCCGGGGTTTTCCCTCAACCCAATACGAGCAAATGCTGGGTAACTTTCGGTGCTGGTCCCCAGACTCATTTCACCGGCATTATCACCTTCATTTCATTCAGACGCTAAATAACCTAGATGTTGATACAGCGTCGTAAAATAACCGAAAAAATTAGTATCATTATTATTATTATTATTATTATTATTATTATTATTATTATTGTTATTATTATTGTCATCACAACTACTACAATGTTATTTTGGCTATTATTATTATTATTATTATTATTATTATTATTATTATTATTATTATTATTATTATTGTTATTATTATTGTTGTTATTATTGTCATCACAACTACTACAATGTTATTTTGGCTATTATTATTATTATTATTATTATTATTATTATTATTATTATTATTATTATTGTTATTATTATTATCATCACAACTACTACAATGTTATTTTGGCTATTATTATTATTATTATTATTAGTATCATTATTATTATTATTATTATTATTATTATTATTGTTGTTATTATTATTGTCATCACAACTACTACAATGTTATTTTGGCTATTATTATTATTATTATTATTAGTATATTATTATTATTATTATTATTATTATTATTATTATTATTATTATTATTATTATTATTATTATTGTTGTTATTGTTATTGTCATCACAACTACTACAATGTTATTTTGGCTATTATTATTATTATTATTATTATTATTATTTTATTATTATTATTATTATTGTTATTGTTATTGTCATCACAACTACTACAATGTTATTTTGGCTATTATTATTATTATTATTATTATTATTATTATTATTATTATTTTATTATTATTATTATTATTATTATTATTATTATTATTATTGTTATTATTATTATCATCACAACTACTACAATGTTATTTTGGCTATTATTATTATTATTATTATTATTATTATTATTATTATTATTATTTTATTATTATTATTATTATTATTATTGTTGTTATTGTTATTGTCATCACAACTACTACAATGTTATTTTGGCTATTATTATTATTATTATTATTATTATTATTATTATTATTTTTATTATTATTATTGTCGTCACAACTGCTACAACGTTTTATCGTTATTATTATTATTATTATTATTATTATTATTATTATTATTATTATCATGATTATTATTATTATTACTTACTGGCTTTTATAGAACCAGGAGGTTCATTGCCGCCCTCACATAAGCCCGCCTTCGGTCCCTATCCTGAGAAAGATTAATCCAGTCCCTTCCATCATATGCCACTTCCCTTAAATCCATTTTAATATTATCCTCCCATCTACGTCTCGGCCTCCTCAAAGATCTTTTCCTCCCCGGGTCTTCCAACTAACACTCTATATGCATTTCTGGATTCGCCCATACGTGCTACATGCCCTGACCATTTCAAACGTCTGGATTTAATGTTCCTAATTATGTCAGGTGAAGAATACAATGCGTGCAGCTCTGTGTTGTGTAACTTTCTCCATTCGCCTGTAACTTTATCCTTCTTAGCCCCAAATATTTTCCTAAATACTTTCTTCTCAAATGCCCTTAACCTCTAGAACTAGAAAATTTGAAATCATTCACCGAATTTATTATCATCTTCATGGACTAGGTCTTTCACCACCGAATCTTCTCTTCATATCTAGGAGCAATTTATCGCTTCCATTACATTTATGTGTAAATCTGGCTAGCTGTAAAGAGTCTTGTAATTTTCCAGTAACTACAACCTTCACCATTTGCGTCTTCCAAGCGTCGGTCTGTGAGGGACTGCCTTCGAGATACCATTCTGAAGCTCAATGTGACTAGACTATTATAGACCTACGAAGAACTACAAATTGCATTGAAATATTCTGCAATCCGTTTTTCTATCACGATCTAGTTGATATGCAATGACCGCTTCATGCATTCATCTCTCCAATAATCAACAGACTCCATTATTCAAGCATTTTAAACGTGAATGTCCTCAATTTAAATTCAACTCATCGTACATTCATCACTTTTAAATCGATTAACCAGGTGTCACGCGCATGTTGCTTGGCAACAGAAGACATTATCACAAGGCTTAAACAGATGGCCTTGATTTATATATCAGAAATGTTTGGGGACATGTTTTCAGTGAATAGGAGAGGTACAGATTTAACATTTCCAACTGATGTTAGTGAATAAAGAATTGGCTGTATTTTCGCCTTCGGGTGAAAAAATGGGGTTAGACGGGTGTTGTACTTATAAGACAGGGATAGATACAAACAGCTAAATGTGATTAAAAGACCCACAATTTCCAAGAAAGTGCTAGGTATATAGGCAAAGGAACAAAGTTCATATCTTGCGTTAGAAGGCAAAAGGAATTAAGCGTCAAAACATGGATTTGTAGGTTATGGTTCATACATATATAGAATTTTATGCATGTTTTGATGTTGGCAATCCCGGAGTAGATAGTTGCGTATATACAAGGGTTGAATGAAACTTTCATTGTCTGACATAGAAATTAAACTAGGATCATTCTGAAACAATATTTATTTGGAAAACGTATTATATAACTTTCACGTGTTAGATTTTATATTACCTTGTTAACATGTTTCGGCCTGCTATTGGCCATCATCAGAAGTGGTTGTTGCAGGTCTTGACGCCTTTTGTTTTGTTGTTTCCTGTGGGGGTTTGTTTATGTAGTGTAATGTGCAGTCAAAGAGTGTGTGTGTTCTGAAATTGAGTTGTGTGTTGAGAATTTCATTTGGATGTGTTTTTGTGTGTCTGTATATTTCGTATTGTTCTAGTGAGTTTAGTTTCTGGCTTTTTGGTTGGATGTGTAGAATTTGCATGTCTGTGTTGATGTCTCTGTATGTCTGGTTAGCATTTGTGACGTGTTCTGCATATGAGTCATTCCACGTCAAATCGCACAAAATTATACAAATTTTGACCTTCATATTTCTGATTGCGTTTATATTTTTTTTTACCAACTCTATGGGTCTAATAAACCAACAAGTGTATTTTTATTTCCTCCTAAGTCCACATGTTTTTAAAATATTACATGTTAAAATTCGTTAAAAATGTCGCACAATGTAACATTTAAAGCGTCATATTTCTGACGATATTGATGTTAAATTTTTTTTGAAAAAATGCATTTAAAAGCTTAAAGTACTGTCTTTTATTAAATATTTACTAACTAATTTTAATATAATTATTACAAATATTTTTTATAATTCAATTTTTAAAACATATACATCAATGTGAAATAGCCCTATTAAAAATCTAAAAAAATACCTACTAGGTGCACTGAAGTATTCGTAATAATTCCAGAAAAAATCAGAATGGGATCTCCAATAGTTTAATGGAAATTTAATTACTTATGACAGAATGTGTAGCGGTCGGCGCAGCAACAGTGGACGGGAAGCGTTAAAGCGCGCTGGGAGGTTAATCGGCGCCTGATAATTGACTGAACGTTGCAACATTACACCCAGTACAGATCAAGTTACTCGAGGAAACGCTGCTAATTTACTTATAATGATATCTTCAAAGAATTGTACATTATGCTTTTTAAGTGTTTCTTTTCATACACACTTTAAATTTTCATCCGCCTACCTTCTTTCTTGAAAGAAAATTGTTTTACTAAATCTTCAGTTTTTGACAAAGGAATGAAAGAATGTAGTTTTAATGTACCTGTTATTGGTTTTAGATTATGATATCTGGCCTGCAAATTTTCAGTGTGGTTTTTGTGCTTATTCAATGGACAAAATATAAATGACACGTTAAAAATGTTTTTGTGACTAATCAAACAATTTTTTTTTTGTGTTGTTATAGGATCTTGTATAGGCTAACTCTCGTGGCAAGTCTTTTAACAGATCTCCAATGCCATCACATGGACCTTTACCATGCGACATTGCAAAGAAGTGTCATTCAGCACTAATTCCATAATCGTCTTCTGATTCCGATTTTCTGTGGAGGTGCGTTTGTATAGTGTAATGTACAGTCAAAGAGTGTGTGTGTTCTGAAATTGAGTTGTGTGTTGAGAATTTCATTTGGATGTGTTTTTGTGTGTTTGTATATTTCGTATTGTTCTAGTGTGTTTAGTTTCTGGCTTTTTGGTTGGATGTGCAGTATTTCCATGTCTGTGTTGATGTCTTTGTGGGTGTGGTTAGCATTTGCGATGTTTCTGCATATGTGGAAGTGTTTTGTAATTTTTTTATGGTTGTGATGTGCTCTTTGTAACGTGTTTGAAATGATCTGCCTGTCTGTCCTATGTAGAAGTTGTTGCAGATGTTACATTTGTGTTTGTATACGCCTGTGTGGTTGTATTTGTTTTTTTGTGTTCTATATGTGTTGAGATGTTTTTGTAGAGTAGGCCTATTATTTGTTTTGTAACAAACTCCACATTACACCACATAAATACACCCGCACAGGAAACAAAACAAAAGGCGCCAAGACCAGCAACAACCAGTTCAGATGATGGTCAATAACAGGCCGAAACATGTTAATCAGGTACGGTAAAATTTAACACGTGAAAGATATACAGGGTTAGTTAAAAGTCCAGCACCACCTAAATAACTTTAGAAGCATGTGGTTGAGTGACATGAAACTTGGTATGTGAGGATAACCATATACTAAGAACTCAATAATGGTATTACCGGAAGCAACTCCAACTCTCTTATTTTAAATAGAACACCCAATATATATATATATATATATATATATATATATATATATATATTAATAGTGCTCATTAAGAGTTTTTCAAAAAGTACCCACACTTGATACTTCTGTACAAATTCAGTGTTACTAAATAAAAATGGAAGTGGTGCAAGATATCCCTAAATCCTGGTTAAATCATTCCTTAAATGGTTTCCATGATCGAGTGACACATTGTAAAGCAGCTGAGGGCTACCAATTTGAACACATAATTTAGAAGGTGAGCTATCTTTGTTTTGTTTTTGTTAAGGAAGGAGTATTTTATTATTTTAATATTCGATACACTTTTCTATTCTCTTGACTTAGCAACACTGAATTTGTACATAAGTATCAAGTGTGGGTAATTTTTGAAAAGCTCTTAATGAGTACTATTCAAAAGTAAAATAATATATTGGGTGTTCCATTTAAAGTAAGAGAGTTGGAGTTACTTCCGGTTAAACCGGAAGTAGAAAAAATTCGGTAATACCATTATTGAGTTCTTAGTATATGGTTATCCTCACATACCAAGTTTCATGTCACTGAACCGTATGCTTCAAAAGTTATTTACGTGGTGCGGGACTTTTAACAACCCTGTATAATACGTTTTCCAAGTGATATAGTGTTAAAAGTTGTGTAATCAAGACGTATAATGAATATTTATTTCTCAATATAATTTAGGACACCGCATTGGCAAGAAAAAACATGTATGCCCTAGACATGATTCTAGCCTACGATATCGGTAGCGTTGCATTTTTCCACAACTCCATACATAACGATAAGCAGTACGGAATATAACACTCACTTTGGAAGCTGAGGTAATGCCAACTTCACAGAAACTAAAAAGAAACAAATTTCCCACCTGCCTCGGCCTGTTTACGTCTGCTATTCTTTCCCACCCCAGACTTGAAAATTGACACTTCCAGCTAAGCTCGGAATTTGATTTATTAAACCCCACGCGGAGTAATAAAGTGGAAAGGAAAGGTTCTAGGGACGACATCTTGTCCCGCTACTAAAGTTTAGGCAGAGAAAATATAATTTATTACCCGAGACATGGTGAAAGAAAAGTGTCAAAGAATCTGTACATTAATAACATTAAAATCAAGACAACATCACTGAAAAAATATATATGAAAAGACGAAAGGACGATCTACAACAATAAGTCTTTCAGTTACAAAATATTTCGAATTTTCATTTCATTCCATTTACTATACATACATCAGCATTGTGATATTTTGTATCCGACAGATAATGGAGAAAAAATGGGAGTGTAAGGGTACAGTGAATCAGCTATTCATAGATTTCAAAAAGGCATATGACTCGATTAAGAGAGAAGTTTTATATGATATTCTTATTGAATTTGATATTCCCAAGAAACTAGTTCGATTAATTAAAATGTATCTCAGTGAAACTTACAGCAGAGTCCGTATAGGTCAGTTTCTGTCAGATACGTTTCCAATTCACTGCGGGCTAAAGCAGGGAGATGCACTATCACCTTTACTTTTTAACTTTGCTCTAGAGTATGCCATTAGGAAAGTCCAGGATAACAGAGAGGGTTTGGAATTGAACGGGTTACATCAGCTGCTTGTCTATGTAGATGACGTGAATATCTTAGAAGAAAATCTACAAACGATTAGGGAAAACACGGGAATTTTACTGGAAGCAAGTAAAGAGATAGGTTTTGGAAGTAAATCCCGAAAAGACAAAGTATATGATTATGTCTCGTAATGAGAATATTGTACGAAATGGAAATATAAAAATGGGAAATTTATCTTATGAAGAGGTGGAGAAGTTCAAATATCTTGGAGCAACAGTAACAAATATAAATGACGCACGGAAGGAAATTAAACACAGAATAAATATGGGAAATGCCTGTTATTATTCGGTTGAGAAGCTTTTGTCATCTAGTCTGCTTCCAAAAAAAACTGAAAGTTAGAATTTATAAAAGTTATATTACCGGTTGTTCTTTATGGTTGTGAAACTTTGACTCTCACTTTGAGAGAGAAACAGAGGTTAAGAGTGTTCGAGAATAAGTGCTTAGAAAAATATTTAGGGCTGAGAAGGATGAAGTTACAGGAGAATGGAGAAAGTTACACAACACAGAACTGCACGCATTGTATTCTTCACCTGACGTAATTAGGAACATTAAATCCAGACGTTTGAGATGGGCAGGGCATATAGCACGTATGAGGGAATCCAGAAATGCATATAGAGTGTTAGTTGGGAGGCCGGAGGGGAAAATATCTTTGGAGAGGCCGAGACGTAGATAGGAAGATAATATTAAAATGGATATGTGAGAGATGGGATATGATGGTAGGGACTGGGTTAATCTTTCTGAGGATAGGGACCGATGACGGGCTTATGTGAGGGCGGCAATGAATCTCCGGGTTCTCTAAAAGCCATTTGTAAGTAGGCCTAAGTAAAACAATTCATCAGTTGAATAGCAGATATAAGTATGTAAAAAATGTACTCAGTGTGTGTAAGAAATACGGTAAAATTTCATTATCTTAATCTCTCTCCTAATTTCGATTTGGCACGGTACATAAATTATTTTATTCTCTAAATGAAAGACGATCTATCCCTTTCTCTACTCACCCTGTAGCTGTTTTAATTTGCTGGTTAACTGCTTAGAATCAGTACAAAATTTAATGGCACAGCTAACCTTTTGACCTCGAAGTTGCTAGGCAACTATGTTTCACCGTTACGAAATACCTCGTAATACTGCATGTGTTAGACTCCACTTAGCAGTTGTTAAAGATTCAGATCCCTACGCGTTTGTTCTCCTTTCCATTTGAGCCCAGAGCATTTCTTGTTTCAAAGTTGGTTTAATCCTTCATGGTAAAATATTAAATGTAGCACAGCTTTCTTCGTACAAACAACATCTACAGAGAAGCTTCTAGTTCAAATGAGAGATCAAGTTGCAGTGATTTGAATACCATGTTAACAGTTGCGATGACAACCGGTTGTCACCAAATGACAATCGCTCTTTGCTAATATCTGCGTTTTATGAAGCAGTTAAATGAAAGGCATTTCCAATCTAAAGGTGGTGTAATAATCATAATATTGTAAGGTTTCGTCTTTCAATAATCAAAAAAATACTTCACGATTTAAAAAGTAGATCTTTTGTGTGGCTTCACAAATAATTTTATAAGAGAATGGTCCCAACTGTCTGTAGCATAGTTTTTTTTTTAAGAGAATGAAGATGGAATAGAAGAATCTATTACAGTTAATGGAAAAAAGATAATAACCCTGAAAATTATTTCGTGTGGGGCTAGGTGAAGGAAAGGGTGTTTATGCCAGAACTACGAGAATTTCATTCATCAATTGAAGGAATCCAGTATACAACATGTAACGAATATTCCAGAATATGAACTAAAAGAAGAAGCTGGGCACACACACACAACATTTAAAGTGAGTGGAAAATAAGGTTGTGTATGGGCTAACTCGTAGTATAGAATTCGACATAACATTGCCCAATTACAATTCACGACTCTCTTACATGACGCATTTATTTACTTATATATCATTTTATTTATTTATTTATTTATCTATTTATTAACGTACTTATTTATTTTAAATGTATCCAATTTATTTAATTAATTTAGTTGAAGTCATTTTAATGTAATTCAATTCATTTAGCTTAATTTTATTTATTTCATTAATTATTAAGTTAAATTTACTCAATTTAAATTAACGATATTTTATTCATTTATTTATTTATTTCCTTATGCATTTATTTAGTTATTTATATATTCATTTATTTATTTAATAATTTATTCATTTTTATTTAGTTATTTAAATTATTTTATTTATTTACTTAATTTATTTTCTTTGCCTGCTTAATCATTTAAAGATTTATTCACAGAATCATTTATTCATTCATTTATTTCTCCATTTATTTATTTGTATATTTGTTTTCTTCATTAATTTACTTATTTAGTTACCTAGTTATCTTCTCATCTATTTTTCTATTTACCCATTCATCTTCTTATTTATTGATTTATTCCTTTATTTAATTATTTATTTATTCATTTATTTTCTTTCATTAATTATGTATTTATTTATTTATTCCTTTATTTGTTTTTTATTAGTTACTTCATTTACTTATGTATTTATTTATTTACTTATGTATTTATTTATTTACTTGTCTAGTTATTTACTCGTCTATTTTTCTATTTACCTATTCCTCTATTTATTTACTTCTTTATTTATTCGTTTACCTACTTTATTTATTTATTTATTCATTCATTTATTTATTTTTCTAATTAATTGTTTTGTTTATTTACTTTCCTAGTTATCTACTCATCTATTTTTCTATTTATCTTTCATCTATTTATTTATTTACTTATTTATTTATTTATTCGTTTATTTGTTTTTTCATAAATTTATTTATTTATGTATTTATCTAGTTAGCTACTCATATATTTTTCTATTTATCTATCCATGTATTTATTTATTCATTCAGTTGTTTATTTATCTCATTAATTATTTTATTTATTTACTTTTCTAGTTATCTACTGATCTATTTTTCTATTTTTCCTTTATCTATTTATTTATTTATTTACCTATTTATTTACTTATTCGTTTATTAGTTCTTTTCATTAATTAATTAATTTATTTATGTATTTATCTAGTTAGCTACTCATATATTATTTTTCTATTTACCTATTTATTAATTATTTTATTTATTTATTTATTTATTTATTTATTTATTTATTTATTTATTTATTTATTTATTTATTTATTTATTTATTTATTTATTTATTCATTCATTTATTTATTTATCCATTCATTCATAAATTCATTCATTCATTCATTTATTTATTTATTTATTTATTTATTTATTTATTTATTCATTCATTCATTCAGTACTTTGGAAGACTTAAATGTATCAGATCTTCACTTCTACTCAGCCAGAAAAACAATAATAATAATAATAATAATAATAATAATAATAATAATAATAATAATAATAATAATAATAATAATAATATCTTTATTGGCCATATAATAGTATGATTACAATAGGCTTCGCTAAAAAGAAACTTTACAAATTAAAAGATAAAATCTATAAACCCACATCAAAGAACTCGTCGACAATATAAAAAGCCTTATTAATTAACAATTTAAAAACAATTTTCCTAAAATGAAAAACAGCAACACATTCGGCATTAACAGGCAAGTCGTCAAAAAAATGTTATTCCCATAGTTCCCCAACTTTTCAGTGCTTTGGTGTGACAATATTAAAAAAGAAATCATCACATGACCTAGTGCATACCATAATCACGAATGCTTGATCTAAAAATATGTTTTTCAACATTTTCTCTTATAAAAAAATCAGATAAGCAAAGATATAAATGCCAGGAAAAGTTTTAACTGTTTAATTAATAAACAGGCAATAAATGGAAACAAAAGAAAGAAGATACATTAAACAAACTCTTGAGGAGAGAGGAAAGAATCAGGAGGTGCGTCTAATTCCCACAGCCTCCTTGAACAGTAACGTCGTCCGTCCATTTTGACGCTGTGTAAGCCCCCACTTATAAAGCCAGTGCTCTGTCAATGCCGGTCCCTATTCAGCTGTCATGTTCTGTTAGTCTGTTACCTCCGGCGTGTTCACGTCACGTCCCTGGATGTCGATAAATTGAGCTCAAATTGTTTTCCTAAACCTAGTTTCGGTTTTAAAATTGATTTTCGCAAAGGCTCGGAAAGTAAACAAAAATATCTTGCAGAAGAATAACAGAAGGAAATGGGCAACCCAGAACATAATGCGAAACCTATCGTGAAAATATTGACATTTATCATCTCATCACCATGACAACCAACTTCGTAATCACTAACATCACCAATAACACCATTTTCATCAACTGTCAAACACCATCTTTACCATCACATACCCGGTGATATAATATTTATCTTGACCATCGCTGTCACCATTGTCACCATAATAATCATATTCATCATTGTCATCATAATATTCTTCTTGACCATCACTGTCATCATTGTCATCATAATTTTAATCTTGATCACCTCTGTTATCATTGTCATAATATTAATACTGATCATCATTCTCATAATATTCATCTTGATCAACACTGTCACCATCATAATATTCTTCTTGACTATCATTGTCATCATAATATTCATATTAAACACTGTCATCATAATATTCGTCTTGATTATCACTGTCATCATTCTATTAAACTTGATCATCATTGTCATAATATGTCAAATGTCCATATGCCAATTTTTGTATACCAAGTGACATGGAATCCTGTTATCATCATAATATTCGTCTTGATCATCACTGTCATCATAATATTAATCTTGATCATCAGTGTCATCATCATAATATTCATATTCATCAACACTGTCATCATCATAATATTCATCTTGATCATCACTGTCATCATTGTCATCTTAATATTAATCTTGCTCATCACTGTCATCACAGTATTAATCTTGATCATCAGTGTCATAATATTCATCTTCATCAACACTGTCATCATCATAATATTCATCTTCATCAACACTGTCATCATCATAATACTCATCTTGATCATCTCTGTCATCATTGTCATCATAATATTAATCTTGATCATCACTGTCATCACAATATTAATCTTGATCATCACTGCCATAATACTCATCTTCGTGAACACTGTCATCATCATAATATTCATCTTCATCATCACTGTCATCATAATATTAATCTTGATCATCACTGTCATCACAATATTAATCTTGATCATCACTGCCATAATATTCATCTTCATCAACACTGTCATCATCATAATATTCATCTTGATCATCACTGTCATCATTATATTAATCTTGATCATTACTGTCATCACAATATTAATCTTGATCATCACTGCCATAATATTCATCTTCATCAACACTGTCATCATAATATTCATCTTGATCATCATTGTTATCATTGTCATAATATTCATCTTGATCAACACTATCATCATCATAATATTCATCCTGATCATCATTGTCATAATGATATTGATCTTGATCAACATTGTCATCACCATAATATTCATCTTGATCAACACTGTAATCATTATAATATTCATCTTGATCATCATTGTCACCATGATATTCATCTCGATCATCAGTCATCATTGTCAACATAATATTCATCACTGTCATCACTTTATAATTAGACTACTGTATATTAAATTAACAGTGACATGACGTTTTGCAATCACAAAACTGATTAAGTTTCTTAAGTTTTACTACACATATTATGTAATTATATATAAAATTTTTACAAATAAAAGAGCCAGGTTTCTACGGAAAAGAAATTCATACTTGTTTCCCATTATCACAAAATATGTTAACACGATAAAAAAACAATCGCTTTTGATATTGTATACATACGGTAACTAAGCAACGGGTTTGGCGTCGTTACCATAGTAATGAGACGAAGGCCAGAATAGTTTGCGCAAATGACTTTTTAGGGCGGTAGCATCAATTTAAAACAAAGAGCGAGATAAAGTGACACAGATCTGATTTATCGAAACAATTAAAAGCGCAACATTGAGCAAAAACTAATTGAAAACTGTGACGTGCAATTCTAATGAGACCAAAAAAAAAAAAATCCGCTGCGAGCTGAGACTGGTGATAATTTATTGCTTCTGTTTGTTATAGCAGGCACAACAGTTTTAATTTTTCGCATTTTCGAATGTCATTTTTTTTCAGCTATATAAAAGCACATCTAGATAAATGAAGCAGTATTAATGACTGCAGGACTTCAAATAGCAATTAACGGCCCAGTTTTTAGAGGTTCGTGTTCATGTATCATGCAGACCAGCACAGTATTAATCATTTCAGAATAATCAAAGTCCCGAGACCCTTACTTCAATAACTAACTGGTCATCTTTTTATTTATACTTCTTGCATAAGATTATCGTTCATATTTTCACATTCTTTTACTTACACGTTATTCCCAACCTTCTTTCTTTCCCTAATATTTGGTTTCTTTCAAATTTCCTAATGTAAAAAATATTATATGTAAAAATACCTATGTAGGCCTACTTAATTCAGTAGCTTAAAGCGTTCATATGTTTTCAATTTCTTATTCGAGAAAATATAAATGTAAATATAAAAATTTGAAATTTATCCTTTAAAAAAGTGCAAAAATTCAAATATATTAGACTAACAGTAACAATATAAATGACACTCGGGAGGAAATTAACGCAGAATATTAAATGCCTGTTATTATTCGGTTGAGAAGCTTTTGTCATCTAGTCTGCTTTCAAAACTGAAAGTTAGAATTTATAAAACAGTTATATTACCGGTTGTTCTCTATGGTTGTGAAACTTGGACTCTCACTTTGAGAGAGGAACAGAGGTTAAGGGTGTTTGAGAATAAGATGCCTAGGAAAATATTTGGGGCTAAGGGGGATGAAGTTACAGGAGAATGGAGAAAGTTACACAACGCAGAACTGCAAGCATTGTATTCTTCACCTGACATAATTAGGAACATTAAATCCAGACGTTTGAGATGGGCAGGGCATGTAGCACGTATGGGCGAATCCAGAAATGCATATAGAGTGTTAGTTGGAAGACGTGAAGGAAAAAGACCTTTGGTGAGGTCGAGGCGTAGATGGGAAGATAATATTAAAATGGATTTGAGGGAGGTGGGATATGATGATAGAGACTGGATTAATCTTGCTCAGGATAGGAATCGATGGCGGGCTTATGTGAGGGCGGCAATGAACCCCCGGGTTCTCTAAAAGCTATTTGTAAGTTATTTAATTCAGTACCTAACTCAAATAGATTACGTTCACGTGCTTTTATTTTCTCTCTTTGTTACCATAGTAAAGCCATTGTTGTCAAACTTAATATTTGTGTTGTTTAATTCAGTAACTCAAAAAGATTACGTTCACGTGCTTTCATTTTCTCTCATTATTACGATAGTAAAGTCATTGTTGTTAAACTTAATATTTCTGTTGTTTAATTCAGTAACTGAAGAACATTACGTTCACGTGCTTTTATTTTCTCTCATTATTACCATAGTAAAGTCATTGTTGTTAAACTTATATTTCTGTTGTTTAATTCAGTAACTGAAGAACATTACGTTCACGTGTTTTTATTTTCTCTCTTTGTTACCATAGTAAAGTCATTGTTGTTAAACTTAATATTTCTGTTGTTTAATTCAGTAACTGAAGAACATTACGTTCACGTGTTTTTATTTTCTCTCATTATTACCATAGTAAAGTCATTGTTGTTAAACTTATATTTCTGTTGTTTAATTCAGTAACTGAAGAACATTACGTTCACGTGTTTTTATTTTCTCTCTTTGTTACCATAGTAAAGTCATTGTTGTTAAACTTAATATTTCTGTTGTTTAATTCAGTAACTGAAGAACATTACGTTCACGTGTTTTTATTTTCTCTCTTTGTTACCATAGTAAAGTCATTGTTGTTAAACTTAATATTTCTGTTGTTTAATTCAGTAACTGAAGAACATTACGTTCACGTGCTTTTATTTTCTCTCTTTGTTACCATAGTAAAGTCATTGTTGTTAAACTTAATATTTCTGTTGTTTAATTCAGTAACTGAAGAACATTACGTTCACGTGTTTTTATTTTCTCTCTTTGTTACCATAGTAAAGTCATTGTTGTTAAACTTAATTATATTTCTGTTGTTTAATTCAGTAACTGAAGAACATTACGTTCACGTGTTTTTATTTTCTCTCTTTGTTACCATAGTAAAGTCATTGTTGTTAAACTTAATATTTCTGTTGTTTAATTCAGTAACTGAAGAACATTACGTTCACGTGTTTTTATTTTCTCTCTTTGTTACCATAGTAAAGTCATTGTTGTTAAACTTAATATTTCTGTTGTTTAATTCAGTAACTGAAGAACATTACGTTCATTATTACCATAGTAAAGTGTTTTTATATTTCTGTTGTTTTTCAGTAACTCATTACGTTCACGTGTTTTTATTTTTCTCTTTGTTACCATAGTAAAGTCATTGTTGTTAAACTTAATATTTCTGTTGTTTAATTCAGTAACTGAAGAACATTACGTTCACGTGTTTTTATTTTCTCTCTTTGTTACCATAGTAAAGTCATTGTTGTTAAACTTAATATTTCTGTTGTTTAATTCAGTAACTGAAGAACATTACGTTCACGTGTTTTTATTTTCTCTCTTTGTTACCATAGTAAAGTCATTGTTGTTAAACTTAATATTTCTGTTGTTTAATTCAGTAACTGAAGAACATTACGTTCACGTGTTTTTATTTTCTCTCTTTGTTACCATAGTAAAGTCATTGTTGTTAAACTTAATATTTCTGTTGTTTAATTCAGTAACTGAAGAACATTACGTTCACGTGTTTTTATTTTCTCTCTTTGTTACCATAGTAAAGTCATTGTTGTTAAACTTAATATTTCTGTTGTTTAATTCAGTAACTGAAGAACATTACGTTCACGTGTTTTTATTTTCTCTCTTTGTTACCATAGTAAAGTCATTGTTGTTAAACTTAATATTTCTGTTGTTTAATTCAGTAACTGAAGAACATTACGTTCTTTGTTACGTGTCATTGTTGTTTTTATTTTCTCTCTTTGTTACCATAGTAAAGTCATTGTTGTTAAACTTAATATTTCTGTTGTTTAATTCAGTAACTGAAGAACATTACGTTCACGTGTTTTTATTTTCTCTCTTTGTTACCATAGTAAAGTCATTGTTGTTAAACTTAATATTTCTGTTGTTTAATTCAGTAACTGAAGAACATTACGTTCTTTGTTACATAGTAAAGTGTTGTTAAACTTAATATTTCTGTTTTTAATTTTGAAGAACATTACGTTCACGTGTTTTTATTTTCTCTCTTTGTTACCATAGTAAAGTCATTGTTGTTAAACTTAATATTTCTGTTGTTTAATTCAGTAACTGAAGAACATTACGTTCACGTGTTTTTATTTTCTCTCTTTGTTACCATAGTAAAGTCATTGTTGTTAAACTTAATATTTCTGTTGTTTAATTCAGTAACTGAAGAACATTACGTTCACGTGTTTTTATTTTCTCTCTTTGTTACCATAGTAAAGTCATTGTTGTTAAACTTAATATTTCTGTTGTTTAATTCAGTAACTGAAGAACATTACGTTCACGTGTTTTTATTTTCTCTCTTTGTTACCATAGTAAAGTCATTGTTGTTAAACTTAATATTTCTGTTGTTTAATTCAGTAACTGAAGAACATTACGTTCACGTGTTTTTATTTTCTCTCTTTGTTACCATAGTAAAGTCATTGTTGTTAAACTTAATATTTCTGTTGTTTAATTCAGTAACTGAAGAACATTACGTTCACGTGTTTTTATTTTCTCTCTTTGTTACCATAGTAAAGTCATTGTTGTTAAACTTAATATTTCTGTTGTTTAATTCAGTAACTGAAGAACATTACGTTCACGTGTTTTTATTTTCTCTCATTGTTACCATAGTAAAGTCATTGTTGTTAAACTTAATATTTCTGTTGTTTAATTCAGTAACTGAAGAACATTACGTTCACGTGTTTTTATTTTTCTCTTTGTTACCATAGTAAAGTCATTGTTGTTAAACTTATTTTCTGTTGTTTAATTCAGTAACTGAAGAACATTACGTTCACGTGTTTTTATTTTCTCTCTTTGTTACCATAGTAAAGTCATTGTTGTTAAACTTATATTTCTGTTGTTTAATTCAGTAACTGAAGAACATTACGTTCACGTGTTTTTATTTTCTCTCTTTGTTACCATAGTAAAGTCATTGTTGTTAAACTTAATATTTCTGTTGTTTAATTCAGTAACTGAAGAACATTACGTTCACGTGTTTTTATTTTCTCTCTTTGTTACCATAGTAAAGTCATTGTTGTTAAACTTAATATTTCTGTTGTTTAATTCAGTAACTGAAGAACATTACGTTCACGTGTTTTTATTTTTTCTCTCATTACGTGTTTTTACCATAGTAAAGTCATTGTTGTTAAACTTAATATTTCTGTTGTTTAATTCAGTAACTGAAGAACATTACGTTCACGTGTTTTTATTTTCTCTCTTTGTTACCATAGTAAAGTCATTGTTGTTAAACTTAATATTTCTGTTGTTTAATTCAGTAACTGAAGAACATTACGTTCACGTGTTTTTATTTTCTCTCACGTGTTTTTGTTACCATAGTAAAGTCATTGTTGTTAAACTTAATATTTCTGTTGTTTAATTCAGTAACTGAAGAACATTACGTTCACGTGTTTTTATTTTCTCTCATTATTACCATAGTAAAGTCATTGTTGTTAAACTTATATTTCTGTTGTTTAATTCAGTAACTGAAGAACATTACGTTCACGTGTTTTTATTTTCTCTCTTTGTTACCATAGTAAAGTCATTGTTGTTAAACTTAATATTTCTGTTGTTTAATTCAGTAACTGAAGAACATTACGTTCACGTGCTTTTATTTTCTCTCATTATTACCATAGTAAAGTCATTGTTGTTAAACTTAATATTTCTGTTGTTTAATGCAGTAACTGAAGAACATTACGTTCACGTGTTTTTATTTTCTCTCATTATTACCATAGTAAAGTCATTGTTGTTAAACTTATATTTCTGTTGTTTAATTCAGTAACTGAAGAACATTACGTTCACGTGTTTTTATTTTCTCTCATTATTACCATAGTAAAGTCATTGTTGTTAAACTTATATTTCTGTTGTTTAATTCAGTAACTGAAGAACATTACGTTCACGTGTTTTTATTTTCTCTCTTTGTTACCATAGTAAAGTCATTGTTGTTAAACTTAATATTTCTGTTGTTTAATGCAGTAACTGAAGAACATTACGTTCACGTGTTTTTATTTTCTCTCTTTGTTACCATAGTAAAGTCATTGTTGTTAAACTTAATATTTCTGTTGTTTAATTCAGTAACTGAAGAACATTACGTTCACGTGCTTTTATTTTCTCTCATTATTACCATAGTAAAGTCATTGTTGTTAAACTTATATTTCTGTTGTTTAATTCAGTAACTGAAGAACATTACGTTCACGTGTTTTTATTTTCTCTCTTTGTTACCATAGTAAAGTCATTGTTGTTAAACTTAATATTTCTGTTGTTTAATGCAGTAACTGAAGAACATTACGTTCACGTGTTTTTATTTTCTCTCTTTGTTACCATAGTAAAGTCATTGTTGTTAAACTTAATATTTCTGTTGTTTAATTCAGTAACTGAAGAACATTACGTTCACGTGCTTTTATTTTCTCTCATTATTACCATAGTAAAGTCATTGTTGTTAAACTTATATTTCTGTTGTTTAATGCAGTAACTGAAGAACATTACGTTCACGTGTTTTTATTTTCTCTCTTTGTTACCATAGTAAAGTCATTGTTGTTAAACTTAATATTTCTGTTGTTTAATTCAGTAACTGAAGAACATTACGTTCACGTGCTTTTATTTTCTCTCATTATTACCATAGTAAAGTCATTGTTGTTAAACTTATATTTCTGTTGTTTAATTCAGTAACTGAAGAACATTACGTTCACGTGTTTTTATTTTCTCTCTTTGTTACCATAGTAAAGTCATTGTTGTTAAACTTAATATTTCTGTTGTTTAATTCAGTAACTGAAGAACATTACGTTCACGTGCTTTTATTTTCTCTCATTATTACCATAGTAAAGTCATTGTTGTTAAACTTATATTTCTGTTGTTTAATTCAGTAACTGAAGAACATTACGTTCACGTGTTTTTATTTTCTCTCTTTGTTACCATAGTAAAGTCATTGTTGTTAAACTTAATATTTCTGTTGTTTAATGCAGTAACTCAAAAAGATTACGTTCAAGTGCTTTTATTTTCTCTCTTTGTTACCATAGTAAAGTCATTGTTGTCAAACTTATATTTCTGTTGTTTAATTCAGTAACTGAAGAACATTACGTTCACGTGTTTTTATTTTCTCTCATTGTTGCCATAGTAAAATCATTGTTGTTGAAGTTATCATTTCTTTTGTTTAATTCAGTAACTCAAAAAGATTACGTTCAAGTGCTTTTATTTTCTCTCTTTGTTACCATAGTAAAGTCATTGTTGTTAAACTTATATTTCTGTTGTTTAATTCAGTAACTGAAGAACATTACGTTCATGTGTTTTTATTTTCTCTCGTTGTTGCCATAGTAAAGTCATTGTTTTTGAATTTATCATTTCTGATATTTAATTCAATAACTCAAAAAGATAAAGTTCACGTCTTTTTATTTTCTGTCTTCGTTGCCATAGTAAAGTCATTGTTGTTAAACTTATATTTCTGTTGTTTAATTCAGTAACTGAAAAACCTTACGTTCACGTGTTTTTATTTTCTCTCATTGTTGCCATAGTAAAATCATTGTTGTTGAAGTTATCATTTCTTTTGTTTAATTCAGTAACTCAAAAACATTACGTTAATGTGTTTTTATTTTCTTGTTTTAGAAAATATTGTAATTATGTATCATAATTTAATTTTGTTACATATGCCTTCTTCCTATTTCAGCGCAACATTCTACCTCTTTACACTACTGCTGTATTTTCTTTCCTTCTTTAAGCCCTGCTCCTTTCTTCATCCTTTTTTCTCTTTTTATCTGTGTACTGCCCACTTTTTCTCCTATAATCCTCTCGTTTATCTCCCCGCGTTCCTCTCAACCTCTGTCATTTTCTCTGTCGTCATCATAGCCATACCAATCAGACGGTCTCTCACAAGCTTAAAGAATCCCTAATAACTGCACAGCACGAAATGCTGTAATTTGCTAGGCCGGTACTCGTTACGAATATGAAGCAATTTCCCTGTTTCAACAAGAGAACAAAGATTAAAATCTAGAATTTATTTTTCCGCATGGGAAAACAGTGCCCTTAATTTGAGATGGGCTTAATTAAAATTGCAGCAGCTTCCTTTCTGCCTGATCAATATTTGCTCTCTTGAGCGGCAGACAAAGCAAAGGGACCCGCATGGAGGGAAGGTCACCACTAACGTGTAGAGATAAAGCAGGATTAGAAGATAATGTACAGGATGAGCTCAGAAAAGAACAAAACGTACAGAAAAATTATAATGAAAAATAAGTACAGACAACAACAAAAGGGATTGAATAAGCAAGAAATAAAGGGATTTAGGGAAGATAAGAAATGGAAACAACAGAAAAATGTAAGTAAATTAAGAATAACGGAAAGGAAACTTGAAAAATTGAGTAGAATGTGACAAGAAAGAAGAAACAAGGGGACAAAAAGAAGAAAATGTTAGGAAAATCAAAGAATAGATAAAGAGAAAGTAACAGATACATATACGGAAGGAATAGAAAAAAAAAGAAAAAGTCAAAGAATAAGATAAGAATAGGAAAATAAATGCAAATAAAAGAATGACAGAGAGTGGAGCGAAAAGAGAAACATGGAATTGAAAACTAAAGAGTGATTGAGTAATAAAAATATTACAATAAAAATAATATTCATTCATTAATAGTTTTCTACCCAAGGACAGGTCTTTCACTGCAAGCCCAGCATTCTCCAATCTTTCTTCTATTTTCTGCCTTCCTCTTAGTCTCCGCATATGATCCATATATCTTAATGTCGTCTGTCATCTGATATCTTCTTCTGCCCCGAACTCTTCTCCCGTTCACCATTCCTTCCAGTGCATCCTTCAGTAGGCAGTTTCTTCTTAGCCAGTGACCCAGCCAATTCCTTTTCCTCTTCCTGATCAGTTTCAGCATCATTCTTTCTTCACCCACTCGTTGCAACACGGCTTCATTTCTTATTCTGTCTGTCCATTTCACACGCTCCATTCTTCTCCATATCCACATTTCAAATGCTTCTAGTCGTTTCTATTCACTTCGTCGTAATGCTCATGTTTGTATCCCATACAATGCCACACTCCATACAAAGCACTTCACTAATCTCTTCCTTATTTTTTCTAGAGGACCATAGAAGATGCTCTTTTATCTATTAAAAGCTTCCTTTGCCATTCCTATCCATTAGATTAGATTAGATTAGATTAGATTAGATTAGATTAGATTAGATTAGATTAGTTTAAGCTAGATTAGAATACATTAGTTTAGGTTAGATTAGATTAAGTTACGTTAGATTAGATTAAGTGAAATTAGATTAGATTAAGTTAGATCAAGTCACATTAGGTTTGTTAGATTTGTTTATGTTAGATTAGATTAAGTTAGATTAGATTAAGTTAGATTAGATTAGATTAGTTTAAGCTAGATTAGAATACATTAGTTTAGGTTAGATTAGATTAAGTTACGTTAGATTAGATTAAGTGAAATTAGATTAGATTAAGTTAGACCAGGTCAGATTAGGTTTGTTAGATTTGTTTATGCTAGATTAGATTAAGTTAGATAAGGTTGGATTAGATTAGATTAGATTAGATTAGATTAGATTAGATTAGATTAGATTAGATTAGATTAGATTAGATTAGATTAGATTAATGTTAAGTTAAATTAAATGGGTTGGATTAGATTAAGTTAGATTAGATTATGTTAAGTTAGACTAGATTAGGTTAGGTTGGTTTATATTCGATAACATTTTGATCTGATTATATTAGATTAGATTAAATTAGATAAGATTCGATTAGACTATTTATTACATTCTATAAATTCAGGTGAACGCGTCAAGGTCACATGAATATAGAACAAGTGAGAATAATAAATAATAAGAACTTACACTCTAATATAGTACCCTCGCTCAATTAATACCCAGCCGCTGTCAAAACGGGCTTTTTTCTTTGAAGAGATAAGATAAAAGTTTGTTTGTTAATTAGTCATTCTCAGATACCGGCACAATCACAAGAAATGGTAACATGTCTGCCAATGATGCGTTAGCATTTTCAAATGACGTGCCCATGTTAACTCCACGTAGAGTATAAAACGACGTTGTCATATTTCGAGAAAATTTTAATTAAAAGTTATCTTATAGCTTAGAATTTATTCAATGTGGATGGTGTTTGTAGAAATCTATGTAGGCTATTGATTTCGGTATAAAAATAAATGTAACTACGGATAATCTTTACGAGGAAAACCTGACAACATCGCCTGACATTACAAGCATTGATACTTGCAAAAATAATTCAACTAAAAGTCTGTCGCTATTAATTTACATAGCCTGCTTAAAAAGTATCAGACTGCTAAACTAAGAAATACGTTTCGCATTTGTAATACGCAGCAGTTGCCTTGGAAACTGAATTACATTACCGAACAAAAGACAAACTAGTTTATTACTATATCAGTTTCCACAGACTATTAGCACAGTCTAGTATATACACTCACGAAGCTTGAGTTGTTGAGAGTACTAGGAACAATAGACAGTGCCGGTACTATTGTGATGGGGCGATAGTAGCGATCCTAGTGGTTAGCAACTATCTATGAATGCATATTCCCTACGTATTGAGCTTCGTGACTGTATAATATACTAGACTGTGCTATTCTACACCCACATCACACCTGTTTACCTAATACTGTGGCTTACAGCTAGCTGAAACTATCAACATTTTTATTTTGTTTAAAGCAGACTCTCTGCTGTAATTAGTTGCTCCTACACTTATGACGCCGCTTGGAAACTTCCCCTCAGGCGCCAAGTCTGCTGACAAAGCTGTGTTCACCCCCAACAGGAAGCCATCCCCTCCTGATTTATTTACCGCGCTACAACGCCTAAGTTTTGCACTTCATCTTCCGATTCCTCAACAACGGTCGGAAAGCAACAATTCTAATTGATCCGAGGGTGCAGACCGCAGAAACTACCCTCCAAAGATGGCGGTTGTTAAGGGTGTAACTTGTTGCAAAACAAAGTATTCTAAGGTTATGGTGCAACACAGATTTCTGTCTTGTCTATACAGGGTGTGTCAGATTTTGGAACAACTATTTCATGGATAAATGAAGAGTGTAAAAATTTTAAAAACTGGTTTCTATTCAATTACGTAACATTTTTTGCTATTCCTTTTAGGAATTACATAAAAGAAACTAATTTATAGAGTAAAAATTATTAAATCATCCAGCAACAAATTTTTACAGATTCCTTTCATCCATTAAAATAGCCACTATAATATTATTTGTTATGGAAGAATTACTATAACTTATTTTGTAAGCTAAGTTATTCAGAAACAAATTTAAATTAAAATGCATTTAAAACGTTCTTGAAGAAACAACGAAAAAATTCTATCCTGCTATATAATTCACTGTAACAACCATTAGCGACTACAGCGGACAAAGTCGCAGCTGAGTTTTTCTCGGGGTTCTTTCCGTTTCTCCATTGTAGGCAATAACAACATTACTTCTTCCCATTTGCCCTACTCTACCACTCTTCCAAACACTGGATGAAGTTGGTCTTGTGATATGTGGAGTTGCCAGAATGAAACCTGGATACAGACAGACCTTAGTACAGTCAACTAGTGCGACGATGTGCCTACTTACGGGCCAAGACTATGTTGGACGCAGCGCAGCTAACTCCTGACAATAATAATAATAATAATAATAATAATAATAATAATAATAATAATAATAATAATAATAATAATATTATTATTATTATTATTATTATTATTATTATTATTATTATATTTGGGCTAAGCGTGATGAAGTTACAGGAGAATGGAGAAAGTTACACAACACAGAACTGCACGCATTGTATTCTTCACCTGACATAATTAGGAACTTAAAATCCAGACGTTTGAGATGGGCAGGACATGTAGCACGTATGGGCGAATCCAGAAATGCATATAGAGTGTTAGTTGGGAGACCGGAGGGAAAAAGACCTTTAGGGAGGCCGAGACGTAGATGGGAGGATAATATTAAAATGGATTTGAGGGAGGTGGGGTATGATGGTAGAGACTGGATTAATCTTACTCAGGATAGGGACCAATGGCGGGCTTATGTGAGGGCGGCAATGAACCTTCGGGTTCCTTAAAAGCCATTTGTAAGTAAGTAAGTAATAATAATAATAATAATAATAATAATAATAATAATAATAATAATAATAATAATAATAATAATAATAAATAATAATAATATTATTATTATTATTATTATTATTATTATTATTATTATTATTATTATTACTTACTGGCTTTTAAGGAACCCGGAGGTTCATTGCCGTCCTTGCATAAGCCCGCCATCGGTCCCTATCCTGAGCAAGATTAATCCAGTCTCTACCATCATATCCCACCTCCCTCAAATCCATTTTAATATTATCCTCCCATCTACGTCTCCGGTCGACCAGGTTGGCAAGTTGGTATAGCGCTGGCCTTCTATACCCAAGGTTGCGGGTTCGATCCCGGGCCAGGTCGATGGCATTTAAGTGTGCTTAAATGCGACAGGCTCATATCAGTAGATTTACTGGCATGTAAAAGAACTCCTGCGGGACAAAATTCCGGCACATCCGGCGACGCTGATATAACCTCTGCAGTTGCGAGCGTCGTTAAATAAAAAAAATAAAAAACAAAATCTACGTCTCGGTCTCCCCAAAGGTTTTTTCTCACTCCGGCCTTCCAAATAACACTCTATATGCATTTCTCGATTCACCCATACGTGCTACATGCCCTGCCCATCTCAAACGTCTGGATTTAACGTTCCTAATTATGTCAGGTGAAGAATACAATGCGTGCAGTTCTGCGTTGTGTAACTTTCTCCATTCTCCTGTAACTTCATCCCTCTTAGCCCCAAATATCTTCCGAAGAACCTTATTCTCAAACACCCTTAACCTATGTTCCTCTCTCAGAGTGAGAGTCCAAGTTTCACAATCATACAGAACAACCGGTAATATAACTGTTTTATAAATTCTAACTTTCAGATTTTTTGACAGCAGACTGGATGATAAAAACTTCTCAACTGAATAATAACAGGCATTTCCCATATTTATTCTGCGTTTAATTTCCTCCCGAGTGTCATTTATATTTGTTATTGTTGCTTCAAGATAATTGAATTTTTCTACCTCTTCGAAGGATAAATCTCCAATTTTCATATTTCCATTTCATACTATTTTCTGGTCACGAGACATAATCATATACTTTGACTTTTCGAGGTTTACTTCCAAACCGATCGCTTTACTTGCTTCAAGTAAAATATCCGTGTTTTCCCTAATCGTTTCTGGCTTTTCTCCTAACATATTCACGTCATCCGCATAGACAAGAAACTGATGTAACCCGTTCAATAATAATAATAATAATAATAATAATAATAATAATAATAATAGATCTATTATTATTATATCTATTATTATTATTATTAGATCTATTATTATTATTATTATTACTAGATCTATTATTATTATTATTATTATTATTATTATTATTATTATTATTATTATTATTATTATTATTATTATTTAGTCAACTGTCCGAAGACAAGTCTGAACCACACAATTGATACCAACATGGTACCACTTATGAGGCAACTAAGCCAGGATATAATGGGGTAGGGTGGCCAGTTCCTTCCCCCCTCCATTTTATACATCCCCGATTAGCTACATATTACACTAATCAGATTTCAGATGTATACAAACAATTGTTCTTTCTTTAACATATATCGTCAACTGATATGTACGGCCTGATAATAGATGTACACTTAACGGCAAAAAGAATGGGCCGACTCTTGGTTGATAGAAATGCTAAGGTCTATCGCGCGGTTCACTCGTGTAAACGCAACGCAATGCCAGGCATTGCTGTGGTGTCTCTTCATTGAAAGTCGTTCGTCTACAATGTAGTTAACGTTACGAGCTGTGTGTGGCCCAGTGGTAAGACGTTTGATTTCCATACCAGAGGTAGTAAGTCCGTCTACTGTTACAGTGAAATTATTTATTACGGTATTATTATTATTTTTTTTTTTTAGTTTTTAATTAACTTATTAGTTTAAATATGAAATGACATTTGTTCATAAACTTAGTTATGCCTGCCTTGTAAAAATATTATTGCCCATCACCTGTAGGCTATTAATAGGCGAGACCTGGTCTGTATAAACAAAAAATACTTGTTGCACATCCTAAAAAATCGGACGCATATCAAACATAAATAGATAATTAAATAAACAAAAAAAAACAAACAATTTGTTAATATATTAACAAAAAGGGCCTGTTGTGGGGACTAGCATTTCGCCCACAAACCCGCCCCATCCCCAACTCGCGACGCTCACGCGACCCGACCTGTTAAGTCGTCCCACGAAGTGTTCATCGTAACGCTGGCCGTCCATACGATAAACTAGGGCAGGACCATCGTTGCTATTTACCTCGTCGGAGAAAATTACATTTCTCCAATCGAAGTCCTGCCGGAGAGTAGCATACGCTAGACGGTCCACGGCATCCTCCATTGTCAAAAGTTCTCTCCTCACAGCTCGTATACAAGACAACCGGCACACTTAAATGCTATCGACCTGGCCCGGGATCGAACCCGCAACCTCGCGCATAGAATGCCAGCGCTATACCAACTGAGCCAACCAGGCCGACTGTATGTATGTATGTATTTATTTTTTTTGTATGTATGTATGTATGCTATGTTATGTTTATTGTTATGTTTTATTTAACGACGTTTGCAAATGCCGAGGTCATATCAGCGTCCGGAATTTTGTCCCGCAGGAGTTCTTTTACATGCCAGTTAATCTACTGACACGAACCTGTCGCATTTAACCACACTTAAATGCTATCGACCTAGCCCGGGATCGAACCCGCAACCTCGGGCATAGAAGGCCAGCGCTATACCAACTGAGCCAACCAGGCCGTATGTATGTATGTATGTATGTATGTATGTATGTATGTATGTATGTATGTATGTATGTATGTATGTATGTATGTATGTATGTATTTTTATTTTTTTATTTTACTTGGTTATTTAACGACGCTGTATCAACTAAGAAATTATTTAGCGTCGATGGAAGTGGCGAAATGATATTTGGCGATATTAGGCCGAGGATTCGCCATAGATTACCTGACATTTGCCTTATGGTTGGGGAAAACCTCGGAAAAAAATCCAACCAGGTAATGAGCCCAAGCGGGAATCGAACCCGCGCCCGAATGTATGTATGTATGTATGCATGCATGCATGCATGCATGTACATACGTACGTATTTACAATGGAAAATTAGCCTTGGATCTTCGATATAAACAAAAGAGACGCGGTTGCCATAGGAAAGATTGTGATGTTTGATAAATGGTTACTTTATATTTGGTGACAAAATGGTTACTTCATTCTACACAAGTCTTTTTATAGCGTGATCGAAGGGACTAAAGAAATTATGTTACTAGAAACGAGTGTCGCTATGGACACAGTTTAATACAGTAAATAAAATAAAAGATGAATATTGCATATTTTGCATACTGCTATAGATGATTTCAGGTTTAAGAAAAAGCATTGGTTTCATAGGCCTTGCCTAGTAGATTGTACAAGCTGTGGTAAGCTGGCGTTTCTATGGCAACTGGTCATTTGATGGAATAGCCCCATATGCTCAATGCTTTTTTCTTATCGTGAAATCCTCTATATAATTATTGAATTTGTAGTTTTATATACGGCTACAAAATAGCACAATTTTTAAATAGGACTAATTTATATTGCCTATGTTACTTTTACATGTTGAAAAACAAAATACACTCCACTGGATTCTTTTCTTGTTTTGATAAATATTATAGACCCTAACATCTGAGAATTCGTTTTATGGAAATCACTTTGAGCATTTCGTATGAAGTCGACAAACAAGTATTCGTATCTCGGAAGATATTGATTTTAAGACCCGAGTTTATTAGACTTTTTCGGTTGTTTTGATGAATACTACAATATCTCATAATTTTTAATTTCTTAATGGCAATCGCATTGAGAATTTCCTAGTCTATTGATGACGATATTAATTTTAAAAGCCATATTTATTATACCTTAATTTCTTGTTTTTATCAATACTACTGCCTCTCAAAATATCGAAAACATTTTCAAACACCCTGTATATGCAGGCACGTTGCCTGATGGGTCTCGCAGCACTCCCATGTGCTACTGAACGCCCTCTTCTCGTGCCACATTGATCCTCTGTTAATATTTAAAGTTCCTCTCCTTTCCGACGCACGTACGTGTCTGGCATCCCATGAATATTAAACCACCTCGCAGGTGTGCGTACCTGCTGCACAAATAAATGTAGATAAATCACGGACTTTATCTGTGTAGCATCTGCACTGCCTGTACGGTGCAACCTCGTTATATGGCAGTTATGAATCCAGATAAATCGCGGACTTTACCGCCTACAGCTGTCCCATTTCTTTCTGTATATATCTTTGCTTGCTTAGTCTGCACTTGGTAGACAGCGCAAGCACGTTAAAACGCTACAGAAGTACAGATAAACAACTGAGTTTCTATTTCATATTTTTCTCCACAACTTCATGTTTAAAAGTTGCACCTGTTACACAGTAGATTTCTCCTATAACGATCTTCACTAGATAGGGCTTTCATTTCAAAACTCCCCAGTATAAATAACTATTTATTCATTCATTCATTCATTCATTCATTCATTCATTCATTCATTCATTCATTCATTCATTTATTTATTTAGTCCACACCTGTGGAGTAACGGTCAGCGCGTCTGGCCGCGAAACCAGGTGGCCCGGGTTCGAATCCCGGTCGAGGCAAGTTACCTGGTTGAGGTTTTCCGGGGTTTTCCCTCAACCCAATACGAGCAAATTCTGGGTCACTTTCGGTGCTGGACCCCGGACTCATTTCACCGGCATTATCACCTTCATATCATTCAGACGCTAAATAACCTAGATGTTGATACAGCGTCGTAAAATAACCCAATAAAATAAAAATAAAATTTATTTATTTATTTATTTATTATTATTTTATTCATTTATTTATTTATTACTTTATTCATTTATTTATTTATTATTTCATTTATGTATTTATGTATTCATTTACTTATTTATTTATATATATATTTATGTATTTATTTATTTATTTATTTATTTATTTATGAATTTATTTATTTATTTGTTTATTTACTCATTTCTTTTTCTATTTATTTATTTATTATTTTATTCATTTATTTATTTACTTATTTATTTTATTTTATTCATTTATTTATTTATCACTTTATTCATTTATTTATTTATTTATTATTTTATTTATGTATTTATTTATCTATTCATTTATTTATTTATTTATTTATTTATATACTTATTTATTTCTCTATTTATTTGGTTGTTTATTTACTCATTTTTTTCTGTTTATTTATTTTATTTACTTATTTCTTCATTATTTATTTATTTGTTTATTTATTTACTTATTTATTTATTCATTATTTATTTACTTGTTTGTGTCTTTGTTTATTAATTTACTTACTTATTTTATTTATTTATTTACTTATTTATTTATTCATTTTTATTTATTTATTTTATTTATTTACTTATTTATTTATTCATTATTTATTTATTTATTTTTATTTTACTTACTGATTTTATTTATTTATTTACTTGCCTATTGATTGATTGATCGATTTATTTATTTATTCATTCATTTACATATTTATTTATTTATTTATTTATTTACTTATTTATTTATTTTTGATTATTTATTTTTTATTTATTTATATTTATTTACTTATTTATTTATTATTTATTTACTTATTTTATATTTATTTATTTATTTACTTACGTATTTATTTAGTTACTTATTTACTTATATACTTATTTATTTTTTATTTTTTTATTTATTTACTTATTTATTTATTTTGATTTATTTATTTATTTGTAATTTATTTACTTACTTATTACCTTATTTTTTATTTATTTTTTCATTTATTTACTTATTTACTTATACATTCATTCATTCATTCATTCATTCATTCATTCATTCATTCACTTACTTACTTAGTTATTTATTTATTTATTTATTTATTTATTTATTTATTTATTTATTTATTTATTTTGCTAATAATTGTAACATAAAATAAAAAGACTCAGCAATTTGTATTTGAATTTGAATTCCCAAGTTTAAATGAAATATTATAAGATATATATAGTAGACCTTTCGATTGTTCGTTCATGTTTAAACACGCTATAACAATTCAACTATAAACTGAGGTATAGCTATGGCTGCATTTTCGATACAGCTGTTCCTAGATCTGAATTCCGGAGCAGAGCTGAACCCAAATCGCAGTTGCTGGCCGTAGGCCCCTCATCCAGAGACTTGTGCAGTCTTGACACCCACATGGACAGATGGCAGATCGATAGCGGCTCGCTCTAACGACTGAATTATTGACTAGCCGGCCAGGAAAAGACCGGGGGAGGGGGAGACGAGGACTTTCCATTCATTCGACGACGGTAATTATAGAACAAGTTTGACTCAATAAATGTGATATCAAACAGCCAATCATCAGACCTTACAGATCTGTGTGGTCGCTGGAACTTCCTTCATCCGCATTCTGATTACAATGTCCTAACTCTTCTATATAAAGAAGGAGGAAAGAAATGGCCACCCTATCCCATTATCTCCTGACCTAATTGACTCATAAGTGGTGCCTTGTTGCTATCACTTGTGAGGTTCAGACCTGTCTTCGGACAGTTGACTAAACAACAAACGACTATACAGGGTGTTAAAAAAGTATCCTATATTTTAGGAGGTGCTAGTATGCATCAAAACAAGAAAAATAATGGATCGGTGGAAGATGCCTCACTTTTTCTTCAACTGTAAATTTAAGATAATGTTTATTTAGTTTTGAATTTCATATTGAAATATCAAAGTCTGGAAGGTATTTTGAAAGTATATTTTTGGTACAAAACAGAAAACTACCTTGTTTATAGATACAGGTTTTCTTCTTGTCTGCACTGTAGGCAGTCGGATAAAATGGCAAATACAATTAACACGGTTACTGATATACGTATTTTGCCTGAACTTGGTTTGATACATGTATATAACAAAATTGACTTAATCTAAAGCTCATGGACACTTTCTCACTCGTTTATCACTACTTAGCAACGCAGTCATTGCATACTGCCGTATGCAAGACTTGTGAAATCACTTCTTGCACACAATGAATTCAATCCAGTACATTTTTTTTAGTCATCATTCTTTTTAGGCGGCCTTTAAGGGTACGGTAAAGAATCCCGTATGCTTGCGATGCTCTAAAACAGTTCATACCCTCTGTTATAACATGTTCCATCGCAAGTTGAAGACTGTCCTCAATCCACTGACTTCTATGAGAGGATCTTACGTAATGTTTACACATTCCCTGCAAGAAAACAAAAAATTAAACTCTTGCAAAAATTTGCCATCTTAACCCGAAAAAAATTGACCATCTTCCCCAAGTATCGGGGTAAGATGCTTAGTGCTGTGACGTAACCTAAGATGGCGGAACAAGGTCGTTGGTTGTTAACAATACAAACTTTAGAACCTTTACTACAATATCCATTACAAAGGTTTGAGAGTTATTACGAAATCAAGGATGTATTAAAATTTTAACATACCTTCGCAATTATTTTATAGCAGAAAAATGTGCTGTTTTCTTGCTTTCCTTCTTCTGACAACAAGAACACGTGGCAAAATGAGTTAGCTTCCACTCTACAGACATTCAACTGTCTCAGTGATCATGAAGACATGCGCGTGGCGTTCTCTCTTGGAAGAATGTGAAACTACAAAGAAATAAGCATCTTCCCCCGATAGTCTTCTCCACCCGATTCACTCTAATGTCTAATAAACATGGATCCTACAACACATACTTTGAGATCTGAACACTTGTTCATAGGAGGTGCTCAATGTGACGTCCGTTCATGGCAATGCATTCCTCTGCCCTTCGGCGTAAGGAATCACGCACTCTTTGAAATTTGTTTTAATACGTTAATAAGAAAGTCCCGATAATCAGCCCCAGTTAATCTCTGTGATAGCACGTATGACCCTATTAATCTATCGCCAAGAACTCCTGCCCATACGTTGGTTCAGAATCGGTGCTGATGCCTTGTTTCTTCAACTGCATGGGGATTTTCATCAGCCCACACATGCTGGTTACGAAAATTCACAACATCATCTCTTGTGAACCCCGCTCATATCCGGAACCAGACTTTTGTTTTCAGTATTCCTTGAGATGTATCATTATTCCACGCCAGGGGTGTCAACTACGGTATGATTATCTGGTAGTCTGCTGTATTGTAGGGCACAAAAATGCATTGCCATGAATGGACGTCACACTGAGCAACTCCTATGAACAAGTGTTCAGATCTCAGAAAGTATGTGTTGTAGGACCCATGTTTATTAGACATTATTTTCTTTTTTTGATGCATACTATCACCTCCTAAAATAATGGATACTTTTTAACACTTTGTAAAGGGGAGAGTTGGGTAGTATCGGACATCGGGTAATAGGCCTATCAGACAGTGAGTTTCTTTCATCTGCCACCAGATGATAGTACCTGAATGACATGGTTACGTTTCTGTGATGTCGCATACAGAAACGTAACCATGTCATTCAGGTACTACCTCCGGTGGTAGATGAAAGAAACGCACTGTCCGATATTACCCGATGTCCGATACTACCCAACTCTCCCCTAAAAACGTGCCAGAGTGACTTTTTATAAAAAAAATGTATCCTTGTTCTAGCAATAAATTATTATTATTATTATTATTATTATTATTATTATTATTATTATTATTATTATTATTATAAGGAATACGCTACTGGACCTAACTGACAGCTGTGAGCAGTATAGGATGAAGATAAATACCAACAAGACGAAGACCATGGTTATCGGAAGAAAAATAAAGAAGGTAAACGTGCGAATACTAAATGAGGCAGTAGAGCAAGTGGACAGCTTCAAATACTTGGGATGTACTATAAGCAGTAACATGAGCTGCTGCCAGGAAGTCAAAAGGAGGATAGCAATGGCAAAGGAGTATTTTACTAGAAAAAAGAGCATCTTCTGCGGACCTCTGGAAAAAGAACTAAGGCAGAGACTAGTGAAATGCTTTGTGTGGAGTGCACAATTGTAATGGGCACTAATATAGACGTTACGACGAAGTGAAGAGAAGCGAAAGGAAGCATTTGAAATGTGGATATGGAGAAGAATGGAGCGTGTGAAATGGACAGACAGAATAAGAAATGAAGCTGTGTTGGAAAGAGCGGGTGAAGAAAGAATGATGCTGAAACTCATCAGAAAGAGAAAAAGGAATTGGCTGGGTCACTGGCTGAGAAGAAACTGCCTTCTGAAGGATGCACTGGAAGGAATGGTGAACGGCAGAAGAGTTCGGGGCAGAAGAAGATATCAGATGATAGACAACATTAAGATATATGCATCATATGCGGAGACTAAGAGGAAGGCAGAAAATAGGAAAGATGGAGATGATGGGTTTGCAGTGAAAGACCTCCTCTTGGGCAGAACACTACAGATGAATTAAATAATGAATGAATGATTATTATTATTATTATTATTATTATTATTATTAAAAGATAACGTATATGATTATGTCTCGTGACGGGAATCTTTACGAACCGGAAATGAAAAATTGGCAATTTATCCATTGAAGAGGTGGAAAAATTCAATTACCTGGGAGCAACAGTAACAAATATAAATGATACCAGGGAGGAAATTAAACGCAGAATAAATATGGCAAATGCCTGTTATTATTCGGTTGAGAAAACTTTTATCATCCAGTCTGCTGTCAAAAAATCTGAAAGTTAGAATTTATAGAACAGTTATATTACCGGTTGTTCTGTATGGTTGTGAAACTTGGACTCTCAATTTCAGAGAGGAATATAGGTTAAGGGTCTTTGAGAATAAGGTGCTTAGACAAATATTTGGGACTAAGAGGGATGAAGTTACAGGAGAATGGAGAAAGTTACACAACGCAGAATTGCACGCATTGTATTCTTCACCTGACATAATTAGGAACATTAAATCCAGACGTTTGAGATGGGCAGGGCATGTAGCACGTATGGGCGAATCCAGATAGGCATATAGAGTGTTAGTTGGGAGGCCGGATGGAAAAAGACCTTTGGGGAGGCCGAGACGTAGATGGGAGGATAATATTAAAATGGATTTGAGGGAGGTGGGATATGATAATAGAGGGTGGATTAATCTTGCACAGGATAGGGACCAATGGCGGGCTTATGTGAGGGCGGCAATGAACCTCCGGGTTTCTTGAAAGCCAGTAAGTAAATAAGTATTATTATTATACATCAGAAAACTCAAGTTTCCATGGCAACGCTAGGGATGTTGGTTGAAGACACAAATACTCGAAGAAATGCTGTACCAGACGGGGCCTTATTTCCCGTGCAGATATTCCCTTTCGCGGCTTTAAGAAGACTCTGAGAGGTCAGCGAACGGTAAAGCAATCAGCAGTGAGAGACATTATGTAGATTCTGGACTGTGTGACGTCATTGCACTGCTTTATGCAGCCAGTGTCCTGCAGATGGCTACGTGAGATCATTACTGAAACCATGGTTCATCTACCCATGCACAGACAAGAAGAGCAGCATGTGAAACAGGTGTTTATGCAAGAACTGCATTAAGCAGGACATACAGGATGTCCGAAGGGACTGCGTACAGCGTATCTTACTGTCTACGATGTAATTCTTTGTGGGAATTCATCGTGATACATTTCGGCGGTCCACACCTGTGGAGTAACGGTCAGCGCGTCTGGCCGCGAAAACAGGTGGCCCGGGTTCGAATCCCGGTCGGGGTAAGTTACCTGGTTGAGGTTTTTTCCGGGGGTTTCTCTCAACCCAACACGAGCAAATGCTGGATAACTTTCGGTGCTGGACCCCGGACTCAATTCACCGGCATTATCACCTACATTTCATTCAGACGATAAATAACTTGAGATGTTGATACAGCGTCGTAAAATAACCCAATAAAATAAAAAATGAAAATACATTTCGGCAAGCCGGATCTGTATTCCTTCGTACTTCCCCTAAAGCAGAGGCGGGCAAAATGTAAGGAGCAATTTGATGCAGCCCTGCATGACAACAAAATGAAATGGAGGGGAGAACAAGAAATACAGCACAGATATCTACGGATGGTCTTGTTTTTCGTTTGGTGGGTAGCCCGACTTCAAGGCGGTCACAGATTTTTTTTTGTGTTGCAACACACATTTTGCCCGTCTATCCCCTAAAGCAAGATCTTGTCCACATATTTTTTTCGTTCCCAAACATTATTCTTTCAACTTCCTTGATTAACTCAATTTTCTTCTCAAGGAAGGTCCTTCACTGCAAACTCAGCATTCTCCAATATTTCCTATTTTCCGCCTTCCTAAGAATTTATAAAACAGTTATATTACCGGTTGTTCTATATGGTTGTGTAAAACTTGGATTCTCACTTTGAGAGAGGAACAGAGATTAAGAGTGTTTGAGAATAAGGTACTTAGGAAAATATTTGGGGCTAAGAGGGATGAAGTTACAGGAGAATGGAGAAAGTTACACAACGTAGAACTGCACGCATTGTATTCTTCACCTGACATAATTAGGAACATTAAATCCAGACGTTTGAGATGGGCAGGGCATGTAGCACGTATGGGCGAATCCAGAAATGCATATAGAGTGTTAGTTGGGAGACCGGAGGGAAAAAAGGCCTTTGGGGAGGATGGAAGGATAATATTAAAATGGATTTGAGGGAGGTGGGATATAATAATAGGGACTGGATTAATCTTGCTCAGGATAGGGACCGATGGGGGGCTTATGTGAGGGCGGCAATGAACCTGCGGGTTCCTTAAAAGCCATTTGTATGTAAGTAAAATGATTTGATACTACTGAAAATGGAAAAAACAATTCTGCTATGAGAAGTAAAACCAAAGACTGTATATTGTTAGTTCCTTCATAGTTCCCTGCTCAGGGCCAGGTCTTTCACTGCAAACCCAGCATGCTGCAATCTTCCCTACTTTCCCCTTCCTCTTAGTCTCCGCATTGATCCATATATCTTAATGTTGTCTGATATCTTCTCCTGCCACGGATTTTTCTCCCGTTCACCATTCCTTCCAGTGCATCCTTCAGTAGGCAGTTTCTTCTCAGCCAGTGACCCGACCAATTCCTTTTTCTCTTTCTGATCAGTTTCAGCATCATTCTTTCTTCACCCGCTCTTTCCAACACAGCTTCATTTCTTATTCTGTCTGTCCACTTCACACGTTCCATTCTTCTCCATGTCACATTTCAAATGCTTCTATTTGTTTCTTTTCACTTCGTCGTAATGTCCATGTTTCTGCTTCAACAATTCCACACTCCACACCAAGGGCATACGCAAGAGGGGGTCGTTACCGGGTTTGAACCCCCTTTGAACTTGAAAAAAATGACATATTTAGATTTGAGTATTTTTTATTCATAATCGTTTTCCCCTCTCTAATTTTTCACTGTTAGAGTGACAAAATCTACATCGACATAAGGCATAGTCCTCCTACCGCTCTTTCAATATAATCCCTGTGCTTGGTGTTGCGGCATGTTCGAATTATAACAATGCTATCGTTTTTGTAGAGAAACCTACTGCCTATTACTTACCTTGTAATAAAATGAAATCGACACAAAATGAAATTTAACTTGTTCTTTGTTAAAAACTGAATGGCTGTGAAAAAATTACTTTTCAAAGATTCTATAAGGCTATTCATGAAAATATTCCATTAGAATATGGTATAACATTAATAAACATATCGTAAAAAATAATAATAATAATAATAATAATAATAATAATAATAATAATAATAATAATAATAATAATAATAATAATAATAATGCACAAAATTTAAAACATCGATTACGTAAATTGTACACAATTTTAATAATGACCCCCCTTTGACAAAATTCTCTGTACGCCACTGCTCCACACAAAGCACTTCATTAGTCTCTTCCTTAGTTCTTTTTCCAGAGGTCCGCAGAAGATGCTTCTTTTTCTATTAAAACCCTCCTTTGCCATTGCTATCCTCCTTTTGACTTCCTGGCAGCAGCTCATGTTACTGCTTATAGTACACCCCAAGTATTTGAAGCTGTCCACTTGCTCTACTGCCTTATTTCGAATTCTCATGTTTACCTTCTTTATTTTTCTTCCCATAACCATGGTCTTCGTCTTATTTGCATTTATCTTCATCCCATACTGCTCACAGCTGTCATTTAGCTCCAGTAGCATATCCCTTCGTATTGTCTCCTCTTTTGCTAACAACGCCATATCATCAGCAAATCTTACGCACTTTATTCTTCTTCCTCCTCCTATCACCCCTCCCATGTTCTGAAAACACATTTTATTGTTTTTTTATTTATTTTAATAGGTTATTTTACGACGCTTTATCAACATCTTAGGTTATTTAGCGTCTGAATGAGATGGTGATAATGCCGGTGAAATGAGTCCGGGGTTCTAAAGTTACCCGACATTTGCTCATATTGGGTTGAAGGAAAACCCAGGAATAAACCTCAACCAAGTAACTTGCCCCTATCGGGAATCGAACTCGGGTCATCTGGTTTCGCGGCCAGACGTTCTAATCGTCTCTCCACAGGTATGGACATTTTGTTTCGCCGGAAATTAGACTTAACGCAATATTCAAAACAAGAATTAGGCTATGTGGGATCGCCATCAATCCAACGCCGGACAGTCATAAGTGGTGCCCTGTTTTTGTAAAAGAAGATTAAGGTCCCTGAGCCAAATAACGCCAAGTATACCTTTAACGCTACCCTATTAAAATTTGTTAACGACACAAGTTTTCGGTAGTGCACTACTGTAGCCTGCATTCGCTTGCAATCTAGTGATGAAATGAGTTACTAGCTGTCCGCTGACATTTACGAGTGACATTATATTCCATCATTTTCCTGTTGTGTGTTCATAGTGAATGGCTGTTCTTATATCAAGGTAAGAGGCAATATTTTATTTTGTGTGTTGAGCATATAATAACTATATTAAACTATTTATTTTCGTGATGCTTAAACATTCTTCCATGTATAGAAAATAGAGATGGGTAAAAAATAACACAACAGTTATTTTGGAACTGTTCCGGTCTCGGAACTGTTGCAAAAATGAACAGTAGGTCGGAACCTCCTGTTCCGAAATAACAGTGTTCCGACTCCGAGCTGCTCACTTGCCAACTGTTGCGGGCTCGCAGTACCGCGTGGCACAAGGTATGTTCCGACTCCCTCGGAACTGTTGCAAAAATGAACAGTAGGTCGGAACCTCCTGTTCCGAAATAACAGTGTTCCGACTCCGAGATGCTCACTTGCCCAGCTGTTGCGGGCTCGCAGTACCGCGTTGCACAAGGTATGTTCCGACTCCGAGATAACAGTCGGAACGTCGGAGCTTGTTCCGATGAACCAACGACAGCTGCAGTTACACTGTACTTGAAACTCTCACGTGGTTGGAGGGGGCGCATGGACATTGAAATCCTTGCGGTGGCGCGAACTTTAATATCAACATTTGTAAGACTGGCCAATCATCTGTAATGTTATAGTAAGTATTCAATAATCTGTAATATTGATTCCCGCTTTATGGTTTATTTCACCATTAGTTGACTAATTCTGTTTTATAAACATTCTACAAAGTCATAAAGTACGCATACTATTATTAATTCATTGATCAGCTGATTCTATACAAAGGTTAAAGTCGTAAATGGTAATGAGTGGTTTAGTTACAATGTCTGTATGTCGTTTGTTGAGGTTAAGTCTGACAAGCACAAGTTTTTGTGCTATCTTCTCTGTTATCAAAGAACGACAAAAATGTTGTAGCATTATTTGTTGAAACTACCCATATAAGTACTGATTTGGAGAGCGAGGTTTAATGCGAAGTTTAAATTACACTTTGGTAAAGATGCGATTCCAACATTTTACTAACCCACTGCGGGGTTTCCAGGTTTCAGTACTGCCAATATATATATTTTTATTTATGAAATTGTAATATTTATTATTATTATTATTATTATTATTATTATTATTATTATTATTATTATTATTATTATTATTATTATTATTATAACTGTGCATTAAGAAAAGTAAAAATAAAAATTAATGATTTGTTTTTTTATTATGTAATAGAGAGAACAGAAATTACATACCATATGTTTTAAATGTTATGTTATTTTTTTTTAGTTGGCTACCATGTCTTTATAACTTTATGTACGAAAACAAAGTGTTGTATTCTGTCCTTGTAGTCAACAGCTGTGTAATTACTAACATTAAGCTTTTGAGTTCTGCCCGCATGCACAGCAATTTTCCAAAATCGATTCGAATGTGCATTGCAGTGCCATCTATAGATAAGAATGTGTACTATGTCATGCCTATGAGTGCTCCAGTGTGAGCTGCATGGTGTTATTTGTCTATGGTGAAGAGGGAGGGTACTGTACCGTTCGTTTGAACGACTCCGACTCATCACCACTGGTGACTGTTATTTCGGAACTGTTATTTGGAACATAGTATTTTTTCGGAACCGGAACCGTCGGAACTGTTCCGGGAAAAGAACAACTTCGCCCATCACTAATAGAAAATATTTGCTATCTATAAAATTTGAAAATGTTAGAGAAACAGGCATGTCATGTTATCAAGCACTCAGTAGCGCTTTAACGCCATGTGGCTTTAAAGGTCGACAGACAAAATTTTAGGTTATGTTAGTACTAAGGATGACAGTACAGCATCAGTGTGAAAACATCAGGAAAATCACTAAGCTTTCAACTTACAAATGTTCAGAATGTGCAGTGATGATATTGGTTCAATTGTTTATCGAACTCTTATTTTTTATTTATTTATTATTTTTTTTTTTTTTTACATACCGTAACTTAATTTTTTTGTTTTACTTATTGGAAAACATTCATATTAAACTAAGGTAAATGCTTTTGTGTTTAATAACTTTCTACTGTGTCACATTGTCTCTTTTTTTTTAAAGTAAGGAGTCACTGGAAAACATATTTTCCTAATCCATCTGGTGTTTCAGTTTCAGATCGAGAATCTTTCATTAGTATTGAGTGATTTTGTATCTTTTATTAACAGAAACTCAAATTTAGTCGCTTAGTTAAATTTGTGTTGCTTAGGAAAAATAATGCATTAACAATTATAAGTGTATAGGTTACTAGAAAATAGGTGGCGTTAATTGGACAACCTGTTCCTAATAACGCCAGTTTACAAAGTTTTCCTATTTGAGTTCTAATTCTTGTTCGGTATATAATATATCCATTTTCGTTATGCTATTTTGTAAAGATAAGATTACAGTTTCTATTTCATAATTTTCGTGTTTGTACATAACTTATTTCCAGAGCAAAAGTGACTGAAGTGTTAAAGTGGCGTTATTTGGTACGTGTACCTTACAGTATAATGAAACTGGCTTTGTAGAGAGTTTTCGTGAAGTGAAGAAGCAAAAATGCAAAAACCCCGAGAAAAATCTTCACAGTCTTGGGATTGCTATCACAAATAATTTCCGGGACACAAAAAAATCTTCCAGGCAATGCAAATAAGGGTAAATACACTGATTTAAAAGGTCATTACATTGAAATAAACGGCGTTAATCAAATACCATCATTTTTCTGTGTTGTATTCTTCAATGCATCGTAAATCTCAACTATGTTATCCCTATAACGCGAGTATACTTTGTTTCTAACAAGAAACTTTTCGACTTCAGACAGTTTCATGTTCGCCATCGATTGTATAACTTCCTGTGTAATACAGGTATGAATTTGTCATGGACAGCAACCTTCTCAAAGTTATAGAACTCTCTTGCATTAATTGAGGGCAGGCAAGGGTAAAACGCTGGCATATGCATTTCGCTAGTTAATAACTTTACAGCCATCTAAGCGTTCCATGTTGTACAGCTCGTTACCTAGCAACACTGCCAGCGATGCTGCTGCAATCTTTTGTTCTGATTTCCAGCTACTCTAGAAATAAAAGACGGGGAAATCTTTTTACAGCATTGTTGACCTTCTTTGCCTGTGGTAATATGTGGAACACTGCTATGCAAAAATAAATGACGACACACGCAAATATGAACAAAATTAATTAAATCTGCATTTCAGATATGCAACTATAATTAATATAATTATATTAAAATATACTGCACACCAAGGGAAGTATCTTATTTTCTATTCTGTATTAAAAAGAAAACTTTTGCTCTCTCGAGATAATCTCTTCGCATATTATACCAAACAGTACAGAAACAGTTGAATGCAAACATAAACAAAAGACGAATGTTTTGAGACTAGTTGTGATATAATTGTAAAAAGGGAGTATTTATTGTTTGTTTTAAGTTTATTTAAGTAACGTGTGGTGTATTTTTAGATAAAAATTATATTTACCAACGCTGAAAAAAACATGATTCTCCTGTATGGTGAATGTAGAAAAAAATGCAATGTTATTTTGCGGTTAAATTATTGTCCATTTATTCTGATTTGTTGATGATATGGCGTTGTTAGCAGAAGAGGTGATGATACTAAGAAATGTGCTACTGGAAGTAAATGACAGCTGTGAGCAGTATGGGATGAAGATAAATGCTAAAAAAAGACGAAGATTATGGTTCGGAGGAAAAATTCCAAAATAGCAATGGAAAATTTTAATAGAAAAAGGAGCATCTTCTGCGGACCTCTGGATAAAGAACTAAAGAAGAGACTAGTGAAGTGCTTTATGTGGAGTGTGGCATTGTATGGGACACAAACATGGGCATTACGACGAAGTGAAGAGAAACGAATAGAAGCATTTGAAATGTGGATATGGAGAAGAATGGAGCGTGTGAAGTGGATGGACAGAATAAGAAATGAAGCTGTGTTGAAAAGAGTGAGTGAAGAAAGAATGATGCTGAAACTGATCAGGAAGAGGGAAAGGAATTGGTTGGGTCACTGGCTGAGAAGAAACTGCCTACTGAAAGATGCACTGGAAGGAATGGTGAATGGGAGAAGAGCTGAGGGCGGAAGATGGTATCAGATGATAGATAACATTAAAATATATGGATAGTATCCGGAGACGAATAGGATGGCAGGAAATGGAGAAGATTACAGAATACCGGGTTTGCAGTGAAAGACTTGTCCTTGAGCAGAAAACTGTGAATGAGTGAATACTATTAATGAATTGTAAGGTGTTAATATTTAGAGCTGAATTAAACAAAATAACAACGTAAGAACATGGCCAGTCGTTCTCTGTTACTATAACTACAGTGGAACAAAATAACATCAGCACTCTCTATCATTTGTTTTGCATCATACAGACATTTCATCCGAATGATAACAGTTGAACGGCGATTTTAGTTAACTATTTACACTAGAAACATGTGGTAAACGTTATTGTTGTTATTATTATTATTATTATTATTATTATTATTATTATTATTATATTTAGTTTAATTTATGTTACATTTATAACTATTGTTGCATTAAAATAATAAGGTTTTGTGTTGATAATACATTTTTTATGATTAATATTAATCCTCTACAGGCTAGAATTTTTGAGCTCTTATGTGTCCTTAATACAGCGAAAATATATCGTCAGTATCAGTAATAGCAAAGGAGATATTTAAGGCAGTAATTTTAAGTGCCTCACCCTGTATTAAATAAAAAATAAAGGAATAATAGCCTAATAATTGATAATAATACAACACATAAATATCACACTCCTTATAAAAAATAATCAATTCACTAAGAATTAAAAAAAAACACGATAACACCCAAGTGACAGTAAAAACACTTCACACAATTACATGTAAGTCCGTAAAGGTTCTCTTTTTTGGCATGAGTGGAAAGGGCCAAAAAATAACTTACGAATATGTATTGTACAGTACAATGTTTTTTTTTTCTACGATAGCGTAAATTTACATTAAATAAATATTTCAAGTTGGAAAGGTTGTAAGATCACGATTTCACGGCCGTCTATACTCAGAACCAGTAAGAAATAAGTAACCATGGAACTACAGCCTGTTTTATTCATGATCACGATTTCACGGCCATCTAAACCGGCCATATAATCAACAAAGCGGTTAGAAAAAGTTGAAAGCTACATCTTGCTGCAATGAATAGCGTACAGAAGGGTTAATCAGATAGCGGGGCTATACGGATAATGTTAAGGTTTTTCGCATGCTCTGTGTCTACCGACGACGCCATATTGTCGTTTTTAGCTTCACAGTGAATGAAAGAGTGTTGTTAACGTTTGTGGTTAGTTTGGTGAGAATTCTCCTATCCTGAGACAAGCAACACGAATTATTCTAACGGACGGTAAGTAACAAACATCTCTAGTATATGCAGCATGTAATATTGTGGTCAGTGAACTTAAGCTTTATTTGCCTTCAAATACTAAATATCATATCGCTTTTATCTGTGATGGTGTCCATGGTATGTAACAGTTCGTGAGACTGGATGGTGAAGCTATCTCTTGCATTGTCCAGTAAGTAGATTCTCCTTGGTTATAGATAACTTACGGGGCTATTTGGACACATTTTCGTGAGGCTATATGGATAATAAATATATATATTTTATGCTCGACCATGCCGAAATGTAGTAATTATACACCTGGTAGCAGACCTTTAATGTATGTCATTAAAATACACCTACTCATTAAAGGTCAGATCTTTCAGCCAATGACGACTCAGGTTACAACTGTTCAGCCAATGACACGTCAGCTTTCAACCGTTATAAAACCGCAAGTATCGATTATTCTCGGATATGCAATCGAAAGAGAATTAGCGAAAAGTCACGGAGGCTGGAAATCCAATACTGTCGCAGAAGGTTATGTTCTGTTACTATAATAATTAGCGTTAATTGTAAATAGTATTCAAATAAATTCAATTTGTCATCTCGTTTTTCAATGTCTAATTTAATTTCAATGTTATCTCTGTAGGTTCTTATGGCCTAGCAAGGTCAATGTGAACATCTGTTCCTCGGAAAAAATCAATACTTTTGCGTCTGCGCACATCTCACAACATACGGGACATTGGTCAAGGTCAGATACAAAGAAAATTAATAATATCAAGTTAGAAATATGGCCGAGCATAAAAAGTCGTATGAAACTCGCCTATAATGGTAATAATTAAGAAGCTCGTATGAAAATTATGAAACTCGCTTGCGCTCGTTTCATAAATATCCATACTCGCTTCTTAATTACCTTCATTATAGGCTCGTTGCATAATGTACTATTTTATCTCGTGCATAATTAGGGGAAAGTTGCCGAATTTGGACCGTTGCCTAAATTGGACCCCAGTTGTATTTCCATATATAGAAGTATTTCAAACATTTCAGTTGGCACCACTGCTTGCTGAGCTGCCTAAGGTACTCATCTTGAAGTTCAGTGAGCTGCAGACATCTTAGCGAATAGGATTGCCGTTAACGTGTTTTGGTGTTCTCTGTTACAATTTTTACGCTACGGATCTTAAGCTTCTATATACAGTAGGAGTAAGTAATAACAATTTCTATACTATACGTTACAAGTATTTTTCATTAGCTACTATCTGCGTGTTTTAAAACTAGTTTTTAATTTCATGTGTTTGTTTAGTGTTGTCTGTTTGCATAAGTGAACAAGTTGCCTAGGTTGGACCTCTGCGCGTTGCCTGGATTGGACTGGTCCAATTTAGGAAACTGTTAGTATTTCTTTTCAACATGAATATAAAGCATTATATTATGGTGAACGTTAAGAAAAAGTAGTATATTGGGGGATTCTGTGCCTTTATGTTTCCAAGATATCAAAAAGGGGAACCTACCAGAAATGAAATGATACTTTGAAGATGGCGGTAGCAGCATAAAGAAATGGTGACTATGGACTCAACGAGCGTGCTCGCGTGTATGGAGTGCCAGAGGGACAGTGTTATCCAGTTTTCCGACCTGCTGAAAAAAACTGTCGATGAGAATGGTATCACAGCAAATACTGTGTTCAACATTGACGAATGTGGATTTACAACGGTGCAAAAGAGGCAACAGAAAGTTATAGCTCAGAAAGAGAAACACCAAGTTGGAGCCGTAAGTGGTGAAAGAGGTGTAAACATCACAGTAGTCTGTGTTGTCAATGCTTTATATTGCCACTGGTAACTTTGAAAGGCAAGAGGAAATCATGTCACATTTTTATTTTTTATGTCTACGTTTCCTTAATCACAGGAGTTTCCTAGCCAAACAGGGACTTTCCAATTCTATGTAACATTTTTGCACTTTTTTTTTTACTTTTCTATGAGTCTTCCTCTGATTTTGAAATAGGCTATGTAACCGAGACAACCAACTAATGTAAAACTAATTCAGTGCAAAGAGAAATATTCTGAGTGTAACAATCTGCTTGAATGCAATAGTGTTTCTGTAATTAATTTATCTTGTTTTTCTTTAATTTTTCATTGAAATTCAGAGAATTATTGTTTAACTTCTTTCACAAAATGTTAATATCTGACATATTTTTTTAGTAGGTTATTTTACGACGCTTTATCAACATCTTAGGTTATTTAGCGTCTGAATGAGATGAAGGTGACAATGCCGGTGAAATGAGTCCGGGGTCCAACACCGAAAGTTACCTAGCATTTGCTCATATTGGGTTGAGGGAAAACCCCGGAAAAAACCTCAACCAAGTAGCTTGCCCCGACCGGGAATCGAACCCGGGCCACCTGGTTTCGCGGCTAGACGTGCTAACCGTTACTCCACAGGTGTGGACGATATCTGACATATTTTTAACGTAAAATTAGGTGAATTAAAGATATTTATAATAAATACCCTATTTTTGCGAGGTCCAAATTGGGACACTATGAGTCCAAATTAGGCAACTGGTTTCCCAATTTGGACCATTTCCATGATTTTGGTTTTACCTTTTTATATTTATTACGAACTGTGTAATTTAAAATATAACACAACAGGATGAGAGTACATAGAATGTAGAATGTAGAAGAACATATTTTGATTTAATTTAATCATTATTAAAGACATGGGATTAAAAAACAAAAAAACTGGTCCAATATAGGCAACCTTCCCCTACTAAAAGTTACTTTCCATTAACGAATGAATATTTGTGACATTTCTCCAGCATTTCCAGGAACATTGTGCATCAGGAAAAGTTCTTCTGATTGTAGATGGTTATTCATTCCATGCAGCACTTTCTGCTCTTGAATACTGCCAGAACTTGTGATTTAAATGCTCACTTTACGCACTGAAAACAGTGGGTGAAATGCAGCTATACGCACTATCGCAGAAAAATAATGTTTCAGTCAGTCTGTGGAGAGACACCTCTGGGCCTCATCCACGGGTACAAAATCAGTTAACTCAGTCTGGTATCGATTCTGTTGCACTATACATTTATTTACAGGTTTAATTATCAACTCTTTCAATTACAAAGTTCATTCAGGGTGATAGGGTGGGATGGGGAAGGTTGATTACAGCTGGGCGCATATCGGAATTTGGAGAACAAAGCTTAAAGGTGCAAACCTGTTAGTTCGCTATGGGATGACCTAAAGGTTACCGTTCTTGTCTCTGGGACCAGGAATCGTGGGTTCAAACCCTGCTGAGAGCTCAAACGAATTATAAAATGAATCCAAGGTGTACGGGCTATTCCATCTCAAATCGACCGAAATATAGAGAAAATTGACCTTCTTAGCATATGGTTATTCCCACATACCAAGTTTCATTACACTGAACCGTATGCTTCAAAAGTTATTTAGGTGGTGCGGGACTTCTAACTAACTCTGTATATTGGTAAAAATAATAGCAGATAACCAGCAAAAGAGATAGGTATAAATTTATTATAAAAAAAAAGAAGTGGTCTCAAAACAGAGCTCTGGGGGACACCACATTTGAGTAATTTAAGTGTAGAGTCATTACTGCCGGTAAACACATTGATATCTGTCACATAGAAATGAGTTTGTAAGTTAATACTTGAGTTGTTAAAAGCATAAAAAGCAACCTTATTTATCAGAAGGTCATTATTTATACTAAAACCCTATTTACCGTGGAAAATACATTCTACAAATCAAGCATGACGGTTCTCAAAAGTTTCGTAGAAAACACATAAAAATAAAAATTGAACGAAATGGTTTCACAATTGAAAAAAACTCGATAATCTCATTATTGAGTTCTTAGTAAATGGTTATCCTCACATACCAAGTTTCATATCACTGAACCGTATGCTTCAAAAGTTATTTAGGTGGTGCGGGACTTTTAACTAACCCTATATATTGGTTAAAATAATAGCAAGATAACCAGCAAAAGAGATAGGTATAAATTTATTATAAAAAAAAAGAAGTGGTCTCAAAACAGAGCTCTGGGGGACACCACATTTGAGTAATTTAAGTGTAGAGTCATTACTGTCGGTAAACACATTGATATCTGTCACATAGAAATGAGTTTGTAAGTTAATACTTGAGTTGTTAAAAGCATAAAAAGCAACTTATTTATCAGAAGGTCATTATTTATACTAAAACCCTATTTACCGTGGAAAATACATTCTACAAATCAAGCGTGACGGTTCTCAAAAGTTTCTTAGAAAAGACATAAAAATAAAAATTGAACGAAATGGTTTCACAATAGAAAAAAACTCGGTAATACCATTATTGAGTTCTTAGTAAATGGTTATCCTCACATACCAAGTTTCATATCACTGAACCGTATGCTTCAAAAGTTATTTAGGTGGTGCGGGACTTTTAACTAACCCTGTATATTGGTTAAAATAATAGCAAGATAACCAGCAATAGAGATAGGTATAAATTTATTATAAAAAAAAGAAGTGGTCTCAAAACAGAGCTCTGGGGGACACCACATTTGAGTAATTTAAGTGTAGAGTCATTATTGCCGGTAAACACATTGATATCTGTCACATAGAAATGAGTTTGTAAGTTAATACTTGAGTTGTTAAAAGCATAAAAAGCAACCTTATTTATCAGAAGGTCATTATTTATACTAAAACCTATTTACCGTGGAAAATACATTCTACAAATCAAGCATGACGGTTCTCAAAAGTTTCGTAGAAAAGACATAAAAATAAAAATTGAACGAAATGGTTTCACAATTGAAAAAAACTCGATAATACCATTATTGAGTTCTTAGTAAATGGTTATCCTCACATACCAAGTTCCATATCACTGAACCGTATGCTTCAAAAGTTATTTAGGTGGTGCGGGACTTTTAACTAACCCTGTATACGTAAATAATTTGGTTTTATAAGTTGTTTAATTTTATTCGTTCAATATTTTTTATTGGGTTATTTTACGACGCTGTATCAACATCTAGGTTATTTAGCTTCTGAATGATATGAAGGTGATAATGCCGGTGAAATGAGTCCGGGGTCCAGCACCGAAAGTTACCCAGCATTTGCTCGTATTGGGTTGAGGGAAAACCCCGGAAAAAACCTCAACCAGGTAACTTGCCCCAACCAAGATTCGAACCCGGGCCACCTGGTTTCACAGCCAGACGCGCTGACCGTTACTCCACAGGTGTGGACTTCGTTGAATAATCTTATTAAATTTCACTAGTGGTTTCATCTTATTACCACAATTTCGTGAGCCCTTTGCACTCGTGTACTACTACAGAAGTATTTTTCATAGATTTTTGTAAATTCATTAAGGTACATATATTCACTATTTGAGGGCTATCTTCATTGGAAGGTACTTTCTAATAGCGTAAATAATTAATATAAATTCTATCTATAATTTAGGAGAAATTGCTGCATATAGACAAACAGCATCCCCAAAACATATTTTTGGTGTCAGAGGTTGTTATGACATTATTTCTACCAAAAGCTGGAAATGTAGTTTTTTTTTACATCATAACGCTCTCTGCAATGAAAAAAAAACACAGAATAGGATTTAAGATGTAATAGTAGTGTCCATTTTGTTGGAAGAGAGTGAAACAAGCGCTGATACACAAACATAACAAATAATAACATAAATGAAGTTTCTCATAGGTGTTAAAAGATATGCGGCACATTACAGAATTAGATGTGAAGCCACCAGGAACAGATTAAATACAGGAATAACAAATTATAAAATAATCCATTGATTAAAGTTCTCGTTAACACTTTGTTAAAAACATAAAATTTACACTGTCACACGTTAAAAGTGTTAAAATTGTATAAAAAGGTATTTACCTTCGACAGACGGCCCGTTTCGACGCTATTTGTCGTCTTCAGTGTCTCTTGAACCACTTTTAACGTGTGACAGTGTAAATTTTATGTTTATAAAATACCGTAATATTATACCTACGTTAAAAATCTGATGGATCACCTAACAAAAATAGGGAAAGAAAGACTTCATAAGGTAACATTCAATTACAAAATAACAAAGAAGCTGGAAAGTGTAACCCGGCCTTTCCCTTGAAGTGCAAGCCTAAAATTAATGGTGGTAATATATCAACAGAATGTAATACGGTACAAAATGTAAATAAATTGGCGTGTTATGTTTCTAGATTCCTTACTCCCTCAAGCAAATAAACGTCGTTGTATCAGTTTCCTTGGCAACGCTCATCTCTGTAACCGTTCTTCTTCTGTCTTACATCAGAGACTTCTGGTGGAAATTACGTAGTCCACGAAGTTGAAAGCAATTATAACAAACTTTGACGAAAGTTTCATTTCCCTGCATCAAATTTAAAGTTTGCTACGATTGTGTTGGCTCATCTACGAATGTTTATTGCAGGTCTATAATGATCCAACCCACGCTGAGAGTCATTTGATATCGTGAACTGCATTCAATAACATTATTTCGGACGATGAGATTGTCATAAACATGGCGGATCACCCAAATTCATGCAAACAAAAGACGCTAAAACAAAAGCTCAACGATAAAAGAAAGAACGACTGTTTGAAATGAAAATTAACAAATTTATAAACAATCGAAAAGAATTTATAATTGATACAAATTCATAAATAATCGATAGGAATCTATAAATACTCGTAAAGAGTACAAATCGATAAATAATCTGAACGCACCAATAAATACTCTGAACGAACCAATCAATAAATGGAACATTTCAATAAATTAAGCTTTAAGAGAAAGAATTAATACTCACTTACTTACTGGCTTTAGGAACCCGGAAGTTCATTGCCGCCCTCACATAAGCCCGCCATTGATCCCTATCCCGAGCAAGATTAATCCATTCTCTATCATCATATCCCACCTCCCTCAAATCCATTTTAATATTATCTTCCCATCTACGTCTCGGCCTCCCAAAAGGCCTTCTTCCCTCCGGCCTCCCAACTAACACTCTGTATGCATTTCTGGATTCGCCCATACGTGCTACATGCCCTGCCCATCTCAAACGTCTGGATTTAATGTTCCTAATTATGTCAGGTGAAGAATACAATGCGTGCAGTTCTGTGTTGTGTAACTTTCTCCATTCTCCTGTAACTTCATCCCTCTTAGCCACAAATATTTTCCTAAGCACCTTATTCTCAAACACCTTTAACCCTAAATTTCTTACATTATTTTCTAATTCATTTATCCAAATAGATTCAATTTTCATCGTTTGTAGGAATCTTAAACATTTTTCAAGATATCATTTTCTTCTTTCTCTACAATATAACCCAAAAATTTAATTTTCCTAAATAATATTGTTTCCCTACTATCCTCCATCCCCATTAAAAAGGAATCATATAAACAAATAAAGGGATAAATTAATAAATAAAGGAAACAAAATAAAAATAAACGGATGAATTAATAAATAAAGGGACAAATTAATAAATAAAGGAAACGAAATAAAAATAAAGGAAACGAAATAAAAATAAACGGATGAATTAATAAATAAAGGGACAACTTAATAAATAAAGGGACAAATTAATAAATAACGGAAACGAAATAAAAATAAGCCGATGAATTAATAAATGCAGGGACAAATTAATAAATAAAGGGACAAATTAATAAATAAAGGAAGCAAAATAAAAATAAACGGATGAATTAATAAATAAAGGGACAAATTAATAAATAAAGGGACAAATTAATAAATAAAGGAAACAAAATAAAAATAAACGGATGAATTAATAAAGAAAGGGACAAATCAATAATTAAAGGGAACAAAATAAAAATAAACGGATGAATTAATAAATAAAGGGACAAATTAATAAATAAAGGGACAAATTAATAAATAAAGGAAACAAAATAAAAATAAACGGATGAATTAATAAATAAAGGGACAAATTAATAAATAAAGGGAACAAAATAAAAATAAACGGATGAATTAATAAATAAAGGGACAAATTAATAAATAAAGGGACAAATTAATAAATAAAGGAAACAAAATAAAAATAAACGGATGAATTAATAAATAAAGGGACAAATTAATAAATAAAGGAAACAAAATAAAAATAAACGGATGAATTAATAAATCAAGGGACAAATTAATAAATAAAGGGAACAAAAAAAATAAAGGGATGAATTAATAAATAATGGGACAAATTAATAAATAAAGGAAACAAAATAAAAATAAACGGATGAATTAATAAATAAAGGGACAAATTAATAAATAAAGGGAACAAAAAAAATAAACGGATGAATTAATAAATAAAGGGACAAATTAATAAATAAAGGGACAAATTAATAAATAAAGGAAAGAAAATAAAAATAAACGGATGAATTAATAAATAAAGGGACAAATTAATAAATAAAGGGACAAATTAATAAATAAAGGAAACAAAATAAAAATAAACGGATGAATTAATAAATAAAGGGACAAATTAATAAATAAAGGGAACAAAAAAAAATAAACGGATGAATTAATAAATAAAGGGACAAATTAATAAATAAAGGGACAAATTAATAAATAAAGGAAAGAAAATAAAAATAAACGGATGAATTAATAAATAAAGGGACAAATTAATAAATAAAGGGAACAAAAAATAATAAACGGATGAATTAATAAATAAAGGGACAAATTAATAAATAAAGGGACAAATTAATAAATAAAGCAAACAAAATAAAAATAAACGGATGAATTAATAAATAAAGGGACAAATTAATAAATAAAGCAAACAAAATAAAAATAAACGGATGAATTAATAAATAAAGGGACAAATTAATAAATAAAGGGACAAATTAATAAATAAAGGAAACAAAATAAAAATAAACGGATGAATTAATAAATAAAGGGATAAATTAATAAATAAAGGGAACAAAATAAAAATAAACGGATGAATTAATAAATAAAGGGACAAATTAATAAATAAAGGGACAAATTAATAAATAAAGGAAACAAAATAAAAATAAACGGATGAATTAATAAATAAAGGGACAAATTAATAAAGAAAGGGAACAAAAAAAAAATAAACGGATGAATTAATAAATAAAGGGACAAATTAATAAATAAAGGGACAAATTAATAAATAAAGGAAAGAAAATAAAAATAAACGGATGAATTAATAAATAAAGGGACAAATTAATAAATAAAGGGACAAATTAATAAATAAAAGAAACAAAATAAAAATAAACGGATGAATTAATAAATAAAGGGATAAATTAATAAATAAAGGGAACAAAATAAAAATAAACGGATGAATTAATAAATAAAGGGACAAATTAATAAATAAAGGGACAAATTAATAAATAAAGGAAACAAAATAAAAATAAACGGATGAATTAATAAATAAAGGGACAAATTAATAAATAAAGGGAACAAAAAATAATAAACGAATGAATTAATAAATAAAGGGACAAATTAATAAATAAAGCAAACAAAATAAAAATAAACGGATGAATTAATAAATAAAGGGACAAATTAATAAATAAAGCAAACAAAATAAAAATAAACGGATGAATTAATAAATAAAGGGACAAATTAATAAATAAAGCAAACAAAATAAAAATAAACGGATGAATTAATAAATAAAGGGATAAATTAATAAATAAAGGGAACAAAATAAAAATAAACGGATGAATTAATAAATAAAGGGACAAATTAATAAATAAAGGGACAAATTAATAAATAAAGGAAACAAAATAAAAATAAACGGATGAATTAATAAATAAAGGGATAAATTAATAAATAAAGGGAACAAAATAAAAATAAACGGATGAATTAATAAATAAAGGGACAAATTAATAAATAAAGCAAACAAAATAAAAATAAACGGATGAATTAATAAATAAAGGGACAAATTAATAAATAAAGCAAACAAAATAAAAATAAACGGATGAATTAATAAATAAAGGGACAAATTAATAAATAAAGCAAACAAAATAAAAATAAACGGATGAATTAATAAATAAAGGGATAAATTAATAAATAAAGGGAACAAAATAAAAATAAACGGATGAATTAATAAATAAAGGGACAAATTAATAAATAAAGGGACAAATTAATAAATAAAGGAAACAAAATAAAAATAAACGGATGAATTAATAAATAAAGGGACAAATTAATAAAGAAAGGGACAAATTAATAAATAAAGGAAACAAAATAAAAATAAACGGATGAATTAATAAATAAAGGGACAAATTAATAAATAAAGGGACAAATTAATAAATAAAGGAAACAAAATAAAAATAAACGGATGAATTAATAAATAAAGGGACAAATTAATAAATAAAGAGACAAATTAATAAATAAAGGAAACAAAATAAAAATAAACGGATGAATTAATAAATAAAGGGACAAATTAATCGACAATGGGCTTAAACCAATAAACAGAGAGAACGAATCAATAAATAAACGGAACGAATCAATAAACAAAAGAAATGGACCAATAAAAAGGCAAGAATTACTAAATAAAGATGCGAATTAATCAATTTAGACGGATATAAGGTTAACATTTGCACTTTATATTAATAATAATTTTCACATTCATTTATCTTCTTATCATATGAAGGGTTCAGAACCACAGTGGGCCAAGCGCCATTTATTAAAACCGTAGAAAACAATGGTTAAAATTAAGTTATTACTATAATTCAATGGAAACATATAGCAAGTAATATAAATAGCTATACACATTTAAACTAAATGATATGTCAATCTTCATTAAACAATGGTATTCATCTTGCTTTCTCCGTTTTTAATAAACGGCGCTTGGCCCACTATAGCTCTGAACCCTTCATATTAAAATCGTTACAAGTCCAAGAACCCATACGAGTAACTTATTATCACTCGCACACGAAGCGTGCGTAGTATATGACAAAACATTATGATGTAAGCAAAAAGAAAAGTGAAATGTCACTTATGGTCGCGCAGCTTTCAGTGTGACACAATGCATTCTGGTAGTGAAAGTGGTATCGAAGAAACTCATCTCGCTGGAGTGCGAAGATGTACTCCGCAGATTGATGCTAACAAGAACCGCTAGCATGAAATGAGTCTTCTGATGGGAATTCGGGATAAGATGTTCACTCTTCATTACCAAGTTCTACACACCAAAAATATCTTATTATCCTACCAAATTCATCTGCTGTCATAACACAGCATCCTTCGAAAAGGATGGCAAAGCCTGCAATGTTGCTACTCATAAAACAACTGAAGTACGTCTACATTTCTGTGGAATCTTTTGTTTTACCCGTTGCCAACGTAACCTTCTCGTTTCTGCATATGAAAGTAACTGAACCATATTAAATGGTGTTATTATAGCCTACTTTCTTATGACGTAGGCCTATTACACTCTTTTCGTAACAATATAGTTCCTTATCATGTAATCATTGCAGAGATACTTTCTCATATTGTAATGTTCTAAAAAAAACTGCTTTCGATGTTTCGCTTAAATTCAGGTTTTCAGAAATACTGCTAACGAAAAACTGTTTTCGGGTATGTTCTTTTCCGTAGGCCTACAGCAATTTCTACTCGTTATTCGTTATGTTTTTTATTTAACGACGCTCGCAACTGCAGAGGTTATATCAGCGTCGCCGGATGTGCCGGAATTTTGTCCCGCAGGAGTTCTTTTACATGCCAGTAAATCTACTGACATGAGACTGTCGCATTTAAGCACACTTAAATGCCATCGACCTGGCCCGGGATCGAACCCGCAACCTTGGGCATAGAAGGCCAGTATTTCTACTCAGTCATGTCAACCATACCATAATTATGGTATGCAGACCATACTTATTTAACTGACTGTATCTTCTATTATATTACGAAAAAATACCATGATTTGCTCAATGGTATAAAATATGAAAATGTATTAATATTACTTTATCACGTACACGCAGTTGCTTCGCACAACATATGGTTTGCTAGCTGTGGGATGAGTGGGAAAGTTACTTTATGGACGCGCCTCGTATTTAAGGTGAAGTAATTTATTTATTTATTTATTTATTTATTTATTTATTTATTTATTTATTTATTTATTATTTTTCTAATAATTGTAACATAAAATATATACAGAAAAACTTTAGCTCGCCCCTGAAAGAGTAGAACTCGTGCTCAGGGGCGGATTCCTGAATTGAAATTAATAATTATACAATACAATTTGTCTTATGTCTACTATGCAATTATAGTATATAAATTTAAATTTACAATTTTTCAATTTTTATAAAATCCATACATAACTTTTTAAATTTAATACTAGAACTATTAGAATTCACAAGATTAGGATATTTAAATATAAATTTGTTATATATTCTTGGGCCTAAATTACTACTATGATTAAATACTGTAACAGTGTTGCATTTTGGTTCAAACAATCTTAAAGAATTCATACCTTTTGTTTCATAACTATGAGAATGCAATTCAAAATTATTTCGATTTTTATGTATGAATTTTATTAATACAATATAATAAATTTGTCTTACGTTAAGTACATTAAAGTCTAAAAACAAATTATGAGATGGAAAATCAACAGATTTATGAAGACATATTTTAATTATTTTCTTCTGTAATAAATAAAGTGGATTAAAATTGGATTTAAATGAGCTACCCCATCCTATAATTCCATACATATTTACCGATTGAAATAAAGTTAAATATATTGTTCGTAATAAACTTATTGACAAGTAATTCCTCAATAAAACAAAATAATATACTATTTACGTAATTTATTACAAAGGTAATTAATGTGTTGGTTCCATTTTAAATGATTATCGAAAATTATGCCTAAATACTTAACTTCAGAGGTCTCTTTAATAATAATCGGACATTTACTCTGTATAAGACAACAATCAGAATTATGTAATTTAATACTTAATATAGATGTAGGAGGTTTGTTACATTTTTCAGATAATGACAATGGAATAATTATGGTTTTATTTTCGTTGATGGAAAGATAATTTATGTCAAACCAATTTTTTTATTAATTTAAGTCCATTATTTGAATTATTATATGCATCATACCAGGTTTTTCCACCAAAAAGTAAAACTGTGTCATCAGCATAAGAATAGTGAACATCATTGTATTGTTGTAAGTCAATTTTTAATAAGTCATTAATATATATTAAAAATAGAATAGAGCCTAGAACTGTGCCTTGGGGAACACCTATATTAATAATTGAAGGTTCACTTGAATAATTGCCAATTTTCGTTATTTGAATTCTGTCGTTAAGATACGATTTTATTAAGTTTAAAGCATTTCCTTTGATTCCTAATAAGTCTAATTTCTCAATTAAGATATCATGTTTCACTGTATCAAATGCTTTTCTTATGTCCAGGAAAATACTAATACATTATTATTATTATTATTAATATTATTATTATTATTATTATTATTATTATTATTATTATTCACTTAAATGTCAGAAAACTGAGGAAAACAAGTGGTCGGAATTCCCTTCGAATGCAAAGTCAGCTGTAGTTCAGTAAATATCTGCAAACCGGCATTTTGCAGCATGAGGAATCTTTCTTCAAACTTGTTACGAGGAGCTATATACACCGTTCTTACACAGAGTTCCTCTTCCCCTCTTGCCCTTACTTCAACTCTAGGTATTTTATTTTCTTTCGTGTTGTTCGGATTTCTGAAAGAGCGCGTTTTATTTGGAGGCTCGTTCCCCTCCCCCTCCTGACAGAAACAAAACTATTCTTGGAATTCTTTCCAGTCCTAATCAAACCGTCGGAGTGCAATATTGGAAACAGAACAAAGCATCGGCACAAATGAAATGTTTCCACTCCCCCTGTCCTCCACCCCTGCTACCCCGTCTTCTTGCCTGCTCTTTCCCCCACACCACCTCCCTTGATTACAGTCGGCCGTTTGATTTCTACAATTTTATTGCCCGCTTGTTTCGCCTTCTCATTAGAATAATAAACTGAAGGATTTTTTTCTTATAAATTTATCCCAATGATAAATTTTTTATACTGGCAGCGTGTACATAGGCTATGCGTTTCTTTCCAGAAATATAGGCCTAGAGTATTCCACGTTAAGAAAAAAGCATTGGTTTTATGAGCAAGGCCTCATACATTGCACAGGGACATCATTTTATTTTTACTAACATTTTTAATATTAACTTGCCTATACCTCTGGATCAACGCCGTTTGCTATCTCCTTCCACGACTGGAGTTCGATGATACTGGCGTAAAACACAAACAAATCACTCTACTGGGTATAGGAGGGAAGAAAATTAGTTTATCCATTTACGTAAACTAGGAAATATCGCGATTTTGAGTTCGATAATTTTCATTAGATTTTTGTTTTATCAAAATACAGTACTGTATTAACAATGAGTGTTTTTACTCACGAACTGAGCTGTCCATGTATTCATTATGCAGTGTATATTATACTGTCTACAGCACATTAGCATACAATATAGAGAATGAAGTTAAATTGAAAAATAATCATAATATGGATATTTAAACACATTTTTTTTTTTAATGGTGGCCGTTCATTTCGATTTAGGCTTCAGTTCTTTTGTGCATATTATCGCACTATAGACTATTGCATCTAATTCCAACTGCCAGTTTCGTCCTTCGTACTAGTAACTCATGTTGAAATAATTCTGTACCTACTCTATAAAAGAGTACCTTACGTACTGTAAATTCAATCTTCACTTCTGCCCGACCCGCACAGATAAAATTACTCAGACATGCTATCTACTGTCCGTCCAAGTGGTTATGTCGCAGGATGGTAGAAAGGGGGCAAATCACGTGACAGTTAATTACTTAACGAGGCCCTTTTATTAAATTATTTTAAACAGTTGTATAATATTACGTAAACGTCCAATTCCTAACAGAAATTAATGTTTTCAGAAAAGAGCTAAGACAGCCTAGCTTTTACAGAGGGGCGAACAGAAGCAGGTGGGGGAAATCGGGATGCGACGTAGGCAAACGGACGACAGTACCTGTGCGAAAATATGATTCAATATTGAAAGCTCTTTCGTCACTGGAAAACGCGAACATATTTCTGAAACGTACTGTACTCACTAACTCAGTGCTGTTTACTATATGCAGCCTTGATTCTGAGTGGAGGGCAGTTAGAACTTCATTAGTAGAAGGGGTGGGAGTGAAGTACATTCAAAAACTCAGGTACAATAAAAATTGAAATAAAAATAAAATGATGTCCCTGTACAAGCTATAGGTAGGCGTTTCTATGGCAACCGGTCATTTGATGGAATAGCCTCATATGCGCAATGCTTTTTTCTTAACGTGAAATCGACTTATAGTAAAGAAAGAAAAAAATGACAGTTGATTAATGGAATTCTTATAATTTTTTAAATAATATTTATTGATCGATCAGCGCATTTAGCGCTACACAGATCATTTCTAAATAAAATATAAATACAATACATGACACTGAATTGAGGGCAGCCTAGATTGGGCTCCTCAATGAACAAAAATAAGTGTTAATAAATAATTATTTACATAGGTTGGTGTGATGATAAATTTTGATTATAATATGAGGTCCATTGGAAGTCGGCTCTTGATTCTGGTGGGAAATGTGGACTTCCTTCCGAGAGAGTAGTGGACGGCACCTGGAACATTTTCTAGGTTGTCATAGAACTTCTTAGCTTGTGAATGAATAAACTGTTTGATTGTGTCAATACCAGTTTCTCTGTGTAGTTGGCTGTTACGGACAAACCAAGGAGAATTGAGTGATATTCGTAGGACTTTATTTTGAAATGACTGGATGTGTTTAATTTCACTTATTGCAGCTCCTCCCCAGACAGGACAGGCATAAAGCAGTAGAGGTCGTAATAGAGATGTGTAAAGTAGCATGCGATTTTGTAGCTTTAGAGATGATTTCTTGTTGAGGAGCGGATATAATTTAGTGAGTCTTCAGTAGGCCAATTTAAGTTTGTTGTTGATTTGATGTTTCCATGATCTAAGTGCACTCCAAGATATTTATAATTTCGTCATACTTTTACCGATTTCTAGTACTTGATTGTTACGAGTATTATTCGAAATTTATACTGCTTATTATAGTAAACTAGTGGCTTGTGCAGCAAATGCTGCAAACTAAGTTCATTAGACGTTCAAATAAACATTTTTCAGATTTATTTTCAATGAAGAATACCAGACATTCGGAAAGTTATTTGCTTCCATAACAATGAAAGATACTCTCTCTCGAGCCAATACTGAAGAGAACCACGCATATAAATATCTACACCACACCGCCATTAAATATATGAAAAAGAGCCAACCCCACTTGATTAATAACTATAAAAATATTTGATTTTTAATAATATTATTATCTTACGTAAGTTTTATAGCTTTCAGTAACATATACTATATATACTATATAGCCGCCACTCAGTAAAATATAGAAATCAAAATCTAATTTAAGTTATTCTCTACATCTACTTAAATAACCCCAAAACGTTTCACTTTCATATCATCAATATAGCATTAATATGTATAATTAATGAAATAATATTTCATTTCTAATGGTAATAATGTCATCAAACCACCTCAAGTTTTGTAGATTTTAATATCCAATACACAGCTGTACCCAGAAAATTACAAACCACAGAATCGAACCTGTAAATTATTTTTAGTAAGTTAAGTTTTTAATAACCAATTTAATTTGAGATCTAAATATGTCAGCAGTCTTGCAGATCATGGCCTTCGTGTAATATTGTTAACTGTAGTGTGTGTTTTGTTTTAATCTGAAATGCAATTAGCTAGTTCTCAAAACTGACGACAGATGGATTTTGGAAAATAGGAAAATTATGTTGAAAAATTGACATTTCACTGAAAACTACTATTTTTCTGAAAAACTTTGAGTTCCAAGCTTCAAATGAGGGGTCATTTATTAAAATCCGTTCAGCCGTTTTCCCGTAATTTCCATTACCAGTTTTTAAGATTTTATGGAGCATGGTTGCATGCACATTTCAAGTTTTATAAATGCATAGTTCTAGTGATAAACATAGAAAATACGAAAAAAAAAAATGAAAGTAGCGAAAATGAATGAACGTTGGTTGGACGCTGGATGGACGAATGGTGTAGGAAGCGAAAAAGGTGAACTCTCGAGATGTCAAGTCAGGGGAGAGATGCCATCAATTCCACAACGAGCGTCATTTCTGTGGGTCAGGACCCCAGTGACAGCGGCGAAGTGATTTACTGACCTCTGAACCCGTCGCACTTGTCAATTCACGCGGCACGTTCGAGCCCCGAATTCCACACATCCTTCCGCTGGGCACAATCCCAGCCTAGTAAACAGCAGGTCAACTTTAACCAGCACTAACACTACAATTTAATTACTTCGAGTGATTCTCATCTACAAATCTTGCTAACCTTCTTCTTCCTCTTTTTTCCGTCTTAACCGTTATCTTATTATTCTCCTTCTTTATCATTAGCTTAGCTAACAAGCAAACATTCTGATGGAGGCAGATAAAAAAGTTATTTTTTTTTCTTCCACTATATTAATAATGTCAGAAGAAGTGCTTATATAAATTTTGACCACTCGGCCGCAATTACGAGGCCGTCCAGAAAGTGATTTTCCCTGGGGCCGTTTACAGAAAAAAAGCACAATTGCATGGAAAGATTTATTTAAACAGATACAGCAATTGTTGCGCCATTGTCAACATATCCCCCACTGGAACTGAGACATTTGTCATACCATGGGATCAATTTTTGTATCCCTGTGTCGTAAAAGTCTGCCGCCTTGGATCGGAACCAGTGTTTGACAGCCGTCTGCACCTCTCTGTCGATCCCATGATATGACAAATGTCTGAATTCCGGTGGGGAATATGTTGAAAAACAGCTCAACAATTGCTTTGTCTGTTCCAATAATTTTTTCCAATGAAACTGTGTTTTCTTTCTGTTAACGGCTCGTGGCGATCTTAGCTTTTATGCCCTTATAAGTGCGGTCGAGTGGCCAAAATTTGTATACGTACTTTTTTCGACATTATTAACATGGTGGAAGAAAAATTTTCAACTTTTTTATCTGCCTCCATCAGAATATTTGCTTGTTAGCTCAGGCGGTAACGCGTTTGTCTGTTGATCAGGGACTGCGTTCGGACGTCAGTTCGATTCCCACTTACACTGATAACCTGCTCGGGATTTTCCCAAGATTTTCTCCCACCGTAAAGGGAATAGTAGGTTATCACTTGGAAAATCTTCCGCTCCATCTCGTTAAGCACAAATTACATCGACTTCAAATAACCTAGTAGTTTAAACAGTCGTTAAATAGACACCTGAAAACAGCGTAGCCTCAATATAACGAGTGTGACTAACGATCAGATGTTATACTCGGGCCTGGGTTCGAATCCTATTTGGGCTGATCACTTGGTTGTATTTCGACGTAGAACCTCGACTTTCGTTTAACTAGGTACGGTAGGGTTATTTGGAACATAAACGTCACATAAAAAGACAATTCCCTTCTTATATTTGTATTCCCTTCAGCTACTTTCAAATGTTGGCCTAATTTTTGGATCTACATATCTTTGCTTTACGTTAGGTTAGGCTTTCTCAGGCTACTTTCTGTATTTTTTATTATTATTTTTGGATCCACCTACTTTTTCTTTAGGTTAGGTTTTGTTCTCTCAGACTGTTTTTAGTCTTTCGCGTTATTTCTGCATTCACCTATAAGAGGATTTCACATTAAGAAAAAAGCATTGAACATATGGGGCTATTCCCACAATCTAGTACATAGTCACGAAGCTCAATACGTAGTAAATATGCATCCATAGATAGTTACTAACCACTAGCATCGCTACTATCGCCTCATTACAGACAATGCGAAATAGTACCTGCACAGTCTATTGTTCCTAGTACCCTCATAAACTCAAGCTTCGTGACTGTATATACTATGACTGTGTTATTCCATCAAATGACCAGTTGCCATAGAAACGCCAACCTACCATATAACTTCTACAATGTAGCCTACTAGACAAGGTCCATGAAACCAATACCTTTTTCTTAACGTTGAATTATTTGTAGTCTTTTTATGATAGAATGGGTTTTCTGAAACTGAGCCATTTTTTAAATCGCTCGTTCTCTGATCATGCGCAATGCCTCTTTTCTGGGACTTGAAGAGTATGTGTGCGACAAAACTTTTTTCTAACTGTAAGATCGTGCATCTATTATCAGGCAGTACATCTCACTTGACTGGTAGCTAGTCAGCGATGTATGCAATGGATGGGGAAAGGAACTGGCCATCTTACCCCATTATCTCCTGGCCTAGTTGCCTCATAAGTGATGCCTAATTGGTGTCACTTGCAAGGTTAAGGCCTGTCTTGGAATAGTTGACTAAACAATAAACATACAGTAGTTATTGATGCAATAGCACTGTAACAGTAAAATGTTATTTAAACAAGGAAAAACAGGAGCTGGTCGCCTACCTATTGTAAAGAAAATGTGTAAATGTGTAAATAAACAAGCATAATAAAATTAATTTCAACATATTTACATAGCCCTACCTTGCCAGTGAGATGTGTACCCCTTGAGACAACCCTTAGGGGTATGCGTACCATAGATTGAAAACCACTATTCTACCCTATCTCCCAAGAAGAAAGCTCCACATTACAGAAGATGAATTCACAGACTGTCTTCTAAAATACGTCAAAGTGGTAATAAAATATTGGTTCCTTTGCAATGTAAGATATTTACTGCAGATGTTGGTACACCATTTCAGTAGCTTACGTTGGCAGGCCTGTTAACTTGCAATGTTTGCTGAGGCAAGCAAGTGGTTGAGTAGAAGGGAAACAACCCCCACCCCTTGCTGGGGAACTCATTTGAAATTATGCACACACACAATATTGCATTCCGCTGTTTACACAGGGGTCTTAGGAAATGAAAGAACGACACACTTCCGGAAATAACCCTCTTCTGCGAGGCACCCTCACCCTCGCGTATTGAACCAACCCCTCATTTAATTTTATCATTTACCTCGTTCCCCACCTCCGCTCAGAGTTAAACTTGCAAGACGGGACAAGAGTCGAGACTCTAATTCAAGAGTGTAGGCAGTTAACCACAGCTCCTTTCTGCGGTGGCTGCGAGAACTAGCCCATCAGAGTGTGACGCAAGCGGACCGGGTTCAAGTCCCGGTCAGGTCTGGACTTTCTCACATAGTGACACAGCGGCGAACAAGGTCACAGCTGGGATTTTGGCGGGGAGGGGAGCGGTAACTGGGGAATTGACCGTCACATAGAAATGTTAATCACCTTTTTCTCTTTGTATTTCCCTTGTTCCCCTTGTATTCTCTGTTCTCCTTATATTTCCATTCTTCTCCTTCTATTCCTCGTGTTCTCCTGGTACTTCCCTTCTTCTCATTGTATTCCTCGTGTTCTCCTGGTACTTCCCTTCTTCTCATTGTATTCCTCGTGGTCTCCTGGTACTTCCCTTCTTCTCATTGTATTCCTCGTGTTCTCCTGGTACTTCCCTTCTTCTCATTGTATTCCTCGTGTTCTCCTGGTACTTCCCTTCTTCTCATTGTATTCCTCGTGGTCTCCTGGCACTTCTCTTCTTCTCATTGTATTCCTCGTGGTCTCCTGGTACTTCCCTTCTTCTCATTGTATTCCTCGTGTTCTCCTGGTACTTCCTTTCTTCTCATTGTATTCCTCGTGTTCTCCTGGTACTTCCATTCTTCTCATTGTATTCCTCGTGTTCTCCTGGTACTTCCCTTCTTCTCATTGTATTCCTCGTGGTCTCCTGGTACTTCCCTTCTTCTCATTGTATTACTCGTGTTCTCCTGGTACTTCCCTTCTTCTCATTGTATTCCTCGTGTTCTCCTGGTACTTCCATTCTTCTCATTGTATTTCTCGTGTTCTCCTGGTACTTCCCTTCTTCTCATTGTATTCCTCGTGTTCTCCTTGTATTTCCCTTGTTCTCCTTGTATTTCCCTTCTTCTCATTGTATTCTCTGTTCTCCTTGTATTTCCCTTCCTCTCATTGTATTCCTCGTGTTCTCCTGGTATTTCCCTTGTTCTCCTTGTATTTTTCTTATTCTCTTTGAGTTCACCTTGTTCTCTTCTATTCCTCGTGTTCTCCTGGTATTTCCCTTGTTCTCCTTGTATTTCCCTTGTTCTCCTGGTATTTCCCTTGTTTATCCTTGTATTTCCCTTGTTCTCCTGGTATTTCCCTTGTTCTCCTTGTATTTTTCTTATTCTCTTTGAGTTCACGTTGTTCTCTTCTATTCCTCGTGTTCTCCTTGTATTTCCCTTGTTCTCCTGGTGTTTCTCTTGTTCTCCTTGTATTCCCCTTGTTCTCCTGGTATTTCCCTTGTTCTCCTTGTATTTTTCTTATTCTCTTTGAGTTCACGTTGTTCTCTTCTATTCCTCGTGTTCTCCTTGTATTTCCCTTGTTCTCCTGGTATTTCCCTTGTTCTCCTTGTATTTCCCTTGTTCTCCTGGTATTTCCCTTGTTCTCCTTGTATTTCCCTTGTTCTCCTGGTATTTCCCTTGTTCTCCTTGTATTTTTCTTATTCTCTTTGAGTTCACGTTGTTCTCTTCTATTCCTCGTGTTCTCCTTGTATTTCCCTTGTTCTCCTGGTATTTCCCTTGTTCTCCTTGTATTTCCCTTGTTCTCCTGGTATTTCCCTTGTTCTCCTTGTATTTCCCTTGTTCTCCTGGTATTTCCCTTGTTCTCCTTGTATTTTTCTTATTCTCTTTGAGTTCACTTGTTCTCTTCTATTCCTCGTGTTCTCCTGGTATTTCCCTTATTTTCCTTGTATTTCCCTTGTTCTCCTTGCATTTTTCTTTTTCTCTTTGAGTTCACCTTGTTCTCTTCTATTCCTCGTGTTCTCCTGGTATTTCCCTTGTTCTCCTTGTATTTTTCTTATTCTCTTTGAGTTCACCTTGTTCTCCTGGTATTTCCCTTGTTCTCCTTGTATTTTTCTTATTCTCTTTGAGTTCACCTTGTTCTCTTCTATTCCTCGTGTTCTCCTGGTATTTCCCTTATTTTCCTTGTATTTCCCTTGTTCTCCTTGCATTTTTCTTTTTCTCTTTGAGTTCACCTTGTTCTCTTCTATTCCTCGTGTTCTCCTGGTATTTCCCTTGTTCTCCTTGTATTTTTCTTATTCTCTTTGAGTTCACCTTGTTCTCCTGGTATTTCCCTTGTTCTCTTTGTATTTTTCTTATTCTCTTTGAGTTCACCTTGTTCTCCTAGTATTTCCCTTCATCTCATTGTATTCCTCGTGTTCTCCTTGTATTTCCCTTGTTCTCCTTGTGTTCACACGACACAGTTAATTTTATATGTAAATTCGGCGCCTTCATGCCCCACAAATTACATAGGTTGATGGCCTTACTATTAATAACATTAGCATTCCACTGTGGCTCATTATGTTAGTTGGATAAGATTTTAAAATTGTCATTTTTTGTTCCACAATGGATTCCGGAACGGTACTCATACTTGACGCGATAAAAGACGAATTGTAGGTCAATAATAATAATAATAATAATAATAATAATAATAATAATAATAATAATAATAATAATAATAATAATAATAATAATAATAAATAATAATAATAATAATAATAAAATATTATTTTCTCTTACTATTTCCATTGATATTGTTAATAAGGTCACCAATATATCCATGTCTCCAATGTTAAGTAAAACAAACGAATGTCGGTGATCCAGTACGAAAATCGTGGCTTCCTATGAACTAGCGTTACCTTCTAACCTGGAAAAGACAATGCTTTGTGTGTAACATCGCACACAAATGTGCTGTTAACCAGCACCCCTTAACACAGTGTGAGAAGAGCGCGGCTCATTATGCTTTTGTTTTGTTCTCGTCCATTGTCTTCCAACGGGACAGCCAGACTCCAGGGAGCGGATGAACTTAGCTCGATGAAAACGCAGTTATGAACTCACTTCGCGAAATAACGAGCTTCTATCATCGTAAAATTTAAAACGAGATCTACACAATCCGGATGGCTGAATTGACGAATTAAAATATTTCGCTTAACAAACAACTATATGTATCAACAAAGTGCAATGATGATGTACAAAATTCTGTTTCGAGATTGTAAGAGAAAATACAGTACATATTTCATTTGTGCCTGTTATATAAAATATTTTATTCATGGTACAAGTGTTAAAAGTGTCATTTGTAACATCTACATCCCACCTTCTTTTTTCAGACAATGATTTCACTTTTCGTTTTTCATTTTCTGAAGTATTATTCTTTTTTTTTTTTAATTGCGCAAAACATTTTTCAGTTTTTGTCACTAATAAACAACTTTCAATTGTCCAAAGAAATGACGAAATAATAATTATGCATGATTTACTTATAGCTATAGAGGATTCCAGGTTAAGAAAAAAGCATTTGTTTTATAGGCCTTGCCTAATACAGTGTACAAGCTATGTGGTAGGTAGGCGTTTCTATGGCAACTGGTCATTTGATGGAATAGCCCCATTTGCTCAATGCTTTTTTCTTAACGTGAAATCCTCTATATGCTCTCCATCAGTCCTAAACAGATGGAAAAACTATTTTGCGCAACTACTAAATGTACATAGGCCAAATAGAAATGATCGGGACGAAATTGAAATGCAAACTGCTGAGCCATTTATACCCGAACCCACACTTTCAGAAGTCGAAATTGCGATAGAAAATCTGAAAAAGTACAAGTCTCCAGGTATCGATCAAATTCCAGCATAATTAATACAAGAGGGTGGAAGTGCATTATATAGCGAAATTTATAAACTTGTACTTGCTATTTGGGAAAAGGAAATTGTACCAGAACAATGGAAGGAGTCCATAATTGTACCTATTTTTAAGAAGGGGGACAAAACCAACTGTGGTAACTTTCGAGGAATATCACTTTTGTTGACATCGTACAAAATTTTGTTCAATATTCTTTTGAGAAGATTAGCTCCGTACGTAGATGAAATTATTGGGGATCATCAGTGCGGTTTTAGGCGTAATAGATCGACTATTGATCAGATTTTTTGTATTCGACAAATAATGGAGAAAAAATGGGAGTATAAGGGTACAGTAATCAGTTATTCATAGATTTCAGAAAGGCATATGACTCGGTTAAGAGGGAAGTATTATATGATATTCTTATTGAATTTGGTATTCCCAAGAAACTAGTTCGATTAATTAAAATGTGTCTCAGTGAAACATACAGCAGAGTCCGTATAGGTCAGTTTCTATCTGATGCTTTTCCAATTCACTGCGGGCTAAAGCAGGGAGATGCACTATCACCTTTACTTTTTAACTTCGCTTTAGAATATGCCATTAGGAAAGTTCAGGATAACAGGCAGGGTTTGGAATTGAACGGGTTACATCAGCTTCTTGTCTATGCGGATGACGTGAATATGTTAGGAGAAAATCCACAAACGATTAGGGAAAACACGGAAATTTTACTGGAAGCAAGTAAAGCGATAGGGTTGGAAGTAAATCCCGAAAAGACGAAGTATATGATTATGTCTCGTGACCAGAATATTGTACGAAATAGAAATATAAAAATTGGAGATTTATACTTCGAAGGGGTGGAAAAATTCAAATATCTTGGAGCAACAGTAACAAATATAAATGACACTCGGGAGGAAATTAAACACAGAATAAATATGGGAAATGCGTGTTATTATTCGATTGAGAAGCTTTTATCATCTAGTCTGCTGTCAAAAAATCTGAAAGTTAGAATTTATAAAACAGTATATTACCGGTTGTTCTTTATGGTTGTGAAACTTGGACTCTCACTCTGAGAGAGGAACATAGGTTAAGGATGTTTGAGAATAAGGTTCTTAGGAAAATATTTGGGGCTAAGCGGGATGAAGTTACAGGAGAATGGAGAAAGTTACACAACGCAGAACTGCACGCATTGTATTCTTCACCTGACATAATTAGGAACATTAAATCCAGACGTTTGAGATGGGCAAGGCATGTAGCACATATGGGCGAATCCAGAAATGCATATAAAGTGTTAGTTGGGAGACCGGAGGGAAAAAGACCTTTAGGGAGGCCGAGACGTAGATGGGAGGATAATATTAAAATGGATTTGAGGGAGGTGGGATATGATGATAGAGAATGGATTAATCTTGCACAGGATAGGGACCGATGGCGGGCTTATGTGAGGGCGGCAATGAACCTTCGGGTTCCTTAAAAGCCATTTGTAAGTAAGTAAGTAAGAAATCCTCTATATGGATATTTAAAAAAAAAATAGAATTTTATGATACACATGTTAAAAACGATTTCATTAGCAAATAAACAATTGTTACTTACTTATTGGCTTTTAAGGAACCCGAAGGTTCATTGTCGCCATCACATAAGCCCGCCATCGGTCCCTATACTGAGCAAGATTAATCCAGTCTCTATCATCATATCCCACTTCCCTCAAATACATTTTAATAATATCCTCCCATCTATGTCTCGGCCTTCCCAAAGGTCTTTTTCCCTCCGAACTACCACCTAACACTCTATATGCATTTCTGAATTCACCCATACGTGCTACATGCCTTGCCCATTACGCCAGTCTTGTAAATTCTTCAAGACTGTACATTAGGATGCATAATTAAACTGTAAAGAATAAAATTCCTAAAGTCGTATGATTTATAACAATTTTTGTGATAAGTGCGTAAGAATATTGTAATTTTTAGTTAAAAATTGAAAAGCAAAATCTGTACAAAACAATTAAGAAGACATTTGTAGCTTCAGAACACTAGCCAATTAAAGAAATGATACTTCTGAATAGTTCATTCTCTATTTGTAATAATCTTTTACCCTTAAAACTGAAGAAAAAAGGTATTTTACTAACAACTTCAAATTAATGCTTAGCTTGCTTACTGGATTTTAAGGAACCCGGAGGTTCATTGCCGCCCTCACATAAGCCCGCCATTGGCCCCTATCCTGAGCAAGATTAATCCAGTCTCTACCATCATATCCCACCTCCCTCAAATCCATTTTAATATTATCTTCCCATCTACGTCTCGGCCTCCCCAAAGATCTTTTCCCCTCTGGCCTCCCAACTAACACTCTATATGCATTTCTGGATTCGCCCATACGTGCTACATGCCCTGCCCATCTCAAACGTCTGGATTTAATGTTCCTAATTATGTCAGGCGAAGGATACAATCTTTAATTTAATGTAACTCTGAAAATATTGAGATTGGGACACATTTTTATATGACTTTTTTGCTCAGACTGTCTTCGGAAATAAGCTCCGTAAGTGGCGATAAATCCTATATATAGTGGGCAAACCTTGGCCTCCACGTTCTCCAGATTTCAACCAATTGCCTTTTTTTCTGTGGGGACACTTAAATTCGTTGGTGTATTCAATTCCTGTGAATAATTAATGAGTTGTCCCTAAAAGGATTCCGCAAGGCTGACAGACAATAAGAACTATGTCAGGAATTTGGAAGCATGCTCGGATCTCAATGAGATGGCGAGCTGCTACCTACAGGTATATTCAGGCAGGAGGTGGACATTTGGAACATTTCATCTAAGGAAATATAAACAGAATGTATCATAATAATTCCAAACGTACTGGAATGCACTATGATCATACTCGCAAGCTCTACTCAGAAACCAAGCATTTCCGGACCCATGTTGATGTAACCATTTTTTCTTTGATATATATGAGGAATCCATACCTGAAGTTTCGCCCACTTTTTCATTACACCCTGTACACATACAAGGACATGGAATCCACGCACACTGAACTATTTTTGTACACAGAGGTGCCAAAGATTGTCATGAGGATGCCTATTGACTCGCCTTTTTAATTGAAAAACAAAGTGAAGTATTTTGTTTCAAAATTGAAATCCGAAATCATTATATACTTTTAGGATGATGACAGGATTAATTCACAGATATTTTCAACGCATTTAATTATTTCGATCTTTAACTCTCGTATTTCCAGACCCATGTTGACATAACCATTTTTTTTCATACATACGAGGAATCCATACCTGGAGTTTTGCCCACTTTTCGTTACACCCTGTATATATATGAGGACATGGGATCCACACACACTCAACTATTTTTGCACATCTTGGTGCCAAAGGTTACCACGAGGATGTCTATTGACTCGCCTTTTTAATTCAAAAACAAAGTGAAGTTTTTTTTTTTTTCCAATCCGAATTCATATATATATATATATATATATATATATATATATATATATATATATATATATATAGGATGGTGGCAGGATTTGTCAACTCGCTTATTTCACAGATATTTTCAACACATTTAATTATTTCGATCTTCAACTGTCCTCGATAAGCGTATGGGAAGGTGAACGGATTTTAAATTTAAAAGATACTTTTGGTTTGGATTGAATTCATTAATAAAGGAAATATTGCAGTTTTTTCAAATCGCCGTTGTTCCTGCAATAACTCCTACGTGCAAAATATAAATTTTTTCAGTTGTAAGAAAAACATTTTTATTCATTCTATGGCAGTGGTACATAGGAGATTGTGAATTCTTACATTCTCGAAAGAAAGAAATATAGGCTAATTAGATATAGGATATTTTATTATTTGCTGTATCACTATTTAAGTTGTTTAATAGAGCAAAAATCTGAAAATCGAAAAATATGTCACATAGGAGTTATTTCAGGAACAACGACGCAAACATTACTTGAAAAATCAAAAGATGTGTATTTTTTCAACAGAAATTTTGGATAAGGAAACATCTAAGATTTATACCACCACCATCAATTCCTCTGATCGTCTCTTAAGGGAACATTTACGTGTTCAAAAAAAAAAAAAAAAGTTTTTAATGGACTTTCCTCAATAGTATGGTGAAATAGTATGTTATTAATGTTATAATTTATGGTATGAGTCAATTTTTAGGGAAAGAGCGAAGTGAATTTCCTAATTTTGACGAATGCAATAATTCTATAACATTATAAACCTGTTTCATACTTCATTTTTTTTTGTACGACAGCATTATATAAAGAAATAACATCAGATATGTAATGATGGGTGGTTTGATATCATGATCTATGAAGAAAGAGGTTGCTATGACAACAATGATGTATTAAATACTATAGCATGGCAAATCGTTTCACAATGTTAACTTTATGGCACAAGTTATGCCGTCATAATAGAAGTCATGATGTTTTAGTTGCCATGGTAATATTTTACGGTTCTGGTACAATGATGTGGCATATTATGCACGATTTTCACTAACGATAATGACTGTTTATAATGCTGATGTAAAAAAGCATAAAATAATATCTCTAAATGCTTTTCGAGCTATGATCTACAACGCGAGACAATGTCAACTGACTTGGCCATTTAAATTTGTGGATTTATTAATTCGTCCTATAGAATAATATCTGTAATATTGGCAATTAATATTAGAGGAGAAAAATTCTGCAGGACAAATTAATAAATCCATAATATTCTCATAGCCAGCAGTGCATATAACTGCGGAATCCCGGCCAAATAAGTCACTCAACTGAGTGCGCCCCTAGTATAATGGCAGTTGACATTGGACATATAAGTCAACATATATGCCTAACTTGGAGTCAGGCCATAAAGGGAAACAATGAAGGGAAAGAATTCGATCCGGTGGTGTGGATTGAATTCGGCGTGGCTCAGTGGTCAGAGCGCTTAGTATGTAGAACCAAGGACCCGGGTTCGATCCCCAGCGCCGGAGCGAATTGTTCTCCTCTAATATTAATTTTCATTTAAATTTGGACAAAACTTTCCATCTTCGGTAAGTTTGTCGCTCATTTCCAGTCACTTAAATTTTCCAAAACTGTTTTCCTCATAACTTACTTATTTTTTTAATCTATACTAATAATAAATCTGTAGCCGAAATTTTTCTGGTAATTTTCGATTTTCCAAAAATAATTGGTCCTAACATATATAATTAACCACCCTGACATCGAAAATCGCTTTTTTGACATTTTTGTTTGTATGTCTGTCTGTATGTTTGTTACCTTTTCACGCGATAATGGCTGAACGGATTTCGATGAAAATTGTAATATAAATTAAGTTCGTTGTAACTTAGATTTTAGGCTATATGGCATTCAAAATATATTATTTAAAAGGGGGGTTATAAGGGGGTCTGAATTAAATAAATCGAAATATCTCGCTTATTATTGATTTTTGTGAAAAATGTTACATAACAAAAGTTTCTTCAAAACTAATTTGCGATAAGTTTCATTCCTTGAAAAATTTTGATAGGACTGATATTTAATGAGATAAATGAGTTTTAAAATTAAAATAACTGCCATCTAAGGCCGTGTAATGAATTAAAAAACAAATGACTTCGTCTATAAGGGGCCTTGGACAGCAACAATCGAAAGCTATGAAAGATAGCCTACAGAGAATGTTTCTGTGTTTGTATGAAGTAATATCGGAAGCTAAATTAACCGATTTGTATAATTAATTATTATTTCACCATTGGAAAGTGTAGTTTCTCCAGATGGACATAATGCTATAATGTTATTACAGTAACTTCTGATATAATATAATATAATATAACATAATATAATATGTAATATTTTATAATATAATTTAAGTTATTTGAAGGGTTCAGAACCATAGTGGGCCAAGCGCCATTTACTGAATAGGCTACGTAGAAAACAAGGGTTAAAATTAAGTTATTACCATAATTTAATGGAAACCTATAACAAGTAAAATAAAATATACACATTAAATCTAAATGATGTCAATGTTCATTAAACTATGGTTGCATGTAATAAAAATTAAGAAACATGTTAAAGGAATTGTCATTGCACCAAATGACTGTCTCTGGACCAAAATGATCGCATTTTAATTATTTGGATGCAATTTAAATTAAGTAACATATTAAACGATTTATCCTTCTATCAAACACGAATGTTCCCTGGATCAAACGTCCTATTTTAGTTATGTAATTACTTTATATTTATTTCTAACAAGTGCAGCGGAGCGCACGGGTACGGCTAGTATAATAATAATAATGATAATAATAATAATAATAATAATAATAATAATAATAACAATAATAATAATCCGTGGCGCTACAGCCCGTGAAGGGCCTAGACCGACCAGTTGGCTGCTAGCCTCACGCCCACCTGCCGAAACAGAGGTGGACGATCATCCAACCAGTATGGAGGTATCGTGTGGTTAGCACGATGATCCCCCCAGCCGTTATAGCTGGTATTCGCAACCGGATTTCGCTACCTATCGTAGCTCCCCAAGTGCACCACGATGCTGGGTGGGCACCGGTCCCATACACTGGCCGAAATTTCATGAGAAAATTTCTTCCCCCATGAGGACTCGAACCAGTGCGCATTCCGTAACGCGAGTCCTAGGCGGGATGGCTTAGGCCACGACGTTTTTTTTTAATATAAATTCGTGAAATTTTGCATTCAAGTGTATTTCATAATGAAGAACAAACTCTGCATTTACCATTGTTTTGGCGTTAACAATATTTTATGTAAAAATAATTAAATGTTATAATCCATGTCAAAAAATCGCAAAAATACTTATTTATATTCAGCTGATAATTGCAGGATTCGTTAACACATTCACTATGAGTGAAACGGAGAGACAAAAAGCATTTTAAATATTCAAAATTGTACAAGATACTAGCGAAACCAATTTTACCTACACAAATTGCACCTTAATTTAAAAATAGAATTACACTTAACAATGAAAGCTTTTTTTTTAGTTTAAAAATTGTTTAAATTAATCCAGAAGTTTGTCTAATCACTATACCAAATTCCAGCGCAAAATTAATTCAGGAGATATATAAATTAAATTTTGAATTTTACTAAATTTATACTCTTTCATTGACACCTACGAAAACGAGACACAGAAAGTCAGAAATAGCTTGAATTCAGAATCTCGAAATCACATTTCATTAATAATTTAATAATATAATTTTGTTTTGCTATAATATGTGTACTGGTGACCTTATTGTTTTAATTAATTATTTATTTAATAGCGTGATTAAGTTTTCTATCGTTCAAAACCGGTGATTTAATACATTATTCGGGTTTAATTTATTTCAGAAATGTACACCAACAACTTCGAGGGTACAAAGTTGAGTGGAAAAATGTCTCGAGAGGTACGGAGGCAAAAAAGGTTAAATACCACTAAGGGATTGTTTGATTTAATATTTATACAGTAATATAATTCTTGCTATCGATGAGATAAAAAAAAATATAGATTCACCTTTTATTAGGTACGATCTTGTAACAAATAGGTAAAACGATTCCCGCTAAAATGTTGTTAACACATCTCGCTTACATCGTTCTCTTAACATCTATTTTGTTACGTCACTGATCTAATACTGCATCAGCTGTAACCCCGCAGTGAGTTACCCTTATTCTAGTTACACCCCCGACTACCGTCACTGTTTTCATTTTATTGATTTTATAACCGTCACACACAATAAACGTTTCCTACATACAGTAGTGTAAATATAACAGACGAATTATTAATGTCAAATACATCAAACATTCTCAACAATATAAAATATCATATTATAATGAAGGATGGTTTCAGTACAATCCCTGTCTGCTATGAGAGAAGATAAATATATTAATTTCTATCAATAGCAGTACTCACATTTCAGTTGACCGGCAAGGACGAAAAAACCGAACCGAAACACAACACTGTTTGTTTACATAATATTAAGAAGTGACACTGATAACACAAACACGGCTGACAGATTACGTATCTTCCTTTTGTGAAGAGATAAAAACTGACCCAGCTGCCTTCGGTTCATGTGAACTGATTTTCAATAATGGTTGCGACATCTTTCGTAACCATATTCAACTTCAATATCGAGATTCCTTTTTTTTTCACAAACAGTTCGGCAAATATCCGCTAGGTGATACACGCCATAATTGTTTTAAATGTTAAAATTATGATGCCCACAGGTAATATAATTTTAATATTTATGCAATACATAAAATTCTTAAAATGTATTGTTTTATATTAAGTTCAATATACCAAGATTAATATATAAATTAATAAGTAAAAGCTTGGCACATTTGTTGCCATCTATTGGCGAACACATAAAATTATCCAATAACATTCTCTACCAAGCATCTTCCAGCATTATCTAATCTTGAGCTCAACAGTTGACTCCTGGTAGTAAAATCAGCTGATCATTGCGTTGAATTTATTTTTAAGGTGTTGATTTTGGGCGAGTCATTCATAATGAGTTGTAATTTGTGTCAGTTATAATCTATCCTGTTTTGATATAATGAGCAGGGTGGACTTGAAAGTTGTGCTACTAGGTAGTGAATATGTAGGAAAAACAAGTTTGTTAGAGCGGTATGTGTACGATCGTTTCAGAGGGCAAGTGCCCTATCAAAATGTAAGTAACCTAACCTTACTTATATTTATATTTGTTTTTACTTAATTCCTAACAACTTTCCGTAAATAATTTGGTTAAACGAGTGTTGAGGGACTTCTGCCGATTTTGGAATAGACACCGACCTACTTAGGTTAATTTCAATTAAGAAACACGCCAAACGAATTATATTTGCACCAAAAACGGATGCTCCCTGGACCAAATTATCGTATCTTATAATTATTTGAATGCAACAGAAGCCACAAGTCTTGCTAAAATCGGCGGAAGTCCCTCAACGCTCGTTTCACTTTAATTTGTACACAAAAAGCAAGAATTTGTTGTTTCTCTTTCCTGTATCAGAATAACAATAAACCGTTTACGGTGTTAGCTTTTGTGTGCATATACACTTGATAAGAAGTATATATGTGAGGCTGGCTATGTTGCATATTGTTGTTAGAAATAAAAGCACCAGTGTCCTAATCTTTTTGTGCATATTGGCACCCTTTCCCATTTAAAATTAAGTATTTTATTTGAGAATTGTACCACATTATTCCATCGCTGTCTGTGGGATAAAGAGAAACAATTCCAGAATATTATACGGGTATAATCTATGTTATGAATAAAAAAAAAAAAGACTGAAAAAAACTTTTGTAATCAAGAAATTTGGCAAATTGGAAGTGTTGAGGGACAGTGGCATTTCTCTAAGGTTATAGCCCAGTTTAGGTATGTGTGTATTAATCGAAAAAAATGTCAGATAAACATGATTCTTATTTTCAATATTTTCTAGCCCCTAATTTTCCTAGAATTACATGATTGATTGTGTAATTTCTGTTTATTTATAATGGCTATTTTAATAAAAGAAACAGGATCTGTAAGAATGTGATAACAAATTACGTTTATCATCTTTATAATCTATGACTAGCCTCTGTACTTTCAATCTAATCTCTTATTTTCGTGAGATACTGAATCTTTTGCTAATGGCTTCTTGACTCGTCATCAATACATGCCAGACATAAAGTCCATGATTAAAATATCCATGCTCCATAATGTCCATATCAAAATTTCCTGAGTCATGATGTCCATGGTTCTGCAATGTCATGGTTGCTAAATTGCCCATCAGAATGTGGACAAAATGTCCATGAGAAGTCTGTAGCATAATCATAATCATAATCATTTATTACATCCACTGATCATATATATGAGACATGTAATATTTACAAACTAATAATTAATTACATACTATACATAAAAGTAATAATTATAATTAAATGCAACACAAATATAGATGTACAAAACTTGGAACTTGATTGAAGAAAACTACAAGTCGGTCGATTTCGGCTATAAGTCCCGTTTGCAGTATGTCTTGAAGTCAGGAGTCAATTTCAACCATCGCGTCTTTCATGAGAAGACATCCTTCTCGAAGTCAGGATCTGGAAAAGAGGAAGTAAAGTTTTTTGAAGTAAGGCGTTCTTTTTCTATTCAGTTATGACAATTTTCAATAAATTCATTCATACTGTAAAAGCGGTTTTTTATTAAAATTTTATAAAGAGCTTTCTTAAATTTCTGATGTACAGATATTTCTTTAAGATAATTTGGTAATTAATGTGTTTATGAGGTTAATAGTCCAACAATAAATTTCGTATTAATTGTTCGTGGTAACTACGTAATTGTAAATTATAAGTGAAATGCAATAACTTCCCAAAAGCTTTTAAAGGATTTCATGACCACAATAAGAACAGAACTAAAATCTATTGGAGGTGTAAAGAACGGCGAATTTGTAATGCTTCATTGACTAATCAGTGACAAATCCTGCAGATGGTCAGTAATTATCAAATCTACAAGGAAAATTATGAAATTCTCATATATCTGAGGAGGATTGGTTACCACTTGAAAAGTGAGGCTCCTTTTCGACATTGGGAACTGTTAATAATGGAATTCCTCAGGGATCAATATTAGGTTCCCTACTTTTTCTAGTGTTTATAAATAATCATATTCCCCTAATGAAAGATGTAGGTCATCCCGTATTATTTGCAGATGACACAAGTATAGTAATTACAGCTAATAACTCCAATACATTCCAATCTTCAACAGAGGAAATTCTCTTCAAAATATGTGACTGGTTCTCAGTCAATAAATTAGTATTAAATTGTAACAAAACTAACATAATTCAATTTAAATCCTGTCGAAATTCAACCTCACAAATTTCAAGCGCAATAATTAACAACAGGTCCCTATGAGAAACAACAACAACCAAATTTCTTGTCCTAAAAATCGATACTGTGTTAAATTGGAAAAATCATATTAAAGAAATTACCTCCAAACTAAATTCAGAATGTTTTGCTATTAGATCTATGCAAAAGATAGTAAATATCGATACCTTAAAAACAATATACTTTGCATACTTCCACTCGGTAATGAGTTTTGGAATATTGTTCTGGGAAAATTCCATAGACAATAACAGTGTATTCCTACTACAAAAAAGAGTAAATAGAATAACAGTAGGTGCCAAATCTAGGGAATCATGTAGGACCACTTTTAAAAAAACTATAAATAATGTCCATGGCTTGTCAGTATATTTTTTCATTAATAATCTTCCTCATATGTAATCGTAAAAACTTTGTAACCAATTCCACAATTCACAGCATAAATATGCGTCAAAAAATTTTTTAATAGCCTCCCTATCGATATAAAAAATGAAATTCAAAACATAAGATTATTTAGGGCCAAATTAAAAAAGTACCTAATTTCTCACGCCTTCTATTCTGTAGGTGAATTCATGACATTCAACAACGCTTCATGAAATTGATACTAAAACTAGTAGACTATATTGTAAACCTCGTCTGTATATATTTCATCTAGATTGTGACTATAAATTAAGACTTTATAGTAGGCCTAGTATTAAGTTTTTGACTTGTTCCATATTCTAGCTGAAGCAATGTATGAATACCATGGAATGTTAATAAATACAATACAATACAATACAAAGTAGCAGAGGAACAATAAGGTAATATACATTATACATTTTGAGATATAAAATTTTGGTTCTGGACATTTTGTCGTTTGAATATTTTCTCATGAACATTTTCCTTGTTAATTCAGATTTCCATTTCATGATGTATACACACGGAAATGGTTACTTATAAGGGAAGTCTCTATGTGTAGATAAACAGAGATAAGTCTGTGTCTTGTTTGATCTTGCTGTTGGTACTCTGGAGTTGCTCTCAGCATTTCAACAAATGATAACGAATCAACATTTGTTAATAAACATAATGCCACTGATACAAACTTCCTTATATTATCTCTTGACTAGAAAACAAAAGATATCACAAAAACGAAATGTCTGATTTCTTCCTTTGTACATGACCTTGGAATAATAATAATAATAATAATAATAATAATAGTACTTATGGCTTTTAAGAAACCCAAAGGTTCATTGCCGCCCTCACATAAGCCCGCCATCGGTTCCTATCCTGAGCAAGATATAATCCAGTTCCTACCATCATATCCCATCTCCCTCAAATCCATTTTAATATTATCCTCCCATCTACGTCTCGGTCTCCCCAAAGGTCTTTCTCCCTCCGGTCTCCCAACTAACACTCTATATGCATTTCCGGATTCGCTCATACGTGCTACATGCCCTGCCCATCTCAAACGTCTGTATTTAATGTTCCTAATTATGTCAGGTGAAGAATACAATGCGTGCAGTTCTGCGTTGTGTAACTTTCTCCATTCTCTTGTAACTTCATCCCTCTTAGCCCCAAATATTATCCTAAACACCTTATTCTCAAACACCCTTAATCTCTGTTCCTCTCTCAACGTGAGAGTCCAAGTTTCACAACCATACAGAACAACCGGTAATATAACTGTTTTATAAATTCTAACTTTGAGATTTTTTGACAGCAGACTGGATGACAAAAGCTTCTCAACCAAATAATAGCAGGCATTTCCCGTATTTATTCTGCGTTTAATTTCCTCCCAAGTGTCATTTATATTTTGTTACTGTTGCTACAAGATATTTGAATTTTCCACCTCTTCAAAGGATAAATCTCCAATTTTTATATTTCCATTTCGCACAATATTCTGGTCACGACACATAATCATATACTTTGTCTTTTCGGGATTTACTTCCAAACCTAACCTTTGATAATAATAATAATAATAATAATAATAATAATAATAATATGAACAGACTAATGACAGTTGAAATGGATTTTTGGAGAAGAAACGAGGAAAAAATACGGAATACCGAAATAAAATATGGAGATTAATGGAAGAAACCAACTACTGGTGGTATAACTGAACAAAGAAGAAACAAGAGTGTCTGCAAGAGGGTGGCAGTTCGGGCAATGCCCTTACTTAGAAGTCTGACATTTTTCACTGTTTAAAATATTAGCCTATACCCTACTATGTAATTTTTTAAAATATGTTGGTCTATTCACGACTACGTATATTTTCTATGTACATCAAAATTGTTATAAACACACATCCTCATCATATCATAAGCATTATCGTTTCTGTCAGCAACAGAGAGAAGAAGTAAGAAAAAGAAATAAAAGTACAAATAGAAAAAAAACACAAACGAAAAAAGAGGGGAGAAGAAAATACAAATACAAAAATAAAGTCACAAAAGAAAATAACTAAACATCTAAACATAAGGAGGGGAGACTGTTTTACCTTGAATCACTTTTCATATATATTTTTTTTTTTTATTTTGGGAAATGAAATTTTTTTAATGAAAAAATGCTTGAAATAATTATTGAAGATCCGTTTAAAACTTCCTACAGGTATTTTCCTGTTTTATAGATCTGTTAAGAATGAAAAAAATAAAATGAAAGTACTGTAGCTATGTGTAAAGTTTTCCATGGTACATGTACCTTGGAACATATCCTCTTGTACATTGGAACATTGGAACACAGGGAATAGGCCAGTAGGTGGAAATATAGCTGTAAAACTGACAATCATTTAAAAATGTATTTGCCATCATTTGCAGGCTTCTCTGATTGGTATTTTACTTCCTGAAAGAGTCATAACTACTTCAACAGCTTTCTTCAAGACATCCGGATCAATTGGGGTCCTCTTAACTCCAGACTTACTTCGTGCCATGATCTTAAAATAAAACAAAAACCGATAGTATCGTATACTTTGGAACATGTTCCATGGTACAATATGTTTTGTGATTCAAGGTTCAAGAGAGTGTACAAATATGGCAGTCTAAACTAGAGATGAGAATAAATCATGGAAATTAATATATGCATTTACTCAACAAATGATAGGGAACACACCGTATTTAATTGATAGTTACAAATACAATTTTGTTTTGTGTTATTTACTTTTGGTACCAAAAAAACTGTTTTGCCCACAGAACTCACACTTTGTAAAAAAATCAAACTGGAACTATGACCAGAGCTACCTAGCAGCTTTCTCTACAGTCTACTTCAGTTTGAATCGGCTAGGTAGCAGCAAAAATCACAAACAAAAAAATGAGTCACGGTATAACTCTTATTTACTCTGCATGGTTTGTTTTTTTGCAGACAATTGGAGCTGCCTTCGCAGCCAAGGAAGCTGAAGCAAATGGAAGGAAATTCATGATGGGCATCTGGGATACTGCGGGCAGTGAAAGGTAATGCATTCCTAGTCCTCAAGTACTTAGCCCTACAGTAGTCACTGTAAGTAACTGTCACAGAGTAGTGACTGTGGACTGACACTCAGCAAGCAAATAAACGGGGGAGGGGAGGGTGTGTGTGTGTGTGTTTTATTTTGTCCCCCCCCCCCCCAACTGTGAGCTCTTTGGTAAGACACAAATGAGGAAACAGAATGTCCCCATTTGTCAGTACATATTAGTTTCGTATCTGTTGTATAGGAGCATATTTTGTTTCTTGCCAAAGAGCTTACAGTGGAAGATATGAGGCCTGTCTAAAAAGTATCCGACCTTTAGCCAGAAAAAATATTTCAAATACCTGACGGGGTTGGGACCCTAATCCCCTTCAAAGTAGGCCCCTTGTGCTTGCACATACTTAGCCCACCGATCCTTCCACTGCCGGAAACATCTCTGGAAGTCTTCTTTTGGAATGGTGTTCAGCTCCATTGTCGCGTTCCGCATTATCCCTTCTCTACTCTCAAAACAGGATCCTTTCAGTGGCGTCTTCAATTTTGGAAACAACCAGAAGTTGCAAGGAGCCAGGTCTGGAGAGTAGGGAGGTTGGCGAACGGTTGTAATTCCATGTTTGGCCAAGAAAGTGTGGATCAATTGGGATGAATGTGCGAGGGCGTTGTCGTGATGCAAGTGCCAGTTGTTTGCCGTCCACATGTCTGGTCTTTTGCGCCGAACTACATCACGGAGTCGCCGGAGAACATTGTGATAGTACTCCTTTGTCACTGTTTGTCCTTCCGGTGCGTATTCGTGATGCACAATTCCATGGACATCAAAGAAAACAGTCAGCATCACCTTGATTTTGCTTCGCACCTGCCGCGCTTTCTTCGGCCTTAGAGACTCGGGATGCTTCCATTGCGACGACTGTCTTTTTGTTTCTGGGTCATACCCGTACACCCATGACTCATCTCCAGTTATCACGGTGTTCAGAAACCCAGGATCAGTGTTGGCGGTGTCCAGAAGGTCCTGTGCATCGTCACGACGGAGGTCTTTTTGTTCCGGGGACAAGTTGGGCACGAATTTCGCAGCCACTTGGTTCATGTTCAAATCATCACGCAAAATTGCATGTGCAGAATCTTTACTCACTCCAACTTCTTCGGCAATCTCCCGCACGGTCAAACGACGATCTGCCATCACCAAATTTCGCACCCTCTCAACAACAGCTGCACTCCGAGCAGTTTGGGGCCTGCCACAACGCTGCTCACTCTCCGCTGATGTGCGGCCATCTTTGAATCAGTTGAACCACTTCTTAATTTGTGTTACACCCATTGCATCTTCCCCAAACACCTGCTGAATCTTACGAATTGTTTGACTTTGAGAATCAAATCACCAGGCTTTTGACAAAATTTGATGCAGTGTCTTTGCTCAATTCGTTCAGTCATCTTGCGAGAAAACTAAATCCGACAAACACTTAGAACAGCACCTTACTTGGCAACCACCAGCCAGTGACTGGCACAAGCGAATGCGGTGAAAAAATTCAAGCATGCGCATTATGGTTCCTCCTTCCACCGTGCACAGTGGCGCCACCTTAGAATCACTACTTTGCGCGGGAAAATTTAAGGTCGGATACATTTTAGACAGGCCTCGTATGCTACTCTTACAATGATGGTGAACATTTGCTCATTTCCCGGAAGATATTAATTTTAGGACCCATGTTTATAGGACTTTTATTTCTTGTTTTGAGGCATACTACCTCCTCTCCAAATATTATAACCTTTTTTTCACAACACCCTGTATAGTGTATACACTATTCTCCACAATAGTCCACACCTGTGGAGTAACGGTCTGGCTGCGAAACAGGTGGCCCGGGTTCGATTCCTGGTCGGGGCAAGTTACCTGGTTGAGGTTTTTTCCGGGGATTTCCCTCAAACCAATATGAGCAAATGCTGGGTAACTTTCGGTGTTGGACCCCGGACTCATTTCACCGGCATTGTCACCTTCATCTCATTCAGATGCTAAATAACCAAAGCTGTTGATAAAGCGTCTTAAAATAACCTACTAAAGTTTAAAAAAATTGTCCACAATATTACAGGAAATCGTCACTGCACCTGCGAAATCCGCTGTTTTTTTCTCACCAATATTCTGCAGGAGAAAGAAAAAAGCATTGTCACTTTTAATTTACTTGATTTTCAAAGCTATTTTCGATATAATTTCATCATTTTTCATGTAGTCATTGAAGTTATACCAAAAGTAGCTTCGAAAATTAAAGGAATTAAAAGTGACAACTTTTTCTTTCTCCTACAAAATCTTTTTAAAAACACAGCGGATTTTGAAGGTGCAGTGACTGAAATTCAGTACAGATCTAGTGTCCTAAATAAACCATCATTGTTTCTTTGCCCCTTTACAGACATTCAGAACTTAGCTGTGATAGCAGATGCTTTCCTTATTTTAATGCTAGTGTACATTTTATGATGTTTGCGGATGCATTGCATTGCAGGTATGAAGCAATGAGCCGTATCTATTATCGAGGTGCCAAGGCCGCCATTGTGTGCTATGACATAACAAACAGACCATCATGGGATAGAGCAAAGTTCTGGATTAATGAACTGAGAAGATATGAGGAAGTGAGTACATTATTGATACCATCTTCTACAGGGTGTTATTTTGTGCTATGTCTAAGGGTGTGATTTTATGGTAACTATTACACTTTTACAACGTCATACTACTTTTTGACCAATAAAACAAAACGAAACGACATGTTTCAACCAATCATGGCTGCTTACTTACAATTTTTATCACCTCTCTAGCATTTGTTTCTTTGTTTGCCAACATTGCATTTTCAATGATTGAATAATTTATTTTAGAAAGGGTACAAGTCATATTGGTGGCCGGGTAGCTCAGTTGGTAGAGCAGCTGGCTACGGACTGGAAGGTCCGATGTTCGATCCCAAGTGGTGACAGGATTTTTTCTCGTTGCCAAACTTTCAGAATGGCCCCGAGGTTCACTCAGCCTCCTATAAAATTGAGTACCGGATCTTTCCCCGGGGGTAAAAGGCGGTCAGAGCATGGTGCCGACCACACCACCTCATTCTAGTGCCGAGGTCATGGAAAGCATGGGGCTCTACCTCCATGCCCCCCCAAATGCCTTCATGACATGTTACGGGGATACCTTTATCTTTTTTACCTTTTACAAGTCATATTTTCTCAGTTTTACAGGAGAAACAAAAAAACTATTTAAATTAAAGATTTTTTTTTTTTCAATTCTTTGTATTGCATCTTGAGAAGGTATTGAAATACACTTTATATACGAGTTTCATATATATATATTTTTTTTTTTTAACGAGAAAGGTGGTTTCTATGGATTTTTTTTTTGTCTTGGATATGTGCCCTTTCTAAACTAAACACAGGAACAATGAGAGTTCAAAAAGTGGACATATTACAAATCAATGCTTTAATGAACAATAAGTAATTGATTAAATGGCGATCTTACACGTGTTAATTGTGTAAGCATGTGCGGCTTACAGCTGTTTCGGTGCTTCTTCACACCATCCTCAGAGCCTACTAGATCTCGGCGTCATCTCGAACTTCGCTGCCTGTTGTGTGGGTGCGTTCGATTGTTGAAAAGTGTTGTCAAATAGTATGTGTGTTCTGAAATTGATCTGTGTGTTGAGAATTTGTCACCACATTTTAACACTTTTCAACAATCGAACGCACCTACACAACAGGCAGCGAAGTTCGAGATGACGCCGAGATCTAGTAGGCTCTGAGGATGGTGTGAAGAAGCACCGAAACAGCTGTAAGCCGCACATGCTTACACAATTAACACGAGTAAGATCGCCATTTAATCAATTATTTATATTCAAGTGTTAAAAGTAGTGTACGAAAGATTCAACACGGAACAGTAAGTGTAGAAAATAGTGATAAACATGGAAATATGCCTCTTACTTTCACTTTTCGCATGAAAACTTTACTCTGCATCACCCTGTATTATATGTCCTTTCTCAAATAAACGTATTTATCTAACCTCCATAGCAAAAAATGGAGTCGTTAGGAATGTGCCCTTTCTAATAGAATATATTTTTAACAAAACATCAATTTCCACTAAAATGTGACTTGTGCTCTTTCTAAAATAAACGATTCAATTGTACCTTTAAAATTATTCATGTTTATTTCATCATCCTTAATTAAAACTTTTCTATAATTTATCTTGTGTATATTAGTTAGGTTATGTTATAGCTTCTGCTGTATGAAATTATGGATAGTCATGTATCAGAGATTGTTTAATATATATTGATAATTAAAGTGGAATGCAGCTGTTTAAGCCTTCTTGACTAATAATCGTTCTTAGAGTTCAATAAAGATTGTATAGTTGGTACAACTGATAACAAAAGAACAGCTCATCATAACCCACTACTGCCACCTAGCGGAATATTTGTAATGATGAGATGGTACAATAATACATTTTCAAGACAGTTTAATATTTTAGTAAGTCAATTAATATTTTATTGTATTAGAGTACTTTATTTCTTCTAATTTTTATATAGCCTACTTTCTTCTAATCGTGTAATAGTCAATTAAATCCCATTCGAGTTTTTTATTTTCTCTAGATAAATCAAAACCTGTAGTGAGATTACTATAGATTATTTTACCCGATTTCGGTGGATATTTCGTAAAAATACAAGCAACTTATGCTGTATTGTATTGTTATTCAGGACTGTAAGATCTACTTGGTTGGAACAAAACTGGACATATTGATAGATAATTCAAACCAGCGAGCTGTGGAATTGGATGTGATCACAAGATACTCAGATGGAATACAAGCCAAGCTTATTGAAACTTCTAGCAAGACAGGAGAGAACGTCAGTAAGTAACTAGATGGTCAGATGTGAATCCTCTGTTCATTGCTAGAGGTTATGTTTCGTTGCTGGTAGAATGATAATGGCAGCTGAAACCAAATCACTCTGATAAAATCTGCTACCATTTTGTCCACCATTAATCCAACACCACAGTCTAGTATATACAGTCGCGAAGCTCAATACGTAGTAAATACGCATCCATAGATAGTTGCTAACCACTAGGATCGCTACTATCGCCTCATCACAGACAATGCGAAATAGTATCGGCACAGTCTGTTGTTTCTAGTACCCTCAACAACTCAAGCTTCGTGACTGTATATACTAGACTGTGCTAACACCATGTCAGAAATTGATCTCCAACAATATCCCGATGTTTTGCATTCAATTTTTTCATTAACATTTGCTCATAAAAGAAACAGAAGATAGATTAATTATTTCGACAAAATTTTAATAACATTTTTTTCAAAGCTGTTAATGTACCTTATACTCAAAACAATATAATGGTGAGGTACTAAAAATTAAAACGTGGATCTTACTTCAGTGCTACCAACCTTTAACTTAAAGCACTAAATGTACTAATTTGTCATTAAATAAATGTTCATGACTTAAAAAAAGTTATTTTTCTTCTTAAAACTACATTAAATGCCTACTGAACGATGCACTGGAGGGAATGGTGAACAGGAGAAGAGTTTAGTGCAGAAAAAGACACCATGGTTACAAATTATTGGACAATTTCAGAAGGCTATATTTTCACCAATATTAAACATAAATACAGTACATGATCTTATCATCATTTTAAAGACGGAAGTTTGAAGTTTTATACAGTATAATTCCTATAAGCAAAGGCACCAGGCTAGTTCGGATACGAGATTTTTCCGGATAATTGAATAAATACCAGTATGTACAAAAAAAAATCCATATTTCATGGAGCCAAATGTTGAAACTGCAGCCATGTGAAGTTTATTTCTCTATCACTTGCTCGTAACTGAATAAACATAAAAACTGTGAGGATTTTCCTTATTAAAACAAATCACACAACACAAATAATATGTACACTAACTTTAGATTCGAATATTCACTGAAAAATTAAAGTTCGAGTGAACTTCCTAATGTGGCAACACTGACGGCACGAACATAATTAAATAAACATAAAAACTGTGTTGATTTTCTTTATTAAAACACATCACACAACACAAATAATACACTAATTTTAGGTTCGAATATTTATTGAAAACGAAAGTTTGTGTGAACTTCCTAATGTGGTAAAAATGACGGTCCAGACTGTGGCAATGTGACAGTTTTTATTTTTTGGCCCAGCCAAAAGTGCCATAGTTTCAGTATTGCCGGTTATGAGGGATTTTACTTTAGATGCACTCAATGTGAACCCCACATTTGATACGGCTAATACAGTACTCAAATATATAACTCATATTCTTGAGGACTACACGAAATTTCTTCTATGCAGGAAGTGGGCCATGGATTGAATCTGAAGATGCAAGATCCAGGCTACATGCCGGGTATGGTAGTAGTTCAATTCCCTCCAAATCCTGATTTTTTTCTGTGGTTGTTCGAGCAGTATGGGATCTCACATTGTCCTGTTGCAAGAGAATTCTATTTCGATTAACTAATGCCAGATCCTTCTCTCAAATCTTCATGAACTCGTTCCAGTTTTTTAAAATAAAGAACCGCATCGACTGCATTTCCATTTGCAACAAACTTCCAGTGAATCACACGTTCAAAATTCCACCAGACATACGAGGCCTGTCTAAAAAGTATCCTACCTTTAATTTTCCCGCGCAAAGTAGTGATTCTAAGGCGGCGCCACTGTGCACGGTGGAAGGAGGAACCGTAATGCGCATGCTTGAATTTTTTCACCGCATTCGCTTGTGCCAGTCACTGGCTGGTGGTCGCCAAGTAAGGTGGTGTTCTAAGTGTTTGTCGGATTTAGTTTTCTCACAAGATGACTGAACGAATTGAGCAAAGATACTGCATCAAATTTTGTCAAAAGCTTGGTGATTTGATTCTCAAAGTCAAACAATTCGTAAGATTCAGCAGGTGTTTGGGGAAGATGCGATGGGTGTAACACAAATTAAGGAGTGGTTCAACCGATTCAAAGATGGCCGCACATCAGCGGAGAGTGAGCAGCGTTGTGGCAGGCCCCAAACTGCTCGGAGTGCAGCTGTTGTTGAGAGGGTGCGAAATTTGGTGATGGCAGATCGTCGTTTGACCGTGCGGGAGATTGCCAAAGAGGTTGGAGTGAGTAAACATTCTGCACATGCAATTTTGCGTGATGATTTGAACATGAACCGAGTGGCTGCGAAATTCGTGCCCAAGTTGTTGTCCCTGGAACAAAAAGACCTCCGTCGTGACGTTGCACAGGACTTTCTGGACACCGCCAACACTGATCCTGGGTTTCTGAACACTGTGATCACTGGAGATGAGTCATGAGTGTACGGGTACGACCCAGAAACAAAAAGACAGTCGTCGCAATGGAAGCATCCCGAGTCTCCAAGGCCGAAGAAAGCGTGGCAGATGCGAAGCAAAATCAAGGTGATGCTGACTGTTTTCTTTGATGTCCGTGGAATTGTGCATCACGAATATGCACCGGAAGAACAAACGGTGACAAAGGAGTACTATCACGATGTTCTCTGGCGACTCCGTGATGCAGTTCGGCGCAAAAGACCAGACATGTGGACGGCGAACAACTGGCACTTGCATCACGACAACGCCCCGCACATTCATCCCAATTGATCCACACTTTCTTGGCCACACATGGAATTACAACCGTTCGCCAACCTCCCTACTCTCCAGACCTGGCTCCTTGCGACTTCTGGTTGTTTCCAAAATTGAAGACACCACTGAAAGGATCCCGTTTTGAGAGTAGAGAAGAGATAATGCAGAACGCGACGACGGAGCTGAACAACATTCCAAAAGAAGACTTCCAGAGGTGTTTCCGGCAGTGGAAGGATCGGTGGGCTAAGTGTGTGCAAGCACAAGGGGCCTACTTTGAAGGGGATTAGGGTCCCAACCCCATCAGGTATTTGAAATATTTTTTCTGGCTAAAGGTCGGATACTTTTTAGACAGGCCTCGTATAACATTACTTTGGGGTCAAACCGATTTTAACGACAACTTTGGCTAGCTGACAGGGATTGATCCAATGTTTTAAGGTGTCAGGGTTGCAGTAATATACCCATTTTCATCATGTGACAACTGTCCTGATAAATCTATCATCCATGGGATTAGTGATAAGCTCATGACTAGGGGACGGATGTTGATGAAAAGTCATCTTCTTATTTTTCACATCAGGACGATGCCTATTAATATAGAAATCCTTTCTGTGTCAATATCAACGTAAAAAAGTAATTTCTTATATTGCATTTTTTGACGTTTTTGAACTAATAGGTCACTTTTATATTTTTTTCGGCATTTTTTTGGTCATTTTTAATACTTTGAAGAACTTTTAGATCATTTGGAATGCATTTTACTTTCTTCTTTGCCGATAGGTCTGTTAAATCATTTTCTAAGCAAATGGTACCTACTGAATAAGTGAATAACAGTGAAGTTAGAGTTCTATAGTTTGGAACAGACTCTAAAGTCCATCCCTCATTCCACTGAAGGCTTCACTTCATACAATGGAAGTAGTATAAAATGCTTGACAGCAGCTTAGTTTAAGTGAGGACTTTGACCACTACTGTTCTTTTGTCGGTAAGAGGGTGTCTTTAGAATTTATGTTAGGAAGAGGGGAAACTTTCACCATGTCCTGGACAGGACATTGTGTCCCCAGTATGGTTCGGAAGGGATGTCTACTGTAGTAGACAGTATTTTTAACACAAAGATTGCAAGAATGCACGCTGTGCCCACAATTTGTTTTGTCATTCACACTCCCCATCTGGAAGATCTGGTAACAAAAGTAAAGCGCGGAAGGAGGAGACGGAGAATGAAGGCACTGACATGGACCACCCCTGATTGAAACGGATTTAAACCCTCATTAAAATCTATAGTTTTCCCTTCAAACCAGGAAGTTGCCTCCTCTCTCCGAGATTTGCAGGGCAGTCATTGAAACACGGTGACTAATTTTTAGAAGTTGTGGTGCGAGTACGGTGAATAATATTTAAATATAATTTTCTTTTAATTGTATGTCATTTTTCCATTAGTTGAAGGACATTTTGATGATCATTTTAAGTAGATTTTTAGGCCATCAACATCTGCCCCCCACTCATGACAAATATTCACTCTGCGTTGAGCCTGTTCATGTGTCAATTCATGAAGTACAGATCAGCAACTAATGTATGATTTTCGGAGCGTCTTAATGTCTTCACTAAATATGCTGTCCTGGGTCCGTCTCAAAGAGCGAAGAACTATTCACTCTCTCATTTTACCCTTCAATATTCTTCTAACCTCTAACCCTAGCTACTTAGCTTCTCGTTTTCAACATTTGTCCTCATATCACGAAATAGATACTGGCTCACAACACCATATCACACTCTCCACTCCTAAACACAGAACATCCTTCTACTCTTCATCTTTCACCGTCTCTGCAGCTCATCTCTGGAACTCTCTACCACAACATGTCAGAGATTGTGGACATTGTCTAGTTTCAAAAATAAATTAAAATTGCACTTTTTGAATTAGATTCCTTTCAGTTATAAGCCCTTTTCTCTGCCATAGTTTTGTAAAAATATAGGCTATATATTTCTTTTTCCTTCCTTTCCCCTTTTTGTTCTCTTTATCAGCCGATGAATTTATTATCATAGCCTTTTTATCATGAATTTTATTTAATTTTCGTATTTCTTTTCTTTTTTATTATTATTTTATTACATTCCATTTTGATATATCCTTCCTTACGTTTTCCCATATTAACCATTTGTATTAAATGAGTTGCTTTCACTATATTGTAATGTATTTTTTTTCTATTATGGTATTATTTTCATGTTGTTTAGTGTTGATTTTATTATACTCTCATTATTATTATTATTTTTTTTTGTAATATGTTAGTATTCTGTTCTTTAACTTTTTGTTAAATTTTAACTGTTTGTATACTTTGTGACCTGGTAGAGTGTAAGAGAAGGCCCTATGGCCTTAACTCTGCCAGTATAAATAAAGAATTATTGTTATTATTATTAATGTGGCCATGTATTGCATCTTTTCAAGTACAAAGTTCTACCAACAACCCATGAGTACTTTTTTCTGTGAATTTTCTTCCAAAACTCTGTGTGTATTGTCAATATTCCATGCCTTAGGTCTTGCAAGACGTTGTAAATCTTTATTGTTTCCTTATTCGTTATTGATGGGCCCGGGTTCAAATCCCGATTGGAACAAGTCACCAGGTTGAGGTTTTTTCCGGGGTTTTCCCTCAACCCATTAAGAGCAAATGCTGGGTAACTTTCGGCCCTGGATCCTGGTTCATTTTGCCGGTATTATCACCTTCATTTCACTCAAGACGCTAGTTGACAATAACAGTTGATAAAGCGTTGTAAAATAACCAATAAAAAAATCATTGTGCTACAAGCTCACTAACGACACCCTCACTCTCGACTTCACATATTGTTCGAGCCATGGCAAAAGCTTTATAAATTTATTTCTGTTTAGAAGGACTATAATCTCAAACTTTATCATTTCCACTTTATATTCTTTATATTAATATAAATTGGCGACTATCACATACTCACAATATGCAATAATAACTGTAGCATTCTGTAAATTGCATTGCCCAACTGAAAATAATCATTAAAATCTTACAAAACATCAAACTTAAAAAAAAAACAGTCATTACTTATGAGATAAGACAACCAAAAATAATTTTTTTAATGTGTTTGCAGTGGAGCTGTTTCAGATCATAGCAGATGATTACATGGCCAACCCTGAAAATGTGCGGCAAGTTGATGAAACCATTACACTTAGCGGCCGTGATAAGAGAGGGAGCTGCTGTTTTGTGTCGTCATGACCACCTCTGTTCTTGCCACAACATGTAAACATTAAAGGCTGTGATGAGGCAGTGAAGTATTGAAAGTTCACAAGATGGAGATGTAATCTCTGACTTTATAGCTCGCCGTTGTTTTATACCATCTCTGACTTCATAGTTCATTTGTTTCATACGAAGGTCAACATGAGATAATAATTATTCCGTGCAGTATTCTGTTTTTCTTTGTGTGTACATATATTAAGTTTTAATCTCTTCTCATGAACTGCATATTCTTGCATGATATGTGAAAACGTCTAACTAAATGAACTCTAAGATTTAAATCTAAGGAAGAGTTATAGTACTTTATATGGACACAAAACTTCGAGTTTAGTTTTTGTCACATTATTTGTATAATACTGCCTTTTTTTTTAAAGAACAGAATATTATATTAATTTGTACTCTTAAACCAGAAGCAAAACAAAACAATATCTAATCATGTTGAAAATATAATTTTTCAGTAACTTATTTTATGTGTGTATGGATAGATGTAAACAATGAATTTTTTTTGTGGTTTAAATTTGTCAAATATTCAACACATTCAGTTTCATGCCATTGTTAATGTAGTTTTTTTTTTATCGATTTTGCAATTAATACAGATACTTCTAAACGGCTTGCATTCCTTCGATGTAAATAAAGTTGAGTGCCTTATCTTTATATGCTAAATTCCTTGCTCATTTCAAGTTTTCACTTGGCTTATGGTATGCTATTCTTCCTTCTATATGTATATAAATGGTTTCTGTGTTTTTCATTATGAGAATTGAAAAAAAAAAAATTACATGTATTTGCTACAAATTGTCTTGGATGTAGATGAATAAATTTAATGAACATGTAACCTAATACAAAACTAAATGCATTTTGTTGCTAATATGATGAGATAACCAATTGAGTTTCAATACAGACCTTTTTAAAGGGTTTTCAGAACCTACTTAAGGGGAGAGGATGGTATTTTTTGGTGAAAAATGAGTGAATTTTCAAAAATACTCTGTGACATGTGTGGAATGCTTAGCATAATATTTTGTGGGTATTTGTGCCCTTATCGGCTGTTGAGACGCCATTTTTTAACTTCCTGCATTATGGATTTTTATTGTTGTTTCCGGTAAATTGAATTAAAAAAAATGTTTTTTTTTTTTCTTTTCTTTTTTTTTTCTTTAAAATACTCTTTGATATGTGTGAAATGCATTGCATAACATTTCGTGGGTATTTGTGCCCTCATCAGATGTTGAGACGCCATTTTTAAACTTCCTGCAATATGGATTTGTAAATCGCTCACTCCCTTTTATCGGTTTACTGTAACTTCATTTCTTTGCTGCATTGCCAGACAAAAATGGATATAATTTCTGAACTATTAAAGATACATTCATGAAATTTAGAACACACATTCTTTAGACTATTAGGAAACTTTTCTCTGCAACAGAATTTTGTTAATTGATTTCATTTTAAAACTACGTCCGTTTGTTTGCAAGAAAGGAATTCAGAAAAGTGTTATTAAATTTTGATTTTTTTATTTTACAAACGTAGGGACTAATATCAAAATTCTGTTACAGACAGTTTGTAGAGCATGCTTTTGCATGTACATTCCAAAAAACGGGATGAATCTATCTTTAAAAATGGTTCAGATATATCGATTTTAGTAAAATCTTGCATTGGGTATATTTTTTTTTTTTTAAATCTGGGCCCCAAAATAATTTTTTTTTTTTTTCAAAATATTTATTTTTGGTTGAGTTTCTACAGGTATGAGCTCTCTACATACAAAAAATTAATATTTTACACCAAATAGGAAAAAAGTTTTAAAAAATACCGTCCTCTCCCCTTAAATTTGTTACTAAACAAGGCAGAAGACACCCAAGAAATTATGTTCGTACACGTGTCTAGCATCAGTGGAATTGGGGATAGCAAGAAGAGGCCATGAATTGCCTGATATTTGCCTTACAATTGTGGACAACCAGATAATCAAATATTGAAGTGGAATTCGAACCCATGCTCGAAGTTCCTGGCTTTATCCTGGAGAAAAAAAAATCTGATAAACTGAGGTGAAATTTTGTTGAAAAAATTCGATTTTTCGTTTTTAGCATTAAAAAATTGTTATATGATCCAGAGAAACCCTCCACAAATTTTCATGCAGCTGTTTTGGGCCGACATTTTTAAAAGGTTGCACACACTAGCTGGCTCTGTAAATTCTGTTTTCTCCATTTGCATTTTTCTTACATATTGCTTTACTAAAAATTCTGCTACTTCCCTAAATTTTGTGCTATAAGCATGAATTATTGTGTACATAAATTTTTCTTACCTCTTGAAAAATCCGAAAAAAAAAAATAGCAGGTTATGTTTCAGGGAGTTTGAAAGATATTGGAGCAAATCTGAGACAAAAATTTTGAAATTTGTAGGATAGTAATGTTTTTCCAAAATACAATTTAAATTTACAAACATTTCAATAATTCATATATATTTTAAATCAAGTGAGATTAAATTTTGTACAGAGGGCTATTTCCATCCAGCATGGTATGTGCACAAGTTTTCAAAGAGCGAATTCCAAATCTCAGCGCTGAGCAATCTGATGGCATCACGGTGTTCCGAATTTCAACGATGACGTCACTGATGTTCCACTGGTTCCATCAGCTTGCAGAGATGGTGGCAATCTCCATCAGTGAATCTGATTGGTTCTTGCATAGGGCGGGAATTAGTAGACAAATGACATCGTGCACTGTTGTGTCATGGTGGTGCATTCTGCTTTGGTTCTGTATTGTTTGTAATGAGCACAACGTAAAAACAATATGTTAATGGCTTATGAGCGAACATGTCAACGGACCAGTTATTACTACCGGTTCAAGAAATAAATTGTTTATGCTATCTTTTCTTTGAACGAGATGACAGTACGGAAATTTCGCAAAATCTTGCTAGCGTAGCACAGACAACAACTTGTACAGCCGCCATGATAGGCATCGAACCCTCCAGTGATTTTGTTCCTATTTCGCTGCAGCGTGACGTCATTGTTGTCCACCGGTCCGGTGAGATTCGGAATATGCTGAAAGCTACAGCTCAAATGGTTAGGAATATTCAAATTTCACCTCAGTGTATCCTTAAGAACTAAGAATACATCTAAATGCACTAACAATTGTTTTATATTCTTGATAGATTCAGAGGAATTACATAAAATTCTAAAATGCATGCTGCATTGTATCAAAAATATTATTTAATACTTTTGTGTTATTTCTGCAATGGCCCAATGAAACTCGATATTAAGTACAAGGCAATTAGGAAACAACTGAATGTAGAAGAAAAAAAAAATGAACTTATATTTTGGAATTGCATTTATTTAATTCCTCTGAACCTAGTAAGAAAATAAAATAGTTTTTAGTGCATTTGGATGCCCCAGCATTTTCCCTTACAAAATTTTCCTATGAAACATATACTGTGTCACAAAGTATACCGTGTGTTTTTCTGGATGTAAGAGATAGGAATTTAACATTGCCACAAGAAACCTATGCATAAAAACAATCAAGAAATAACTTGGTCAGGGGGCCATGTTTAGAAATTAGCAGGCTTTGGCAGTTTGTAAAACAAGAGAACATCAGACTTTGACTTAGTAACCATAAATGATGTTCTGTTATTTATATGATATTATTGAATTTGGTATTCCCAAGAAACTAGTTCGATTAATTAAAATGTGTCTCAGTGAAACGTACAGCAGAGTTCGTATAGGTCAGTTTCTGTCAGATGCATTTCCAATTCACTGCGGGCTAAAGCAAGGAGATGCACTATCACCTTTACTTTTTAACTTCGCTCTAGAATATGCCATTAGGAAAGTTCAGGATAACAGATAGGGTTTGGAATTGAACGGTTTACATCAGCTGCTTGTCTATGCAGATGTTAGGAGAAAATCCACAAACAATTATGGAAAACACGGAAATTTTACTGGAAGCAAGTAAAGAGATAGGTTTGGAAGTAAATCCCTAAAAGACAAAGTATATGATTATGTCTCGTGACCAGAATATTGTACGAAATGGAAATATAAAAATTGGAAATTTATCTTTTGAAGAGGTGGAGAAGTTCAAATATCTGGAAGCAACAGTAACAAATATAAGTGATACTCAGGAGGAAATTAAACCCAGAATAAATATGGGAAATGCCTGTTATTATTCGGTTGAGAAACTTTTATCATCTAGTCTGTTGTCGAAAAATCTGAAAGTTAGAATTTATAAAACAGTTATATTACCGGTTGTTCTGTATGGTTGTGAAACTTGGACTCTCACTTTGAGAGAGGAACAGAGACTATGGGTGTTTGAGAATAAGATTCTTAGGAAAATATTTGGGGCTAAGAGGGATGAAGTTACAGGAGAATGGAGAAAGTTACACAACACAGAACTGCACGCATTGTATTCTTCACCTGACATAATTAGGAACATTAAATCCAGACGTTTGAGATGAGCAGGGCATGTAGCACGTATGGGTGAATCCAGAAATGCATATAGTGTGTTAGTTGGGAGGTTGGAGGGAAAAAGACCTAGGGAGGCCGAGACGTAGATGGGAAGATAATATTAAAATGGATTTGAGGAAGGTGGAATATGATGATAGAGAATGGATTAATCTTGCTCAGGATAGGGATCAATGGCGAGCTTATGTGAGGGCGGCAATGAACCTCTGGGTTCCTTAAAAGCCAGTAAGTAAGTAAATGATGTTCTGTTGTTTTACAAATTGTCAAAGCCTGCTAACTTCTAAACATGGCCAGTGATTAAGATTTATTTTCTTTTGTTCAGTTTATTTATACACACTTTAAGGTATACCAGTAGGGTGTTGTTACTATTATTGAGTTTCTGTTGTATGTTGTAGATTTCTTGTGTTCATGTAACTGATTCACATGTTTTAGTAATATTTATGATATTGGTGACTAAAGTGGTGATGAATCATGGTATGTAAATTTCCAATCTGGCGTTTGCCTTTGTTCTCAAATATGAGTCACAAACGCTACCATCTGTGCCAACTTGCTCGGTACTGATTAAGTTATTTCTTCATTGTTTTTATACATAGGCTTCATATGCCAATGCTAAATTCCTATATTCTGTACCCACAAAAACACACAGTATATAATGCTTAAAGATCCGTATTTAACTAAAGAGACCTTGGTGAAGAAAAAAAAAAATCGAAGTCTAGCAGTGAAAATGATATGATGAAAAGAGTAATGGAACGGAGAAAAATTCTCTCCGGCGCCGGGATTTGAACCCGGGTTTTCAGCTCTACGTGCTGATGCTTTATCCACTAAGCCACGCCGGAGAATTTTTCTCCGTTCCATCACTCTTTCATCATATGATGACGCAGAATATCTGCATGGAAATATCATATGTACTTCGGTACATCAAAATATAAGTGAAAATGATGCTGATGTATGTAAGTAGATAGAAATTTTATTTTCCAAGAAGGCAAAAGGGAAAGTGGAGCCAAAAACACGTTTCTGTTATCCCTAATATTCGAAAAAGTTTCTTCGGTAATTTTTTTGTATTACATACACATCGTTGCAGAAAGAATGGTCTTACTTTTGGTCCTTAGAAATGCAAAGTTGTACTGTGTAGTTCAGACTGTACTTGAAGGTATTGCTGTGATGTTTATTCATTGAAAATCGTACATCTATAATTTTACGAGGTTCTGTGGCATAGGCATAACATGTCTGCGTTCCATGCCACAGGTTGAGAGTTCACTTTCTGGTAGAGTAGAATTATTTTTTTTTATTTTAATTTTTAATTGTTTTATTTTAAATATTGAATCCTATTTGTTAATAAACTTCGTTATACCTGTCTTGTAAAAAATATTATTGCCCATCACCTGTAGGCTGTTAATTGGCAAGACCTGGCCTGTACAAACAAAAATAATAGTTGTTTCACTTCCTAAAGAAACCGAAAACACATTAAATATGAGCCGTTCAGAGCAGAAGTGGTAAAAGGTAAAGGTATCTCTGTAACATGCCATGAAGACACTTGGGAGGGCATGGAGGTAGAGCCCCATGACTTCGGCACTAGAATGAGGTGGTGTGGTCGGTACCACGCTCTGACCGCCTTTTACTCCTGGGAAAGACTCGGTACTCAATTTGGAACAACTGGATAATACGCACGGCAGACCAATATCGATAGTCGACTCTACTCGCTGGCCACTAGTCACCGGGCCGTACCTAGCCGTATCAAACAAAATATAATCGAAATGGTGGTAGTCAAATTCGCGACTATATTCTTAAATAATTCACTCCATTAGTATAGTTCAAGGTTTTATGTAGTACAACGGCGGTTTTTTGAATGCATTAAAAGAAAATGAAGATGTAATAAGATAATAAACTAGGTTATCACAAGGAAATTAACAGGAAAAAAGGTGTGTTTCACGGAATACAATTAAAATGACGGAAAGTAAATTTCAGGTTAATGTTCGCCAAAGCGTAAAGTAAGTAATTATGACGGCGTTGCTGTTTTATTTCTGGCCTATCGAAAAATACCTAGCCTTTTACGAAAAAAAATTTAAGGACCATGAAATTATTCACCGCTTTCATTATAGGCCTATTATTTTTTAACAATATTACGAATCAAAAACTGTCATATTATATAATTTTAACTACTACATGGACGAATCAAATCAAGCTAACCTAACCAAAGCTAACCTAACCTAACCAAAGCTAACCTAACCTAACCAAAGCTAACCTAACCTAACCAAAGCTAAGCTAAGCTAACCTAACCAAAACTAATCTAACCTAACCAAAGCTAATCCAATCTAATCTAATCTAAGCTAACATAACATAACCTTCGTAAATGCAAGGCCTGTAACCGGAGCAAGAAGGGATCTCAATCATTTAATCTGCAAGTACACGCAAAAATAAATTCAAGTAAGGATCACGCTCCCACTGCATGAGAGGTCCGCGCTTGCGCTACAGCAAAACTGTTTCTGTCCCGAGCCTCTCATCTAAGGCACTCGTCATAATTTACTCGCAATATTTACGCAAATACACATTGTCGCTAACAGTGGTGCTATCTCTCAATAATGTTCAGAACGAAGGAGGTAGACAGAGAGAGAAAAAATTTCTCCCGCCAACTACGCCACACACCAACGTCATGTTCTTATGTTGGTGACATTGTGTATTTACTTAAATTTGGTGGTAAACGTAACGGCACGGTTCAAAGTGGCCGTGCTAATTCTCCAGTATAGCGCTCAATTTTATAGGAGGCTGAGTGAACCTCGGGGCTGTTCTGAAAGTTTGGCAACGAGAAAAAATTCTGTCACCACCTGGGATCAAACCCTGGACCTTCCAGTCCGTAGCCAGCTGCTCTACCAACTGAGCTACCCAGCCGCCAAGCAGCAGTAGTATAAGTCAAAAATGGTAATAAGGGTTAAAGTAAACATTCTGTAAAATACAGCGCAAAGTAGCAATTAATATTCACTTTATTTAAACTATTAGGGTGGTATTCATAGACTTTTCGCTAGCCCGCACTACGAGCGTGCTAAACAGGATTCATGTCATATCATATCGCTAACACTGGTTTATGAATACGAAAAACGTTAGTTCGCTGATCATCCACCGAAAGCCCGTGCTAAGAATGTCTATGAATAGGGCCCTAAGTAGTCAGTGGATAGCAAGAAGGACATATTAATTGCTACTTTGCGCTGTATTTTACATAATGTTTACTTAACCCTCAGTACCCAATTTTGACTTACACCACTTCTGCTCTGAACGGCTCATATTATTCAGCCAAAGGTCCCGGGTTCGATTCCCGGCTCTGGAACAATTTTTCCCTTGAAATTATTCAAGCAGCTTTATAGGAAGCTATACTCGAAAGCCAGATTTGTATAATAATCTTCTGGCACATATCGTCAAGTGAGATGTACTGCCTAATAATAGATGTACATATCAGCCAGAATCTGAATCAGAAGTCATATTTTCTGCAATGATATAAAAAATTTATCAACACCTATTAACTTGCTATTTACATAAATTTATTGCACATATATGAACTGTTGTGGAATACAATCACGTCTGCATTATTGTTTCTAACTTCACTCATTCCTCTTCTGTGCCGATGTCTCTCCAATAGAAGCAACCTTGTCCATAGCTTTCTTCACAGTTTCTTCATCACTCAAGAACCTCATACACATAATGGGTTTAAAATCCTCTCCAAATTCGTACACAAACGGTATGCCTGTTGGAAGATTCAGTTTCATGATGGCTTCATCCGACAGTTCTGAAATCACAGTAGTCTTTGTTTTAGAAAATGTAAATTAAGAGAAATGTTTAACTATACATATTAAATGAAGCACACAAGTGTCCAGAAAGGTGACATTATATACAGTAATTCCATTCCTTTATCACGTTATGAATGATATTGCTTACAGATTATTGTTCTGAACAATTATTCAAAGGTCATAAAAATGAAATACAGTAAAACCTCGTTAATACCAACTAATTGGAGGGATAAGTTGGCCGGTTTAACAAAAGTCCAGATTAACTGAAATAACCTAAAATAACAGTAGAAAGTGCATAAAAATCCGTTTATAGCAACAAAACACGTTTATTATGGTGTATTTAAAGGACAAAGGCCTAAATACACTATACAGTACAGTAAAATGTAAAGCAATACTTACTTATGGTTTTTAAGGAACCTGGAGGTTCATTGCCGCCTTCACATAAGCCCGCCATCAGTCCCTATCCTGAGCAAGATTAATCCAGTCTCTATCATCATATTCCACCTCCCTCAAATCCATTTTAATATTATCCTCCCATCTATGAGACGTTCTCCCCAAAGGTATTTTTCCCTCCGGTCTCCCAACTAACACCCTATATGCATTTCTAGATTCACCCATACGTGCTACATTCCCTGCCCATCTCAAACGCCTGGATTTAATGTTCCTAATTATGTCAGGTGAGGAATACAATGCGTACAGTTCTGCGTTGTGTAACTCTCTCCATTCTCCTGTAACTTCATCCCTCTTAGCCCCAAATATTTTACTACGCATCTTATTCTCGAACATCCTTAACTTCTGTTCCTTTCTCAAAGTGAGAGTTTCACAACCATACAGAACAACCGGTAATATAACTGTAATACATACAATAATAATACAGGGCTCCTACAAAAGACCTTTCTGGTTTCGAACACATGTAATTTACGTTCTATGAATCTGAGGTGCATGAAAATAGGACCAATGGAAAGAGAAACTCGAAATTATTTGTGGCAACATTGTTTTCCTAGTTGGTAACACTGCCTCATAATAGCGCATATAAACAAATTTGTTCATTGTTGAGGCGAAATGGCTGCTATAGAGGACAGAAAAGCTTGATTTTCATGTGAACCAGTCTGTTATTAATGTGCAACGGCATTACCGAACAAAGTTTGGTGCAGATCCACCCAGCGGGCCTACAATCCGTAAATGGTAGCCTACAGTGATTTTAAGGCAAGATTCTTCACAAGCGGTTGCGATTTCATCCGTACCGACTACAGTTGCTGCAAGCCCTAAAACCAGAGGACAAAGTGCTACGAAGAAATGTCTGCTTAAGTATACAGACTTTAATTGAAAACGATGATGAATTTATTCGTTCCTTGGTGTTTTCCGACGAAGCCACTCTTCATCTTTTTCCTGGTAAGGTGAACAGATATAACCTCAGAATTTGGACGTCAGAAGTTCTCAAGAGGCACAGAATTTAAACAATTCACATGGCAGGAACCTTGTTCCCGGGGCTCGAACCCTGTGTTTGTAACTTACGGCTCAGATGCTTGACCAAACTCCTCAGACTGGTGCCGTGGCCAATCACAAGCACCCGCTTGCCACTCTTTACATCAGGTACAATGTTCTCCTCCCAGAACGGAATCACTCTCTGCATCGTCGTTTTCAGAGATTCTGTTTTCGGAATCTTGTCCTTTATGAACTGGAACTTTGGGTTGTTTACAATGGTCGTGTAATACTTGTGATCTGGCTCCATTGGTGGTGGCAGGACGTCGAAACTTCTTCGCCAGATGTTTACCTGCAAACATACAGTACGCCTGCTCAAATTCTCATCAGTGGCGGCTCCTGGAATTCAGTCACATTGGGATTCACTTAAGAAAATAAAAATGTCCAATAAAAACTTTGAAATTTCAGAATGGCAAATAATTTACAATAAAAATTATCCTTGTTTTTTATTATCATAATTATTATTTTTATAATTGAGCGGCTTAGTGCTAAAGTTGCCTTACTTACTTACAAATGGCTTTTAAGGAACCCGGAGGTTCATTGCCGCCCTCACATAAGCCCGCCATCGGTCCCTATCCTGTGCAAGATTAATCCATTCTCTATCATCATATCCCACCTCCCTCAAATCCATTTTAATATTATCCTCCCATCTACGTCTGGCCTCCCCAAAGGTCTTTTTCCCTCTGGTCTCCCAACTAACACTTTATATGCATTTCTGGATTCGCCCATACGTGCTACATGCCCTGCCCATCTCAAATGTCTGGATTTGATGTTCCTAATTATGTCAGGTGAAGAATACAATGCGTGCAGTTCTGTGTTGTGTAACTTTCTCCATTCTCCCTATTAGCCCCAAATATTTTCCTAAGCACCTTATTCTCAAACACCCTTAACCTATGTTCCCCTCTCACAGTGAGAGTTCAAGTTTCACAACCATAAAGAACAACCAGTAATATAACCATATTTATTCTGCGTTTAATTTCCTCTCAAGTGTCATTTATATTTGTTACTGTTGCTCCAAGATATTTGAATTTTTCCACCTCTTCAAAGGATAAATCTCCAATTTCTATGTTCCCATTTCGTACAATATTTCGATATCTGAACAGATATTCTCTATGACTATTATCATGGAGTCCTCTTTGAACATAAACATCATCTGAATCACAAAATACTTAAATAATTTCGAGGGAAAAATTGTTCCGGAGCCGGGTATCGAACCCGGGACCTTTGGTTTAACGTACCAACGCTATACCACTGAGCTACTCGGGAGCTCTAACCGACACCGATCCAATTTTTCCCTCTATATCCACAGACCTCAAAGTGGGCTGACAACTGTCAAGCAACCAACTTCGAGTGCACACTAACTCCGTGTGACTTAAATTGTGGGTTTCTGTTAACGAACAGTGACGTGTATTATGCAAATCAAGATTTCAGGTATAACTCCCTGCAAAGTTGATTTGAATAATTTCGAGGGAAAAATTGTTCCGGAGCCGGGTATCGAGTTAGTGTGCACTCGAAGTTGGTTGCTTGACGGTTGTCAGCCCACTTTGAGGTCTGTGGATATAGAGGGAAAAATTGTGTCGGTGTCGGTTAGAGTTCCCGGGTAGCTCAGTGGTAGAGCGTTGGTACGTTAAACCAAAGGTCCCGGGTTCGATACCCGGCTCCGGAACAATTTTTCCCTCGAAATTATTCACAAAATACTTGTCTCTCATGATGACATTCATTTCTTGGCGTTATGGGTAGTTGGTCACCTGCTCCTTCCCGTACTTGGCCGCCATGTCAGCCTTGTTGTAGCCCGTGAGAGCGCCGTAGTGCCTCTCATTCAGCTGCCACGCCTGCTTGACCGGAAGGTCTGGTTGTCGAATCTCTCGCAGTATGATGTCCAGAGTTTGGTTCGCTCGCTTCAGCAGTGACGTGTAGACGATGTCGAATTTCAAGTTCTCTGTTATAAGCGATGACGCTGCTTGATGAGCTTCGTTCTTCCCTGTGACACGAGACAAAATCGGTTACCAAATAGAACTAGCCAGAAAATATAGATGGTCTAAGTAACAAAAATAGAAAAAGTGGAGAGAGAGAGCTATAACTTCGAAATAAATTGAAAAAGCACTGATTCAATATGAAAAACTTATCAGATTACCAGGAAACAATTGGCATTCATACAGTCCTCTCTGTAGACTGAAAACTCAAAAAAGTTTCATATCCATAGTTCAAGAATTAAAACAGAAAATCAACATCCCGAATTTAAAAGAAAACCTACAAATTAAACCAAACCCTTTAACTCTCTAGTATAATCTAATTTAACCTCTTCCCTTACTATACATATATTATACCAGTTTTGTGAAAAAAAGTGTCATATTTTTTTTATTTTCGTGAAGAGGTAATTTAATATGGCAGAATCACTGTACATCACTAATTTTCTTACATACCTAAAAAATCACTATGAAATAGACATACATTCATACCTGAATTATTATCCCGAGTTATCTCGTGCACCTTGATTCCAGCTCTGGTAGTTGTCCCACTTTGATTTTCTCCTGAACTATTTACCAACTTATGATTTTTTTTATGGATTAATTTATGAGGTACAATACCAGTGCTGTTATCAAGGCGTTAAATGTTGCTTGTCGTGTGATAGACTCGAAAGGAGGGTATTCTGGACAGTAGTATCTGCTCTCCTATATGAGGGAGTTTTGGGAAGAATGGTGTAGCAGTCATTGAATATTTGTACCAGTACATCTGTTCTTCAGGTTTGTGAATAATGTTCTGCAGTATCACTATGCCCAAAAGTACACGTATTTCAGAGTCTGTAGTAGGCCGCCACGAATTATTTTCAGCATTCTGTGAACACTTATTAGCATGCCGAATCGTCTCCTCGAATATAATGTTGATGAGGTCATTATTAAAGAATCATTTAATAAATTGAGAATTATCGTTATCAGAAACAGTGTTAAAATTTCAGGAAATGGGGATCTCGGAGGTGCAGAAGAAATGGTGCCAGATGTCTTCTATTCAAACCACTGTCGAAAAGACGCGACATCAACTGATCTGAATTTGTTTGTTGGTCTATAACTTCGTCTTCTGATACCGATGTTTCATTTCCTAATCTTCTACAGGAATATATTCCTGATCAAAAGTTTCGGAATCACTAACTTGATCCATCTTTACACAAAACAGCACAAAAAACACTAAACACAAACAGAAACTAACTAGCATCTACTCACTACTGTGTGTGAATGCTACATGAGCATAGAATTCCACTCGCAAGGAAGGAGTACAAAAAACACCACCAGATATAGCAATATCACTAACTTCTGTAGTTATCTAGTGAGGAAAAGGTTAATGAAAGAATGGAACCTATATTCGGGATATAATCCTTAGCAGCGATAATGGGACTCAAACGAGTTAACTCGGGTTAATAAATTTTGACACAAGTTAGCAACCCGAGTTAACTCAGGTTAATCAGGGAAGTGGTTAACAGAAGAAATACTGAAATCAGAAGTAAACATTGAAATAATGAAATAATTGTCTTTAGAGACAATTAATATTAGGTACCCTCCACAAAACTGGCTTCATTTATACACCGACAGATCCTTGATCTCCAGAGAACAAGGTGCCGGTGCAGATGTTACGTGCTGTCTCTTCTCACTTTATAGATCTCTTGGGTATGGAACAACAAGTTTTGATGGAGAAATCATTGCAATAAGTGAAAGTCTCAGGAATCTTCTATGCCTCATCAATAAGTTTAAAAATGCAGTTATATTGTCAGACTCCAAAGCAGCTATTCTATCAATAGTCTCTAAACACACACCTTCATCTCAAACAGCAGAAATAACTAAAATGCTCTCTCAATTAATATCACTCAATAAAAGAATTGTATTCCAATGGATACCATCCCATTGTGGAATCCTGGGAAACGAGAATGCGGATGCTTTAGCAAAGAAGGGCAGCACTGCTACTTACAGACCTGTTACTAAATCTACGTATTACTCTGTGAAGAGATTTATTAAATCTACATACTTAGACTTCAACAAACAAAATTTGATGACACAATCTCAAGAGAAAAAATGGAACTCTCTGCATCAAAATCCACAGTTAATTCCCGATTTACCACGAAAATCGTCTGTAGCTGCATTTAGATTGGCAACAGGCCATGATTGTTTGGCCAAACACCTGCATAGAATTGGAATATATCAGTCCCCTAACTGCCCATTGTGCAACTCAAACCAAGAAATGGATTCGGAACACCTCAAAATCTGTGCTTCAGTGACTGACCATGACAATATCTGAAAAATATTGGAGTGCAAGAGGTCAAATGACTTTATTGTCAAACGCCTGGCATTAGAAAACAACAACAATAAATTGAAAAAAAAAATCAAGGTAAAGTCAACCTCATGACAGGACAAATCGACCCAAAAGGTGACGAGAGGTTAAGACTCCCAACTTCACAGACAATCGGCATTAATGGCAGTAGGGATGTCTCCTATCTGCCCACTCCAAGGAAATGTCTATGATACTCATTTGTTTTTGTCTTTTTTGTTATTTTACGACGCTTTATCAACTGCTATGGTTATCTACCGTCTGAATGAGATGAAGGTGATAATGCCGGTGAAATGAGTCTAGGGTCCAGCACCGAAAGTTACCCAGCATTTGCTCTTAATGGTTTGAGGGAAAACCCAGGAAAAAAAACCTCAATCAGGTAACTTGGCCCAACCAGGATTTGAACCCGGAATCGCTCGTTTCACGGTCAAGCAAGCTAAACTCATTTATGTTAGAGGCTGAGTAGATCCCAGGAAATGGAAAAAAATCTATGACCCCATCAGGAATCGAACCCGCGACCTTCCGGCTTGCAGCGATTTGCCTTAAACGCGCGTCCCCAAAACAGAAAGGAAGAAGTGTATAAGAAAAGGAAATAAACGGGGGGAAAAAAATACGAGAAATGAAAAGGAGAGAGAATGACGAAGAAAAAAGTTGAAAGGAGTAAATCAGAAAATAAATAAAAGACTGAAATAAGGATAGAAAGTAAATTAATAAAGAACAGAGAAATGAATTGGGATGGAACTGAAGAAAGTAAGATCGCAAGAAATGAATTAAATAAGGAAAGAAAGAAGACAGAAGTTAAACATAGAATTAAGGAAAGAAGGAAACAAAGAAGAATGGAAGCGTAGACGAAAGAACATGAAAGAAATTGAAGAAAGAAACAAAAAAGGAACGAACTAAAGAAGGAAACAAAGAAGAATGGAAGAGTAGACGAAAGAACATGAAAGAAATTGAAGAAAGAAACAAAAAAGGAACGAACTAAAGAAGGAAACAAAGAAGAAATAAATTTATAAAGGAAACAAAGAAACAAAAAAAATTTAAAAAATGAATAAGGAACAAAGAATGAAATAATAGAAGGAAGAATCAAAGGTGGATGGAAAATAAAATAGTGTGAAATGTATTTTTTTTTAGTTAGGCCTAGATATTGTTTTGTATCCTTCTGAGATGAGAGCTACCTAGATTTTCCATTCTATATAGTATAACAGTACGGAAATAATTTATCCAGTCTGCTGTCAAAAAATCTGAAAGTTAGAATTTATAAAACAGTTGTATTACCAGTTGTTCTTTATAGTTGTGAAACTTGGACTCTCACTTTGAGAGAGGAACATAGGTTAAGAGTGTTTGAGAATAAGGTTCTTAGGAAAATATTTGGGGCTAAGAAGGATGAAGTTACAGGAGAATGGAGAAAGTTACATAACACAGAACTGCATGCACTGTATTCTTCACCTGATATAATTAGAAACATTAAATCCAGACGTTTGAGATGGGCAGAGCATGTAGCACGTATGGGCGAATCCATAATTGCATATAGAGTGTTAGTTGGGAGGCCGGAGGGAAAAAGACCTTTAGGGAGGCCGAGACGTAGATGGGAAGATAATATTAAAATGGATTTGAGGGAGGTGGGATATGACGCTAGAGACTGGATTAATCTTGCTCAGGATAGGGACCAATGGCGGGCTTATGTGAGGGCGGCAATGAACCTCCGGGTTCCTTGAAAGCCAGTAAGTAAGTATTCATTTCTTGTACTATTTCTTTGCTATTGTTATTTCTAAATCACGTATTTAATTTGTAATCAACTACAACCCTAATATATACCGGTACCTATACCTAAGAGTAAAATAGGGTTTCGATCTTTGGATGATGATGATGATGATGATGATGATGATCTGCGTTCTACCAGAAGTGTCTTGGTACCGGTAGCTACTGAGTCAGCAGGCTACAAGGCCAAGATCTGCCAGATTTATGCAATACAATGCAGGAAGCAAGTTATCACGGAATTGCTTCACAGATAAGGTGCAGTATGATCCCAGCGCGACAGCGATGATATATGGAACGGCACAGAGATTCTCAAACTGTGGAGAGCAGTGTAGAGCGAAGTCCTTTGTATACAGCCTCCAGTAAATACGGATGGAACGAATTGGAAACCCGAGACGCTAGGTACACAGTACAACGGTTACCATGTTCTGGAACATCTCCGACTGACACGTATAACTCATGAAAGCTAGCGGGTCTCGCCGCAAGGCGTCCATCGCCCAGCACCGGGGACATACCCGGCACCCTGACAAAGACGTGGATATAGCCCAGAGAAGCAGTGAACTGGCTGGACGTGGACATCCGCTATCAACATTGCGAAATGTCAGAGAGTACAGCATGTGACACGAGCTTTTACATAACACAAAGAAATGTAGAGAGATGCTGTGACTTATCGTAATCAATCACTATAGAAACAGAAAAAAATCACAAACTTAGACAACTTTGGGTTGTTGTTGAACTAGTAAATGTCAATGCCGCAATATAATTTTATTTCTTTTTGATATGTTTTGTCATTTTGGCAACCCATTACTGTATTTATGGGAAGCTATTATTCTCCTGAAAAAATTATTAAATAGGTTTATGACTAACAGCAGTAATAATAATAATAATAATAATAATAATAATAATAATAATAATAATAATAGACCTTATTATATTATATTATATTATATTATATTATAAGTTCTTATATTATTATTATTATTATTATTATTATTATTATTATTATTATTATTATTATTATTATTATTATTATTTAATCCCAAATAAATTATTTGTAGTTGCCTTTCACAAATATCTGTATTATAATGTACATTATATAACAGAGTTTATTGTAGCCTACCCTGAATTTAATAAGGAAATCAATTATTTGTAAATATTATCTTACTTGTATTTTTCACAGGAAAATGTTATAAGGAAAAATATTAAGGCACTGAAAATACATTGAAATGCACCAACAGCTGTCTCATTTTATTAATAGGTTCAGAGAAATTAACTAAATAACATTCGGGTTCTAGGACATGGAGATGGAGCACCTGGCTAATTGTGAAACTCTTAGGACATTTGTGGACCTTCCATCAAAATATTGGGAAGCAAGAAGGATGATGACTTCATTGTTAAATCCAGAGCATTAGATACACACACACACACACGCACGCACGCACACACACACATATTCGGGTTCTAAAATATAACTTCGTTTGTTTTATTTAACATTTTACATTTGTTTTTTCTACAGTCATTTGTTTATTTCTGTTGTATTTGACATCGAGTTTCACAGGGGCATGAGAGAAATAACACAAAATCAATAGGGAAACGCGAAATCCTGCATACAAGTTAGAAAACGTGAATCTTTTCGAAGTTCATCTGATAACGAAATCAGAGATCTACAGCAGCTATTTTAACACGCCCCCACCTCTGTACGAAGATATCACTGAAATAAAAAAGCATTCAAAATATATTTTTCATTTATTAATTACTGGTAATACGTCATCGTTATTGTTGGAATTTCCTATATAAAGAAACAAAAGAAAAACTTGTCACTATGGCAACAAAAGCGTGGGTTGAAGTAATTTAACACAAAATATATAAAATGTTATACATCTTTCATAAAACAAACCTTAAAAATGACAATTCTATTGTCCACACCTGTGGAGTAACAGTCAGCGCGTCTGGCCGAGAAACCAAATGGCCCGGGTTCGAATCCCGGTTAGGGCAAGTTATCTGGTTGAGGTTTTTTTCGGGGTTTTCCCTCAACCCAATACGAGCAAATGCTAGGTAACTTTCGGTGCTGGACCCCGGACTCATTTCACCGGCATTATCACCTTCATTTCATTCAGACGCTAAATAACCTCAGAGGTTGATACAGAGTCGTAAAATAACCCAGTAAAATAAAAAAATAATAATAATAATACATTATTCAGCGTGGCAATGTTTCTATATACCCTAATTGAACCGTTGAGCAAAGTAAACATATTACATTTTGCCCGACAAAACAACAAAAAAGTTATCCTCATTCTTTACGAAACCACCTCTTACTGCTTGTAGAGACAGAGTTTGTAGAGCGACATGATACCGCCACTGCTTGCCTTCGGTATGTGAATGAAACACACAGCAATGTACAGTAAACTCCTCGTACCCGTTTGAATGACTATGTAATCACAAGACACTCGCTTTGGTCACCACTGCTATATTCCCTATGGTATTTTCTAAACTCCAAACGCTCTATAGTAGTAGTAGTAGTAGTAGTAGTAGTAGTAGTAGTAGTAGTAGTAGTAGTAGTAGTAGTAGTAGTAGTAGTAGTAGTAATAATACAACCTAAAAAGTTGCTAATTTTGGTTCAAATCTAGAGACCCGGGTTTGATTTACACCCCTGTCTTTGGGTGTCCTTTCTCGTGGTTACCTTTCTCAGTAAGCCCAACGTCGACCCATCCGCAGAACAGGTTGTCCAGCGTCCACTCGCTCTCTCCGTGTCGCAGGAAGACGGTCTTGAACCTCGACATGCTGCAGCGCGCCCGGTCTACTATGTATTGTTCACAACTCAGCTGTCGACGTTATCACAGACTGCAAACAAAATCAAGGCATTACTTATAGCGCAGTTCCGCATATTATGTGTCTTCTTCAGGGGAATCGCCTGATCCTCAGATCCTGTTAATTGTCTTCTAAATGGCGTAACGTTTACCATCAATATCAGCTCGTTTACTTTTGGTGCAATTTCCTCACTTAAAATATGCCAGCACTTCGAGATAAACTTTTATTTAAGTAGGCCTGCACTCGTCCACTGCACTAACTGGAACGGACTGGCATACACTGAATGGGCTCGAGTTAAGTAAGGACTGATTGGACTGAAAACACGAGGCTGGCTGGACTATTTTCATAAATAGAGGAAGCAATATCACTATCATCTTGTATATTGATATAAGGCCTATATAATTTACCGAATCAGGTGTCACAACAGAGTTCCAGAAGCAGAGGTGGACGACCATCCAACCAGATTGGAGGTATCGTGTGGTTAGCACGATGATCCCCCCAGCCGTTATAGCTGGTTTTCGCAACCAGATTTCGCTACCTATCGTAGCTCCCCAAGTGCATCACGGTGGGCACCGGTCCCATACGCTGGCCGAAATTTAATGAGAAAAATTTTTCCCCCATGAGGATTCGAACCAGCGCGCATTCCATAACGCGAGTCCTTGGCGGGATGCCTTAGACCACGACGCCATGGCGTGGGACTATATATATATACAGGGTGCGTCAGAAAGAACGGATGGATTTCACATGGCAAGAAAATTGTAAAGATTCATCAAATCAAAAATTTATTGTTATCAACATATTCACCAATACATGCAGTTTATTTATAGAAAACAACATTATCCATATGATGTCCTTGGCTTTCAATACAGGCATCGAGGCGTTTTCTGATGTTCGCCATCACTTTCACAGTCATAGCTGGTGCAATTGCCACGATTTCTTCACGAATCGCTGTCTTCAGTTCGTCCAGTGTATGTGATCGATGTTTACAAACTTACGCCTTCAAATGGTCCCAAAGAAAGAAGTCGCAGGGCGCGAGATCTTACCGTAGCCTCGGACAATCTCAGTGCAATAGAATTTCGTCCAGGTGATTTCTTCTTTAATGTTGAACCTGTGATACGAAATGAAGCCACCCACAGCAAAATTGTATTCCGAGTTGGAATCCTAGCGTGACGTCCGATGTCGAAATGAGTCCTGAGTGGCGATCACAAACTCTTCATTTTTCAAAAATGTCTCTACGATGAAAGCACGTTGTACACCAGACCAACACCATATTCTCAACTGAAACTGCATTCTATGGCTGACCCAACAGTCGTGGTCCCCCTCACTATATCTCTCTCCTCGTTGCGTATCGATAGTTTGAAATCCATCCGTTCTTTCTGACGCACTCTTTATATATCCTGTGGAGTAACGGTAGCGCGTCTGGCCGAAAAACCAGGTGGCCCGGGTTCGATTCCCAGTCGGGGCAAGTTACCTGGTTGAGGTTTTTTCCGGGGTTTTCCCTCAACCCAATATGAGCAAATGCTTGGTAACTTTCAGTGCTGGACCCCGGACTCATTTCGCCGGCATTATCACCTTCATCTCATTCAGACGCTAAATAACCTAAGATGTTGATAAAGCGTCGTAAAATAACCTACTATATATATATATATATATATATAAAACCTATGTACGTACATGCTTGTGAAAATATAATAGTAAACAATACAAAAAATCTTAACGTAATCATGTTGTTAATTTGATTTTAATTTGAAATTACAGTTCAACTTGAAGTTATTATTATTCTTAAATAAGTACAGTAAGTAAGTTTGAGCCTTATAAGTGACACCACTAAGGCATCACTCATGAGGAAACTAAACCAAAAGTTAATGGGGTAGGGTGGTCAGCTCTTCTTTTCCCCTTTATCATCATTATTATTATTATTATTATTATTATTATTATTATTATTATCATTATAAATCCAGACGTTTGAGATGGGCAGGGCATGTAGCACGTATGGGCGAATCCAGAAATGCATATAGAGTGTTAGTTGGGAGACCGGAGGGAAAAAAGACCTTTGGGGATGCCGAGACGTAGATGGGAGGATATTAAAATGGATTTGAGGGAGGTGGGATATGATGATAGAGACTGGATTAATCTTGCTCAGGATAGGGACCAATGGCGGGCTTATGTGAGGGCGGCAATGAACCTCCGGGTTCCTTAAAAGCCATTTGTAAGTAAGTAAGGAAGTAAATTATCATTATCTTATATTGTTATCATTATTATTATTATTATTATTATTATTATTATTATATTAATGTATAGTTTGTTGTTTGATTATTCTTATATTAATTATACACATCAAAATCACATTCTCTTCAATTTCATTCGTTGGTGTTGTTTTTGAGTTATTCTGTATCATGTACTTTGCAGTTATCTATTCATTTTGTCATTGTTGTTTATTTCTATTTGTCTCTAATTTTAATAATTATTTTATGCACTGTTTTTGTAATTCCTTGTTCATTGTAAATCTTGTGCTAACTTTTATCTTGTGCTGAACTGTTACTGGTTCCAGGCTGTCGTACAGCACAATAAATAAATTATTATCACTATTTTATATTATTATTATTATTATTATTATTATTATTATTATTATTATTATTATTATCATCATCATCATCATTACCATCATTAGTATTACTACTATTATATATTACTATTATTTATTATTATTATTATTATTATTATTATTATTATTATTATTATTATTATTATTATTTTGTCAACTGTCCGAAGACATGTTTGCGCTATACTTCAGAATACCCGTATGTCCTTACGTATGTACAAAGACTGTGCAAATTAAAAATAATTAAACATGAGTGTTCATTGATCCCACAAGGATAGATAAATGAATAAGTACATAAAAAAGATATTTCCCCTGGACCAAAACTAAATAATTCAATCAATAAAGCAGTACATTGATTTTACCTTATGAAACTACCCTTCAATCAAGAGCCCTTATTTAAAAAACAGCGCAGTAGTCAAACTCCATAATTACCTACCACATAAGTAATTGAATAAAGCAATAACGACATAATTATGTTTCAACCTCACAAGTGACACTAACAAGACATCACTCTTGAGGCAACTAAGCCAAGAGATAATCAGGTATGGTGGCCCGTTCCTTTCCCCCTCTATTGCATAATACATCGCTAACTAGTAACATAATATGAGTATTATACAAAAAATATTTCTTCCTCGGACACATTATGATGGACTGGAAATCTGACAGTCTATATCATTGTGGAAGAGGATAGACATATATTATTGCCTTTACATTGCCCGTCATAACGCAAAACCAACCATTTCTGACCTACGTACGCCCTTTTTACCGCGCAGCATAGAATTAAAGGCATGCACACTTTCAAACGCTATGATGCAGATTACTTTCGAGCAAAAATGGTATAATATCTTAATTCACTTCGTTCGAAATTTTATTCACACAAGTCTATGCTACAAGAAGCTGAATTTGTAAATTCAGAACGCTGATTTCTTTTACTTATAAATAGGCTATTAAATATTACAATATTTACTTACAACAAATACACTCACATTGCTGAATGAAGCATGTTGGTCTTCCCTCTCCACGCCTCCTCGAAAATCTCCTTCCCGCCACCGACACGGATACAAGCGACCTCTTCAAAACATCGTTCTGTAATCAAGCCAATACCGCCAACCAATGAACTCGATGGGGAGTCTATTAAAGATCATAGAACACGCTAGGCCCAGCGATTCTGGATGCATCCAACGAATAATCCTCCCACCATTCTTGTTATTTTCGTCTCTGTATGAAAAAAAAAGTCCGTGTCTTGTGTCTTCAACGACAAATAAACATCTATAAATAAATAAAACGTCACCAAGATAGTAACTATGTAAACAATGAGCAAAACATGTGAAAGTCGCTAATCCCGGAGTAGATGTGATTGCATTTCAGTGGATGTTAAATTAAACATGTGAGTTAAACAGGCGGCTGTGGAACGTGCAAGACTTGGGTCTTTGAGTCTATCATAGCCTGTGTACTGGTTTCCAATCTCTCCTAGGACTCAGGGGACATCAATGTAATGTTCACTGTTATATATCTTAGACCGAGGGAAACATTATTATTATTATTACTATTATTATTATTATCATTATTATTATTATCATCATCATCATCATCATCATTATTATTATTATTATTATTATTATTATTATTATTATTATTATTATTTAGGTCTCTTATTGTCAGTGTTGCCAACTCAATGTGAAAAAATATGCTAAATGATTAAAGATATATACTTTTCGCGAAAAGAAAAATTAGATCGAAATAAAAAGACACTTCTAAAAATTCTAGAATATGCCAAAAATTGAACATGATAAAAGTAGGCTGGATTTGTGCTGAAATAAGATAAAATTTGCAAAATTGCCATCTTAAAAAAAATATGATTATCATGATTAACCCACTGATAGACTAATTTTATCACAATTCAATAGGATCAAAATCCTCCAACTTAAAATGTTGATCATAATAATGTGAAATAGCCATGCTTACAGCTGAAGTAGAAACAGAAGTGGATGGTTTTATTTCTCGGACAATAACTTGACATTGTCCCAGTTTTTACGCATTATTTGCAGACGAAGTGCATACTCCACCACAATAATAATTTTTACATTGTGAATCCTTCCCGAATTGTTAATATATCACGGAGCACCTTTATTTCCATCGTGTTAAGTTTAGCTTTCCTGTTAGTCAATATAAAAGAACACAAAAGAAAATAAAAAAGGACGATCTTCTACATGGTCTAGTGGTCACAGCTTCTGGCTATAATACCAAAGGTTGCGGGTTCGGTTCCCTTTTACAAACATAGCGAATTTCTTCCTTGAAGGAAATTATTCCTGTGTTCGTCTATGGTCTGGAATTTAGGTTAAGTTTAGATTTAAGACCTCTCCTGATGGCACATAATCATCCTATCGTATCATCTGCAGGGGCGGCTTTCGAAGGGAGGCTGCGGAGCTGCAGCACCCCCAGACATTTGTGGCTCTTGTCTCGTTTTATGTTGTGAAATACATTTATTATACAGTCTCTATTTAGCGGCTCGAATTTGTTAAAAAATTTCGCTCTCATTGACATGCACGCAATCACTTCCTCCCCTGGTGCTGCCAGAGCGAACCGAGAGACAAGGACGGATTGGTGAAGCCACTTCCTCCCCTGGAGCTGCCAGTCTCGTCTCGGATGCTTTGCGCGTTAGTTTTACCCTTCCCCCTGCTTCCCCTCGCCGTGAATCCAGAGTTTCCTGGCGCTGCAAACTTTGCAGTAGCGCGCAGTTTTAAATACATTTTCTTTAATGTTAATATTACGTTTTATTTAACGACGCTCGCAACTGCAGAGGTTATATCAGCGTCGCCGGATGTGCCGGAATTTTGTCCCGCAGGAATTCTTTTACATGCCAGTAAATCTACTGACATGAGCCTGTCGCATTTAAGCACACTTAAATGCCATCGATCTGGCCCGGGATCGAACCCGCAACCTTGGGCATAGAAAAAAGAACTAAGGAAGAGACTAGTGAAGTGCTTTGTCTGGAGTGTAGCATTGTATGGAGCAGAAACATGGACATTACGACAAAGTGAAGAGAGGCGAATAGAAGCGTTTTAAATGTGGATATCGAGAAGAATGGAGCGTGTGAAATGGACAGAAAGAATAAGAAATGAAGCTGTGTTGGAAAGAGTGGGTGAAGAAAGAATGATGCTGAAACTGATCAGAAAGAGAAAAAGGAATTGGCTGGGTCACTGGCTGAGAAGAAACTGCCTACTGAAGGATGCACTGGAAGGAATGGTAAATGGGAGAAGAGTTCGGGGCAGAAGAAGATATCAGATGATAGACGACATTAATATAATATAGGCTATTCCATATGAAATCGATAAGTAAAAAACCTCGCAATTTTTTATACTCTAATTAAGATATATGGATCATATGCGGAGACTAAGATGAAGGCAGAAAACAGAAAAAGATTGAAGAATGCTGGGTTTGCAGTGAAGTATCTGTTTATGAACTGTCAACTGCTCGAAGACAGATCTGAACCTCACAAGTGATACCAACAAGGTACCACTTATGAGAAAATAGGCCAGGAGATAATGAGGTAGGGTGACCAGTTCCTTTCTCCCACCAATTAACCAACAAAAATAATGATGTAATAACAATAATAACAATCCGTGGCGCTACAGCCCGTGAAGGACCCAGACCGACCAGCGGCTGCTGGCCTCACGTCCACATGCCGAAGCAGAGGTGGACGATCATCCAAACAGAATGGAGGTATCGTGTGGTTAGCACGATGATCCCCCCCAGCCGTTATAGCTGTATTCGCAACCGGATTTCGCTACCTATCGTAGCTCCCCAAGTGCATCACGATGCTGGGTGGGCACCGGTCCCATACACTGGCCGAAATTTCATGAGAAAATTTCTTCCCCCATGAGGACTCGAACCAGCGCGCATTCCGTAACGCGAATTCTAGGTAGATACCTTAGACCACGACGCCACGGCGCTGGACAAAAGTAATGATATAACTACAAAAATAACATGAGTAATATAGTTAATGATTATGCAATATTAACTTCCATTATGTTATTAGCTGTGTTGGAAAGAGTGGGTCAAGAAAGATTAATGCTGGAACTCATCAGGGAGAGAGAAAGTAATTGGCTGGGTCACTGGCTGAGAAGAAACTATCTACTGAAGGATGCACTGGAAGGAATGGTGAACGGGAGAAGAGTTCGGGGCAGAAGAAGATATCAGATGATAGACGACATTAAGATCATATGCGGAGACAAAGAGGAAGACAGAAATATGAAATACTGGAGAATGCTGGGTTTGCAGTGAAAGATATGTACTTGGACAGAAAACTATGAATGAATATGGTTATTAGTTATTACACATTAGAATTATATTGTAATAGGGGAGAGTCGGGTAATATCGGACATCGGGTAATATCGGACAGTGAGTTTCTTTCATCTACCACACGATGATAGCACCTGATTGACATGGTTACGTTTCAGTGATGTCGCATAGAGAAACGTAACCATGTCATTCAGGTACTACCATATGGTGGTAGATGAAAGAAACGCACTGTCCGATATTACCCTACTCTCCCCTAATTATAATTTATTGTGATGATACTTAAAAAAAATACTAAGCTAAGGGGGAACTTTTACGCAAAACGTTGACAAACACTGGTCTATACAGGGTGTCCCATTTATCTTGTTCACCTATTATAACTTTTTTTGTTTGGATAGGTGTTGAATTTTTGTTTTTGAGCGTTATGTTAGAACGAGGAGCTAACATGAGTGTGGAGATTTGGTGCATGTAACAACATTACGGTACAAGATACACGTGACGTCATCAATTTTTCAAATAGCACTACATACTTTAATCATGTTACATTGATTACACACATTAAGACGAGTTCAAAAATGTATCACAATGTCAACTTCCTAATCAATAACAACAAAACAAAACAAAAACGTACTTCCAATGTGATAATGTTATGCTTTGAGAGTCACAGAAGATGTTCCAAATGGTGACCATTCACATTAATGCACATTCGAAGGCGTTCCCCGGAAGACCGTATGACTGCCCGGCATGTTGCTGGCTGAATGGACACACAAGCCTGTCGAATGCGTTGCTGCATGTCGTCTGGTGTTGTCAGAATGTTCTGGTACACACCGTCCTTTACAGTGCCCCACAGGAAGAAGTCGAGTGGCGACAGGTCGGGAGAACGTGCAGGCCACTGTACGTGAATTGTGTCGTCGACAGTTGTTGTGGTTTCTTTACATGTTAAGACTGCAAACACACAACACACGATGTGTACGGACGTCAGTCGTCTTTCGTTTTGTGTAAGTTAATGCACAAGATGAATGGGGCACCACAACAAACGACACATTCTGATGGCATTATTTTGCATTTTGTTGTTGTTATTGATTGGGAAGGTGACGTTATGATACATTTTTGAACTCGTCTTAATGTGTGTAATCAATGTAACATGATTAAAGTATGTAGTGATATTTGAAAAATTGATGACGTCACGTGTATCTTGTACCATCATGTAGTTACATGCACCAAATCTCTACACTCATGTTAGCCCCTCGTTCTAACATACTTACTTACTGGCTTTTAAGGAACCCGGAGGTTCATTGTCGCCCTCACATAAGCCCGCCATTGGTCCCTATTCTGAGCAAGATTAATCCAGTCTCTATCATCATATCCCACCTCCCTCAATCCATTTTAATATTATCTTCCCATCTAAGTCTCGGCCTCCCTAAAGGTCTTTTCCCCTCCGGCCTCCCAACTAACACTCTATATGCATTTCTGGATTCGCCCATACGTGCTACATGCCCTGCCCATCTCAAACGTCTGCATTTAATGTTCCTAATTATGTCAGGTGAAGGATACAATGCGTGCAGCTCTGCGTTGTGTAACTTTCTCCATTCTCCTGTAACTTCATCCCTTTTAGCCCCAAATATTTTCCTAAGAACCTTATTCTCAAAAACCCTCAATCTCTGTTCCTCTCTCAAAGTGAGAGTCCAAGTTTCAGAACCATACAGAACAACCGGTAATATAACTATTTTATAAATTCTAACTTTCAGATTTTTTGACAGCAGACTAGATGACAAAAGCTTCTCAACCGAATAATAACAGGCATTTCCCATATTTATTCGTTCTAACATAACTCTCAAAAAGAAAAATTCCAATACCTATCCAAACAAAACAGTTATAATAGATGCACAAGATAAATAGGACACACTATATATTACTATCCAGTTACCTGAAGAAAGTAAATACTGATTAGGAGGTTAAAAAGTTAAATTTGCCAAAGAAAATGAAGCTAGGTACAATTGCATATTGATAGGATTCCTGTTTTTGTAAATCTTCAAACTTCAAACTATTTCGCAGGCTTTCTCACGCTCGCAGCAGTGTCTGCGTGCGTGCGTTGACCAATCGGCAAGCATCTCGTGTGTGTGTGTGTGTCTATCACTACATTTCGTGGAGTTGGCTGGTGAAATACGTTTTGTCTGCTACAAAGTTCCGTTGCATTTATACGGACTGTGTATAACTTTACAGCCATTATTGTACAAAACGTTCGTGTTAATATTGAATTAGACCATATAGAAAGTGAATGGATTTCTCAACAGATTTTGAATTTGAAAGTGTAGAAAGTGTCGTCGAATTCGTGGGTTGCATTTCTTACATAGGCTACCGTATGTTGCTTTTATAATCATCATCATCATCGTTATCATCAGCAGCATTGTCATCACCATATTCAGCACAATTACTACAATCAGCATCATCAGTAATCACCAGAAGCACTGTTATCATCAAATTCAGCATATCCATCATAAGCAACAGCATTATCATCAGAAACATTGTCATCATCAAATTCCGTATCATTGTTTTACCATCGACATTATCATCAGAAGCAATGCCATCATCAATTTCAGTATAATTGTTACCATGAGCATCATCAATAGTCATTATCATCAGAAACGCTGTCATCATCAAATTCAGTACTATAATTGTTATCATCAGCATTATCATCAGAAGCAATGTCATCATCAAAAGAAGCAGCATTATCATCAGAAACAATGTCATCATCAAATTGAGTATAATTGTTACTATCAGCATCATCAATAGTCATCATCAGAAGCAGCAGAATTATCATCAGAAACACTGTTATCATCAGATTTAGCATAATTATTACCATCAGCATTATCAATAGTCATCATTATCATCAGAAACACTGTCATCATTATATTGAGCATAATTACTATCAAAAACATCGTTATCAATAATAATAATAATAATAATTATTATTATTATTATTATTATTATTATTATTATTATTATTATTATTATCATCATCATCAACAACACGATGCAGCCGTAAGTCGTCTTTAGATTGAAGGCTCACCAGGAAAGTCTATTTGATCTTCGGCAGATCATATGATAATTGTTAATTTACAGTTAAAACAAGTGAAGGGCAAGTTTTATCAAGTTCGCCGCTTTCCGTTGCCTTCGTCTATCACGTCAACAACCATATTTTTCAGTTGAAAGCATTGTTAAATATAGAGCTGTCAGCTTCTGTAACTGTCACAAGAGCAGAACTAATCCTAACCCCATTTTTAACAGAAATGTGTAGAATTGTGAGTTATGTGAATAGGAGAGACTCTGGAAGAAAGCGGTCGTGGTCTATTTTAAAGTGCTATCCAAGCATTTATTTACCTTGTGGAAATGAAGACAATGTGAACCTCAGGCAGGATAACGGACTTCAGTGTTCGAACGCCGGACCTCCAAATGGTGGAAGTGTGATGTTGACAAGTTGCTTTCATCTGAAACTGAAATTAACAGTGCATACTTTCTCAGTTTTCACTCACATAAACTTGGGTTTTGTTTATTTTTATAATTGTGTAGCCTACATCTATGAGCTGGGAATGGCTATGTCCATCAAGAGTGGCCACAAGCACCCCAACTTCCTTCTCTGGACCGTGGAAATGTAGCATTCGGTGAGTAACTGACACTAAAATTTAATTGATGTCACAACTGAGATATCTCAATTTGACGACACACCTTTCATCGTACATATGACCATCAACTTAAATATTGTATATTCCGAAAAGTTAGAACTAACATATCACAGCTAAAGTTCAATAACACTTCTGAAACATCTTTAGTAATAGACAACAGCTGGCTTACCTAGGATACTGTCATCGTCGTAGATCTGGGACAAGGACTGGTCTCATGATCCAAAGCTGCGCTCGAGCGTGGGTTTGAATCCTGCGCGGGCAAATTATCTAGTTAGTTTCTCCATGTTTTCCTGAACTGTAAGACAGATGTCAGGTAATTTCATGGCGAGTCCTCCGTCTTATATAATCACGAATTACACTGGTACTCACAATTGATACAACGTTGTCAAATAACCTATTAAAGAAATAAAATAAACATGCGGTACTATTTAATCGACATGCTGTAAACTGTAAAGTTTGTAGTTAGTAAGTAGCCTAATTAATTTATTATTTAGCTATTAGTTTTTGAATTAATAGTTATTTCATTAGTTACGATACATAACCAATTAGTTGGTATTTCATTGTTACTCAATGTTATAGAAAAACATTTATCAAACATCCTTCTTAAGATTACGGTACAATAGTAATAAATATATATTCTATCCCCATATTTTGTTTGCTAATGCCACGTTTAATTTAAATAAACGTACCAAATAAATAAAATATGTGTAGGAAAGTATGAACAGTTTATTACTGCAGTGATGGAACTTCGATTGTGAACTAGTAATAAAGAAATTAAACAATTTAATATACAATATTTAATAAATACGCCTTGATTTTAAAAAGTTAATGTAATATAATTTGTATAGAGCCTACCTTCTTATATTTAATAATTTATATAATTTCACAGTAATAACGTTTCTAAATTTCCACAATGGCTTCAAGTTTGGTAACATTGTTACATAAAAACTATATGTTTTATGTGTGACGATGTATCAATTCGCTGTAGACCTAATAACTACTTACAAAGTAATCCGATTTTATATTTAATAATTTATAAGAAAATATTTGCTATTATCGTTTGGTTTTCGCAAAGTCGTGTATGATATCTCAATAACACGGGAATTGTATTATTAAACTGATGAGAAATAACTAATTAGGTCTCATATATTTTTTAAGCTGTCTGACTTGTTCTCGTCCATTCCGTCGTAGTGTCTGTTCTAGTGCTGTTGATTTTCGAGACCTGCCTGTTATCTTCGATAATTTAGATAAGGTAAACATTTAGGAATTGAACATTGTCTATATCAATTAGCTATGAATTATTTCTGATCTAATTAGACATAATAATCACGTTGTGAGAATTATTTTCAGAACATACGTATTACAACGTATACGTTAAATTCGATTGCACGTAACTGCATGTACGTCATTATTAGACCTATCAGCTGCTACGCATGTCTGAATTCACGTTCAATTTCTAAAATTTGTACGTAATGTTAATTCTAATTGTTTTGTAATTGTATTTTTGAAAACTGTGCTTTCAGTATGAAAATATCAGTTCGGAATTAACTTCATAAAAAATAACTTCCGGGAGATCATTTGCGTCAACTTGTGAACCCCGTTGCACATTAGGCGCCACATAATAATTTTTAAGTGAAGTTCATTTCGCGGTCATTCCGTCGTAGTACGTGTTTTTGTGTGGTTATTTGAGGCCTGTCTGTCTTCAGTAATTTAGATAAGGTAAAAATTTAGGAATTATTGTATATTGCCTATATCAATTAGCTATAAATTATTTCTGGCGTAATTAGACATAATAATCACATTGTGGGAATAATTATTTTAAGAATATAGCTACATACGTTGAATTCTATCGCACGTAACTGAGTACTTCATTATTGTGTTAAGCCTATCAGTTGCTATGGATATCAAAGTCTCTGTTTAAGCTCTAAAATTTGTACGTAACGCTAATTCTAATTGTTTTGTAATTATATTTTTGAAAACTGTGCTTTTACCATGAAAATATCAGTTCGGAATTAACGTTATAAAAAATTAGTTTTCGAGCCTTTCGCGTCATCATATGAATTCCGTTGCGCTTCTAGGGAATTCCAGTTATTATTTGTATTTTCATTGGTAACTTGGTTATGTATCCAGAGCCATTTTCGCGAATTATCCTTGTTTAAATAACAATTAAGTTTTTTTCCGTAGCTCACAAAGCTTATTCGAAGAACATAATATTTTCAGAATCTTATATTAATAATGACTTGCATCAATGCACAGTAGCTTACTCAATGCGCTGTCTTCCATATTTGATTTTTTTTAAGTGACGCCAGTATAACCCGCCATTTGTATGGTGATTATTCTTTGCTCGTTTCGTGTAATTTATTATTTTTTAAATATTGTTTCTATTAAGTTATTATTTTCACCTCTTTAGGAGATAATCTCTAAGCCTTGCGGCATTATTTTCGGCTCCAACATTACGAAGCTATATTTCGTCGAAAACTGAATTAAGATTACGAATTTATTATTGTCCCGCGCTGTGGCGTCGCGGTCTAAGGCATCCCGCCTAGGACTCGCGTTACGGAATGCGCGCTGATTCGATTCCTCATGGGGGAAGAAATTTTTTCATAAAATTTCGGCCACTGTATGGGACCGGTGCCCACCCAGCATCGTGATGCACTTGGGGAGCTACGATAGGTAGCGAAATCCGGTTGCGAATACAGCTATAACGGCTGGGGGGGATCATCGTGCTAACCACACGATACCTCCATTCTGGTTGGATGATCGTCCACCTCTGCTTCGGCATGTGGCCGTGAGGCCACCAGCCGGCTGGTCGGTCTAGGCCCTTCACGGGCTGTAGCGCCACGGATTATTATTATTATTATTATTATTATTATTATTATTATTATTATTATCACCATCATCATCATCATCATCATCATATCAATACTTTACAGTTTTAGGTGCGGCGCCAATAATACTCAGCTTTTTCGTCGACCACTTTTAATGCCAATGCTTATTAGTATTTTACTGCTGTTTGTCTTAAATTCCTTTAGGTAGGTTCAATATCATGGATATATTCCAATTATTTAATTTGTTATGAATACTAAAAATATTAATACGGATTTTCATGTTATGATTTTGAACGTAGACTATAAAAGTTAATTCACCGAGAATATGAACTTCAATTTAACTATGTTTTTTTATTATCTGTTTCAAGATTATTAAATAGTAATCTTCACTTTTCAAGTTCAGCTTTTGTCGCCATGGTAACTAAATCATAATCAAGTTTTTCAATTGCTACATTGTCCATTTCCCATACCAGCGAACAAGTTCATGATTTCGTCGGTATTTATCAGCTGTTTTTGACCAATGTTTTAATTTGGTTATCTTATCGATGACGCTTCGTTCTTTGCGGGTTTATACCACTTCTTCAATTTGTTCCTGGAGGTTCTTTAAGAGTTTTAATTTCATAAAATGTTCAAATTAGACTGTTATGATGTCTTAGGGTTCTGTTGCCATGTTTTGATTCATTCCTTTGCTTGAAAAGTCTTGATTTTTCTTTTTTAATGTGAATAATTTTTAATTATTTTCGCCTGGATAGACACGTACTAACTTACATGGTTTAGAATTTTGCATATTATGTATATTAATCTTTCTGGAACTGAGTTTTATCTATAAGTACAGTTACCTCTAGAAATCTATCATTTTTGTGATGGTGAAGATGAGTGTTTCATATTTCTTCGAGGTTCTTCGGTTATTTTATCGTTACCAGGAAGATTACAGTGACTTGGCCTCCTTTGCACTGTGACACCAAGTTTTATATTTATCTGGAGGAATATTTGTTCAGTGGTGTGTTTCTTCTGAATTTAGTTACTAAATACGTAATTCTATCCTACGTTTGAAATTTTTATACTAAACTTGTTCCGACGTATATTATTTTTCTTTAAATTGTCACATTTAATGTCTCGAATCTGACTTTTAATCTTGTGGTGTTAAAAACCCATCTGTACAATCAGTGTACAGTTTTATATAGTTCATTGATTATTTCTGTGTTTTTGCCCGAAGTGATTAAGCATAATTTTCTTTGTCAATCTTCGAAGGAATATTTAATTTTTACTATTGGCATAATTCGATTGCATGTAAGGCGTTTTCAGTCAATTTGTCAAACATGAAGTTTCTCCAAGATTTTCCAGTCATATTGACAATAAAACATCACATAATCTACCGAGATACAAGAAATCTAATCATTCGAGTTAATTAAAAAAGAGTATAATTGTCAAATTAACAATTTAATTAAAAACAGTATAATTATGTCAAATTAACAACAATTTAATTAAAAGACAGTATAATTATGTCAAATTAACAACAATTTAATTTAAAACAGTATAATTATGTCAAATTAACAACAATTGAATTAAAAACAGTATAATTATGTCAAATTAACAGCAATTTAATTTAAAAATCAGTATAATTATGTCAAATTAACAACAATTTAATTAAAAGACAGTATAATTATGTCAAATTAACAACAATTTATTTAAAAACAGTATAATTATGTCAAATTAACAACAATTTAATTAAAAGACAGTATAATTATGTCAACAATTTAATTTAAAAAACAGTATAATTATGTCAAATTAACAACAATTTAATTTAAAAAACAGTATAATTGTGTCAAATTAACAACAATTTAACTAAAAACAGTATAGGCCTAATTATGTCAAATTAACAACAATTTAACTAAAAAACAGTAGGCCTATAATTATTCAAATTAACAACAATTTAATTTTTTGTCTAAGCTACGAAACACACCCCTATTTAACGTAAAAATGTTATCAAATGTTGTTTCTCTCTTTTTAACTTTTACAATAAACTGTCTAGCTTTTATTAATCAGTTAATCTTTTAGTACTTTGATTTTTATTGTATTTGTAAATTTAATATTAATTGTAATTATAATTGTAATTGTATTCTTAATATTGTAGTTGTAATCCCCTGGTAGAGGGGTTTTATCTCTACCAGGTTAAATAAATAAATAATAACTTTGTGCTCCTAAAATAGTTCAATTCAAACAGAGTTGTGATAAGAAATATGTTATGTAACTCATCTCCAGAATTATTATCCCCTTAAAAGATCATTTGTTGAAATTATGTCTCAATGTATTAATTTACCTGATTTTATTGTGAGATTATTACATTTTGCTCTTCCATAAAGAAAATTTTCCATTTTATTAACATTAATTTTTTTTAGCATATATGAAAGTTTTTCTTGGTAATACGAACGTGCATTGAACAGATCATCCATCTATTAGCTACTAACAACTAATATTTCTTCTTCCTTTCTGGTGTGGGATACTGTGGTGTGAGTTTATTGTAGTTTGTAAGTTTCTCTCATCTTATTTAGCTTTCTTTGCATGGCCGGCATAATATATACAGTACTAGTCTAATACATGATCTGTTTCATTCACGTTGCTATGTTACCAAACTTTCAGATTAACATATCCCATAGAATTTTATATTTCAATTACATCTACTCAATTAAAATGATCTTAAGCGTGATTTATAGTAATTAATACATAAATACCTTGCTTTTAAATGCATTGTACATAATGTTTTAATAAGAAGTTTGAATATAACGCCATACTAAACTTACTAAGAAGTTTGAATATAACGCCATACAAAATTCACTAAGAAGTTTGAATATAACGTCATACAAAACTTACCAATTGTTTTCTAATTACTCCGTTTGTCAACTACCTTTTATTATGATAATTATTCTTACATACATATCACAAAAATCTCCTTATTATTGTCTGTATATAACCACTTAAATAATTCAAAGCGTGTTTACCTTTATAAAGGTGATATAAAAGTTATAACCAAATTAATAATGCGTTTGCGTTTACAAAAACACTCCCAAAAATAATATACACTTATGAAAAAAAATGTTAAATATAAGGGGCACAAGCTATTCATTCTGCTATTGATATCGTTGGTTCAAACACCACCTACAAAAACACCACTGCATCAAAATCTTTTCCTCTTTCTCTTCGTTAACCTCCACGCCAACCTCTTTTGTTATTCTTTTTCATATTTGTTGTTTATTTCCTAATTTTATTATTATTTTCTTCGTTTTTGCCTCTAGTCTATAATCTTGCTCACTATTCATTTGCGATCTTCGTTTGTTACTTCCATGGAGGTTATTTTTCTTCAACGGCGTGACATAAATTTACAAGGAACATTATGTATAATTTGTATTTATTTACACATTTTTTTTTAATTATAAGTAACATTTATGATCATCAGTTACGAATTATTTAAAAAATCATTCCACTATCACACATGATTTCTCGTTTAAACACAAAGGACACAAAGTATTTAAGCATTACCATCAAAACATTAAAATCTTCTTTATTTTTCTGCTACTTATCCCATTTTCGTCATTATTAATTTTCTTTATCATCTGTTTCGTAATGTTTTTATTCTTCTTTACTGGTCCTCTTCGTAAATTTTTTACGCTTATATTTCTTTATAACCATATAGGCTACGAGTTTATCTTCTGTGATCTTCATTTTCGACTTATTTGCAAATTTTCTGCAGCGATATGACATAAATAGACATTAAATACAACAATATGCCATAAAATCAATAATATTTAGGATAATATTTAGTTTTACGATTCTCTTAATTAAAAGTAACATTTATGATCATTGGTTGCGAACTCATTCAAATTTATTTCAGTTTACATCGCAGTTGAGTCCTCATTTCATATTTCTTTACAGTAATGGCAACATATGGATATATTCATAGTTATTAATATATTATTGTATTGTGCTATTTCACGTAATTATAAAAGGCTCAGGAACTTTCAAATTATTATTATTATTATTATTATTATTATTATTATTATTATTATTATTATTATTATTGCATTAGTAATAACAGGTATGTTTCACAAGACAAGATGTTTACTACACTAATAAGTAGGTTTCATATGTAAAGGTCTTTCTTCCTATATGTTACAGCAGTTTTGATGACAGAGTGAACATGCGATCAAATTCATTATGTAGCAACACAAACCGATTTTTCTCTTTATTCCAATAAACGTCTGATTAACACTATCCCTAAAGAAGGGTCAACGCCAAACACTCAAACAACCGGAATAAACTACTCTTATTTAAACAAAGAACTGAAGCCAAACCTTCGGACAACTGGCTAACACCAGAACTGGTTGACGCCAACCGTTCGGAAACCTGGCTAACGTTCCTCCTATACATTCTTCACTCAACATCCACACATGACGTACAACTCTGACTGACATATCGCTAAACATTCAAACCACCGGAATAAACTACTCTTATTTAAACAAAGAACTGACGCCAAACCTCCGGACAACTGGCTAACACCAGAACTGGTTGACGCCAACCGTTCGGAAACCTGGCTAACGTTCGTCCTAGACATTCTTCACTCAACATCCACACATGACGTACAACACTGACTGACATCGCTAAACATTCATACCACCGGAATAAACTACTCTTATTTAAACAAAGAACTGACGCCAAACCTCCGGACAACTGGCTAACACCAGAACTGGTTGACGCCAACCGTTCAGAAACCTGGCTAACGTTCCTCCTAGACATTCTTCACTCAACATCCACACATGGCGTACAACTCTGACTGACATATCGCTAAACATTCAAACCACCGGAATAAACTACTCTTATTTAAACAAAGAACTGACGCCAAACCTCCGGACAACTGGCTAACACCAGAACTGGTTGACGCCAACCGTTCGGAAACCTGGCTAACGTTCCTCCTATACATTCTTCACTCAACATCCACACATGACGTACAACTCTGACTGACATATCGCTAAACATTCAAACCACCGGAATAAACTACTCTTATTTAAACAAAGAACTGACGCCAAACCTCCGGACAACTGGCTAACACCAGAACTGGTTGACGCCAACCGTTCGGAAACCTGGATAACGTTCCTCCTATACATTCTTCACTCAACATCCACACATGACGTACAACTCTGACTGACATATCGCTAAACATTCAAACCACCGGAATAAACTACTCTTATTTAAACAAAGAACTGACGCCAAACCTCCGGACAACTGGCTAACACCAGAACTGGTTGACGCCAACCGTTCGGAAACCTGGCTAACGTTCCTCCTATACATGTCTTCACTCAACATCCACACATGACGTACAACACTGACTGACATCGCTAAACATTCAAACCACCGAATAAACCACTCTTATTTAAACAAAGAACTGACGCTAAACCTTCGGACAACTGGCTAACACCAGAACTGGTTGACGCCAACCGTTCGGAAACCTGGCTAACGTTCGTCCTAAACATGTCTTCACTCAACATCCACACATGACGTACAACACTGACTGACATCGCTAAACATTCATACCACCGGAATAAACTACTCTTATTTAAACAAAGAACTGACGCCAAACCTCCGGACAACTGGCTAACACCAGAACTGGTTGACGCCAACCGTTCAGAAACCTGGCTAACGTTCCTCCTAGACATTCTTCACTCAACATCCACACATGGCGTACAACTCTGACTGACATATCGCTAAACATTCAAACCACCGGAATAAACTACTCTTATTTAAACAAAGAACTGACGCCAAACCTCCGGACAACTGGCTAACACCAGAACTGGTTGACGCCAACCGTTCGGAAACCTGGCTAACGTTCCTCCTATACATTCTTCACTCAACATCCACACATGACGTACAACTCTGACTGACATATCGCTAAACATTCAAACCACCGGAATAAACTACTCTTATTTAAACAAAGAACTGACGCCAAACCTCCGGACAACTGGCTAACACCAGAACTGGTTGACGCCAACCGTTCGGAAACCTGGCTAACGTTCCTCCTATACATTCTTCACTCAACATCCACACATGACGTACAACTCTGACTGACATATCGCTAAACATTCAAACCACCGGAATAAACTACTCTTATTTAAACAAAGAACTGACGCCAAACCTCCGGACAACTGGCTAACACCAGAACTGGTTGACGCCAACCGTTCGGAAACCTGGCTAACGTTCCTCCTAGACATTCTTCACTCAACATCCACACATGACGTACAACTCTGACTGACATATCGCTAAACATTCAAACCACCGGAATAAACTACTCTTATTTAAACAAAGAACTGACGCCAAACCTTCGGACAACTGGCTAACACCAGAACTGGTTGACGCCAACCGTTCGGAAACCTGGCTAACGTTCCTCCTATACATTCTTCACTCAACATCCACACATAGTGTACAACTCTGACATATCGCTAAACATTCAAACCACCGGAATAAACTACTCTTATTTAAACAAAGAACTGACGCCAAACCTTCGGACAACTGGCTAACACCAGAACTGGTTGACGCCAACCGTTCGGAAACCTGGCTAACGTTCCTCCTATACATTCTTCACTCAACATCCACACATGACGTACAACTCTGACTGACATATCGCTAAACATTCAAACCACCGGAATAAACTACTCTTATTTAAACAAAGAACTGACGCCAAACCTTCGGAAAACTGGCTAACACCAGAACTGGTTGACGCTAACCGTTCGGAAACCTGGCTAACCTTCCTCCTAGACATTCTTCACTCAGCATCCACACATAGCCTATAACACTGACTGACATATCGCTAAACATTCAAACCACCGGAATAAACTACTCTTATTTAAACAAAGAACTGACGCCAAACCTCCGGACAACTGGCTAACACCAGAACTGGTTGACGCCAACCGTTCAGAAACCTGGCTAACGTTCCTCTTGCTTAAATAGAGCGGGTGACACCGAACAGAAACTTGACAGAATCCACTTCTTGTAAGAGGGTCGACAGCACACATTTCAACAATTAGGAATGTCTTCACTCAAAATTCACACATGACATACGATAATTTGAACAGTTATTATGAGCAGAAATTACTATTACTTGCCAGAGGTGAAGTTACAGGAGAATGGAGAAAGTTACACAACGCAGAACTGCACGCATTGTATTCTTCACCTAACATAACTAGGAACATTAAATCCAGACGTTTGAGATAGGCAGGACATGTAGCACGTATAGGTGAATCCAAATCCAGAAACGCGTGTAGAATGTTAGTTGGAAGACCTGAGGGAAAATACCTTTGGGGAGGCCGAAACGTAGATGGGAGCATAATATTAAAATGGATTTGAGGGAAGAGAGGTATAATGCTATAGGGATCGGATTAATCTTGCTGAGGATAGGGACCGATAGTGAGGGCAGCAATGAACCTCCTGATTTTGATAAAGCCATTTGTAAGATGTAACATTATTATTATTATTATTATCATCATCATAATCATTATCATTATTATTATTATTATTATTATTATTAAGAATACTACCAGCTACCATCTTCAAGGCAGATTACTCTTTATGCTAATAATAAGTAGAGGAGGCCAGTCATTATTAATTACGTAGGCCTCTTTGATGGGCCTTTACCACACAGTTTAAAATGCTGCTTCGTATGAGATAGTCGTGATTTTATTTCTATTACTTCTCCCGTGTTTAATATTATTTTGTGCCAATAATAAATTAAGTAACTTCTTTTATATGAACCTTAGAGTGACGACAGTAACTTTTTAGTTGGTTATTTTACGACGCTTCTGATAAAGCTTCAGTGTGATAATGCCAGCGAAAGGAATCCAGGGTCCAGCGCCGAAAGTTACCCAGCATTTGCTATTATTGAGTTAAGGAAAAACCCCGAAAAACCTCAACCAGGTTACTTCTCCCAACCAGGAACGACAGTATTGGAATAAGACAGATATCTACGAGAAACACGAAAGCTACACAGTTCAGGCAGCGAAGCATATTACTTAAAACTCATGTAGGTAGGCAAGCGTGTTGTTTAGAATATAGTAATAGTCGTGTTAGGTAGCTCGCTTAGGCAGACGTATTGGTTGATAAAGTCGTATTAATTAACTCGTATAGACAGGCGTATTAGGGAAATCTGGACAGATACGCGTGTGAATTGGAACGGCAGGTGTTTTGGAGTAAATATGTAGCAGTATTAGGTGAAATAGGCAGGCATATTAAGCGAAATAGGCGTGTGGCGTGTTAAGTGAAATAGGCAAGCGGTAGGCAGGCATGTTAGGGGACATAGGCAGGCGTGTTAGGTAGTCAAGATTGGAAAAATAAGTATATATATGTTATAGCTGGAACAAAATATTGTGTTAGATGGATGAGGGAAAAGAAAAGCGAAACAAACAAGGATCTTAGTGCAACGAAAATAGCGAGTGATATGTGAAAGAAATAAAGAGGTAAGTTTGTGAAATGAATAAAGTGTGTGTAAAGAATATTAAAAGAAACAAAAGAGGTAAGTTGGTGAAATGAATAAAGTGTGTAAAGAATATTGAAAGAAACAAAAGAGGTAAGTTGGTGAAATGAATAAAGTGTGTTAAAGAAAGTGAATATACGAAAGGAAAAGTGAATTTGGTAAATTAGAAAAGCAAGTAGACCTAGGTATAGCCAAGAAAAACAACAAGAGGTTTACTGTAGGTGAAAGAGGTTTTGAGATAAATGAAAAAGCAAGCGTGTTAAATAGGAGAAAGAAGAACGTGTGTTATATAGATCAGGCAGGCAGGCGTATTATAATTTCGTCCGCGGTCGCGAGTGAAGTGAATATTGTGTTAGTGCCTATCATTTGGATTAATGGATTACCCCTGAGGATTACTGGAGTCCAAAGAAGTGAACACATGAAGCCATCGGACTGGAAAAAGGCCAGTGATAAAGTTGTTGTTCCATGTTATCACTTTTAGTGCAGTTTTCTTAATATTCTTTTTTCCACAGGTTCAGGTTATGTAGTAAAGTGTTGTCTAGAACAGTTTTATTTTGTACTCATGTTCTTTTCTCCACAGGAACAGGTTAAGTACATTAGCGTGTTAAGTTCATGTGTTTGTAGTGTTGCATTGTTGCATATGTTTGTGTTTTTTTCTCCACAGGAACAGGTTAAGTACATTAGTGCTATGTTCATGTGTTTCTAGTGTTGCATTGTTGCATATATTATTGTGTCTTTTCTTATCAGAAACAGGTCAGGTACATTAGTGTTAAGTTCATGTGTTTGTAGTGTTGCATTGTTGCATATATTATTGTGTCTTTTCTTCTCAGAAACAGGTCAGGTACATTAGTGTTAAGTTCATGTGTTTGTAGTGTTGCATTGTTGCATATATTATTGTGTCTTTTCTTCTCAGAAACAGGTCAGGTACATTAGTGTTAAGTTCATGTGTTTGTAGTGTTGCATTGTTGCATATATTATTGTGTCTTCTCAGAAACAGGTCAGGTACATTAGTGTTAAGTTCATGTGTTTGTAGTGTTGCATTGTTGCATATATTATTGTGTCTTTTCTTCTCAGAAACAGGTCAGGTACATTAGTGTTAAGTTCATGTGTTTCTAGTGTTGCATTGTTGCATATATTATTGTGTCTTTTCTTCTCAGAAACAGGTCAGGTACATTAGTGTTAAGTTCATGTGTTTGTAGTGTTGCATTGTTGCATATATTATTGTGTCTTTTCTTTTCAGAAACAGGTCAGGTACATTAGTGTTAAGTTCATGTGTTTCTAGTGTTGCATTGTTGCATATATTATTGTGTCTTTTCTTCTCAGAAACAGGTCAGGTACATTAGTGTTAAGTTCATGTGTTTCTAGTGTTGCATTGTTGCATATATTATTGTGTCTTCTCAGAAACAGGTCAGGTACATTAGTGTTAAGTTCATGTGTTTGTAGTGTTGCAATGTTGCATACGTTTGTGTTTTTTTTTTCTTTACGGGAAAATACTTAGTTACTCAGTACAATAATGCGTGATGGAAAGAGCAAAGAATTTTTAAATTACGTTTGGCAAGCTCTCTCAGGGGAAGTTAGGGTTAGTAAATATAGCGATCGGAGTTTCAAATTGCAACTTAGTTGTTTTATATTTCAGTCGTAGAATTTTACAAAATTATATTTCACAACTAGAAACGCAAATTAATGAAATAATTAACGTAAAGTCACTTAAATTTATTTGCTATAATTCAAACTGCTCTTTTTCACAGACTGAAAAAATGTACAATAAACAATTTCTCAATGGCGCATTAATATAATCAATATAAATATTAAATTCAAGTCGCTTTGTAATTTTGTGTCGTTTGAAGAAATTAACAAATATAAGTTACCATAGCATATTACAATGTTTTTACTATTATTACTTTGAGATATTCAGTATTATAACAGCGAAAGAAATTGGAAATTAATAAAAAAAAAAAGAAGAAATGCGTAATAGAAAACAATTTTATCTTGAGAAGACGAAGATATGAAGATGTAAAAGTTTAAGGTATGTATCACAAACAATTGAATGTTTATTCCTTCATTTGTTTCATGTTTCGCAATCTCATGTGTGTGTTTTTGTCTTTTCTTCTCTTTTCAGGTCCCGCTCTACAGAGTAAAAGATCAACTATAAACTGCCAAACTAACGTACGGGTACATATGGTACAGTAGTGGCAAAAAAACCGGACCGACCCTTGTAGCTGATTTCAGAGCCTTGTTCACTCAGAGCACGATAGACTGGTAACTAAGACTTTCGTGGTTCAAATCCTGCCTGGGAAGAAAACTTTTTTTTTGTTCCTTATTCAAATTTATTCCCAATACTTTTCGATTGCAGCGATATTTTACTACTTAATTAACTTATTATTCCCAGAACATGAATTTTACCAGCAATCGAAAAGTATTGGGGATAAATTTGAGTAAGGAATAAAAAGAAGTTTTCTTCCCAGGCAGGATTCGAACCACGAAAGTCTTAGTTACCAGTCTATCGTGCTCTGGAGTGAACAAGGCTCTGAAATCAGCTACAAGGGTCGGTCCGGTTTTTTTGCGACTACTGTACATCGTAAGCCACTGAGAAATAATGTTTTATAAAGTTTTATTCTGCTTCTCACCTTAATTTAATTTTAATGTAACAAAATACCTTGTGTGTGAGATGGGGTTTATAGTAGGCTACTAGATCGCAAGAAGCTATTGAGAGTAGCTGAAAACGTTGAATTTACCTGTACAGGAACCTAACTGTCTGAAAGCATTTTTGATAAATTGCTGCCCTTGTAAAATATTTCGTCTCTCCATAAATTAAGTGTATATCAGTGGCGTAGCATGAAATTTTGAGCAGGGGAAGCTAAATCAAGTTCTCTATGAGAAAACGTATTACAAAAATATAGTCTTAAAATAAATAGTAGTCAATGTCAAGTCAGCAGTCGAAGATTGGTTGGAACCTCGTAACACCAATAAGGCATGACCTCAAATGGTACGTAGTAAAATATGATTTCACGGTTTACACATATCTCTAACAAATAGACACGGTCATTTGTTTTTTAAATCGCACTTTTGTTCGTAAGTCACTCTTGATAATAGAATTGTCCTAAAAATTCAAGTAAATTGGTGTCAGGAACTGTTATTTCACTCATTATTTATCATATCAGCCGCAATGCACACTAACACTTCAACTGAACAAACCCTCACGAAAGGGATAACTCGGAAACTTTCAATGTAAAAGCTAGCTTCTTCCGTGCCTTGCGACAAGGGTAGTTTAGTTAGAAAGGGATGGAGAATCTGCGGGGTGGGTTACACAGAAGAATGAGTGAAAGAAACCAGTCTGCTTGGAAGCTGGTGTGTGCGAGCTTCTTGTTTACTGCTGCATCACAAATCATCCTGAGCTGCCGCATCACAATATTTAACGCATAAATATAAACTCTATTAAAATTAATAAATAATTTTGTTCATAAACGGCAGGTTTATTATGAAATTATTATTAACTGGGGAAGCTGAGCTTTTTAGCTTACATTGACGCTACGCCACTGGTGTATATCACAAACCTCCTGAACAGAAAGTCCACCAAATCCATTTGTCATCTAATTTCAAATGACTTTCACTCAGTGATATGAGCGTTCAATATTGAAGAATCCTATGGGTTATTGGTTGATATCCCGTGACTTGCTAATTTGAGTTTCTCTTCCGTTATTATCTACTCTTAACAATGCAGGACCTTCGAAACTATATTTTCTGGGCAAACTATTACAGTTTAAAATATTGTTGTACCTTTTTGTTTAGTTGGCTGTGTTATACTTTGCCACACGCGTAAGTTTGGCAGGTTATGATTTATGCTCTGTGTCCTGTGCCTCATCGTGGCGAGCGGGTGAAACAAAGAATGATGCATGCCCCAAAATTATTCATCAAAAGATCCTAAAAAATTAATTTCCTCAATATGCGAAGCATACAAAAGGCATTGTTGATTTTACAAAACGTAATCTCTCTTAAAATATTATATTATATAAATCGTAAGTAGGTTAATGTCATTAATTTCAGGGGGTTATTATTTGAGATATTTCAAACAAAAAAGTTTAATACAATATTTTGCTCGTAGAACCCCAAATATAATTAAGTACAGAAAAAACTAATTAAAATTACAAATACACGCAATAAACCACAACAAAGGAAATAATAATATGCGTTACAAGAGCGGTATGTTGATATTTTCATGTTCGAGGAAAAGATTGAAAAAGCGAAACGTAGTTGAGCTTTTTTAATTTCCGAGAACATGAAAACAAACATACCGCTCGTGTATCGTACATTATTTTGTGCGAAGATCGTTTATTACATACCTGAAAGACGAATTTCTAATTACAGACGTGGACAAATTATTAACAAAATTGACGATTTTTATGATAAGTTAATTCTGTTTACAAAATTTGACTTTTCAATTTACACTACAGTTGACAATTTTTCATATTTCTATCGTTATAGTTGACAGAAAAATGCAAAAATGTCAACTGTAGTTTAAATTGAAGAGCCAATTTTTGTAAGAATATATAATAAAAATCTTTAATTTTGCTAAAAATTTGTAAATATGCAAAAATGTCAACTGCAGTCTAAATTGAAGAGTCAAATTTTGTCAAAATATAAAATAAAAATCTTCAGTTTTTCTAATTATTTGGAAATATCCGAAATGTGAACTGTAGTCCAAATTGAAGAGTCGAATTTGGTAAAAATATACAGTAAAAATCTTCAATTTTACTAATAATTTGTAAATATGCAAAAATATCAAATGTAGTCCAAATTGAAGAGTCAAATCTTCTAAAAATATACAATACAAATCTTCAATTTTGCTAATAATTTGGAAGTACGCAAAAATGTCAACTGCAGTCTGAATTGAAGAATCATATTTTGTAAAAATATATAATAAAAATCTTCAATTTTGCTAATAATCTGTCCACGTCTGTAGTTGCAATGAAATCTCCATTTTGGTTTCTGTTCAATGACGACAACTTTTAAAAACTAAAATATCTATCTTCAAATTGTTGCTATAAAATGTTTTCTGTGTTTACTATATTGCAGCAGGTCGTGATATACGTCTGTCTTTTTTTCCCCCAGTCTATAAAACAAACGGTAAGGTTATGTAATGATTTATTTTTCATTTTAATATTTTAACAATATTGTTTATATAACATATTGCAGTAATAACATCGGCATCTGGAATGTTGTTGATTTTTTTCAAGGCTTCCTTAATGTTACTTGCATCACGAATGCAATAACTTTAGTGGAGTAGTAGAGTTTACTTAATTTTTGCAAATATTTAAAAACAATAATTAACATTGCAATTTAGGTGAAATTGCAGTGGTAAGTTTCCAATTTATAATTATTACTATGTTGAACGTCTTTAAAAATAATATGTTAAAATCCTAAAGCAGTAAAATGAATATGACTTTTAAGCGGTAAGAATAGGGAAATTGTTATGTGTGTTACGTTGGGAATACTGAATGTGGTATTTCACACTTACCGCGTATTGGTTGTGTGCGGAAAGCAAGCAAATACGCACGATCTCGCACAAAATAACAAACCCAGTTCAAAAGAAATAAAACCAGTAAAATAAGGAATTACAACCAACAAAGACAAAAATAATCTAAAAACAGGAGCAAAATTATTAATATTTAATTATTTTATTGAAAATTTTTATTAGGTTATTACTTATTTGTAATTATGATGAAATTAGTAATTTTTGTGTTTATTTTATTAAATTTTTGTTACAATTAAAAAATAAAAAAAATAATAATTTATATAATATTTCAGATTATACCGTTTTTGCTTCCATTTCAAGATAACTGTTTTATACGAAATATTTCCTTGTATGTTTTGTGAAAGCCATTGATTTAATTCCCAATATGCTCAGTCAATTTAAGAGAGCAGTGTATTATGATAATAAATGTTTGAAATAATTTTAGTTTTGTCATTTAAATATGCAGAAATTTGATACGAAGAAATGTAACATTTTAAAATTTCTTTTCAGAACGAAAAGTTACATTTGTTCTGATCAAATTTCTGCACATTTAAAGGACAAAACTAAAATTCTTTCAATCATTTATTATCATAATATACTACTCTCTCAAATTGACTGAGCATATTGGGAATTAAATCAATGGCTTTCCCAAGACAGGCTATTAAATGTTTCATATAAAACAATTTCTGTCCCGAAAAGGAAGCAAAAAGAAGCAAATTGTATTAAACTTTTTAAAAATATCTCAAAGAACAACCCCCTGAAATTAATGGCATACAGTTCATCCAGTATATACACAAAGACATTAACAGTTTAAATTTACTTAGTGCAAGCATCCTTCTTTGGCTAAAACAGGATCACTCAAACTATTACTATATCTGCTTACTCTATCCAGCTCAGCTGTGTATACTTCTAAGCCAGCTATCTTCTTTCTTTCTTTCTTTCTTTCTTTCTTTCTTTCTTTCTTTCTTTCTTTCTTTCTTTTCTTCCTCCCTGCGCCTACCTACCTATGCACCGGTACCTACTTACCTACCTACCTATTTACGTTTCTACCTAACAAGTTTGTATAGGGGAGAGTCGGGTAGTATCGGACATCGGGTAATATCGGACAGTGCGTTCCTTTCATCTACCACACGATGATAATACCTGATTGACATGGTTACGTTTCTGTGATGTCGCATAGAGAAACGTAACCATGTCATTCAGGTACTACCATATGGTGGTAGATGAAAGAAACGCATTGTCCGATACTACCCGATGTCCGATACTACCCAACTCTCCCCTAAGCATGGCAATGAATTTAGTGAATTCAACTTTTGTTTCCTGAGGTGTAACTGTCTTTCTTGTAATGTTTTTCAAGGATGTTCTCCTTACAATATTTTGTGTAAGAGTCAACAAGAGGAACCAGTCAACAGAAAGATAGACATATATGAAGTATATCGCCATTAGCTGAGTGTCAATAAAGAGGTAATTATTAATTTTGTTCCATCGTTATTTCCATCATTTAAGTAAATCTTCAGACTCGTTTCGGTGTCATGGAGTACTGTAAGTGTATTTTCAAATTGTTCCAGTCTGTCTGAATTTCTATTTCCCACAATTTATTCCTGTATGATCTTATTTTACCTCTCAATTTATTTATTTTTATTTAATTATGGCTTCTCTTAAATTATGTTATACAGGGCTTTCATTTCAAAACTTTCCAGTTTAACTAATTATTTAAATGTAATTCAATTTAAACAAAATACACGTCAATTTAGATATTGAGGGGGAAGTCTGAAACCAAGCTTAATAATTGCATTTTAGATTTCACCCCCTACCTCCAGCTACCCCCACTTCGAAATTTCAAATGATACCCCTACATTTTTAAACTTAAATATAAAATAGCTTTAATTATTTATACAACTCATTCATTTGTTTTCGCATACTTTGTTTTCTATCGTCGCCTGGCAACCTGTATTTTTGTTATTATCAGTTGATTGTAGGATGAAAACACAGCTTGTTTTGTGTAATTTTCTAAATTTAATCAACGAGGATGATTTAAAATAATTTAATACACAAACACAACTATTACATGAAATGCTCAATAAGCTTTTGTAGCTTTATTCTCTTCATCTCTAATCAACAATAACAACAATCCAGGTTGCTAGGTGACGATAGAAAACAAAAGATGAGAAAACGAATGAGATGTATAAACAATTGAATACTCTTTCATGTTTAAGTATAAAAATATAGGGGTGCCATTATTTTGAAATTTCAACGTGGGGGTGGCTGGAGGGTGGGAGGTGAAATCTGAAATGCAATTAATCCTGGTTTCAGACTTCCCCCTAAATAACTAAATTGACGTGTTTTTCCTTTAAATTGAATTCAATTTAAATAATTTGTTATTTAGACTGGGAAGTTTTGAAATGAAAGTCCTGTATAGTAGCCTACAGGGTGAAAGGTATTTAAGGACAAGTCATTTTAAGAAACGAATCCTTAGTAAAGTCTGAATGAAAAGTCCTCTACTATTTTGTTCCTTTGCTCTTAGATTTTAAAGGACTAAGCTTAATTAATTTACATTATAATTTTATTCCATTATATATTTATAGTACATTATGCAACGAGCCTATAATGATAGTAATTAAGACGTGAGGATGTTTATGAAACGAGCACAAGCGAGTTTCATAATTTTCATACGAGCGTCTTAATTACCATTATAGGCAGGTTTCATACGACTTTTTATGCTCGACCATATTTCTAACTTGAAATTATTCATAAGTTTTCATGTTATTCTTATGTAGCTGGGGAGCGAACTGTTCTTTTGCAATCTCCTTGATATATAATCTAGAAAGTGATATAAACGTTAAACTTGATATAACCTTGAAATTGAAATCGACATTGAAGAGCGAGATGACAAATTGAATTTATTTGAATATTATTTACAATTAACGCTAATTATTATAGTAACAGAAGATAACCTTCTGCGACAGTATTGGATTTCCAGCCTGCGTGACGTTTTGCTAGTTGTCTTTCGATTGCATATCCGAGAATAATCGAAAACCTGAACTTTAATGAATAGGTGTACTTTAATGACATGCATTAAAGGACTGCTACCAGGGTGTATAATTACTACATTTCGGCATGGTCAAGCATAAACACATTAAAGAAATATGTTTTCATAAACGCCTTTACATTAGAGTTGTCAGTACGGTATCAAGAAATATTTTCCGTAATGTTTCTACCATGTTTATGATTTAAGAGCATTTTAATACGTTAATGATTAATAAAATACTTCAAGTAATGGCTGTTTGGCAACTCTGTTACCGAAATGAAAACAGTGCTTCACCTCAAGGCCAGAGTTCGTAGGAAATAGTTGTAGAGCGTTTTGCAGACGAAGCGTTCAGCAGGCAATCTTTGTTTACATCTTTCCCCCTCGCTGCTCCGGAGAAAACACGTTATATGCTCTGAGAAAGGATGCAAGTGCTAATTCAGTTTACTGCAATGTTACAATCATTTCTACAAAATCGATTTTCCACTAAATAAAAAGAAATAAGGCAAAATGGGAAAGAAATATTCTGTTACGTTTATCTTAGGTATATACTCTGAGATGTTACCACAGTCTACTATATACAGTATACAGTCGCGAAGCTCAATATGTAGTAAAAATGCAAACATGGGTAGTTGCCCACCACTAGGATCGCTACTATCGCTTCATCATCACAGATCTCTCTCCTAGCAGACGACAAAATATGTTACACTTTCGTTGTGTTCTTTTGGAAAAATTAACACCTTCCTTCCATTATTGAAATATTAAATGCATAAAGTTAATTTATTATTTTAATGAAGTATATTAAATTCCACCATAAACTCGAAGATACCTGCAAGAAATAGGTTAATATTATTTTTGTTTGTGCAAAACGAACTGAAATTTACTATAATAGTTTCACTCATTCAAGATTATAGCGATAATGAACTATGAAACCAATAAATATTAATTTGCATTTCCCTTTACAACAATAATAATGGAAATATGAATTAATGGAGTAACTTACGTGTACCGGTACTTGTAGTGTAGGCTTACGTAGTTAACAAAGTGGGATGAGGTTAAGCAATAATAATCACACCAGAATTGAAAATAAAACGTGATCAATAAATTTTATTGTAACAGACTTTTTCTACGTCTCTAGTAAAGTAACAAATAAAAATAACAACAAATTAACAGCTATAATTAAAAACATATCCTTTGAAGAAAAAAGTAGGCCTAAGCAATAATAATCCCACCAGAATTGATAATAAAACGTGATCAATAAGTGTCATTAAAACAAACTTAATTTTTCTACGTCTTTAGTAAAATAACGCATAAAAATAATAACAAAATTAATATTTACAATTAAAAATATATCCTCTGAAAAAAAAAGTAGACCTAACCTTTATTTCTCTGCAAATTTAGCAGCCTAAGTGACATAACTTTAATCGGTATCTAATGTCCTTTCGGTTAGATTGAAACATTTCATTGTGAAATTTAAGGATATGTATTCTAACAGTCACAAAGAACTTCAAATTAACAGTTTTGTTTCTGCACAGCATTCTTGTGGAAACTCAGGAACCTTTCTGAATCTTTCGGAAATCGGAAAAAGGATAACTCTGGCCTCTTTCTCTTACTGTTGCTACAATTTATAGCACTACAAACGTCTCCTCCTTGTCCCATATTATTATTCCAATTATTATATTTTAGCCATTAACATTTTCATTATAACCAATAACAAACATTTCACAAGCATTAATGTGAAATACGCAACGAGCTAGCACTCGATAGAAATACGACACAGTCCAAAGTCTATTGTTTCTAGTTGCTAACCGCTTGGAGCGCTTTATCACGAGATTTGCAAAAAAACACCTCAAGCTTCGCGACTGTATATAGTAGACTGTGCTTCTACATTGTAAAATCATTACCGTATCACAGTCTAATATATACAGTCGCGAAGCTCAATACGTAGTAAATATGCAAACATTAGGTAGTTGCTCACCACTAGGATCGCTAATATCGCCTCATTACAGGCAATGCAAAATAGTACCGTCACAGTCTATTGTTTCTAGCACCCTCAAAACTCAAGCTTCGTGACTGTATATAGTAGACTGTGACCGTATCATCAGCAAAGATTGTCGACATCAGTTTTTGTCTGAGTTTTCTGTGTTCTACCTTAGATGATATAAACAGATAGCTCTTTTATATAGGTTTTAGGGCGTATAAACACAGTCTAATAGATACAGTCACGCAACTCATACGTATAAAATATGCCAACATTTGACAGCTGGCGCGACAGTAGCCCTCTAGCGGCAGGCAAGTTAAAAGTGTGCACACGACATATGATAACACATCAGAAAACGGGTTTTGCGTAATTTATTTTATATTTTTATGCTATACAATAAGTGTATATGGTTCTTATTAATTCTACTTTAGAATCCTGGAAGAATTTCACACGCAGTTAATCTACAAGTTTCAGAAGCTGGGAATAAACGTAATTCTTTCTGCTCCTTACAACTGAATCATGGCCCTGATCACGTATCATGGTTTGAAATAATATAATTGTTTGTACGTGGATGGTTAATTCAATTCATTCCTAAATATATTTATAAACCATTGGAACTCTATATTTCCTGTGAGAAGAGTCAAAATTGTAGGGCATATCTCGTAGGGTACATCGCGTGGTGAACTCCTCTCCCTATTTCCTGAGAAATTAACTATTTTCCATACCTCAAATTGGGGTAAACTCGGCCGCTGAGGTAAACTTAAAAATAAAAAAGGGGAAGATTTAAACCTTAATTTGACAGACATTGAATTATGAAGTTCATTATTTTTCATTTTTTTTATTATTATTTTGAGTCGCTAATAGTGCTGATATTATGGTTTAAATTTTTATGGAAAGTTTACCGCATTTTACATTACATTTCCAGTTTTCACACATAAGCTTAATTTTAACTTACCCTACCTATATAATACGTAATTTACATGCACTTACTGTTATTATGACGTAGGTGAGAACAAATGAATACACAACTTTGTTGAAAAAATTGTAACTTCAATTAACTCAGAAAATGTAGGCCTAATTTTATTTTCAGAGCAGAAGTGGCGTAAGTCAAAAATGGGTAATGAGGGTTAAAGTAAACATTCTGTAAAATACAGTGCAAAGTAGCAGTTAATATTGAATTTATTTAAACTATTAGTAGTCAGTGGATAGCACGAAGGATATATTAATTGCTACTTTGCGCTGTATTTTACAGAATTTTTACTTTAAACCTCATTGCCTAATTTTGACTTATACCACATCTGCTCTGAACAGCTCAAATAATCACTGGTAATGTAAAATCAACACCAATAACAGTCATGCAAATTATTACAGAAAAGATTGCTTTTTATATTAAATTTAAAAAGGCTCTTTTATTTCTTGAGAACTTAATACGTCTGCCACATGAATCTACACCAACACATCAGAAATTTATCGACACAGTCTGGATTTATTCAAGAAGTGAATATTTTGCAAAAGGATTATAATACGCCATGAATTCTTGAAAAAAAAAAATAACACCATAATCCCTACTTGAATGCAATATAACATTAAACTTTTGAAAAATATAAAGAAAAAAAACGCGAATACAAAAATTATGGCATTACTTGCATTAAAAACTGTAGATACATTATCCAAAATCGGAATGGTTACACATTTACACATGATCTCTGCAAAACAATAATATACTGTAACAGGTATTTACTTTGTTTTTATTTAAACTCTCCTTCCTGACATACAAATAGGTAACTGATAACTAATAAATGTTTTATAGAACACAATACGTAGGCTACCTACAGCGTGGATTATAGGTTATGACTGAGTTATGATTTTCTCTTGGTCTTTAGGGAATCTGAAGAACGACAAATTCGGAGATTTAAACTTGTTGTTACTGCAATTTTCGTCATTGCACACATTGCCTTTATTCCGACGCATGATTAAAACATTATTATAACATCTCGCATCCCTTTAAAGCACGTGCTGGCTGTATCACCCCTATGACCAGTGCCTTGCCTGCCGCATGAGCGCTAGTGTTGTGAATGTTGGCAAAAAAAGTGTTGAAGTTGCGCGACTGCATATATTAGATTGTGGTATTACTCTATGTACTTTTCAGGTACTCTGCCATCTAATGTTGGTTATCGCAAGCTCATTTCTCGACACTACCGACGCATAGCGTCCGTTATGTTCCACTTGTTGCCAAAATTGCTGAGGGTATGGCTGATCTGTTGTATATATGATCTAGGGTTCTACGTGGTGGGACTCCCCCCACGGTTCCTACCACTTATCTTGTTGCTAACATTAATGTGTTTCTTTATTCAGTTGATGTTTCCTATATCTTTCCAGATATTAAAAGTGAAATAATTTGTTTGGAAATTACGTCATTTTTTGTGTGAATTTATCAAAACATTTTTTCTTTTTATCAAAGAAGAATATCAGTTAGTTAATTATCCTGTTCCATTTAGCGAATTTTCAGTGCGGGATGTTGGCCATTTTATACAGATAATGTGTCAAAATCAAAGATAACCCAATATAGTGCTTCCCACAATTATACATGAATAGGCTATAATTAAAATGGTTACATAGTTGTTGGCATACGAACGCAGTGTAGTAATGTTAATTTCATCTCACTGTAAGTAATATTGTAAATGTTGTATTCTCTTCATTAAAAATGTAAACAATAGGTAGGGAGAGTTTTCCAAAAACTTGATTCAATATTATAATATTAATATGTATTTCATGTGCAAAATTATACGTAATTATTCTTTATCTACAATAGAGATAATACAGCTGGGAAATAAGAGAAGTCGATGATTAAACTTTTATAATTTGAACAAAACGACTGTATATACAGTACTCTGTTTTCACACATAACGTCAAATTGTCAGTATTGGACTTGGTTTTTCCAGTATAGACATACCACTATGTACTATACTTTTACAAGAAAGGAAATTATTTTGGTTACTAATTTAAAGTATGAGTATAAATATAAATACACCAACATGAAACTTACGTTTTTAAATCCACGTACTTGGACGTCCGAAGCTGTGTCGTGATTTTACGTGATGAGATGCAGAAGACATTTGCCAACGACGCATATATATTCATCTGTGATTGAAATGGTTGTGAACATTACCCCATAATAGTGCTCATTTTATTACGAAAAATACACTGAATATGAAGACAAATGAAATATTCATGTAAGTACAGTACTTCGGTACGAATAATTTGGGTAAAAATAGCGCTAGAGATAATTTTGTAATATTTGTTGCAGATATTTTAGGTTATGGATGTTTACTCTGGGTTTATGAATGAATTTACGTTTTATAAGACTTCACGTTTGAATTTATTTCGGATTAAATTGTCATTTTCTTCCTTTTAACTGCGTGAAAGAGTAAATTCTAACCTAACAAAAAAATTAGTATCTCTTAATCGTTAGCCAAGTTTTAAGAATTCGATAAAATCATTATCTGGTATATCGCTGTAGTTCGCTAATCATACTTGAGATAATATACAAACAATTGTTCTTCCTCTGAAACGTCGTGTGAGATCTGTGTCAGATAATAGACGTAGTATCAACCACAGCCTCAATCCGAGGTAAACTCTGAAATATGCATCAATATTCTTCTGAAATTTTATATTCTGAAAGCATATTTTGTGCTGATATGCTGTCATACTAAAAATCACCAACGTATGTAGGCCTTCTCTCAAACAAAATACCCATGTTTATACATAAAATTCTCATCCTTACTTATCACTAAAGGAACCTTATATTCTATGAGATCAGGATAATTTTCATATATTTCAACCCATAAACTAGGATGGTAGGCCTAATGATAAGGCAACTGAAGACGAATCACAAAAAATAAATTTCTAGTGAAAAAATAGAGACCAAATTGGCTAAACAAGCGCTGAGATAGTTCCCTTCATACCCTGTGTTTACGAATCTGTCATAGGTTAGGTTTGGTTACAGTGGCGTAGCCAGCGGGTGGGCCAGGTGAGCCCAGGCCGACCCAAAAAATATGCGAATTTTTGCGTTTTTTTAATGGAAAATACTCAACATTAAAACTAAACCATGGATCCAGAGCAATAGTTACAGTCGATAGCATTAAGGTAAGAAGTAAAAAATATGTCCCTTTCTTCAAGAGCCAATTTAACTGTGTTATTTGGTATTAGTTGATTCTGTACCATTAAAGTAGTCCCCACTCGGAGATCCGACTGGGGGACTATTTTACCTCCGGATAATTTTACCTTAATGGTACTCATTTCATATTGGAGAAAATGGCAAGTTGTAGCCGATTTAAGTGAACACCATATTTTAACGTTTTGGTGGCTACTTCATTCACACACAACCCCCAGAATGTCTGGAGGACCACACCTGCTGTTGGTCGACGGGTCCATTGGACCTAGCTGGGAGATCTTGTTGATCACTAGCTTTCCCTCCTTAAGCCACTGGAGGACGATTTTAGTGCCATAGCAGGTCAGCACTAGGAACAGAAAAGTAGAAAGAGGAGGAAGGAAAGGGAAATGAACCCCTAGGCCTCGAATTCTCTAATGCCGTCGGGGTCGGAGAAAGTAAGAGTTCAGTCAGAGGACTAGATAGGAAAGGGTAAAGAGGGAATTAGGTATTGAATAGAGGAAAATTATACCAAATTCAGTCAATAACTCATCAAGCTGACCAGTGCTAACGGATGAGTAGCCCCTCCCTTTAGTTCAGCTCGTAAAATTATGCTTACTAACAGCTGCACCATGGGAAGGTAGGGATGGGAAAAGTGGTCATATGTCTTTGTCAAACGCCTGGCATTAGAAAACAACAACAACATTTTATTTGGTATGTTTAGACGATATTCTTGCTCTTGCAAATTCATTGTCGGAAGCACCTCTGTCTCCAAAAATGGATATTAGTAAATGTTCGTCCTTCATTAAGGCAAGCTCTGAAACGAAGAAAAATTCGACAATCATGTCAAGCACAAGGCTTTGTAATCTAGCAATTCTATCCATTGAGAGGGAGAAAAGTTGGGATTTGTTGAAGGACCCATCATTAGCGATTGACAGATTCGTTGCTAGGAAATCTCGACAGCTCCAGTTCACCTTATGAAGCGTTTGTATAGGTATGCCTTGCATGATTGTTTATCATAATTTTGCATGTTATTAAATAAGGCTTCCGAGAATTAGTTTCAAGAGAGTTGACGGCAGCGGCATTGTCAGGAGATGGGTCAGGTACTTTCTAAACCCTGCATATCTGGTCCACCCAAAATAATTAGTCTGGCTACGCCACTGTTTGGTTACTTTAGGCTTTTGTTTTGATTTTCATGTACGATCAACTGGATCTCTACAAAAAAAAAATATATAAATTCAACGATTTCCACTTCCAAAATCATCGGAACTACCTCAGCGCTAGTTTCACCGAGAATTTTTCACAAAGTACTTAGGTCTACCATTACTGTTTTTCACAGGTGTGAGTTAAAGCAGCTTCAGACAAGGGTAGCGGTAAAGCAGCTGACATGGGTGATGATGATAACAGTAAGCCGACATGGAGAGAGATGGTTGTGGAGGAACAGCAGCTCTACTACGAGATGTTCGGAGACAGAGATTGGGATGTCTACAAGGAAAACGAGCTGGAGTTCCTGGAGAGAAACGTGGGGCATGCCTTGTATGGCCCACCAGAGGAGCTGCCGGATGAAAATAAGAATGGGGGAACAGGTAACCAATTTCTCACTGTATACAGTGATACCTACTAAATTACTGAATGGATTTCGCTCATATTCATTATCTACGAGTCAATTTATCAGGGAATGATGTACATGAAATGTAATAATTTTAGTACTAGTCTGTCTGTGTACAGCGATTTCTACTAAACTATTGGACGGATTTTGTTCATATTCAGTATCTACGAGTCAATTTATCAGGGAATGATGTACATGAAATGTAATAATTTTAGTACTAGTCTGTCTGTGTACAGCGATTTCTACTAAACTATTGGACGGATTTTGTTCATATTCAGTATCTACGAGTCAATTTATCAGGGAATGATGTACATGAAATATAATAATTTTAGTACTAGTCTGTCTGTGTACAGCGATTTCTACTAAACTATTGGACGGATTTCGCTCATATTCAGTATCTACGAGTCAATTTATAAGGGAATGATGTACATGAAATATAATAATTTTAGTACTAGTCTGTCTGTGTACAGCGATTTCTACTAAACTATTGGACGGATTTCGCTCATATTCAGTATCTACGAGTCAATTTATAAGGGAATGATGTACATGAAATATAATAATTTTAGTACTAGTCTGTCTGTGTACAGCGATTTCTACTAAACTATTGGACGGATTTCGCTCATATTCAGTATCTACGAGTCAATGGGAATGATGTACATGAAATATAATAATTTTAGTACTAGTCTGTCTGTGTACAGCGATTTCTACTAAACTATTGGACGGATTTTGTTCATATTCAGTATCTACGAGTCAATTTATAAGGGAATGATGTACATGAAGTATAATAATTTTAGTACTAGTCTGTCTGTGTACAGCGATTTCTACTAAACTATTGGAAGGATTTCGCTCATATTCAATATCTACGAGTCAATTTATCAGGGAATGATGTACATGAAATATAATAATTTTAGTACTAGTCTGTCTGTGTACATCGATTTCTACTAAACTATTGGACGGATTTTGTTCATATTCAGTATCTACGAGTCAGTTTATCAGCGAATGATGTACATGAAATATAATAATTTTAGTACTAGTCTGTCTGTGTACAGCGATTTCTACTAAACTATTGGACGGATTTTGTTCATATTCAGTATCTACGAGTCAATTTATAAGGGAATGATGTACATGAAGTATAATAATTTTAGTACTAGTCTGTCTGTGTACAGCGATTTTTAAACTATTGGAAGGATTTTGCTCATATTAAACTATTGGAATTTATCAGGGAATGATGGATTTACAGCGATTTCTACTAAACTATTATTTTGTTCAGTATCTACGAGTCAATTTATCAGGGAATGATGTACATGAAATATAATAATTTTAGTACTAGTCTGTCTGTGTACAGCGATTTCTACTAAACTATTGGACGGATTTTGTTCATATTCAGTATCTACGAGTCAATTTATCAGGGAATGATGTACATGAAATGTAATAATTTTAGTACTAGTCTGTCTGTGTACAGCGATTTCTAAACTAAACGGATTTTGTTCATATTGGTCAATTTATCAGCGAATGATGTACATGAAATATAATAATTTTAGTACTAGTCTGTCTTTACAGCGATTTCTACTAAACTATTGGACGGATTTTGTTCATATTCAGTATCTACGAGTCAATTTATCAGGGAATGATGTACATGAAATATAATAATTTTAGTACTAGTCTGTCTGTGTACAGCGATTTCTACTAAATTATTGGATGGATTTTGTTCATATTCAGTATCTACGAGTCAATTTATCAGGGAATGATGTACATGAAATATAATAATTTTAGTACTAGTCTGTCTGTGTACAGCGATTTCTACTAAACTATTGGACGGATTTTGTTCATATTCAGTATCTGAAACGAGTCAATTTATCAGGGAATGATGTACATGAAATATAATAATTTTAGTACTAGTCTGTGTGTACAGCGATTTCTACTAAATTATTGGATGGATTTTTTTGTTCATATTCAATTTATCAGGGAATGAGTATCTACTAGTCTGTCAATTTTATCTATTGGGGAATGATGTACATGAAATATAATCATTTTATATACTAGTCTGTGTGTACATTATTGGATTTCTACTAAACTATCAGGGAATGATGGATTTTTTTGTTCATATTCAGTATCTACAAGTCAATTTATCAGGGAATGATGTACATGAAATATAATAATTTTAGTACTAGTCTGTGTATACAGCGATTTCTACTAAACTATTGGACGGATTTTGTTCATATTCAGTATCTACAAGTCAATTTATCAGGGAATGATGTACATGAAATATAATAATTTTAGTACTGGTCTGTCTGTGTACAGCGATTTCTACCAAACTATTGGACGGATTTTGTTCATATTCAGTATCTACGAGTCAATTTATCAGCGAATGATGTACATGAAATATAATAATTTTAGTACTAGTCTGTCTGTGTACAGCGATTTCTACTAAACTATTGGACGGATTTTGTTCATATTCAGTATCTACGAGTCAATTTACCAGGGAATGATGTACATGAAATATAATAATTTTAGTACTAGTCTGTGTGTACAGCGATTTCTACTAAATTATTGGATGGATTTTGTTCATGTTCAGTATCTACGAGTCAATTTATCAGGGAATGATGTACATGAAATATAATAATTTTAGTACTAGTCTGTCTGTGTACAGCGATTTCTACTAAACTATTGGACGGATTTTGTTCATATTCAGTATCTACGAGTCAATTTATCAGGGAATGATGTACATGAAATATAATAATTTTAGTACTAGTCCGTGTGTACAGCGATTTCTACTAAATTATTGGATGGATTTTGTTCATATTCAGTATCTACGAGTCAATTTATCAGGGAATGATGTACATGAAATATAATCATTTTAGTACTAGTCCATGTGTACAGCGATTTCTACTAAACTATCGGACGGATTTTGTTCATATTCAGTATCTACAAGTCAATTTATCAGGGAATGATGTACATGAAATATAATAATTTTAGTACTAGTCTGTGTATACAGCGATTTCTACTAAACTATTGGACGGATTTTGTTCATATTCAGTATCTACGAGTCAATTTATCAGGGAATGATGTACATGAAATATAATAATTTTAGTACTAGTCTGTGTATACAGCGATTTCTACTAAACTATTGGACGGATTTTGTTCATATTCAGTATCTACAAGTCAATTTATCAGGGAATGATGTATATGAAATATAATAATTTTAGTACTAGTCTGTCTGTGTACAGCGATTTCTACTAAACTATTGGACGGATTTTGTTCATATTCAGTATCTACAAGTCAATTTATCAGGGAATGATGTACATGAAATATAATAATTTTAGTACTGGTCTGTCTGTGTACAGCGATTTCTACTAAACTATTGGACGGATTTTGTTCATATTCAGTATCTACGAGTCAATTTATCAGAGAATGATGTATATGAAATATTATAACTTTAGTACTGTTCTATGTACATCAGTTTCTATTAAATTTTATTACTTCATACTGAAGTATGATGTATATGACAGCATATAATGGTTCTTATTAGTAAAAGAATTATTAGTAAATGTACTAGATTAGTTAACAGTTTATCTGTGATGCAAATATGTTAACATTCGAATGGGGTTATACACTTAACACACAGGGAGACTTGATGATGTCCGAAGGGCAAAAGTGCTTGTCTTTTAAGGTTCAATAAAATTATCCCTATATGTTCACAGAGTTTGACTGTCATTTGTTTCCAGGTTACTCCTCAGAGAAGTTGAAACTTATACGAAATGTGTGCGCCACCATCAAGGAACACAGCTGTCACCCCGAGTGTGCCAAGTCAGACGTCTGGGTGGCCATGATCTTCGTCTCCCTCAATATGGAGGAACGGTCACTGCCAATTCCTATCTTCAGAATTCCAAAGGCAAGGATTTCCATTCCTCCTTCATCTAGAAAATAAAGTGAAGCCTTCATTGTCATAGTTAATTTGATCCACAATACAGTGAGGGTTGTCGAAATGACAAAAATACCCCATGTCATAGAAAGAATTTGTTTCGAAAATGTGTATTTCAAACTGTAGTACATAGGGAATTGACATTGCCATAAGAAATTCATCTGTAAAAAATTGAAAGTGGAATTTCATGTAGCTGGCCTTGTAGGAAATAAGACTATCTACTGTTTATTACCAATTAAAATTCTGTTTGATGCACTGCCTGCTGGATTGCATCCTATAGCTGCGTAAACTGCCTGCTCAATCAAAGTTACTTTGCCGCTAGGTGGCAGGCAGTACCCACCGCTATTAACATTATCAGTATATTCAAAGTCACTGCCTGCCACCTTGTGGCTACTCGCGCATTACCATTGATTGGGCAGGCAGTGTAAACAGCCATTGGGTGTGATCCAGCAGGCAGTGGTTTGATGGCATTAATCTTGAAGCAATGGATTATTATACTACAGAAGAAAAGATTTCATTCATTGAAGTGTATGGAAACATTTCTTTGAGAAAGATGAGATAGGCTACCTATTTGGTGGACTCTTTTCGGGTTTTTTTTTTTTTTTTTTTTTTTTTTTTTTTTTTTTGGGACCAGCGAGTAGGGATTATAAAGAATGGACACTGAGCGAATTTTCCTGTGTTTTGTTTCTCTGTGCGCCAGCGGCTAGTTCACTTTCAAGCGCTAGAGGTTAGTGTAATCGAGCATACGCTGAGATAATAATTGAGAACAGAGTTGAGACACAGGATCCAAACATCGCCTACCTTATTGCACAATGCAGTAACGCTTTGCTTCAAATAAATTCAAGTTAACAGTTTTTCCTCATTTCTCAGTGACAAACTAGTAGTAATAATAATTTTTATATTTCAGATATAATAAATTATATTATAAAATAATATAATACAGTACATTATAAAATTATATATCAAATTCGTTTAATATTTGTATATAATATAATATAGGTATATGGTTTTATTTCCCATAAGAGTTTTGTTTTTCCATTTTCAGCACTATCAAATCATTACATATTTTAATTGTTGTTGGGGTCAACGTCTCAACTCTCATTATAAAGGAACTCTAGTGTCTAGACATTACAGTGAATGACGGATTTATTATTTTATGGATCCAATTTATTTTATTTGAGTACATAATGTACCTAGATGTATTAATTGTATGTGTTATATTTCCGCTGTGTCGACTGCTAGCTGGTGTGATGTCAGCGCCAACTCTAGGGAGAAAGCAGAATCTCACGCTTTAGCTGGCTTGAAGGTCATTGAAATCAGTAATGCTACATCAAAGGTACCGACGCGAAGTGTCCAGATTTAGTTACCTATACTCTGATCTGACCTTCCAAGGCTTGCCTATAGACACAGAATAACACACAATTTACAATAATGGTTGTACATGAATGGCCACAATACCATCACACTTGTGTAAACTTAATAATATGGCTAAAATTGTTTATTTGTGTCTTTGTGCAAATAGTAACCTAATGACAAAAGAAAATGTTTAAATGAAATACATAATTGAAATTATAATAGTAACACCATGATATAATTATTTTGAATCACTTAACCTAAAACTGATAATATGTTGTCAAAGGATCATGTATGATATGTTGGCAATAATCAGTAAATAGTCTTCTTTTCTACTACTAGGTTCAAAAAGTTCCCGGAATTTTACTACCATTTTTCGTATTAATATATAACAAGGGATATTATACATTTGTTTTGTTGGTAACATTCATGATGTCATTTCCTTAAAGTTTGTTGATAATGGCAATTATTGGTTTTGAGTTGTAGGCAATTGTTTATCATAGTGTTTCGTTTGTTCGTCGCATTTTGTAATTATGTCCACAGAGCAAAGTACAAACATCAAGTTCTGTGTTTTGCTGGGGACATGATCAGTATGGCTGATGAAGATGGTGATTTCTTAAACAAAATGAAACTGGTGCTACTTGTACGACCCAGTCCCTAAACGACAGTCATCTGAGTGGAAATCGAAAACATCTCCTCGGAAGCAAAAATTTCCTAGGCACACTTCCAAAGGCAAAGTTATTTTAAATGTTATGTTTTATTTAACGACGCTCGCAAATGCAGAGGTTATATCAGCATCGCCGGATGTGCCGGAATTTTGTCCCGCAGGAGTTCTTTTTCATGCCAGTAAATCTACTAACATGAGCCTGTCGCATTTAAGCTCACTTAAAGCAAAGTTATGTTGGAAGTTTTCTTCGACTCTCAGGGTCTCATGCACCATGAGTTCATTCCAGAAGGTCGTACTGTAACGAAAGAATTGTACGTAGAAACCCTCCGTCGCCTCTGGGACGCAGTGAGAAGGAAACGTCCAGAAAAGTGGGTAGAAAACAACTGGTTCCTTATGCATGACAATGCACCTGCTCATCGCGCAATTATTGTAAAGAATTTTCTTGCCAGGCACAACATAACTGCTTTGGATCACCCACCATACTCTCCTGATCTCTAACCACCTGATTACTTTCTGTTTCCCCGTCTGAAAAGTCATCTGAAAGGACGGAGATTCAATGCTGAAGAGGTTATCGCAAACGCGACGAGAGCACTAAGACGGGTTTCACAAAATGGCTTCCAGGCCTGCTTCCAGGAACTCTACACGCGTTGGCAAAAGTGTGTTGTTGCGGAAGGCAACTATTTTGAAGGAAATGCTGTAGAATAGTGTTTAAGGTACGTTGTTTCTATGATGCTAGCAAATTCCTTTTGAACTTTTTGAACCTAGTATGTATAAGGCCTATTTATTTATTACATATGGCCAGCTATATGAAATTCCACTTTCAATTTTTTATACATGGATTTATACCACAGTTTAAGATCACACAATCATGAGTGAAAAATAGGCTTTGTGTCTCACTAGTCTCTTCCTTGATTCTTTTTCCAGAGGTCCGCAGAAGATGCTTCTTTTTCTATTAAATGCTTCCTTGGCCATTGCTATCCTCCTTTTGACTTCCTGGCAGCAGCTCATGTTACTGCTTATAGTACACCCCAAGTATTTGAAGCTGTCCACTTATTCTACTGCGTCATTTATAATTCTCAAGTTTACCTTCTTTATTTTTCTTCCTATAACCATGCTCTTCGTCTTATTTGCATCTATCTTCATCCCAAACTGCTCACAGCTGTCATTTAGCTACAGTAGCATATTGTAATGAAATTTATTGAAAATAATGATTGTAGGTCAAATTAAATGATTATATTATTTTGTGTATAACACACATGTTAGTACTAGTTATTTTAGCCTCTCCTTCCCATGTTCTGTAAACTCCCTTTTAAGGGAAACCCCTATTTAAGTTAAGGAAAAAAAGTAATCCCTCAGAGATTCGTTAAAAAGATGTTCTATTGTATTGATGTCAATAGCATATCTCTTTTGTAGAAAACCACATTGTACATCATCCAAAATATCTTATATATATATATATATATATATATATATATATATATATATATATATGGCTTACTAGAGATATATTTTCATGCCTCTCCACATTGAGCTGTGCACGACATCTCAATCGACGAAGTTGCTCTCCGTCGCCAGTGACATCTTTTCACTCGGTTTTGTCGGAAGTTCCATAACTGAGAGCAGCGAGGAATTGTGGGTAGACAACATAGGGAGGAAAAGAGTTTTCTTGGACAGGCAGATGATCATACATTGACACTCGGAAATTCGATCCTGCCTGGTGTAGGCGCGAGGCTTAGGACCTTTTTCCCGTGTAGTATAGACAAGAGATGCGAAAGTTTGCTGCCGCTGAGATAGAAGTTTCGAGATCGCGGTAGATACATGCTAGGAATGATTTATAAATTCTGGAAGGATCCGGATTAGAGATAAATTTATTTATTTATGTATTTATTTTATTGCTAGTAAGTTTAAAATGAATACAAGTTAATAAATACAATGTAAGATAAACTACCCCACTCCTGAATGAGTAAGACTCGTGCTCAGGAGGGGATTCCAATACAGACAAAAATACGTTTAAAATTGAGAGTGAATACAGATTAAATAGTGTTTAATATCTTTAAACCCAAGCTATAAATCCCATACAAATTTTTTTATTAATTTGGAGAGGATTCATGGTTAAAATAATATTAGAATAAAATTTGTTTAATAATCTGGGACCTTGACTGATGCTATGATAAGCTGCATTGGTTTTAAATTTTGGTTCACACAAACTCAGAGAATTCATATTTTTAGTTCTGTATTTATGTACATATATCTTTCAAAGTTATTAAAATTTCTATGAAAATATTTTAATAAAATAAAATAATACATTTGTTTAATATTGAAAACTTTGAAGTGTTTAAACAACAATTCAGTTGGGTAATCTTTCTGCTTTTTTAAACAAATTTTTAATACTTTTTCTGTAGTAAAATTAACGGAAAAAGGTTGCATTTATAACTTCCACCCCAACCTATGATATCATACATAAATATAGATTGAAATAATGCTAAATAAATTATATGTAAACAGTTAATTGACAAAATATTATTGGTTATTTTGAGATTCGCCTGGTGGTAAAGTATTGACTTTGTATACAGTAAATTCTTGAAACATTCCTCCTCTCGTCAGTCTACTCTATATTTCAAGTTACGTAATATTGTACAGATGTGTGTTTGTATGTCCTTTTAATGAGTCGAGGTAACTTTAAATATTGTATTGGTCACGGGTTAATGTTGTTGTTTTCTAATGCCAGGCATTTGACAATAAAATCATTTGACCTCTTGCACTCCAATATTTTTCAAAGATATTGTCATGGTTAGCCACTGAAGCACAGATTTTGAGGTGTTCCGAATCCATTTCTTGGTTTGAGTTGCACAATGGGCAGTTATGGGACTGATATATTCCAATTCTATGCAGATGCTTGGCCAAACAATCATGGCCTGTTGCCAATCTAAATGCAGCTACAGACGATTTTCGTGGTAAATCGGGAATTAACTGTAGATTTTGATGCAGAGAGTTCCATTTTCCCCTTGAGATTGTGTTATCAAATTTTTTTTTTGTTGAAGTCTAAGTGTGTAGATTTAATAAATCTTTTCACAGAGGAATACATAGATTTAGTAACAGGTCTGTAAGTAGCAGTGCTGCCATTCTTTGCTAAAGCATCCGCATTCTCGTTTCCCAGGATTCCACAATGGGATGGTATCCATTGGAATACAATTCTTTTATTGAGTGATATTAATTGAGAGAGCATTTTAGTTATTTCTGCTGTTTGAGATGAAGGTGTGTGTCTAGAGACTATTGATAGAATAGCTGCTTTGGAGTCTGACAATATAACTGCATTTTTAAATTTATTGATGTGGCATAGAAGATTCCTGAGACTCACTTATTGCAATGATTTCACCATCAAAACTTGTTGTTCCATATCCAAGAGATCTATAAAGTGAGAAGAGACAGCACGTAACACCTGCACCGGCACCTTGTTCCCTGGAGATCAAGGATCCGTCAGTGTATAAATGTAGCCAGTTTTGTGGAGGGTACCTAATATTAATTGTTTCATTATTTCAGTGTTTACTTCTGATTTCAGTATTTCTTCTGTCAAATTTAGATTATACTCTATATTTAATAGTGTTAAAGGGTTTGGTTTAATTTGTAAGTTTTCTTTTAAATTCGGGACGTTGAGTTTCTGTTTTAATTCTTGAACAATGGATACGAAACTTTTTTGAGTTTTCAATCTACAGAGAAGACTGTATGAATGCCAATTGTTTCCTGGTAATCTGATAAGTTTTTCATATTGAATCAGTGCTTTTTCTTCTATTGTCATTTTGATACTGTTAATATTAGTGAGGAATCTCATAGAATCTATTGGAGTAGTTTTGATTCCACCAGTAATGAGTCTGAGAGCTTGGTTTTGAACACGCTCTATTTCGTTTATGAAAGGTGAAGTAATTAAAATTTCTCCGCAGTATGTCAGCACTGGCTGTATAAACATTTTGTATGTAGTGTTCAAAGTATTTCTAGAGCAACCCCATTTCTTTCCTGCTAGTCTTTTCAGAAGGGAGAACCTTTTACGAGCTTTTTCAGAAATATATTTCAAATGGTTGTTCCATGTTAACTTACTGTCGAAAATAACTCCAAGATATTTGGATTCATAAGTGCTAGGAAGGTGTTGGGTTAATGTAATTGAGAGTATACCCCTAACTATCAGCTTTCCTATTGTCATTCTTAATTATTTTTATATCTTTCATATTGTTACATTTTTTATCATTATTATTTGTTCTTATTTCAGTTAATTATATAGTATGTATTTGTATTCAGTATTCAGCTTGCTTATTTGTTTGCTTCCACTGCACTATTTTGGTAAAATCCAAGTCACGTCTTACATCTGACTTAGTAGTCATAACCAATATGCTGTGAAGCATTTCATAAGGTTTTGAGAATTAGATTTGAATAGGTACGTGGAACATTTCAACATATGATGTTAAATCTCATGATTTGTTCTCAGGTAACTAAAGAAAGTTCTTGCAACCAATTTGTTGACTCCAACTGCCGAGTGTATAAAGACTGGAATGACTTTCTGAAGTCCAACATGCTGCCTAGATGCACCTACTGCTACCCACAGAACGGGGTTTATGATGGGGACGAGAACGATAAGGTGCTTTTAGAGTTTGGGGACACTCCAGCCTGCAAGTTTTCCAGCAGACTATGTTCTGTGTTGGATACTACCAGTACAGTTGTTATGGTGAGTGAGTGTTTAATATTTATACTCAGGCTCTTGGGTGCCTGCCGGGGAGTCAAGAGGGTCAATTCAACCCCCTCCCTCTCCAAGAATTTTTTTTTTTTTTTTTTTTTTTTTTTTGCAAATACGATATATGTCCTCGCTATGAAACGTAATAAGTAGAGAATATTTACAATTTACATTGTAGAGAAAAAGAAATATTAACTAGTGCAACAAAATATAACCTCCAGATACGGAGGGTAGCTGCGAATATATTGAATAAGCAGTCGCGGACAGCCGATAAGAGATTGTCTTCCAGCTTGGGGGTTGGACGAAGGGCTAACAACCCATCACTATAAAAAAACAGCTTGTTACGAAACTCCAACATTAAGCTTAATCACTCCGGGCTAAAGCAAGGAGATGCACTATAACCTTTACTTTTTAATTTTGCTCTAGAACAGTGGTAGTCAATCTTTTGTACGCGTCCACCTGGGGGTACGTGAGGTTGTCTCAAGGGGTAGGTACACATCTCACTGACTACATATGTAAAAATGCTGACATATTTATTTTACAGATTTTACTTGTTGATAATTACTGCAGTTTATATATTTTCTTTTACAATATCAACTCTCGTTTTTTCTTGCTTCAATAACATTTTACATAATTCATTACTATTGTTATTGTATCAATAATTACTATGTATAATAATAATAATAATAATAATAATAATAATAATAATAATAATAATAATAATAATAAATTTAATGTACAATTTAAATACAGTTTGGGGGTATGAAGATAAAAGTATTTTGGAGGTATGCTAGCAAAAGAGATTGGTGCCATTAGGGAAGTTTAGGATAACAGAGAGGGTTTGGAATTGAACAGGTTACATCAGCTGCTTGTTTATGCGGATAATGTGAATATGTTAGGAGAAAATCCAGAAACTCTTAGGGAAAACACGGGAATTTTACTGGAAGCAAGTAAAGAGATAGGTTTGGAAGTAAATCCCGAAAAGACAAAGTATATGATTATGTTTCGTGATCAAAACATAGTACGAAATGTAAATATAAAAATTTAAAATTTATCCTTTGAAGAGGTGAAAAATTAAAATATCTTGGAGCAACAGTAACAAATATAAATGGCACTCGGGGGAAAATTAAACGCAGAATAAATATGGGAAATGCCTGTTATTATTCGATTGAGAAGTTTTTGTCATTCAGTCTGCTTTCAAAAAACCTGAAAGTTAGAATTTATAAAACAGTTATATTACCGGTTGTTCCGTATGATTGTGAAACTTGGACTCTCACTTTGAGAGAGGAACAGAGGTTAAGGGTGTTTGAGAATAAGGTTCTTAGAAAAATATTTAGAGCTAAGTGGGACGAAGTTAAAGGAGAATGGAGAAAGTTACACAACGCAGAACTGCACGCATTTTATTCTTCGCCTGACATAATTAGGAACATTAAATCCAGACGTTTGAGATGGCCAGGCCATGTAGCACATATGGGGAAATCCAGAAATGCATATAGAGAGTTAGTTGGGAGGCTGAAGGGAAAAATACTTTTGCGGGCTGAGACATAGATGGGAGGATTATCTATACTAATAATAAAGCTGTAGCCGAAAATTTTCTGGTAATTTTCGATTTTCCAAAAATAATTGGTCCTAACATATGTAATTAACCACCCTGAAACCGAAAATCGCTTTTTTGAAATTTTTGTTTGTATGTCTGTCTGTCTGTCTGTCTGTATGTTTGTTACCTTTTCACGCGATAATGGCTGAACGGATTTCGATGAAAATTGGAATATAAATTAAGTTCGTTGTAACTTAGATTTTAGGCTATATGGCATTCAAAATACATTATTTAAAAGGGGGGTTATAAGGGGGCCTGAATTAAATAAATCGAAATATCTCGCTTATTATTGATTTTTTTTTTAAATGTTACATAACAAAAGTTTCTTTAAAAATAATGTCCGATAAGTTTTATTCCTTGAAAAATTTTGATAGGACTGATATTTAATGAGATAAATGAGTTTTAAAATTAAAATAACTGCCATCTAAGACCGTGTAATGAATTAAAAAAACAAATGACTTCGTCTATAAGTGGCCTTGGACAGCAACAATCGAAAGCTATGAGAGATAACCTACAGAGAATGTTTCTGTGTTTGTATGAAGTAATATCGGAAGCTAAATTAACCGATTTGTATAATTAATTATTATTTCACCATTGGAAAGTGTAATTTCTCTAGATGGACATAATGCTATAATGTTATTACAGTAACTTCTGATATACGAGTAATATAATATAACGTAATATGTAATATTATATAATATAATTTAAGTTATTTGAAGGGTTCCGAACCATAGTGGGCCAAGCGCCATTTACTGAATACGTAGAAATAAGGGTTAAAATTAAGTTATTACCATAATTCAATGGAAACCTATAACAAGTAAAATAAAATATACACATTAAATCTAAAGATGTCAATCTTCATTAAACTATGGTTGCATGTAATAAAAATGAAGAAACATGTTAAAGGAATTGTCATTGCACGAAATGAGTGTCTCTGGACCAAAATGATCGCATTTTAATTATTTGGATGCAATTTAAATTAAGTAACATATTAAACGAGTTATCCTTCTATCAAACACGAATGTTCCCTGGATCAGACGTCCTATTTTAATTATGTAATTACTTTATATTTATTTGTAACGGGTGCAGCGGAGCGCACGGGTATGGCTAGTATTAAAATAGATTTGAGGGAGGTGGGATATGATTGTAGGGACTGGATTACCTTTCTCAGGATAGGAACTGATGGCAGGCTTATGTGAGGGCGGCAATGAATCTCCGGGTAAGTAAGTAAGTAAACATTGTGGAAGAAGCCTCTGGTCAGATAGCATCATTGGTATCCATCTGTCGTTACAGGTGGGCGGCATGGCAGTGAGCGCTGCTGCCATATTCACGACGGTGGCCGCACCCCTCGCAGCAGCCACTGCCGTGGGATCTGTTGCTACGGGTGTGTACGGCACAGGGCGGAGTGCGGCTGCCCTGGCGGACAGAGGCGCACACCAGCAGAGTGTGGGACTGGGGACGCCGAGGCCCGCAGTTGCTGGCTGTCCGTGCTGGGCAACTCTCTGGGCATCGCCTCTGGTCAAGCGGTGCGTGCTGTCACCAAGATGGCCCGGAATGGAGAAGTGGTCTGCAGGTTAGAAGAACGCTTTTATGACTACATGCATCAACATTTCACACTCCATTGCATGCTGTTGTAAAAGATTTTTTTAATACATCTTGGTTATACATTTCTGACACTTAAAATTTGGTAAATTTGTTATACACAGTGTCTACAAATTATCTTTACTACTCTTCATCATCACCCTCACCCATTCTCTGCACCAGTGGTATTCAATCTATGGTAGTCTCAAGGGTTCGCATCCCATTGACAACATATGTAAAAATGTTGTTGTTGTTTTCTAATGCCAGGCGTTTGACAATAAAATCATTTGACCTCTTGCACTCCAATATTTTTCAAAGATATTATCATGGTCAGCCACTGAAGCACAGATTTTGAGGTGTTCCGAATCCATTTCTTGGTTTGAGTTGCACAATGGGCAGTTAGGGGACTGATATATTCCAATTCTATGCAGGTGTTTGGCCAAACAATCATGGCCTGTTGCCAATCTAAATGCAGCTACAGACGATTTTCGTGGTAAATCGGGAATTAACTGTGGATTTTGATGCAGAGAGTTCCATTTTTTCGCTTGAGATTGTGTTATCAAATTTTGTTTGTTGAAGTCTAAGTATGTAGATTTAATAAATCTTTTCACAGAGTAATACGTATATTTAGTAACAGGTCTGTAAGTAGCAATGCTGCCCTTCTTTGCTAAAGCATCCGCATTCTCGTTTCCCAGGATTTCACAATGGGATGGTATCCATTGGAATACAATTCTTTTATTGAGTGATATTAATTGAGAGAGCATTTTAGTTATTTCTGCTGTTTGAGATGAAGATGTGTGCTTAGAGACTATTGATAGAATAGCTACTTTGGAGTCTGACAATATAACTGCATTCCTAAATTTATTGATGTGGCATAGAAGATTCCTGAGACTCACTTATTGCAATGATTTCACCATCAAAACTTGTTGTTCCATACCCAAGAGATCTATAAAGTGAGAAGAGACAGCACGTAACACCTGCACCGGCACCTTGTCTCTAAAGACAATTGTTTCAGTATTTCATTGTTTACTTCTGATTTCAGTATTTCTTCTGTTAAATTTAGATTATATTCTATATTTAATAGAGTTAAAGGGTTTGGTTTAATTTGTAAGTTTTCTTTTAAATTCGGGATATTGATTTTCTGTTTTAATTCTTGAACCATGGATATGAAACTTTTTTGAGTTTTCAATCTACAGAGAGGACTGTATGAATGCCAATTGTTTCCTGGTAATCTGATAAGTTTTTATTATTGAATCAGTGCTTTTTCTGCTACTGTCATTTTGATGCTGTTAATATTAGTGAGGAATCTCATAGAATCTATTGGAGTCTGTATAGTATGTAGTAGGTATTTATTTACACTGCAAGTGGGCAAGCACCCGGTGGCAGTGGTATGCACAATATAAACAATACACAGTACAATTACATAGACAATACAATACTATTACACACAATAATTACAATTAATAATAATAATAATACATAAAGTAACCTAATTAATAAGTGAACCTAATTTTACATTACAATCTGCATATGTATAGGCCCTACATAAGTTTCACATTGATACTGATAATAATCTTTCACTTTACTCTCATCTCACCGACTGTACTGGCACTATGACACATTTCACTGAAACTTTAGAACACGTTTCACTGACACTATATAACACATTTCACTGAAACTATAGAACACATTTCATTGACACTATAAAGTATCACTGATCGGGACTACTGACTGCACTTTAAAACTATAACTTCACTTACTCACAACGCTTCACTGATAAAATAGTTGAAATAAGACAAATAATTACACCCTTATTCATACTTATAAACAGAACTACATTTAAACTAAACATTTCTAGTCTAAGACCCTCTTACAAGCTATTTTTAAATAATTTAAAATTCAAACCAAGGGAGTAACTCGTCAGGCTAAATAAATACGTCACCTTAATTTTAATTTGCACTTTATACACAACTTTTTAAGTTGTTATTTAATCTCCTTAAGGAAGGACAGCCCTCAAAGACCGCTGCAGGTAGGTCATTCCAATCATTTATAGTTCTATTTAAAAATGAGAATTTACCTACATCCGTTTTCTGTTTCCTACATTTGATTTTAAAATATTGATCGTTCCTACCATAGTACGTTGGCTTCTCTAACCGAGCTGTTATGTCTACCCATGCTTTCTCACTTAGATTGCTCTATACAGTGGTTATTCTAGTTTTTCTACGTCTGTTTTCCAATAGTAGTAATAATAATAATAATAATAATAATAATAATAATAATTTATTTTGCATACAATATGTATCAATCATAGTATTTAGTTTCTTCTTATATAATTGCAATGCAATGGTGATACTGAGGTAAAAAAAATATATTTTGGTGAGTACACTAGCAAAAAAGATTGAATACCACTACACTTACACATACACTCACCCTAGTACACAACATAACTCTCCACAGATGCACACCGAAGTGGTGTGCAACTTGAAATTGCATCACAGTCCTGCCAGCTATCTGCAATATGAGGAACCCTAATCACGCAAGTGAAGTGGATAGACGCATTGGATACACACATACACTTCAACGCTAAATAACAAAATAACGGAGTGAGGCATCTCAGTTCCGTTTTCTTTTTCCCATTTTAAAAGAGAATCTCTCATAGCTTTGTTTACTTCCTCGTAGGATATCAAGAAGGAAATCGATTTTCTGTAATGTCCGCTATAGTATCTCTTCATTAAGGGAGGAGATGGGTGAAATTTCTAACTTCTATAGTTTTTGAGCTAATTGGTTCATTTTTGGCACACATATTCCACAAATGACATAATACATATATGCTATAAATTTCCATGTATGTCACCCAGATATTTTCTGAGTTATATCCTTTTTCTAACAAAAAAAAAAATGTTGTTGTTGTTTTCTAATGCCAGGCGTTTAACAATAAAGTCATTTGACCTTTTGCATTCCAATATTTTTCAAAGATATTATCATGACCACCCACTGAAGCACAGATTTTGAGGTGTTCCGAAACCATTTCTTGGTTTGAGTTGCACAATGGGCAGTTAGGGGACTGATATATTCCAATTCTATGCAGGTGTTTGGCCACAGTCATGGCCTGTTGCCAATCTAAATGCAGCTACAGACGATTTTCGTGGTAAATCGGGAATTAACTGTGGATTTTGATGCAGAGAGTTCCATTTTTTCCCTTGAGATTGTGTTATCAAATTTTGTTTGTTGAAGTCTAAGTATGTAGATTTAATAAATCTTTTCACAGAGTAATACGTAGATTTAGTAACAGGTCTGTAAGTAGCAATGCTGCCCTTCTTTGCTAAAGCATCCACATTCTCGTTTCCCAGGATTCCACAACGGGATGGTATCCATTGGAATACAATTTTTTTTATTGAGTGATATTAATTGAGAGAGCATTTTAGTTATTTCTGCCGTTTGAGATGAAGGTGTGTGTTTAGAGACTATTGATGGAATAGCTGCTTTGGAGTCTGACAATATAACTGCATTTTTAAATTTATTGATGTGGCATAGAAGATTCCTGAGACTTTCACTTATTGCAATGATTTCTCCATCAAAACTTGTTGTTCCATACCCAAGAGATCTATAAAGTGAGAAGAGACAGCACGTAACACCTGCACCGGCACCTTGTTCTCTGGAGATCAAGGATCCGTTGGTGTATAAATGAAGCCAGTTTTGTGGAGGGTAGCTAATATTAATTGTCTCTAAAGACAATTGTTTTAGTATTTCAGTATTTACTTCTGATTTCAGTATTTCTTCTGTTAAATTTAGATTATATTCTATATTTAATAGTGTTAAAGGGTTTGGTTTAATTTGTAAGTTTTCTTTTAAATTCGGGATATTGATTTTCTGTTTTAATTATTGAACAATGGATATGAAACTTTCTTGAGTTTTCAGTCTACAGAGAGGACTGTATGAATGCCAATTGTTTCCTGGTAACCTGATAAGTAATAAAATTGGAACATATTTTCAAAATCTATCTCCTACAAATTTTAAGTATATCATATAGAAAAAAAATACAGTATCTTTGATGTACCTAGAAAAGCACTAAGCATCCATATTTTAGAAATATATAAAAAAAAAAATGAATGCTGCTAATAATGATCTTCACCTGTCAAACATAATTGTTACAAAATCGCAAACACTGCAGAATTATTTAAATAGTGTTAAAGGAGATGAAATTGTTTCTTTTGAAGAAAATGGAAGCAAGAAAAGATATTCTATAGCACATATTTATCAAAATATAACTTAATATTACTAAAGTCCCGTCGCTCTAATTTCCCGCAGCCAATCACGTTGCAGATCGGCTACATTTAAACGTGAGCGTCTTGTGATTCGCTGATGAAGACGTTATTCATTTCTTAAGGCTCGATAAATACTTAATATAATCGTCCGCCATTTTGGCTCTTTCGTTGGCGTTTGCAGAAAGTACACAAAGACGTTATTTGCCGCTCAATTATTTGCTGAATTGCAGTGCATTTGATTTATTATCATAGGGGCTACGATATGATAATGTTTAACAGTGTGGCAAATAGATTCCTCATCTGGTAGCTCGGCAACGAAAGAACAAAAATGGCGAACGATGCTACCTACCTAGACTTTATAGAGCCTTCACTTCCTAAGACGTAAGAAAAGAGGAGGAGTCACGCTGGGAATAACAGCGTCGCGACTATAAATAAATTTATTTAAATAACACTAATACATGTATGTATTAGTCTCCTTTCATTGGTAGAGAATACTTGACAATTCACTAGTAAGTTACAAGTACTAGTACTTTCGTGGAACAGAATCATGAAACTTCACTGGAAATTTCTAAGTATGGAGTGGTAAAGTACTATTGTAGGAAAGTCTTTTGTGGAACAGAAACTCTAGTATTTGTACTACTTACTAGAAAACTTACTTGTAATGTACCGCACCATACCTTTGTGGAATAGACCCCTGGAATACATATTCTGCTACTGCCAATTTGTCTATGTGACCCAACCATCACTTTCTTCTGTGTTCTGTGATACGGGTTTTCATACTAAGCTTCATCATGCTGATGTATACCAATTCGTAAGACAAAGGTATTCTATAAACTCCTGCAGTTGATAGTCCATCATGTGTGTCCTTGGCCGAAGAAGACAGTTAAAAGAAAATTAATGACTAGGGACCAGATTTTTATGCAATTACATGTTATATTTCTTTCAACCTAACCGTATATAAATAACAAATCTTTGCGAATTTTGTAATTACCATTAATATATTAAAATTTGATACTACATATTTTTACATATTTACCCCACATTACATATTATGGCTTGGTATTACATAAATCTACATATTTAGTGGTTTTATCCATTTTACTTCTCTAAAACGAAAAAAAAAAAAAAGAAAACTTCTGTTGGGGAAGTTTACAATTTGAAATACACAGATTTAAAAAGCCTTTTTACCTACCCAAGAAAGGATATATTTCGGGACGAAACATAACGTCCTTAGTTCCAGCAAGTAATAGAGACACTTACTCCATACCGCCCACAAAAGGCAACCTTTCTCATACAACTACCTTGTATTGTAAAAATCACTCAAAAAGTAGCGTTGCCTTCATGAGGTGGAATGGGACGAGGACGACATGATTTGTCTCGAACTATAATTGTTCTGCACACATCTTAAGAAGCCGTTCCCATGCAATTTGCAACCTTACCCACCCTCTTCCTAATCCTTCCAGGGAAAACCCGTGTCAAGTCTGACATGAGCCGTAATAAAGTAGTCGACTCTTGAAAAGAAGCTGGAGTAAAGGAACAAACTGGCAAGATGTTGAAATATTAAAATAAATAGCTTTTCAGGTTATTGCTTGACCTCTTTACTTTAAATTTAGTAGACTTAAATGGAAATGGGATTTTCCGAGCAATTAGAAAGTATGGTTCTCGGCTGGAATAATCCTAGCCTTCTGAATGAGACAGGAATGTCACTTTTCAAACAACAGTTTGTAAATGCCTATAGTTTGAGGTTTTAGTAGGTACAGTACTTTGTTTCTTACAGGGAGCAGCTAAAATGCATGTGTCCCACATCTCCTCTTATTTTCTCCTAATCCAGTAAAGCGAAACAGTGCTTGCAGTACTGTTGTGTCATTCATTTCACTCAGTTCTCTAGTTTTAGTACTTACAGTATAAAGTGCAAGTGAATTTATCTACTGATTTTAACTAAGTAGGCCTCTGTATCTTCACCCCTAACGACAAAAATGAAATCATGGATTGCGATGAACAGTAGCGATGTTAATTTTTATGAATTCATGCCTTAAATCAGTGGCCAGTAAAATGTTTATTTCATTGCACTTAACAGCAGTTGCAGAAGATTAAAAATGTATAAAGCATGTCAGTATATATTTAAATCAACAAGCTGGAGCGTCATTGTAATTACTAATTGAAGGGTACATGGGAATAACCATCAAGGTCCATTTTAGAAAGTTTCGAGAAAAACGAATTTTAAAGCTTAAGCACTTAATACTTTTAATGAATTTAAATACTATTATAGTCACAATCATGCCCTGGTATGAAAGAAAAATTTCACAACCTCGAGCGGGATTCGAACCTGCGACTTCCTGTACTCCGGTCAGGCGCTCTACCACTGAGCTATCGAGTTCGTCTCACGCCAAAGGTTTGGAATTATCCTTTCATACTCATTAATATGTCACATCAACGGACGTATATACGTCACCAAACATCGTAAGATGAAGATTACATTTGTAAAGTTTCTTCCCACCCATAAGCAGTGCTGACTAGATTAGACGCTATGGACAGTACTCTATAACAGAGTCGCCAGTATGAAAGGATAATTCCAAGCCTTTGGCGTGAGACGAACTCGATAGCTCAGTGGTAGAGCGCCTGACCGGAGTACAGGAAGTCGCAGGTTCGAATCCCGCTCGAGGTTGTGAAATTTTTCTTTCATACCATGGCATGATTGTGACTATAATAGTATTTAAATTCATTAATATGTCACATCAACGGACGTGTATACGTCACCAAACATCGTAAGATGAAGATTACTTAATACTTTGTTATGTGTGTATTTAATATAAATTGACGTAGTGGAATGTCAAGAACGATGATTTCTTATTACTAGCTAGACCACATGATAGTACTTCCTTTCCACTATAAGATAGCATTATTAACTCAATTTCGATTTTTCATGGACCTTGATCGTTTTTCCCGTGTACCCTTCAATTACTAATTATTATGTAATTAGGCCTACATATTGCTTACCGCTGCTTTATGCGCAGGCTTACCTATCCTATACCTGCCAGATATTGATATTAAATATTTTCATGATTTTACATATTTTGGTACATATTCAGCTAATTTTTCTTACATAAATATGTACATATTACACGCTTTGATATTACATAAAAATCCGGTCCCTATTAATGATATTTCGTGAGCTTCGCCCCCTATTGATGACAGACATGTTTGCTGTAGGGCTGGACGTATAGCAGTAACGGCCCTCAACTTCGGTTCTTTGACGGTGAATGGCCTTGGGCTGGTGAACGGCTTTCTGGTGCTGCGTGAGAAATCCCAGACAGGCAAGTTGACCTGCCTGGAGGTGTTCCAGTTCGCATCATCGCTGCTGTTCTTCACGATGAGCGCTGTGAATGTGAAGACAGCAGATGCCCTCATCACAGAGGCACAGAATGGCGTCATAGGAGACTTCGAGGCCAGTCTAAGGAGTAACAGGCACCGACGTGCCTTCCGTAGGGTGGCGAAACAGACTCAGGGCGAGGCAGGCAACTCCATGGAGGGCAATGCCAAGGTATTCCTCACCCTAACACGCTTATTGAGTCACATCCATAAATTACATTCAGTTTTTGTTTTGTAGGGATTTGCCTCAACTTCTTTTACAAATCTTTGTCTTCTAGTTAGTAGCTCTTCCTTTTATTGTCAGATATGATTGCTATAGGTTAACAACTGCCAAAACTCCGTTGTAGGAGGTTACTAAACTTAACTGCTGGAGGCGTAGTCAGAGTTTCCTCCATTAATCTGAACCACTATCGCTGCTGATTGACAAGTCATCTGATGCATCACTGCTATAATAATAATAATAATAATAATAATAATAATAATAATAATAATTATAATAATAATAATTTACTTATTTATTTTATTTATTTAGAATATTATTGTGCGAAACAGCAGCACAAGGCCAATTACAGTTTAGCACAAGATACAAACAAAACAACAAATGATGATGAGAATGAATGATAGAAATGGCAGTGAGATGAAATACAATCAATATAATAGTCTACATTAATCAATTGACCAAATGCAACAAAATAAATAGCACAAATAATAATTATTAAAATTAGTTCAGTGAGATAATTAAAAATAATGGCAATTGAATACAGTGAATTACAAATGTATTAATGAAATCAAATAAATGAAGACTGGAATAATATAAGTAATATTGTAAAGATATGAATTGGCAAGAATAGTATAATACATATATTGACAATAATAATAATAATAATAATAATAATAATAATAATAATAATAATTTGTTTATTCTGGCGAAGTTAAGGCCATCAGGCCTTCTCTTCCACTTGGCCAGAAACAAAAGAAGCTGATACAATTTTATTAATATTTAAAGAACACTAATAAAAAATTTATACAGTCATAACAAGCACAAGTTGAGTAAATTAATGCAAATAATTACAAAATAATATAAGACTCGGATTTTACATTCAATGAATATGCTAGCGGTAAGTGAACCAATATTACAAATTACTCGTACAAGAATAACAAATTCAAAGTAAATTATAACTGTATAACACTGAGGAAAATTATATATATATATATATATATATATATATATATATATATATATATATATATATATATACACACACAAAGGAGAATTAAACATGAATACTGGTCACGTATTTAAACAGTTTACTTTTGAATTGCAATATCGTTCGACAGTTCCTGAGGGAGCTGGGTAGGGAGTTCCAGAAACGAATTGCTGATACTGTGAAAGAGGAAGAATAGTGAGCTGTTTTATGGCAAGGCATAGATAGTAAAGGGTCATTTTTAGAACGAGTACCCAGGCTGTGATAAGAGGACAAGAAATTAAAATGCACCGAGAGATAGTTAGGCGAAGAAGTATTGATGATGCGATATAGGAAAATTAGTGAATGGATATATCTTCGGTCCTGTAATCTTACCCATTGGAGCGTTTCAAGGGAAGGTGTAATGTGGTCGTATTTGCGGATGTTGCAAATGAAACGTATGCAGGCATTATGAACGCGTTGCAATCTTTGGGCTAAGTTAGAATTTAAATCTGTTAGTAGAATGTCGCAATAGTCAAAATGTGGCAGCACCAATGTTTGTATGAGAATTATTTTTAATTGAAAGGATAGAAAATTTTTCAGGCGATTTAATGAATGAAGGATGGAGAAGACTGTCTTGCATGTGTGTGTGACTTGGACATTCCACTTGACGCCCTCGTCTTTGTACACACCTAGATATTTAACAGAGGGACTGAATGGGATTATGGTTTCATTCAGTTTTATAGAATTTATAATAGATTTTGAAAGGCGTAAGAATTGTCGTTGCCTGATTAGAATTGGCTGCGATTTATTTGGATTTAAAGTTAAGTCGAATTTTGTAGACTATGCCTGTTGAGTTCAAGTAACTGTTCAATTTGGTCTATTGTGTCATTTAGAGTTTCAGGTCGCATATGTGCATATAAAACGGCATCATCAGCATAGAGCATGTATTAACTGCTATCAGTTAAACATTTCCCTAACGAAATTATTCTGTCAGTTTCACTATCTATTACATTAGCACTAGAAAAATATTGTTCTTTGTTAAGTGTTCGCGTAGGCTTCCGCGGCTGGTGTACATGGTGTGTGGATAAGCTTCAGGGCTTCCACCGCGTTGTCTTGGTGTTATTGGCTGACGTTTCGACTGCTGTGTTGTGGCTATCTTCAGAGCAGTTGTTCTCCTTCTGGCATCTGATTGATTACGAGAAAACAGGTCTCCACATGTATGCGGCGCCCCCCCACCCCTTCATCCGGACATCGGGCACGGTATCAAGGTCACTCTTTCGGACCTTATGAGGGCCAGTATTTAATATGAATACTCCCCTTCATACATACCTCAACTGGATTGGACAATCTAGGACTAATCAGATGCCAGAAGGAGAACCTACGACCTATCACAGCAAGTACTCCCCCCATCGAGACTACTATATATATATATATATATATATATATATATATATATACGAGCTGGCAGACTATTTCCTTATCCAACAACTGCTCCGAAGATGACCACAACACAGCGGTCGAAACATCAGCCAATAACACCAAGACAACGCGGTAGGATCCCTGAAGCTTATCCACACACCATTGTTCTTTGTTATTTTTAACGTTCTCAACACATTTCTTCCACTTGTCTTTTCTATATTCTGCGAGAAGACAGCGACACAATCGTTCCTTTTCGTTAAGTAGGAATCCAATTTGTTACAAAAATGCAATTGAAAAGACTGGAGACAACTGACTAAACATTTTAGCCTGTTCCTTTAGGTAAATGAAACCAATGAAAACAATAAATGCTTATTTTTAAAGCGTGGTTGGTTTTGAAGATAAATAATGTTAATGTACGTGCTACTTGATGGACCGTGAGCAGTCAGACATAAACTTAACAAGTGATGATATCTTGTTGCAACATAAAGTAGAATCTATTTAGATGATTTCATACACTGCAACTACCCACTTATCTCTTCAAGAAAAACAAGTTTATCGCTGATCGCTTTTCTATTTCTAAAACATATTTTGTGCGAGATCGTGCGTATTTGCTTGGTTTCTGCACAAAACCAATCTGCGGAAAGTCTAAAATTCCACATTCAGTATTCCCAACCTAACACACACAACAATTTCTCTCTTCTTACTGCTTAAGTGACATATTGATTTTACTGCTTTAGGCTTTTAACATATTATTTTTAGAGACGTTCAATATAGTATTAATTATAAATAAGGAAACTTACCACTGCAATTTCACCTAAATTGCACTGTTAATTATTGTTTTTAAATATTTGCAAAAATTAAGTAAACTCTACAACTCCACTAAAGTTACTGCATTCGTGATGCAAGTAACATTAAGAAAGCCGTGAAAGAATCAACAAGATTCCATAGAGTGGGGGAAAAAAAAAGACAGACATATATCACGGCCTGCTGGAGTATAGTAAACACAGAAAACATTTTCTAGGAACAATGTTGAAGATAGATATTTTTGTTTTGCAAATTTGCCGTCATTGAACAGAAACCAAGATGGAAATTTCATTGCAACTAATTAGAATTTCCTCTTTCAGGTATGTAATAAACGATCTTCGCACAAAATAATGTACGACATACGAGCGGTATGTTTTCTTTCAATTCTCGGAAATTAAAAAAGCTCAACTACGCTTCGCTTTTTCAAACTTTTCCTCGAACATGAAAACTTCAACATACCGCTCTTGTAACGCATATTACTATTCCCACACTATACTAGTAGTATAAAACAAAGCTCAATTATGAAGTCTTACATTTGTTATATTGCGGTGATTCAAACATCTTAAAAATCTGCAAACAATACTCTTCAACATGCTTTTTCCTTATTAGAATCTGGCTACTACTTTTTGAGATTTCCATGAGGACGCAACCTCAGCAATGTTGTGTGTGCTGACAGGTGATTCGAGGCATCACACACATCGACAACAAGGATGACTTCTTTGCTGGCCTGGTGCGCGTTCAGAAGCAGCTCGGCAAGAGCAAGGCGAGTGTGAAGCTGACAGACAACGGCATGGTGTCCATCAACGATGAGCTGCACCTGCACCCCATGCGCTTCTGGGAGATTGACAAGATGCAGCGCCAGGTCATACTGGATGCCACCAAGAACCTGAACCAAGGAGCCTGGACCCAGGAGCAGTTCGACCTCGAGGTATCTTTATTGTTCACTCATTTTGAATGAAAACATAAAAACATTATTATTATTATTATTATTATTATTATTATTATTATTATTATTATTATTATTATTATTACTAGCCGTACCCGTGCGCTCCGCTGCACCCGTTAGAAATAAATATAAAGTAATTACATAATTAAAATAGGACGTGTGATCCAGGGAACATTCTGTTTGATAGAAGGATAAATCGTTTAATATGTTACTTAATTTAAATCGCATCCAAATAATTAAAATGCGATCATTTTGGTCCAGAGACACTTACTTGGTGCAATTACAATTCCTTTAACATGTTTCTTAATTTTTATTACATTCAACCATAGATTAATGAAGATTGACATCATTTAGATTTAATGTGTATATTTTATTTTACTTGTTATAGGTTTCCATTGAATTATGGTAATAACTTAATTTTAACCCTTGTTTTCTACGTATTCAGTAAATGGCGCTTGGCCCACTATGGTTCTGAACCCTTCAAATAACTTAAATTATTATATTATATTATATTATATTATATTATATTATATCATATCATATCATATCATATCATATCATATCATATATCATATCATATCATATCAGAAGTTACTGTAATAACATCATAGCATTATGTCCATCTAGAGAAACTACACTTTCCAATGGTGAAATAATAATTAATTATACAAATCGGTTAATTTAGCTTCCGATATTACTTCATACAAACACAGAAACGCAAATCAAGATTTCAGGTATAACTCCCTGTAAAGTTGATTTGAATAATTTCGAGGAAAAATTGTTCCAGAGCCGGGTATCGAACCCGGGACCTTTGGTTTAACGTACCAACGCTCTACCACTGAGCTACCGGGAACTCTAACCGACACCAATCCAATTTTTCCCTCTATATCCACAGACCTCAAAGTGGGCTGACAACCGTCAAGCAACCAACCCGTGTGCACACTAACTCCGTGTGACTTAAATTGTGGTAGAGCGTTGGTACATTAAACCAAAGGTCCCGGGTTCGATACCCGGCTCTGGAACAATTTTTCCCTCGAAATTATTCAAATCAACTTTACAGGGAGTTATACCTGAAATCTTGATTTGCATAATACATGTCACTGTTCGTTAACAGAAAACCACAATTTAAGTCACACGGAGTTAGTGTGCACTCGAAGTTGGTTGCTTGACGGTTGTCAGCCCACTTTGAGGTCTGTGGATATAGAGGGAAAAATTGGATCGGTGTTGGTTAGAGTTCCCGGGTAGCTCAGTGGTAGAGCGTTGGTACGTTAAATCAAAGGTCCCGGGTTCGATACCCGGCTCCGGAACAATTTTTCCCTCGAAATTATTCAAACACAAAAACATTCTCTGTAGGCTATCTTTCATAGCTTTCGATTGTTGCTGTCCAAGGCCCCTTATAGACAAAGTCATTTGTTTTTTAATTCATTACACGGCCTTAGATGGCAGTTATTTTAATTTTAAAACACATTTATCTCATTAAATATCAGTCCTATCAAAATTTTTCAAGGAATAAAACGTATCGCAAATTATTTTTAAAGAAACTTTTGTTATGTACCATTTTTCACAAAAATCAATAATAAGCGAGATATTTCGATTTATTTAATTCAGGCGCCCTTATAACCCCCCTTTTAAATAATGTATTTTGAATGCCATATAGCCTAAAATCTAAGTTACAACGAACTTAATTTATATTCCAATTTTCATCGAAATCCGTTCAGCCATTATCGCGTGAAAAGGTAACAAACATACAGACAGACAGACAGACATACAAACAAAAATTTCAAAAAAGCGATTTTCGGCTTCAGGGTAGTTAATTATATATGTCAGGACCAATTATTTTTGGAAAATCGAAAATTACCAGAAAAATTTCGGCTACAGATTTATTATTAGTATAGATTATTATTATTATTATTATTATTATTATTATTATTATTATTATTATTATTGTTATTATTATTATTATTATTATTATTATTATTATTATTATTATTATTATTATTATTATATTAATCTTTGACACAAAGAAATAATAAATAATAATCGTCCCTTTTCACCCCATTTTACAGTACATTTTGCTATGTTTTTAATTTTAATTTACTTTTTACATTTTTGTACTCCAATATTTTTCAAATATATTGTCATGGTCAGCCACTGAAGCACAGATTTTGAGGTGTTCCGAATCCATTTCTTGGTTTGAGTTGCACAATGGGCAGTTAGGGGACTGATATATTCCAATTCTATGCAGGTGTTTGGCCAAACAGTCATGGCCTGTTGCCAATCTAAATGCAGCTACAGACGATTTTCGTGGTAAATCGGGAATCAACTGTGGATTTTGATGCAGAGAGTTCCATTTTTTCCCTTGAGATTGTGTTATCAGATTTTGTTTGTTGAATTCTGAGTATGTAGATTTAATAAATCTTTTCGTGGAGTTGTTAAATGGCAAGTTGTAGCTGATTTAATTGAACACCATATTAACGTTTTGGTGACTACTTCATCCACATACAATCTCCAGAATGTCTGGAGGACTACACCTGCTGTTGGTCGATGGGTCTACTAGACCTGGTTGGAAGATCTCGTTGATCAAATGTCGTTGTTGTCAAACGCCTGGCATTAGACAACAACAACTTTTTACATTTTGGATTTTTGCAACTAAGGCCGGGTGCACACAGACTGAGATGCGACACGGCATGGCGCAATGCGATGTTTTGCTTTACAACTCCTCGCGACAGCTTAAAACGGTCTGCTCGCAACAACTGATTTGCTGGCTGTGTGGATTTTGAAAACTGGCCTAGGCAAGAAAATTAGGAAATGGCGTCAATGAAGGAGGACTGTCTATAGGCCTATGAAAAATTGTATTGTGTTTGGTTATTATTTCCTAAGGAACGTACGCATAAAAATCTATACAATAGGGATAGCCTGAACTAGCACCAACAGATAGCGCGTGTGTACTTTGAGGGATGCGGTTTGCGTGTGCTTTGTTTTCTGGTATATAAGCATTGAGGATTTACGTAGTGTATTAGTGCATTAAATACTCTTAAAAATGACTCAAAATGCGAAACTTTTGTTATGTTCCTATATGTAAAAACCAGGGAAAGCCTTTTGCCCGAAATATTCTGAATATATGCTTTAAACCTTAAAAATTTAACTAATTAAATTGCGCCTCGAAAGTGCTAGCTACTAAACAAAAAGAACTGCTTCAAGTAATGAATTGCTGGCTACAGTTTCATTTTGGAAGAGGGGGGGAAAAAAAAATTAATAAAACCATATGAAGAGTTCGCGGGAAAAACGATGAATGTCACATTTCTGTTAAGGATTAGATAATGATCTAATTGAGTCTATAACTGCAAGATGTAGTGCTGTTTCTATAGAAAATAAAGGAAAGGATTACTGTATTCGTGGTGATAATTCTCCTTTTTACCATTTTTCATAAGAACAACATTAAATTTCGCAGTGATCCATTGAATTAGATAATGACATCAACCTTAAGAAAACTGTGACATTCATCGTTATTCCCGCGAACTCTTCATATGCAACCTCGACAGCGAGCTATGTTGGCTTAGATTATATTCAGTACTTCTAGAAGTCTCCGTAGTTTACGCCTGCAGTAAACTCTTGATTAACTGGGATGTTTATTATCCAGGACGATCCATAGCGAAATCCATTTCGTGAATAATGTTTTTAATGTACTGTACCCTAATTATTAAAACCATGTTTTTACTTGAAAATCATCCTACATAGTATTCAAAACTGCATGTCCTTAACCTACAAAACACAAGAATAATCGTCATACTACTACGATCATATTATATCATCTTATCAAACATTGCATTTGATCTTTCTGCAGCTACTTGCTTACTTACTTACTGGCTTTTAAGGAACCCAGAGGTTCATTGCCGCCCTCACTTAAGCCCGCCATTGATCCCTACCCTGAGCAAGATTAATCCAGTCTCTACCATCATATCCCACCTCCCTCAAATCCATTTTAATATTATCTTCCCATCTACGTCTCGGCCTCTTCAAAGGTCTTTTTCCCTCTGGCCTCTCAACTAGAGAAAAAAATACGAGGAATTCAATCTCGATAGTCCCTTCCCTATAAAAAAACACATTGGTAGCTCATATCCTGTTTTTAGCGTACAGTATTTATAATACTAATGATTAAAAAGGTAAATTCACCTTCGACAAAGTTCCTATTTCTTTATTTATTAATTTTTTTTATTCCTGCACCTCGTTCTCAAAGTTCTCGTTTAGCTTAATGAATATTCAATTTACTCGTATCTATATTCTGCATACTGCAGATTTCCCCATCCATCTCTTAAGGGGAATCGCTTAGTATTATGCAAGTTTATGCCGTTATTTATTGTAAATTAAATTAAATTATGAGGTAAGAAAATATTGAATTATATTAAATTACTAGCTGAGAGCACCCGGCGTTGCCCGAGTTGTTTTTTTTGCTTCTTTTTTTTTTTTTAATTAAACTGGTTGTTAGACTTTTCGGTCGTACCAAAGAATCAATATATATATATATATATATCATTTAATTTATATTGGAAGATTTTTTACCCCTTGACTGCTGCATGCCTATTGTTTTTAATATGACTTGAGAAGCTATATCTCACAAATTCAGAACATATTAGGCCTACATTAATTCTTATTTCATACACAGAATACACATACATTATAAACTCGCAATAAGTCATTTTTTAACATAGAGACTAATATTCTGAGAAACCTATACCAGTTTTTTTTTTTTTTTTTTTTTTTTTTTTTTTTTTTTTTTAAGAAATTAAGAGATTATTTCCACAACGCATAACATACTACATTGGCAACGTGATTAAACAGTTAGAATTTCGCAGTAACACATTTTCGCACATGAACAACAATATTTTGAGAGACGTATGATATTATTTTTATTTTTACTATCTGACCTGACAGTGTTATTTTCAGTCGGCTTACGCACATTCACATACTACATTAGCAATATGACAAAAGTATCATTGGGTTTCTTTTTGATGTGTGTAATAGTAATATGCGTTACAAGAGCGGTATGTTGATGTTTTCATGTTCGAGGAAAAGATTGAAAAAGCGAAACGTAGTTGAGCTTTTTTAATTTCCAAGAACATGAAAACAAACATACCGCTCGTGTATCGTACATTATTTTGTGCGAAGATCGTTTATTACATACCTGAAAGAGGAATTTCTAATTAGTTGCAATGAAATCTCCATCTTGGTTTCTGTTTAATGACGGCAACTTTAGAAAACTAAAATATCTATACTCCAGCAGGCCGTGATATACGTCTGTCTTTTTTTTCCCCCAGTCTATAAATGCGAACTTAAAACAAACGGTAAGGTTATGTAATGATTAATTATTTTTCATTTTAATATTTTAACAATATTATTTATATAACATATTGCAGTAATAACATCGGCATCTGGAATCTCGTTGATTTTTTCACGGCTTCCTTAATGTTACTTGTATCAGGAATGCAATAAGTTTCGTGGAGTAGTAGAATTTACTTAATTTTTGCAAATATTTAAAAACAATAATTAACAGTGCAATTTAGGTGAAATTGCAGTGGTAAGTTTCCAATTTATAATTATTACTATGTTAAACGTTTCTAAAAATAATATGTTAAAAGCCTAAAGCAGTAAAATGAATGTCGCGCTTAAGCGGTAAGAAGAGGGAAATTGTTATGTGTGTTACGTTGGGAATACTGAATGTGGTATTTCACACTTACTGCGTATTGGTTCTGTGCGGAAAACAAGCAAATACGCATGTTCTCGCACAAAATATTTTTTTTTCCTACTTCTTTGTATAAAATATAGTTGAGAATGTGAAAAACACGGAGTTTTTAAGTTAATGTCTGCAACTTTGAGCGACTGTCCTTGAGCTTAATTTTAATATGACCATTACAAATGCTAGTTGCAAGGAAATTGCTGTTACTTAAAATGGAAACGCATGTTAGTTGGTATCATAAGAATGTGTGGATAAAAACATCTTTCGTTTTGCCAGTTAATATGTCACTTCTATTACTACATTCTGAATGAGTTTTTTCACACCAATTCTTGTTCCATTGCATAATTTTGGTGGGTGAATATTTCATAATAATACTATTGGTGATTCAATATAAAGCATTAAATTATATGGCAGCAATCCTTGTGGTTTCAAAGAATTCAAGAATTCAGTTGGATAAAACACAGTCTGCATGAATTATCTAGTTTTAGCCTTCATGATGTGTATCAACAATGTTATTTAATTTCGTGTTACAATTTCCATGGCCTCGTGAAAGTCGATGTTGAATACAACAGACAATAATAAAGAACAATTGACTGCAGAAAATTGCATTTTTATATTATACATGAATGTTTGATTGTATATAATTTTATTTTTAATTTTTTATTAATTTAACGTCAATTTGCAGAATTTTAATGTAGCCTATGTTCTTCTCCTGGTTATGAAGGTTAAATGTGCAAACTTTGGCAAATATCGGTCAAAGTGTGTAGAGTGTATAGGGTACATACACATATACATACATACACAGCCACATTGACTTTTATATATAAAATACTAGGTTATACGAAATAAGTATAAATATAATTTTGATACACACAGAAAACCAGCAAGCGGGAGAACATAATCATCTGTAGCATATAACATAATAATATAGCCCTACAACATGTGCTGCATGGAACACTCCTGCCATCTAACAGTAGAGCTTTGCATAAGATATCCCTATTGAAAGCATCTTAAAATTAAATACTAAGAATGTAGTGCACAAACGTCATTTTGTATGTTTATGACTACTTCACGACTCACAATAAAGAAAAATAATATATGAAATCAATAATGAGTGATAGTATAGAAGAGAAAAGTAGGCCTACTACAAATTATTATTATCAATTATTCACCTGGTGCTTTAAATCTCATTTGCAATTTCTCACATATTTTTAGAAACCACATTATTGTCGTGATATTGCTTCAAAGATTTTACAGAACGTATCTTTCCTGTACTAAAACAATTAATTTATCTGCATCGAGCTCCATTATGAATAATGTGCACTACACGGTAGCTCAGTTCGTAGAGCAGCTGGCTACGGACTGGAAGGTCCGGGGTTCGATCCCAGGTGATTACAGGATTTTTTCTCGATGCCAAACTTTCAGAACGGCCCCCGAGATTCACTCAGCCTCCTATAAAATTGAGTACCGGGTCTTTCCCGGAGGTTGGCGGTCAGAGTGTGGTGCCGACCACACCACCTCATTCTAGTGCGAGGTCATGGAAAGCATGGGGTTCTACCTCCATGCCCCCCAAGTGCCTTCATGGCATGTTATGGGGATACCTTTACCTTTTTTTTTTACACAATAGTATAGTATTTGTAGATAGTCAAAGCACGCAATCATAGCCACTACTAACGCATGCACAGTACACTCCAGCTATCAGACAGTCTCCTCGCAACGAACTTCAAGCAGTCATTCGATGTTGTCTCCTCGTGTCTGTCGCACCGCGTATGATTCTGTGTTCAACCCATCATAAGAAATCAATGGAAGACAAGTACCATCAGACAAAATGCCGCGTCACGCCTCATCTGATTCTGTGTGCACCCGGCCTAAGTGTTCTTGCCTGTAGGCTTTGCATAGTGTTTGTATTTGGGTCATTTGCAAAATTTGTATTACAGTGAACAATTGAGAACGTCAAAATTAAAGTACTATTTAGTGCATATTCTGCATGTATTAATATGTTGTTGTTGTTTTCTAATGCCAGGCGTTTGACAATAAAGTCATTTGACCTCTTGCACTCCAATATTTTTCAAAGATTATTATCATGGTCAGCCACTGAAGCACAGATTTTGAGGTGTTCCGAATCCATTTCTTGGTTTGAGTTGCACAATGGGCAGTTAGGGGACTGATATATTCCAATTCTATGCAGGTGTTTGGCCAAACAATCATGGCCTGTTGCCAATCTAAATGCAGCTACAGACGATTTGCGTGGTAAATCGGGAATTAACTGTGGATTTTGATGCAGAGAGTTCCATTTTTTCCCTTGGGATTGTGTTATCAGATTTTGTTTGTTGAAGTCTAAGTATGTAGATTTAATAAATCTCTTCACAGAGTAATACATAGATTTGGTAACAGGTCTGTAAGTAGCAGTGCTGCCCTTCTTTGCTAAAGCATCCGCATTCTCGTTTCCCAGGATTCCACAATGGGATGGTATCCATTGGAATACAATTCTTTTATTGAGTGATATTAATTGAGAGAGCATTTTAGTTATTTCTGCTGTTTGAGATGAAGGTGTATGTTTAAAGACGATTGATAGAATAGCTGCTTTGGAGTCTGACAATATAACTGCATTTCTAAATTTATTAATGTGGCATAGAAGATTCCTTAGACTTTCACTTATTGCAATGATTTCACCATCAAAACTTGTTGTTCCATATCCAAGAGATCTATAAAGTGAGAAGAGACAGCACGTAACACCTGCACCGGCACCTTGTTCTCTGGAGATCAAGGATCCGTCGGTGTATAAATGAAGCCAGTTTTGTGGAGGGTAGCTAATATTAATTGTCTCTAAAGACAATTGTTTCAGTATTTCAGTGTTTACTTCTGATTTCAGTATTTCTTCTGTTAAATTTAGATTATATTTTATATTTAATAGAGTTAAAGGGTTTGGTTTAATTTGTAAGTTTTCTTTTAAATTCGGGATATTGATTTTCTGTTTTAATTCTTGAACCATGGATATGAAACTTTTTTGAGTTTTCAATCTACGGAGAGGACTGTATGAATGCCAATTGTTTCCTGGTAATCTGATAAGTTTTTCATATTGAATCAGTGCTTTTTCTTCCATTGTCATATATTATTATAGTGCAATGTCTCTGCCATAGTAATCAGCTACTGTACACTCACCTTGCTTTATAGCATTCTCTACAAGTATCAATGAATTTTTGATGGCACGACTAAATATCAGGTGTGTTATAGGACAAGATAATGAATCTTTTATAGAAATATAATTCCTTTATATTTTATATAAAATATTTAAACAATGCATGGGTCCTAGAAGAGTAACAGAACTAACTTCAGATAAAAAATGAACAAATATTTTAAATATCTTAATATCAGATCTGTTATCTAATATAAAAATAATAACTTCTTTAGTAACTAAAAGAAAAGCATTCTTCCAGTAACAATTATCTTAGTAGATTGCCCTTAAGGCGAAGATATTTGAGCCTTAGTTTCTTTAATAATAGATAATTAGAAAAAATTAAGACACTGTTTTGTATGATGTAACAGACACGACATGGAGTAACAGATCTGACAGGTAACAGACATGACAAAGCAAACATAAGTATGTGCCAACCTAAAATTTTTTTTGCTTAAAAATCTTCAAAGTAGCAACTTAACTAATGCACACGTGTAGTCTACTATTATGTCCTCTTGATCTTGACTTTATATGTTGTTATTTGTGGAAAACACAATACAAACAGATCTGACAGAGTAAAAATTCACGCTTAGACTAAAACACAAAGCAAGAGTATGACACACAATCTCGCCAAATCAAAATGAGTGATCATAGCAGTACAATCAAGATGGCCTTTGTGCATCATCCTGGCTTGTGCTGACATCTGTGGGATTTCTCTTTCAACTGTGTATCCATAGGAACAGAATGGTGGTACAGACCTGACTGATTTACTGAATTAGAGTAATTATGCAATCATATTTAAGGAAATATAAACCCAGACATAAATGAAGAAGTTTTGATAATATCGTTTCTTTAATTTTTTTTCTCAATTACATTATTAAACAAACCTTTATCTGGACATAATCAAGCTCCATTTTAAATACTTAACTAGTATGGACACGGCATTTTAGCTGTTACTGTGAGAATTTTATTTTATTCTCGTGAAATATTTCACATGAAGGAAATAATTCTTGCGACGTTTACTACATTAGTATTGAAACTACTCACTGTTAGGGATTTATAACTCTATCGTTTTAAATGCAATAATAGGAAGGGTATTAATTGAGGGACGTCATTTGTTATACAAATTCTGCAAATAACCCACTTACTTCTGTTACTAATTTATTGTATCGTATTTCATTCCTGTTACAGATGCAGACGATTTGCCAAGATCAGAATATCGTGTTTGAGTCCCAGAGGCCTTACACTGTAGCGACTTTGAATGAAGTGATGTACAACTCCAGCACAGGTGACAAGAAAGCAGCTGCAGATGGCAAGAACATCCTGTCGAACATGACAACAAACCATATAGACATGTTGTCGAGTCTGCTGATCAATTTTGCAAAAGAGTATCATGCAGAAATCATAATTGTGGCGATAAAGGTAGCAGAAGGACTAGGATATGAGAAAACGGCCGACTTCCTGAAAGTCGTTCAGTTCGTGGTTAATTATGTCAAACAGGTCGTGTCAGAAGTGGAGAGAAAGTATCAGGAAGATTTGAGGGCTGCACAGGTCGCAAGGGGGGCGGATTTTAACAAAGAGCAGTTCGACCATGATTATCATATTCAAGGAAACAGATTTCAGCATTTTACAAGCGCTGTGCTCATGAATTATAACACTTATGAAGCAATCAGAATGCTAGAGGATTTATATATTAGATATGAGGAGAAAAAAGATGATGGCAGTAGCGATGAGAAGTCAGGGAAGACGGGAGGCAAATTCACAGCAGGAGCTGGTACTTCCGGTAGTAATGGGAACAAACGAGAAGAGCCTGAGGGGTCTGATACTGTGGATGTAAAACCTTCATCTGTTGAAGAAGCCTGTGGAGTAACTGAGCCTGATGAAAACGGTGACTGTTGGTTGTATAAACAATACCGGAACTTTAAAAAGCATGGAGATCCTTCAGATGAAGAAATTTATGAAATTGCACAAGAGGTGACAGGTTTGTACTTGTTCAAAGGGAATTCTTTATTGTCTCGTTGTGATAACGAGGCATTTATATCTGTCAATGACTCTCATGTTGAGCCATTAACAGTAATGATCTGCTTTAACAGAAATGAGGAAATCATCACAGCTTCAATAATTTTCTAGCGCATACATTATGGGGTAAATTGTTTTTGTGTTGTAACACATGCGTTAACTATTTTATGTAACCAAAATTGTTGATATAATTTTAGATTATTATATGCCTTTTTTATATATAGCATGTGGATTTCATAATATAGCACATATTAGGAATTTAATATTGCCATTTGAAACGTTATGTAAACAACTGAATATCATATCGCATGCAATTGGCCTTGTGTATTAAATTAGTAGGTCTTGTAAAAAAAATAAAAGAGTATCTACTGATTATTGCCAACTAGAATTCTGTTTGATGACATTAACTTTCAAGTAATGAACTATTATGGTATGGAACAAAAACTGTTATTCATTGAAACCGTTTAGAGAGATGAGAGACTATTTGCTGGATCTTTTCCTGGTAGAATAGTTCCATCACACAACTAATCACCATATGTGTAACTGTCTGGCAGCTGAAGATGATTAATATTTGAATCTCTCTCTATTATCATCACCATATAAAATAACTAAAGAGGAAGTAAAAATACAAAAAAATCGTATAAACATTAAAGATAGCTTGTTCGAATACCTACTCTAGTAAATTAATTGTAACTGGTATTTGTGAATAAGGTAATTTAATTTTAAAATAATTTTCATAATTTTAATGGTCTGATTTAAAAGTGTTTATTATTGCCTTCATGAAAACTGAAGCCTATTTTTAATAAAATAAAATTAAAATTAAATACAGAATGTAAATTATTAATACCAGAATATAATTTTTTTTAATTACCTAACCTAAACATGGTAAAATCACAGTCACGAAGCTTGAGTTTTCAGGGTGCTAGAAACAATAGACTGTGACGGTACTATTTTGCATTGCCTGTAATGAGGTGATATTAGCGATCCTAGTGGTGAGCAACTATCTAATGTTTGCATATTTACTATGTATTGAGCTTCGCGACTGTATATACTAGACTGGTAAAATGTTGTCAAAGCATTGTGTATAATGTGACAAGTTGGCAACAAGTCAGGGCCTACTAATTTAATACACTTGGCCAGTTACGTAAGATATGAGCTTCAGTTGTTTATTACACACGTTCTGAAAGCAATGTTAAATAGATATTAAGTACCATATTTTTAAATCCAAATGTATATACCCTGTGTTCAACTTTGAATGGGAGCTTCTGGCACTTGATTCTACGTTCATGTCGTAGGTTTGTTTACAAGCTTAACCAAAGACATTGGATTGTAACTAGAAACTGTCATACGATTTTACTGATTTAATAATAATTTGTAGTACTTTCGAATGTCTGAGTTTCACACTTAGTATTTTAATTTTTATAATTATATTCGTTTTTAAAAACATGTATTATTTTCTCACATGAACAAGAAAGTATTCAATTTACCTGTTAATTCTGAGAAGGTTTCGTCGAGAAAGTTGCTGGAATTGTGGCCAATTGTCCAGAAAAATAATTCAGACAATAATTAAAATCAGAATAATACTCCTCTTCAACTGAAACTCCTGTGTGGAAATAAGTTTCAAGAATAAATGTGTAATGCTCTGTTGTAGCATTCATTTCTCCCTTAAGAAAAATAAAGAAATATAAAATAAAGTTTGGTTATAATAATATGAGTGACATGTATTTCTTGTTAAAATGAAGATAGCAAAACAAAAGAACAATGTCAACAACAGACATGGCCTACATCGTTTATCTGTGCCTTGTTGAATAAACTCGTTCTGTGATTATGATTTCATAGATATATAGAAACAAGAACTGGAAGGCCCATTCAAAATTGAACACCATGTATGTAAAGGTTAAAGTAATGACAGCAAAATGAACTCCACGGTCATTAATTATCTTTTCACTTATGCTCTTGGAAAGTTTTACCCAATACTGTAGGCAAATCAGTAACAAAAAGAGCAGAATTTAAAAGCACATATGCTTCCATTGACAGCTGCATTGAATGTTAGGAAGGTATTAATATACTCGTACCTCCAAGAGTAGAACTCTTCTGACATAACATAAATTCGTCTTAAATAGATGATGTAAAAAAAAAAGAAAGACGAAATGTTAAATGTAGAATTGAAGCATATTAATACAATAGAAAAAAGGTGTCCACATAACGAATAGTTCAGAATATACACAGATGGATCATTTATACAAACAGAAGGAAGAGTAGATGCAGGCATATATTCTTCCATTACGTATCAGTTGGAGAAAAAAAAAAAACAATTGTGATACTGAAGTTAAAACTTCAAATAGCTTTACGACTGATAAATAGACCACAGGCATTCAGGAAAGTTCAGAGAGTACTGGATTAATTCCAGCATTTGGCATTAGAAACAGCAATATTAAACCATTGATTAATCATTAAGAATTATTTTTAATGTATTTTGCTTTAAGTATTCTAATAATGTACAGAAACATCAAGAAAATAATCCATGGTTTTGAATCACTTCTATCATAGTCCTTGCAAATAATTTTTAACAATTTTCTTGTAGACGTACTTTCTAATCAGTGTACTATCTGCAAAACTTTTCTTGATCCTTCTTTTATGGGACGAGGGTGCCAGAGGGAACTATTCCCACCTTGCTCACGGCAGTGCTGCCAACCAAAGGGAACTCAACACTGAACTAAACAAATAGGTAGTAAACAGATTGTAACCTGTTCCGAACCATTATTTCTCTGTGCAAATCTGGCTTTCAGGTAGTAGCTCCCTGTAAAGTAGGTTTGAATAATTTCAAGGAAAATTGTTCCGGGGCCAGGTATCGATGTCAGGACCCTTTCGCATAGCGCACGAATGCTCTACTGACTGAGCTACCCCAGGGACTATACACGACACCGTCATAATTTCTCTGCCTCACTGTGAACAGTTCGTTTTCGAGGAGGAGTTTGAAGGTGTTCCTCTGATGTGCCTGGTATTTTCTCAACCATAGTGATTAAAAAAGTACTAGATATATATTCGAAAACCAAATTAATTCAATTTTTCAATGTGTTACTTTAAGACTGGCTCACAACAGTAACAATTTGGCTGTAAGTCGATAACTGCACATGCATGGATTTCTCATACAGTGCCAACGTGATTCGTAGCTGGATTTATTTTCGCGTGCGCATTCCAGATCAAATCAAGAAGTTCTCTTTGTACTTCGGTTACATACCTTGCATATACAAAGGTTAGGTTTGGTTAATTTCGGTTTTTATTAACCAAGTTCGCGCATGCGCAGTTTGATCTCGCAACCAAGTTGTTCCTGTCGTGAGTCACACATATTAATTTCCTGTGTCTATTAAACAACAATCAGTATTCAAGGCTTTGGAATTATACCATCAGATGTCACACCATATGCCTTTGTGATTCAGTTTTAGTGTTTAATGTTGCCACTTCTTGTCAACAAAGATTACTAACCATACTGATTGAGTATTATGGAGCCGAAAGATGAAGAAAAGTTTTGCGTGTAGTACAGAGACTTAGATGAAAGAAGCATTTAGTTTCGTACTCAAATATTATTCAATATACTCTATGAAATGAGTTTGAAAGATTATTTTTATATTTGTTGTTTTAAGCATTCAAGTGTTGTACAGAGACATCGAAAAAGAATTAATTTAACATTTTAGTGTTTTATTACAGACCATGGAATGTGGTCTCTAAATTAATTAATTCATTCATTCATAATGTTCTACCCAAGGGCAGGTCTTTCACTGCAAACCCTGCATTCTCCAGTCTTTCCTATTTTCTGTCTTCCTCTAGTCCAGTAGTGTCAGAGTTGTAAGCTCCAAAACCGGTTGTGGAGCTAGAGTCGGAGCGTGAAATTGCTTATGTCTGTGGAAACACCGGAGCACGCAACGAGTCTAGTGGAGCGCTCCGCTCCGTTTAGTCTCTATCTGACAACGCTGCTCTAGTCTCTGCATATGATCCATATATCTTAATGTCGTCTATCGTCTGATATCTTCTTCTGCCCCGAACTCTTCTCCCGTTCACCATTCCTTCCAGTGCATCCTTCAGTAGGCAGTTTCTTCTCAGCCAATGACCCAGCCAATTCCTTTTCCTCTTCCTGATCAGTTTCAGCATCATTCTTTCTTCACCCAATCTTTCCACCACAGCTTCGTTTCTTATTCTGTCTGTCCATTTCACACTCTCCATCCTTCTCTGTATCCACATTTCAAATGCTTCTTTGCTTTTTATTTCTTGCTTAAGCATTAAAATAAAACGCAATAAATTTAAATATCTCCAAGGTTACATATGTACTTCAATAATTTTTCATAATAAGCTGTGCAACTTTATTATTATTATTATTATTATTATTATTATTATTATTATTAATATTATTATTATCAATATTAGTGATGGCTTTTTTACGAAAGGAACCAGTCCGTAGCAAGATTTGCATCAATAATAAGATCATCGAACAAGTCAAAAATTTTAGTTATCTCGGTTACCAAATTTCATATGAAGAAGAAAAGGATTTGAATGAGAAAATTATTAAATTCAACAGAGCAATGGGGATAATTAATCAGATATTCAAACCAACCTTAGTACAAAAACACACGCGCCCCAGAATTTATAAAACATTGGCCAAACCTATAGGCAACTCTGTTTTGGTAGTGAAGCTTGGACGATTCGTAATATTGATTCACAAAGATTATCGGCGGCAGAAATGAGATTTATGCATCATACAGCGGGATACACGAGAATGGATCACATTAAAAATTTTGACATTATGAAAGAACTGCAGATTGAACCGATTACGGAATACGTACAGAAATACAGACAAAACTGGAGATCGCATGTCATCAGAATGCCTCATTCTAGGATTCCACGCCAAATTTTTAATTACCATCCTGTGGGCAAGAGATCCTTGGGCAGACCATTCAAGCGTTGGCAAGAGACCGTAACGGGCCACTAGGCCCAATACATGCAAGGATGATGATGATGATTATTATTATTATTATTATTATTATTATTATTATTATTATGGCAGCATTTGATATAGTTTTATTTCACTTGCTTTCTACTGATCTAGTATTTGTCTCCTGAATATCTGTACTTAATCTTTCACATTTCGCTGTTTTATTCTTCACAGATGCTACAAATTTCTGGCTCATAAATTGCAATTTTATGAAGATGAACAGCTAAGCATTCTATTTTGTTTATGAAATATTAGCTGGCTTTTGATTCTATTTATTTCTTTATTATATTCTTGCCCAGTGCCTTAATAGGTTGTGATAGTTTAGTTCCCTTCTTGGCCATTTGGTCTTCCATTTCATTTCTATTAAGCTACCATCGGAAAGAAAGGAACTATTAAATATGTCTTCCCAACACACCTATTGTATTTATCTTGTTAGTGCCATAAACATAGTCTATCTGAATTCCCTTTAAGGTGCAGATGACTCCATTGATTGTTTCCTGATTTTGTCCCCTCGTACCTAAAAGTAAGAAGATGTGAAATTGCTCCCATAGTCGTGAACCCAGGCCATTCAGCCTGTAATTCTCTCATTAACTCTAAGGAGTTCCGTGTTACTTCAGACATGATACTGAAATCTGCCATATTAGAGGAATTTACAGAAAGACCATATTTACCATATTTGAAAATTGTGTTGGTAACCAAGCAACGAAATAACCGTATCATAATTTATTATAATAACATCATCTTCTTAAGTCATAGATGATAAGTTATTTGTGTACTCAACTGTTTTAACATTTTTTAGTATGAATGTTTGATCATTGCACAGAAGTGCAAGTTTCGTTTTCTTTCTCGATGTCTTATAAATTATATTGAATCAGTATTAGTGATTCATGCAACTATCCATGATAATCTATTTGCCTTGATCATTGTGATGCATAGCTGTAAAAACAGTCCATAATATAATCACTATATAAGCATTATTACATGAAATATCTTGTTAACTAATATAATTTTCTTTGTTTTTAGAAACAATTTTATTATATTTCTAATATATTTCCTAATATTTTAGATAAATGATTTTTTAATCATAGCATATAAAATATAAAGTGTTAAATATGGGATGATTATAGTACTGCTTTATAGTTTGTGTTTTAATTTTTATGTAATTACTTTAACTTATATTGTTATTTATGGTAAAAATAAATAAACTGTTATTTAACTTTTCTATGAGAAAATCTAAAGAGAAATACTAACTGTGTTTTTCTATTAACTAATCCGAATAGAATACCTGCATATTAACCATCATGTTGATGTTTAAGATTTTTCAGTCTTTCCCCAAAGATAGATTTTCTATCTACAGGATAATTCTTGGTTATTACTAGCGAGGGCGTATGTTGATGAAATTCAAATTATTTTTCTTTTAACTTTAAAGCGGTGTCCTTTAGTACAGTAATTCATTTTATGTTAAAACAAAATATACACGTATAATTTTATGGTTTTTATTTTTTTGCATTTAATTTTTTTTTTTTTTTTTCCAATTTTTTGCCCGATAGATCTTTTTTTGGAGAAGCAGGTGGGGGGGGAGGAGGTATTAAAATCATTTTCTCCAATCCTTATTGATTTTTACTGCCTTTTTCTTAATTTCGTTTTATTTTCCAGCAATCTTACATACAAAAATATCTTGATAATCCATTTTGAATCTTGTGTACACTACTTTTAACACTTGAATATAATTAATTGATTAACTAGTGGACCGAGGTCCGGGGTTCGATCCCAGGGGCTGGCAATCCTGAGGTTTTTCATGGTTTCCTCAGTTATTTCCAGGCAAATGCCGGGATTAAGTCCGGCCATGGACGGCGATCCTTCCCTTAATCCTTTCATATGTGTGAGTGAATGCTGTGTAATGTCTTAAATGTTTGTGTTGTATCGGAGGTGGCCCTGGCATAGAGCTGATCCCTCGTCCGGGGAGGCCCTCCATGTCCTTGTGTTGTCAAAAAAAGGTTCGTTCCGACAAGCGGTTCATGGATCAGTTCATGTACGGTTCCTGTACCATCTTATGCGCATGCGCTAGTTGGGCATCTGCTATGGGATTGAAACTGGACTGGACGCTGTTGGAACGCTTTCGCGGATCGTTATGTACTAAATCCAGAGATGCTATAACTATGGTCATCTTTGCTAAGAACGGGATGCTTATTATTATCGTTTTGCAGATAATTCTAATTGCAGAAAATAGAATTTCGATCATTTTCTATAAAAAGATGACAAAAAAATATGAAAGGCAAGACTTCCGCTAATTCAATGTCGTGTACTGGGGGACTCTCATCTAAAAATAGTTCTTTTTTTTTTTTTTTAATTATTAATGTATGTACGTTATGTATTATACTTGTAATCAAAGCTGCATGTTGAAATTGTAATTAACTATTTAAGTACCCAAATAATTTCCATTCCCTTTCCTTTTGGCGAAAATTTAAATTAAATCTCTAGTTTTATTATTCGTATGTACTGTCACTTTTCATCTTTAACCTCATTGATGTGAACAGTCGATCAAGTCTTTCTTCAGTATCCAGGAGACGTTGGTGAGCTTGTGCGCATGTGCGTCTTGCGTACTCTTCCGTACATGCCTCAATCCACGGACTATTTCTGACCGTTCCGAACCCGTGTCAAAAGCTTGTTGGAACGCCCGACTGCAGTACATGTTTCCGGTTCAGGACTGGTTCGGAGTGTGTTGGAACGCTTTTTCTGTACTGCGCATGCTCACGATGGTTACAGACGGTTCCTGACTGTTGTTGGAACGAACCTATAGTATGTATGTGATCCATAGATTAATTCCTCTCCTGACAGGTCGCGGCCCTGTAAGGCCCGGGTGGCGTGGGTCGTGTAAATGCACCTAGAAGGGAGAGGATAAACTAAGGGAAAGAAAGAAAGATTAACTAGTGGACTTACTAGTGTTAATTAGTCAATTTAGTTAATTAGTTAACTACTACACTCGTAAGTCCACTAGTTAATCAATTAATTATACAAAAATAGTTCCTACTTTTACACTGCTTAATATTTGTCATTGTTGAGGCAACTGACCTTCATAAGTTGACAAAAATGTGGCGATGGTAGATTTTACACGGAAATAACAGAATTCATTGCACCCTATTACTATTGATAAGCTAAGTGTGTAAGTTGTTTAAAATTTCTTTAAGTGGGAGGGGGAATCAAAATAAGAATGATTCAATTAAAATAAAAAAAAAAAAAATTTGTCTCATCAATTGAAAATGATCCAACATAAAAATTTAACTAGCATTACATAATGTTTGGCAATAATAGAAGCATTTATGCAGTATAGTTTATATGCCCCTATCCTGTGCAAGATTAATCATCTCTATCATCATATCCCACCTTCCTCAAAACCATTTTAATATTATCCTCCCCAAAGGTCTTTTTACCTCAGGTGTTCCAACTAACACTCTATATGCATTTCTGGATTCGCCCATACGTGCTACATGCCCTGCCCATCTCAAACGTCTGGATTTAATGTTCCTAATTATATCAGGTGAAGAATACAATGCGTGCAGTTCTGCGTTGTGTAACTTTCTCCGTTCTCCTGTAACTTCATCCCGTTTAGCCCCAAATATTTTCTTAAGTACCTTATTCTCGAACATCCTCAACCTCTGTTCCTCTCTCAAAGTGAGAGTCCAAGTTTCACAACCATACAGAACAACCGGTAATATAACTGTTTTATAAATTCTAACTTTCAGATTTTTTGACAGCAGACTGGATGACAAAAGCTTCTCAACTGAATAATAACAGGCATTTCCCATATTTATTCTGTGTTTACAAAAGTACAAAATTAAAACCATTGTCTGCAATCAGCTTCTCGACATCCATCAGTGAATTTGTAATTTGTCAAAATTTCAAACAAAATGGACGTTTGGAGCATACTTCATTAGAAAAACAGCTGAGTTCTTTTAAGATGCAAAAGCTTCTAATCAGATTCAGGATCCTACCAATCCAAGGAAGGAATTCTGTAAGTACTTGGATAATGTGATGGTTGGTACAAAACCCAGGACAATCAATGTCTGTCAGTGTGTGCCATGTACTCAAAGGAAATTCCTCTGTATGCCCCAGTGACATCTTGTCTGGTGGTGGAAAAAATATTTTCTGCCTACCAACATATTATTCTGAAAAACAGCAGTCAATGACCCTGGAGAACTTTGAAATGTATGTACTATTGTGTATTGTGCAGCAAGGTACAATTACATATTTAACTATACAGGGTGATTCATAAAATTCTCGCCTGGTTTATGGAGGTGATTCCTGAGATTATTTGGAACTAAAGATGTAAATAAATTAACAGGATCACATTCATAATTATGGAGTTACAGTAATTTTAAAACAGCAGAAAAAAACTTTTATTTCAGAATTTCACTAACAAAAATGCAAAAAAATAATTAAAATACAAACAATCGATTATTTATGTATCAGTATCTTTCATTTAGAGTGAATTTAAATCATTTTCGAAAATGCCTCCCTGAATCTCAAGGCAACGCTCTGCATGGATGTGAACTGCAGGTGTAGCGTTTTACAGCTTCACACATTTGTTCCTTGTTGCCGCGGCATCCAGAATGCGTGTTTGTACCTTAACCTGGTACACGATGTCTTTCATCCACCCCAAGATGAACATGCACGTAGTTATGGCAACAAACATGCCTAGTGCTCCATTCACTACAAATAAATTTTCGATGTTTTCCCATTTTACAGATGTCTACTTTAGATATTAATAGCACAGTCTAGTATATACAGTCACGAAGCTCAATACGTACTAAATATGCATCCATAAATAGTTGCTAACCACTAGGATCGCTACTATCGCCTCATCACAGACAATGCGAAATAGTACCTGCACAGTCTATTGTTCCTAGTACCCTCAAAACTCAAGCTCCGTGACTGTATACTAGACTATGCTAATAGTCTATTTGTCTATGCTAATAGTATTAGTCCAGCGCTGTGGAGTAATCGTCAGTACGTCTGGCTATGAAATAAGCGGGCCCGGGTTTAAATCCTGTTTGGGACAAATTAGCTGGTTAGGGTTTTCCCTCAACCAATTGAAGCAGAATTGCTGAGCAATTTTCGGTGTTGGACTTCGAACTCATATCGCCATCATTAATTCACATATCATCATAATCGTCCATATAATAGCTTGGGTTTAGTTCAAGGTGCGGCGTGCTGTACTTGTACAAGAGCGTGGCTGTTTGGCTACCCAGTCATTCACAAGAATAGGAGTGGTAAGCACAATAAGCCTCAGGTTGCAGTGTAAGTCTTTGGATCCTCCTCCATACGAGAGAAAAAAAAAGTATTATGTTAAATTGTTTTTTTACAGTTTGACTGCAAAATGTCGTAAGATTTGTAAGTGACTCGGGATGGGGGGGAGCAAAATTTTCATGTGTCCATACTGGGCTGGTGTACCCATGGGCCATGAAGGTGCTTGTGCGGGCATGCTTTCTTGACCACAGCATCGGAATGAGATGGTATATTCGGCACCACACTTCAGCCTTTTACCCTGGGAAAAATTTAATCAATTTGATGGGATGCTGGGTGAATTTTTGGGTCATTCTGGAAGTTTTGGCAATGAAAAATCCTGTTACCACTTGGGATTGAACCCAGGCCAGGACCTTCCGCTCCATACTCCATCATCCTTATTTTATACTAATTTTCTGAAATAGGATAATTTATCAAGTGATCCATTTTATCTATTTATTTATTTTTTTATTTATTTTAACGTCTTACTACCCTATCTGGAATAGAATCTCCCCCCACACACACACATTGCACTGTTTATCCTCGAATATTTTTTAGTCAACTGTCCGAAGGCAGGTCTGAACCTCACAAGTAATACCACGAAGGCACCACTTATGAGGCAACTAGGCCAGGAGAAAATGGGGTAGAGTGGCCAATTCCTTTCCCCCTTGTAATGGGCTATTATTGTAATAAATTCAATAATTTTATTTACAGTATTTCATGTATTACCCATTCAGGAAAAACATAATTATAGCGGAGATCATTTTTTATATTACCATAATATTCGTATTTCTCCACATTAATGCATAATTCGACTATTAACGATTATTGTTATTATTGCCAATAATTGTGTCATTTGCTCGCAATAGTCGCAATAGTATGCAATACAAGGCCTATTCTCTTTGATATAACTCATTCGATTTCTGAACGCGCTCGAGATTCCCACTCGTGTACTGTTCTAGTGCCAGAAGTTCCTTTTCCGGTTTAGCCACACGGTGAAATCATGCCTGTGAGTATTAAAATACGACGTATATGTATGTTTTATTCTGAAATTATGTGCATATTAAGTATTCAGAGTAGAGTATTACGTGACAAATATAAACACAATATTTGAGTTTATGTTTGATTCCGTGTTTAATTTCAGAGCAGTTGAAAATAAGTGGAATTCCGTGTCCTTACTTGTGTCCACATGTTCATTATCTAGCCAGCGTGCAAGTTTTGACATGCATATCGCAGACATTTTGTAATTACGTGTGAATGAACAATATAATAAGTTATTTTGTGTAAGAGTTTAATTTATATGGTACTGTGATTGTGACGTGTAGGTAAATAAACATTATTATAATAAAATAAATACAGACCTGAGAATGGAATGCCAAGATGTAGCTCTACTCTAATGGCTGTGCCACGCTGTTGTGGTTCGCACAAAAGTATTTTCGTTTGTGTGTTTTTGTGTTAAATATTTAAATTTGGTGTGGTTATGTGGAAGACAGATTCGTACGAATAAAGTAGAGTATGCTTTTATGTGGATACCGTTTTTGTAAAGTAAATACCTGTACGGTACCGGTAAATATAATTAAGAATGTGTGTGTTGTTTCAGAAATTGAGGTACTTAATTACTTTTTCGTATTATCTGGCGTTATTTAATTATGTATAATTATAGCTAAGCCCTCGTCAGTGGTTATGGCTCATTTGAAACCAGTTTTGCTTTGTTTACATAATTCACAGCAATGCACATTGTCACAGAATAATATTCAAATTAGTAGTTGTAACGGGTATTCTTAGTCCTTTTGATATATATTTTTTTATTTTAAAACAATTTAAGTTAGGGAAATCCATTTTAGAGCCCCATTATTGAAGCAAGATATTTCAAGAAATTGGAATAATTAAAATGTATTAGCCAACATAACTTACAGTGATGAGTTGATTCTGAAGTCATTATTGATAATGATGGGTGGATTGTGTTGTGTGAAGCATCACTGACCAATGTGAAATTGAGTCGGTAAATAAATTGTAGTTACATAACGGTGGTGAATTCTATGAAGCTCGTTCAGTGTCACACCTTCAACAATGTACTTGAATCATTACACGTTTGGAACTGAGCAGCGTAGTAAATTCTAAAAATGGAATTCAATTTACATACAGAAAAAAAGGAAAATTTCAGTATACGGTTACCTCATTGGCAACAATTATCTTAGAATGCTAAAAAGGGCAGATTTGTCTGTGTTTATCGAATACGCATCATCATGCTTACGAAAAGGCACTTTTTAGTACCAATAATTAATTTTGTGTTCTCAAGATTGGAATTTTGAAGGAAGAGGGAAAGGAAGGTAACCGTATTCTGAAATTTATTCCAGAAAAATGTTTAAAATGTTGCTCACGCTTCGCTTGTATATGCATGTAGGCCTATACACATTAATAAACCGAACCTGATCCAGATCTTTAATAGCTGATATTTAAGTATAGCCTAATATGTTTGTTTTGACTGTTCGCAGCTCGCGAAAGACCTCCTACACCCATCTCCAGCAGAGGAGAAGCGGAAGCATAAGTTAAAAAGACTTGTGCAGCATCCAAATTCATACTTTATGGACGTGAAGTGCCCTGGTAAGTCTTGGTAACTCTAAATCATCTCCATAATAGGAATATGTACTTGCAACAAATCGAGAATTTCTTCCACATTTTAAGTAGCCTACTAGATACCGTGCTTTTTTTTTTTAAAGCAAGACGTAAAGCGCTGCAGCCAGACCGTTCTTTTATAACATTTGCTTCACCATCACTGCAGCAGCGCTGTAGCAACCGTGCAGCAAATCAAAACTTCGCTTTACGAGTTTGCTGCACAATCCATCATGGCGGAATGCATGTTTTGGTCTTTTGCAATGTTTATTATTGTTAAAATCGTCTAGTAATAATAATTCTATGTCATTATCATGGAAGTCGAAACTATTTAACATGTTCGGTTCTTTTAAGGTTACATTTATTACTGCAGTAATAGAAGCCAAATTGTCCACCATTTTGCAGTCAGTTGACCTACTTACGTTTTTTTTCGACCCTCATTTTGCTGCAGCAAAGGCATGAAGTGCTTTAAAAAAACCGCACGGATACCATTAGAGTGTTAGTTGGGAGGCCGGAGGAAAAAAGACCTTTAGGGAGGCCGAGACGTAGATGGGAAGATATTAAAATGGATTTGAGGGAGGTGGGATATGATGATAGAGACTGGATTAATCTTGCTCAGGATAGGGACCAATGGCGGGCTTATGTGAGGGCGGCTATGAACCTCCGGGTTTCTTAAAAGCCAGTAAGTAAGTACTAGATACCATATTTAATCGCATGACTTCTCCTCGCCCCTTTATTTATTTTTTTTTTCCTCCAAAAAATTAGGAGGCGAAAACTCGAAGGACAAATTACGTGATGAGTACACAAATATTGAGTATAAATTGAATCAAAAATGACTATGGTCAATCTGTAGCTCGTCATTACGGCCTTTTTCCTTTCTTTAAAAAATGACCATATTTCGTGATTTTTTCAAAAAACAAAAATTACTGAAAAATGGCGGAAAAAATTGTTTTAATTTCTAAAACCGAATTACACGATACAAATTCCAAAAATCGCTAAAAATCCGCGAAAAAAAAAATACAAAGTAACAAACTTCCTACGAATGTTGCACAATTGTAATAAGTCTTGGACTGTGATGTGCCCAGAGCATGTGCAGTTGGGCCTTTTGTATGAGAAAAAAAAAAAAAGGATAGTCACAAAATAACACCTTGGGTTGTGGCTAATCATTACCATTAATGATAATATTATTTACATTAATTATCTCGCCTTGTCCGAAAAATTAAAAAAAACCATCGAATTTTCGTCGGAATTTTAACACAATTATAAATTTTTTGCCCGCAAATGCATATTTTCAAAATATACATTATTCTGACACAAATTATTATTTGTTGAAATAATTATAATTTGTCTATACGAAATACATCAAATTTAGTATAAAACATTACTATAATACTGTACTGTATATCACTGCACATTATTTAATTGGACTACGAGTCATGCTTTAGAAGCCTTGAATTCTATTTATCTTATCTAATTTCTTTGCCAGTTCAAGGTTTGCTTTGCAGAACAGGTCCAGAAATTGACATGGTCTTCGAAAGGGCATAAAGAATCTACTCCCACAACAGTTTCTTTGTTATTTTCTATTTCCTTTTTATGTCACCATCATTGAATGCAAGCCACTCATGATACAGCTTTTATTTTCCAAAGGTTACACCTGAGTTTTGCACTATTGAATTTCAACATTATTTCCCATACAGTCCATTTCTCATTTTCCTGTAACTCGATAACTTTTACTTCATCACTTCATCAAGGATAAATATATAATAGGATGCGAAACTTACTGAGTTTCCCGTAACACATACTAGAGGCACTGTTGTAGAAAATGATCTTGCTGCCATCTGTTTGTGGGAGGGGCGTTATTACATCTAGCAGCGCACCAAGTAGCGAAAAGAGTAATTACTCCATGCATTTAGCAGCACACCTGGTGACGAAAATGTTAAACTGTGCAGAAAGTATTCCCTCCCACCCTCAGCGATATTCAAAACTAACCCAATTTAAAATAAAAGACATTTTTATTCCTCACAGCATATTCTACTGAAAATTCTTACCGGAGCCAACAGGAAGATAAAAGAGACGATGTGTTTTACACTACCCGATTAAAATATAACCAGACAGAGACAAAAAATAAAGCAAAAGGTTAGATAATTGGGTTTGTATTCTTTGGGTATTTATTGTACAGCACAATGGAAAAGTCTGCAAGAACTACTTAGTTCAATTTATTATCATCATCATCATCTGTGGTCATACAGCCCTTTTAGTTTAGCCTTGACCTCCTTAAGAATTGCCGCCCAATCTTCCCTCTCTAGGGCTCTCCGTCTCCTTCTCTTAATTCCTGCTTTAATTAGATCATCCTGAACATCATCCAACCATCGTAGTTTAGGTCTTCCTGCTCTTCTTTTACCACTTAGCGTGGCATCTAGTAATCTTTTAGGAATGTTATTATTGTCCATTCTGATAATGTGGCCCAGCCACTCCAGCCGTCTAATTTTTATATCAGTGACAATACTTGGATCTTTATATAGTTTTTGTAGTTCAGAATTGGTCCTAATTCTCCACTCTCCATTATCATAAATAGGGCCATAAATTTTTCTTAAAATTTTCCTTTCCCACGTATTTAAGATGGTTACTGCTCGTTCAGGTAGAGTCCAGGTTTCGCTTCCAAAAGTCACCGTAGGTTTAATAATTGTTTTATAAATCCTCACCTTCATTTTTTTTTAGATATATCTGGTTCTTATAATTTTATCTAATGCTCTGAGGCGTCGATTGCCAATGGCTATTTTATCCTTGATCTCAGTTAATATGTTGTTATCCTCGGTGACTATCGAGCCGAGATATCGGAACCTTGACACTTTCTCAAAAGTAACCTCATTTAAGACAACAGTTTTTACAGTATTGTCTCTCGTGGTTATGTTATTCATATACTTTGTCTTTGTTCTGTTAATATTTAAATTTGAAGCATTTGTCTCGTTATGTATCTGTTTGAGGACATCATCTAAGGATAACACATTCTGTGCAAATACAGCTACATCATCAGCAAAAGCAAAGTATTGAAACATTCTATTAAATATGGTTCCCCCTGGATTAATGGCAATCTTTCTAATAACTCGCTCTAGACCAATATTAAATAAGAGTGTTGATAAGGAGTCACCCTGTCTAATTCCATTGTGAGTTATGAACTTTTCTGATAATTTATTCTGTATTTTAACTTTATTTTGTGTATTCATTAAGGTCATCTTGGTTAAGGCGATTAACTTTCTAGGGATCAATTTATTATAATACTATTACTATTACTTTACAATACATTCAACACTATTTTTACAACGTCTATAAACATCACTGTTTAACATACACTGCTTATACACACACGTATCACTTTATGTTCACTTATTAGCAAGTTTCAGTCCGCCATCTCGGCTCCTCGACTCTCCCGTACAGCAATATCTCAAATGGATAAATAGAGAACTCTGGGTAATGTACCCAACACGTAGTTCTAATGTTCACCACCTACGACGTTGGGCGCTGATCACCTTATTTCTGACCCCCAAAGCCAGATGGTGCTGACCGCAGTTTCGCATCCTGTTATAAATTTATCCATGACTTCATGGTAATGCCACATTTTTACGCAACTTTTTTTTTTTTATCACGAAATCACTACACGTCATTCTGCCCAGCTACGACAATATACCGAGTGAAGCTTTGAACATCTTTGAAGGGACTTGTCTACCTAGTCAACAGGGTAATTTTATGACCACCAGACCAACACACTCTCGCACTCTCAAAAATTTTGCAAAGAAAACTTTTTATCTTAGTGACCTACATATTTAGTACATTCCTTGAAAGCACATATTGTTTCAGAATATAGTTTACATTAAAGTAGTGTGTCCAAAATATGATTTCCGTTTTGAACACTAGCCGACAGTTTCCGTGTTGGACAGTTTCTGTTTTATTCAGAAAAAATTACACATAATACATATGAATTTTGCCGGGACCAATAAATTGTTCTGAAATAGACAGGATTCTGGATTATTCAGGTTCCGATTTGAACAGGTTTCACTGTACATCTGTATATTAACGTGGTAATGCTATTAAAAGAAGTACTGTTTTACTTCCTTGAAGTTAGTTTTATTTTTGGTTTCCTCAGATAGTTTTAGTTCATTTATTTTTTACTCTGTTTTAGTACATTTATTTTTTTCTCCCTTGAGTACTGTTATCTGAGTTTAATTTGTTTCATTAGATTAGTTTGGTTTTCTTGGGTTAGTTTTTGTTTAGGTTAGGTTATGTTTGCTTGTTTTACTTTTATTCTATGCCTCTACACACTTCAAGCTCGTCTTATGCTGCAGTTCTACTGACTTTATGTGTTACTAATCTGTAACATGATGGTTAATAAAATTGCAGATTTAAAAGGAGAAATTGAGAGGGAAGAAAGAGGTACGATAGTATATTTATTAACAAACATTTTCTATTTTCTTTCCCCTCATGACCCATGCCTGCTGTATTGATAACTTCTTGTCCTTAGTACCAGTGGCTCAAGCTCTTATCCTAATTCTAGAATTTTATCCAAGAAACAAAACCAGTCATATTTTACTTCAAACTGATATAATACCTTCACCTTTACACGTATCAACTTAACAAGTGTTCTCAACAAACAATGCCAGAGAGTTGCAAACATAAGTTGTCCTGATGCTCAGTGTTTTGTGTTTATGTTGCAGGTTGCTACAAGATCACAACGGTGTTCAGTCATGCACAGAGTGTAGTAGTGTGTGCAGGATGTTCGACGATCTTGTGTCAACCAACAGGTGGCAGGGCGAGACTCACTGAAGGTAATTATATATAGTTCTTGTAGGGCTCGGATTTCTAGGTACTGAAAGCTAATATTCCAACTTGCTATAAGTATAAATACGACTGTCATTTTTAAAATTTTTACTTTTATTTATTTATTTGCTTGTTCATTCATTCGTGGATTGATTCATTCAATCATTTGACTTCGCTGAAACTTCATATCATTGTTTCACCTCCAAAATCCGCTATGTGCATTTAATCCTTTGCGGCATAGTGGTTATTCAGAATAACCACCGCTTTCTTTCTTTCTAAATTTTATGGCGTAGATATTCCACTGAGGAACCACCTCTTAAGTATACATAGAGTTGCCATCTGTGTTTTGAAATTGTGTGTAGACTTAAAATGTTGAAAAAAAATTGATCGAAGCTTTGGTATGATCCATGATATGAAAAACATAAAAAATTAATTTTTTGCTTCAAAGGGTTAAACAGATCTTTCAGGAGAAAGGAAAAAGCATTATCACTTAATTCCCTTGATTTTCAAAGCTACTTTCAGTATAATTTCATTCAAAACATGAAAAATGATGAAATTATACCAAACGTACAGTAGGTAATTTTGAAAATCAAGGGATTTAAAAGTGAGAAGGTTTTTTCTTTCTCCTGAAAAATCTGCTTAAATGCACATAGCAGATTTTCAAGATGCAGCAATGATACGACAATTTATCACATATTTATGATCGTAATTCTGAAGTTTTATTTGCATAAAAATGCATATTTAAGGCATTGCAACATAAAACCACATAAGTAAAAACATGCTAGTCCGAACTTCATGGGACCAGGGCCAGTTTGGATTATCGAAATTTCGGATTAAGTGGAGGATAGGAATGCAAATGGATAAAACCATCCTTATTCTCTCCCCCACCTTCATTATCCACTGCTTTGTTCAGTTTCGAGGTCATATTCGTTCACTAGTGTTGAAGTAAGTTGGGGACTGATATATTCCAATTCTATGCAGATGTTTGGCCAAACAATCATGGCCTGTTGCCAATCTAAATGCAGCTACAGACGATTTTCGTGGTAAATCGGGAATTAATTGTTCAAATGCTTAGACATTTGGCAATGAAGCCATTAGTCCTGTCTTGGCAAATATTGTGTGACAATTCACGAGTAATTAAGTATGAAATACCAATTACAAATGTCTTTATAAAGTGAATAACTGCAACCAATAATGAACCACATTCTGCAGAAAGGAACCAACTCTCAAACAAGCTTAATATATTAGTAACACTGCCTAACAGCCATTTTGCATCTGGTGTGTAATAAATCCATTCATATCAATGTTTGGTTGTAGAATCCAAAATGGCCTTTGGAATTGCTGTATTATGTAATCGTTTTGAGATATTTTAGATTTTATATGGATTTTTAAAAATATCTTTACATTGTCAATATCATTTTTTCAGGGATAGTGTGTAATAAATCAGAAGTATGATGGTTGAACTCTGTATTTGACTGTATTATATGGTGGAAGAAGTTTTCAAGAGTCACTAAATGGCAGAAGTATTTAGTTGTGCGTAAAGTGTGCTGGCATTGACTGGTAGGGACGACTCAGTGATGTCAGCACTGTAGTCCATGCTGAAACGTGACTTTGCTGGTTTATAAGAGTTTTTTTTATGTTAAGAAAACTTTAGTGGGGTTCTAAGGATTATGTTATACTTGAATTTAAAATGGTCCCTATTTACCAATATCATATTACTGTCTTTGTGTTAGTACTGTGTATCTAGGAAATGTTATGTGATAGAAAGAAAAATTGATTTTTCCACTGAATTCAGCTCCCCAAAATTAGCTAAATCCACCCATTTACACACCAGATACTTTCGAGTTTGTTTGTAGACTAGTGTAATTTATAATTTCAAAGATCCATATTTTTTACAAAGATACTTTGTATAATACACTTTTGTTTAAAGCAATAAGTATACTGGTTATTAATGGAGAATAATTCGCTCTGGCGCCGGGGATCGAACTCGGGTCCCCAGTACCGGAGCAAATTTTTCTGCATTAATAATAACCAATGGTAACCATAACAGATAATTCTGTAGTGCCAAAAATTATTTATCTTTATGTAGCCTACTTGTGAATTTATCTCTCACGTTTAACTTTAAAGTGCATTTTGCTCAGTTTAAGTATATGGGTTTGATTCCTTTCTGTAAAATGTGGTCCAATTAATTGTAAAAAAAAAAAAAAAAAAAAAAAAAAAATTCAGTATAACTTGACTAATAACTTTGCAAATATTAATCACGTTAAATTCAACCTTTTCTTTTTTTACTTTTAATTTGTTGTAGTTATTCATTTTAAAGATATTTATAATAGGTATTTCATACTTAATTACCACATAATTTACGTAGTATTAAAAATGGTGAAAATTACAACTATGCCTTAATGACTCTGTTGACCGCAGTACATGGCTTCTTGAATTGAAATGTGTTTCTCTTTTTTGTTTCAGGTTGCTCGTTTAGAAGAAAACAACATTAAATGGAAATCCCCAAGATGAAGCCTTTAAACACAAACTGGGGGAATTGGTATATTTAATAAGATGTGCATATGTTATAAAGAACTTGCATTGTTTGACTTTTTTTAATACTGTAATACTTGTGACGTTTCTTGAGTTAATAAAAGGCTCGTCAAAGGGAACAATGTTGTACAAAAGATGTTAACTGTATACTCAGTTTTATTTGCAATTGGGGAATATTCTCTACATTTTTTATTTTTAAATATACTTCAGGATCCTTAACAAAAGGCGAAAAAAATACGTGGTTTGATCAGAATATTGCAGATAATAATGTATTTTATGCTCGACCATGCTGAAATGTAGTAATTATACACCTGGTAGCAGCCCTTTAATGGATCTCATTAAAGTACACCTATTCATTGAAGTTCAGGTGTTCCACCAATCAGAAAACACCATTGTAGCAATATGAAAGTGCAAGTATTGATTCTCGGATATGAAATCGAAAGACAACTAGTGAAACGTCACGGAGGCTGGAAATCCAATACTGTCGCAGAAGGTTATGTTCTGTTACTATAATAATTAGCGTTAATTTTAAATAATATTCAAATAAATTCAATTTGTCATCTCGATTTGCAATGTCTAAATAAATTTCAAGGTTATATCAAGATTAATGTTTATTTTACTCTCTAGATTATATCAAGGTCAATGACATTTGTTCCTCTGAAAAAAATCAATACTTTCGCGTCTGCGCAAATCTCACAATTTACGAGATATTGCACAAGGTCAGTTCCGCTCCCCAGTCAGATGAGAATAACATGAATACTTATGAATAATTTCAAGTTAGAAATATGGTCGAGCATAAAAAGTCGTATGAAACTTGCCTATAATGGTAATTAAGACGCTCGTATGAAAATTATGAAACTCTCGCTCGTTTCATAAACATACTCGCGTCTTAATTACTACCATTATGGGCTCGTTGCATAATGTACTATTAATCTCTTTTCTGTGAGCATCTAAACACTAATGGTGACTTTATAGCCGACAGAAGGCTGTACTGTTGAAGGCTCAGATCTGAGAGTGTAAAGAATGAGTGTAATATTACATACAAACCCCCTCCTAATAATGTCCACCCCCCACTCCCTCCTTAGTTTGTAAAGCTCAAGTTTAACATGGTACAACTGGTGGTAAAAACATTCACTCATTACCTTCAACTACCCTCACATTAGTAAAGAATAACTATAAAAAAATTCCCATTTTAGAGTTCAGTGCAGCTACAGACTGACTTGATAACTGTGGACAATATCACGGTATTGTTTATCAGTAGGGGCAATATTTTTTGTAGAAGTAAAATGGGTGTTATAACTACCACTATTTTGGGGTGGGTATTTCGTCAGTTAAATTCTCTGTTCTGAAATATGGTATAGTAGCACGAAATGTTTTGTGGTGTGGTATTCTGTTCAGTAGTAAAGGGACTATCAGACAGTGGAGTTGTGAATGTTTCTAATCTTCTAATATTTAAATAATTCATTATGAACAGAAATCAAATGGGCACCTCCTGTGGTGTTCCTGTTGCAGAAAATGTAACAACAACCCAGTCAATTTTGAATAGAACATCTAAAGTTCAAAGCCACCAACGTAGCTGTCGGTTAAAGCACTTGCCTGCAGGTCCGAAGTTACGCTTGGACGCGGGTTCGATCCCTGGTTGGGGTTTTCCGAGGTTTTCCCCAACTGTAGGGTGAATGTCACGTAATCTGTTGCGAATCCTCGGCCTCATCTCGCTATCACCAATCTCATCGACGCTAAATAACCTCGTAGTTGATACAGCGTCGTTAAATAACCAACTAAAAAAAATTTTTTTTTTTAATCTAAGGCTCAGTAGTCTACAAAAACGGGTTATAATTTATTGCAGTTTTTTTGTTAATTGGCCCCTCTCGAAACAAAGTTTGTTTTTTATTTTATTAATTTGACATAACACAGAATGAAATGTACCTAATTTTTATGTTTTTCTTATGTTAATTTATCAAACAAATAAGTATCTAGAAGCTGTATTAAAGTTACATTATATTACTGAGAACTTTAACAAATTATACCATGTTTTGAAACTGAATTAATTACATCTTTCTATACTATATTTTGAAACAGAGGGAGTATATTTTTGGGGGAGAATGGAGATCTTATGCACATCACTAGGGAACGGATTTCTGGGTGCTTAAAAAAAAAAAAGAGTTTTATGATTTTATAAAATTAAATTTAGGAATTTATCTACAATTTTAATTTTAGTTGTTTTTTTTTTTTTTTTTTTGTAGTGTGTTTTTTTTTCTCTCCAATGCCTATATACCCACTTTCACTTGCATGATTCGGGTTCCGCATACTGTGGATAGATGGCAGAATATTCCATTTTAAGTGGAGTTTATGTACAAAGAATTGGTGCTGACAATGAGTGCTACTGTACTGAAGTCTCAAATTATATAAACTGTTACCTAACCTAACCAACTCCTTTTATGCTAGATGGACTTTTCCAAACAAACTTCGGTTCCAGGAAATTGGGTGAAGTCTTCCCTACCTTCTGAGACCAATATGGTTCGAACTTGCCAGACCAGTGTTTGTAAGAGAATTTTTTTTTACATTTTAAATAGCATTTTTGTAGTATTTTGAGCATTCTTACATTTTTAGTACCAGTATTTCTATTTTAAACTAGTGGCTTATGCAGCAAATGCTGCAAACTAAGTTCATTAGACGTTCAAATAAACATTTTTCAGATTTATTTTCAATGAAGAATACCAGACATTCTGAAAGTTATTTGCTTCCATAAAAATGAAAGATTCTCTCGAGCCAATACTGAAGAGAACCACGCATATAAATATCTACACCACACCGCCATTAAATATATGAAAAAGACCCAACCCCACTTGATTAATAACTATAAAAATATTTGATTATTATTATCTTACGTAAGTTTTATAGCTTTCAGTAAGTAACATATACTATATATACTATATAGCCGCCACTCAGTAAAATGTAGAAATCAAAATCTAATTTAAGTTGTTCTCTACATCTACTTATATATCCCCAAAACGTTTCACTTTCATTTCATCAATTATAGCATTAATATGTATAATTAATGAAAAATAGTCACATCATGGGATTAACTACAATAATATTTCATTTCTAATGGTAATAATGTCATCAAACCACCTCAAGTTTTGTAGTTTTTAATATCCAATACACAGCTGTACCCAGAAAATTACACACCACAGAATCGAACCTGTAAATTATTTTTAGTAAAGTTTCTAATAACCAATTTAATTTGAGCTCTAAATATGTCAGCATTCTTGCAGATCATGGCCTTCGTGTAATATTGTTTACTGTAGTATGTGTTTTGTTTTATTCTGAAATGCAACACTGCCGATTTGATGCTCGCTTCGCTTCTCCTTTACAAAAAAGCGAAGGATATATCAAGTCGGCTGTGAATGCTATTAGCTAGTTTCAAAACTGACGACAGATGGATTTTGGAAAATAGGAAAATTATGTTCAAAATTGACATTTCACTGAAAACTACTACTTTTCCGAAAAACTTTGTGTTCCAAGGTTCAAAATGAGGGGTCATTTATTAAAATCCGTAAAGCCGTTTTCCCGTAATTTCCATTACCAGTTCAATTTATATATATAGATATATTGTGCAAATTACTAAAAAGGCATTTTTCAACATAAACATAGTTTTTAGGTACCGTATTTATAGGATTTGATGGTTCATTTAGGTGTTTTAGGTCCTATAGAATTTTAATAGGGAGATTCTGTATACATGTAACATAGAGGTATATTTCGTGGTTATTGACGTGCATATCTCTATTACCAAAAATTACGATCCCTATTTATCAGTGTGGAAACAAAGATTCTGTTAATGCAGATGTTAACACCTGGATCTTGCTTACTGTCTGAGAGCTGCTAGCAGGATTGCCAGATGTCCTGGATTTCCCAGGATTGTTTTGGATTCTAATGGTATGTCCTGTATTCTGGATTGAGTAATATTTGTCCTGGAATGTCAAAAAAATTGAAAAAATACAATTTTTTGCTCACTTCTATAAAATTATTTTTAAAATTCCTTATTTACTTTTTTAAGACTGTCCAACCTATATTCAACTTCATTGTCAAAGCTGCCTGGCACCTCCTATCGGGTTATATATATATATATATATATATATATATATATATATTTTTAGTAGGTTATTTTATGACGCTTTATCAACATCTTGGTTATTTAATGTCTGAATGAGATGGTGATAATGCCAGTGAAATGAGTCTGGGGTGCAGCACTGATAGTTACCCAGCATTTGCTCATATTGAGTTGAGGGAAAACCCTGGAAAAAACCTCAACCAGGTAACTTGCCCCGACCGGGAATCGAACCTGGGTCACCTGGTTTTGCGGCCAGATGCACTAACCGTTACTCCACAGGTGTGGACACGGGCTATATTGAAGTAACTATAATACTATAGTATGTATTAGATATTATACAGTATCTTTACTCTGGAGGTTGATGCATTACTGGTAGAATTTAAACACTGCATCGTGAATTTTTTTCTGTATTAATCAGGCTGTAAAGACATTTTTCCAGCCCTTATCATTAATTCATTGGAAATTTAATAATTTAGTAAAAATGTAACAAAATAAAAAGTTTTGGCATTGTCTAATTGGTTGAAATACATAAAAGGAATAAATCATTTGTATTACAAATTGAATTAATTCAAATGTTTAGTCATGTTAAGATACGTAGTATCATCACTTGTCCTGGATTTCTGACGAATCTGGCAACCCTAGCTGCAAGAGAGTATAAGCCCCAGGGACTGTAGTCCCAAGCAGTTCCTGTAGATGAAATGAGTTACGAAAGAAAAAACAGCTGAAAGTGTAAACCCATGGTGGTTGCCACTTTTATTTTATTCCTTGTTGAAATTTAATGCTGAATAACTTTTTAAAGTGGCATAAAATAAAATACTACAGCAAAACACCTTTAAACTTATAATTTAATCAAGACAAATATTCTGAAATAGAATTAGAAGTAAAACGAGTTTTTGTACTTGTGCAACACAAGCCTTAAACTTTCACGTACTGTAGTTTGTTTTTCTAAGAAAGTGCAGTAAATAATTTAAGGTTGATTATTTTCAATTTTGAGCTGCAGTAAACTATATACAGTTCTCTACATTGGCCAACACATGGAAGAAAATTATATATGCCAGTGTTTAATTCGAGAGCGAAGGAATTGAAATCAAAGACTATCATGAACAACTTATTAGGAGTGGTGAGAAATCTGTCTATAGTAGAAGATATTCAGGACTGAGTCAACAGTGATGATGGTCCAGCCTGTTACATAATGAATAAAGATGTGATTTTGTGGTGATTATTTTACCTATTTTTCGGCTCTTATTTTATTATGATTTCAGTGAATATTTCGTGGAAATAGGATAATGCATGCAAAATAAATATTCTGAACATGTAGAAATAAGTAACTAGTTTCAATTGTTAAAAATTTCCAAATATTTTCAATACATACATACGTGTTCTGCCCAATTGGCAGGTCTTTCAATATGAATTTTAAATTACGTATTGTCTACACCTGTGAAGTAATGGTTAGCGCGTCTGATCGCTAAACCAGGTGCCCAGGTTCGAATCCTGGTTGGGGCAAGTTGCCTGGTTGAGGTTTTTTTACAGGGTTTTCCCTCAACCCACTATGAGCAAATGCTGGGGCTGAACTATCGGTGCTGGACCCCAGACTCAGTTCTTCAGCATTATCACCATTTCATTCAGATGCTAAATAACCTGAGATGTTGATACAGCGTCGTAAAATAACTCTAAAAAAATCATGTTTATTTTTATTGGAAAGTAGACCTACTTTCAACCATTGTCTAACATCAGTTTATAAACGTTTAGAAAAAGTATTTTCCGAAATATGAGTACTTTTTCATCAACATAGGAGATGCTGTATGTGATTTCCATAAAAAAACATTCATTATTCTGAGAGGTGGTATATAGTATTAAATATGACAACCTTAGTCCTTAAAATCTTAAAGAAGTAAAATTAATGTTAAGAATTTGGCATTACAGTTAATAAATATTGGAGAACTAAAGCTAATTATAATCCACTTTAAAACTAATTTTGTTTACATTAGAGCTTTATTTATTTGCTTTTACACGTTCCCCCCCACTATCATTCCATAAGATAATCACATGAGCCGCCACTGAAATGAATCTGTCCCAGTTATGCAAATTAGATATAATCAGCTGTTAAAAATGCTGCTCGGCATTATTCGGTATCATTCGACCTTTTTTTTTTTATTTTTATTTTTTTTTGATAGATGTAGCCGCAGGGCTACCAAAAGAATTCTATCCTAGATGACATAGTTGTTGGTTTATAATTTTACTTTTATAGCGTTACACATTAAAATTCATAATTAATGCTCCAAATTGTATATTCTAAACACATTGAAGAAACTAAGTCTGTAAGAATTATGTAACTGTATATGTAATATTTCGTGTTTTGTAATTTTATTGCACATCAATTCTCTAATGAACTAGATCCGGTTAAATTACCAAGTCACCGACTCACCAAACATGTGTTTCCGTGTGTAAACATTTTGTGTACATAATATTTAACGTTATCTCTAAACGTGTATTATACAAAAACTGCGTTGCTTGTTATTTTGTTATCGATATTAATTATATACAGAAACGTGAATATATAATTATTTCTTTAATATTACTCGTAACTGATATTTATGTGTGGTTAGTGGTTGGCGTATTTCGTGATTGGAGTTTTTCGTATCATGTTATGTAATTGTGTATTATTTTAACCGAGAAATGTATAGAAAGGCGGCGTATATATTCAGTGCTGCTGCTGGTTCTTTAGCAGTTGCGTACGGGTTCAAGAATCAGTATTTGAAAGATAATCATGAATCTGGGGTCCGAGGGTGGGTCACTGCACAAGACATTCAGAAAGAAACAGAAAATAAAGAAAATGGTATATTTCCCCAAAACCAAGTTATAAATACATTAGTTTATGAGAAGGAGAATTTATCCATAAGTGACGCTATTACGAAATCTAGAGATCTAGCTTACAGATTGAAGGATGAAGTGGGTACACCTGGTTTGGTGATAGGTGTGAGCATCAATGGGAAAACAGTCTGGACAGAGGGTAAGTACCGATACATCTTGTTAATATTATTATATAAATTTAACGTTTAGTATATGCTGGACGAACCGAATGTTGAGTCATCAGGAGTTTAATCTAGGTTATGTTAACTTAATTTTGGGAGAGAGTTGCTTTTCATGTTAAGGTTATGATGGTTGTCCGATAGCGTAAAACAAAAGCAGCAAATATTGAGATTTTTCCCAATTTCTCCCCTCTGACTTCTTCCAGTCTGTTTTGACCCTTGATTATCCCGATGATTTTCCTCCATTCATTTCTCTCTAGAGTCTTTTCTTATCATGTTCTGTTTTATACAGATTTAAGTTTCTCATCCATGATGGTGCAAGATGGTTTCCATCGACATGGTATGAACCACAGTCTAGTATATACAGTCACGAAGCTTGAGTTGTGAGGGTACTAGGAACAATAGACTGTGCCTGTACCATTTTGCATTGTCTGTAATGAGGCAATATTAGCGATCCTAGTGGAACTATAAATGGATGCATATTTACTACGTATTGAGCTTCGTGACTGTATATACTAGACTGTGGTATGAACTATGATTTTGCGTTTGGTCATAGAAATTGGACGGCATAATTAAGCGCTATTCAATCAAAATTGAGAAAAAGCTGTTCAAAGTTGTCCTTAATTTAAAAAATGACAAAACGCCTGTTTAAAAAAAACAATATTAGGATAACTTTAGGGACATACTAATCTGTTTTACCATTACAAAGACCGTTCAAGCCAAGATGTCCACTCACTACCGGTGGTGCACGGCCTCCACATGCTATGCAGGTCTTCCATCTCTCGCCAAATGATGACCATAATTTGTGGCAAAATAGAACTCATAATCTATACCTACTAATAATAAATCTGTAGCCGAAATTTTTCTGGTAATTTTCGATTTTCCAAAAATAATTGGTCCTAACATATATAGTTAACCGCCCTGAAACCGAAAATCGCTTTTTTGAAGTTTTTGTTTGTATGTCTGTCTGTTTGTTACCTTTTCACGCGATAATGGCTGAACCGATTTATATGAAAATTGGAATATAAATTAAGTTCGTTGTAACTTAGAATTTAGGCAATATGGCATTCAAAATATTTTATTTAAAAGGGGGGTTATAAGGGGGCTTGAATTAAATAAATCGAAATATCTCCCTTATTATTAATTTTCATAAAAAATATTACATAACAAAAGTTTCTTTAAAAATAATTTGCGATAAGTTTTATTCCATGCAAAATTTTGATAGGACTGATATTTAATGAGATAAATGAGTTTCAAAATTACAATAACAACACCATCTAAGGCGGTGTAATGAAATAAAAAACAATTGACTTCGTCTATAAGGGGCCTTGGACATCAACATACGGTAGCCTACAGAGAATGTTTCTGTTTGTATGAAGTAATATCGGAAGCAAAATTAACCGATTTGTATAATTAATTATTAATTCACCATTAGAAAGGGTAGTTTCTCTAGATGGACATAATGCTATAATGTTATTACAGTAACTTCTGAGTGAATCGAGGACAGGTATGATTAAAATAGCTTCTTATGCACAGAAAACTTGATAGGCATTCGTTTCCTGTATTTCCTAAAATAATTTTTATGACCGAATGAGTGGTCTCTGGATCAAAATGATCACATTTTAATTTTTTTAATACAATTTAAATTAAGTAACATAATAAACGATTTATCCTTCTATCAAACACGAATGTTCCCTGGATCAAATGTCCTATTTTGATTATGTAATTACTTTATATTTATTCCTAATGGGTATGGCTAGTTCTGAAATAAAAGGCTTACCATATTGTAGTACTTGCTGGAAATGGTGACCTTCGCCATTCAAGCATGCTTGACATCGCTTCAGCATTCCTGGATACTTTCTGTAGTTCATTTTCATTTATGTGACGCACTAAATTGGCTTTGTATGGTTTTAACTTCAACAATTTAGTGATGTGTTGAACTGAGGTTTTTGACACTCCTACTTCCTGGACTAATCTGTGCAAAGATTTCTGGGGACTTCATTATAATCGAAAACCAATTTCATCTAACATTTTCTCACTTTGAGGTCTGTGGATATAGAGGGAAAAATTGGATCGGTGTCTAGTAGAGTTCCCGGGTAGCTCAGTTGGTAGTGTTGGTACGTTTAACCAAAGGTCCCGGGTTCGATACCCGGCCCCGGAACAATTTTTTCCTCGAAATTATTCAAATCAACTTTACCTGAAAGCTTGATTTGCATAATACACGTCACTGTTCGTTAACAGAAAACCACAGTTTAAGTCACACAGAGTTAGTGTGCACTCAGTGTTGGTTGCTTGATGGTCGTCAGCCCACTTTGAGGTCTGTGAATATAGAGGGAAAAATTGGATTGGTGTCTGGTTGAGTTCCCGGGTAGCTCAGTTGGTAGAGCATTGGTACATTTAACCAAAGTTCCCGGGTTCGATACCCGGTCCCGGAACAATTTTTCCCTCGAAATTATTCAAATCAACTTTACAGGGAGTAAGCTTAATACCTGAAAGCTTGATTTACAACATTTTCTCAGTTAAGACCTGTTCATTCGCTGACGCTTCTTATTTTGAACCGAGCCTGTGTCCTTAAATTTCTTTACGAGTCTGTATATTGTTTTCTTATTTGGCACAGGACCATCGGGGAAACTTCTGAATTTACGGCAATACTTATATTTCACGAAAATCTTGCATGTAAGAATGTGTTGTTCTATAGGCTACTATACATCACAACACAAACACGCACAACAGAGATGCACTGAATACTGACTTGAGAGCCATGGGAATCTGCCATAACTAGCGAGAGGCATAATGCTGGGACTCACATCATTCCCGCCTGCCAACTAGTTTTCACAGTAATGGGGGACATCTTGGCTCGAATGCTCTGTAGCCTATAGGCTATTACATAAAGATTTCTCTCTCTTCACAGCTTCTTCAATAAAAAATTTTTTCTAACCCTAACTTCCCCTGAATGAGCTTGCCAAAACGTAATTTAGAAAATCTACGCTCTCTCCATCACGCATTGGTTGTATAGAGAAACTAAAAATTATCCTGTGAAGAAAGACACAAACGTATGTTGGTTCTCTTTAAATAATTTCAAATTAAATAATTGATTAAATGGCGAACTTACTCGTGTTAATTATGTAAGCATGTGTGGCTTACAGCTGTTTCGGTGCTACTTGATACTATCCTCAGAGCCTACTAGATCTTGGCGCTATCTCAACTTCGCTGCCTGTTGTGTGGGTGCGTTCGTGTTCAACAAACACAAAAACACAACACAAACACAAGAACACAAATACATAACACTAACATACGAAAACAAAAACACACACAAGATCGCATCCTCATTCAGAAAACAGAAATACAACATAGCATACAGAACAGAAAACACCTACAAAGACATCTCAATACACAAACAACACAAACAAATAAATACGACCACACAGATGTATACAAACTCACATGCAATAGTTGCGACAGTTTCTACATTGGACAGACAGGCAGATCATTCCAAACTCGATACAAAGAACACATTAAAGCAATAACCAGAGGACACAATACATCTACATATGCCGAACACATAATTAATGCTAACCACACATACAATAACATAAATACAGACATGGAAATCCTACACATACAACCCAAAAACCAAAAACTCAACACACTAGAACAATATGAAATATATAGACACACTAAAACACACCCTGATCAAATTCTCAACACACAGATCAATAATTTCAGAACACACACACTATTTGACACAGCTCTTCATCACACGAACGCACCCACACAACAGGCAGCGAAGTTGAGATAGTGCTGAGATCTAGTAGGCTCTGAGGATGGTGTCAAGTAGCACCGAAACAGCTGTAAGCCACACATGCTTACATAATTAACACGAGTAAGATCGCCATTTAATCACTTATTAATATTCAAGTGTTACAAGTAGTGTACGAAAGATTCAACATGAATTTCAAATTATATTTATTTAAAAAGAACCAAGTACAGTTAGACTGGAAGTTAACATAGGAAATGGAGAATATAAAATACATAGATAACAGTTATGTATGAGAAACTTCACCCCCTTTGGTCTAATTACCTGGTTGGGTTTTTACCAAGGTTTTCCCCAACCATAAGGCAAATGGCAGGTAATCTTTTGGCGAATCCTCGGGCCTCACATCATCTCACTACACCTCGCCAAAATATTGTCAAAAAAGAAGCACAGGTGCTAGAAAAAAGGCGAGTGGGGATAAAAAGAGAAACCAAGAGTCAGGAAGTGATAGGGAAGAAAGTAGTGAAAAGATTAAGGGTGCGAGTGTGAGTGGAAATGTAGGATGTGGAAGTGAAAGCGTGGGGGGGAATAAAAGAGGAATAGAAGAAGAAGAAGAAGGAAATAGAAAGAAAGACAGAGATAGAAATAAAGCAGAGACAAGCAGTAAAGAAAGGTCAGAACCTGCGACAGCTGAGGATATAGCAATGTTAATAGATACGATTAATAAATGTGGGGAGATGATCAAAAAGTGCTAGTAAAGGGTAATTGTAATTGTAAATGATAGAAAAGTATAGGGGAGCGAGAAAGTGTATAAGCTGATGTGTAGAGAGAAATATAAGATTTATAGGAAGTGAGAGTATTGTGAAAGGTTTAGGTGTAAGTGGAATAGAGAGAAAGTTGAAAGTGAGCGCAAATATGAATGAGTGATAAGTGAAAAAGGGTTAAAAGAAATGAACAAGTGACAGCATAAAATTAGTACTGACATTTGAACGTTGGAACAGTAAATGAATATAAGAGACAGATAGGAGAAAAGGTCAAAGAACAAGTAAGGCAAATAATTCAATATGATAATTTGTAGAGAATAAGTGAAATTGAAATCTTAATGAATAGTAGTTAGAGGAAAAAGGGGGTTTGAAAGGCATATATAAATTTAGATATATTACGATTAATGATCAAATAGAGAATAGCAAACGAAATGTAGGAGAAATACTGAAAGGGAGATTGAACAAGTAATAATAAAAAAAGTACATAGTTTAATTGGTAGAAGTTGTGTAGACATGTACTGCAAATATGTGTTAATGTAAGTGTTAATGGTGGCACCGGATACGGAAATGTGAGGTACACCATTACATGTAAAGAAGTGCTGTGACCAAATATATCAAATATCAAATATCAAATATTGTAAAAAAATTGTAGAAAATTACAAAATTGTAAAACTGTAAAAATTGTAAAATATTGTAAAAATTGTAATTGTAATATTGTAAAATTTTTTATTTGTTCCACATTTTAAAGCTTCATTGCTCATGTAAGATCTATGGAATATAATAAATGAAAAAAAAAATGAATACAGCTTTTGAAATTATACACATTTGCGTTTGATCTCTCTAATGCTATAAACAAATTGATTCTTACATTCCTTTGAAGGTACTTTCTTTCAAATGGACTTTTACTAAGATTTCTGCTCATTCCGTGGAACATAATTGAATGTGTTGAAGGTTTATTATTAATTTTTTGTTCTGAATTTTTAGGCATTGGTATGGCAGACGTGGAGAATAGAGTTCCTTGTCATCCAGACACAGTCATGAGAATTGCCAGCATCAGTAAAAGCATGACTATGGCTGTAGTTGCAAAACTGTGGCAGGATGGGAAGTTGGACTTGGATAAGGCAGTCCAGCATTACGTGCCTTCATTCCCAAAGAAATTTTTCAATGGAGAAGAGGTAATGGGGATGTTCTTCAGTCAATGTAGTCTTGTTTTCTTTCTTCAAGTGAAATATTAATGATAGAACTGGTAAAATGAAATGTTAAACTCTCATTTTTGTGTGTCTTATTTGCACTAGGAACCTTGACCAGGAAGAAATGAGTGATTTCTGAATACAGTAAAACTTTATTTATACTTTTTATAAAGATTTTAAGAAAAAAAAAAAAAACGTATAAGTGAGAAAAATGTATAACTGAAATAACATTTGAAGACTACATGGGGAGAATGAGTCAAGCCAATTTAGTAAAATTTTCACATGAGAAATTTACAACTTCACAGTTAAACCATATTTTAAGTCGGAACAGATGCATTATAAGACCCACCCTAAATATAAAAATGTGCAAAGCCGCAAAAAAAAAAGTCAACGGAAGTAGCGTTTGGATCAATTAAATTATCAATATATATTGTTTTCATTATGTTGCCAACCAATCAATATTGTTCTAAATTAATTTGATCATAATCATGGTGGCAATTTTGAATGCTATAGTTAAATATGAAAAAGAAGTGAATCAAATTCTCCCTGTTGATTTAAAATGTAGGACTCGAAATGGAAATTATGGAATTATAAATATAAACTTTTTAGTTGCTTTCCATGAAAACAGACATGTATGTTCTATGGTGTTTTACGCGACTGTGGTTTAGTTAGGAGTTAAATATTCTGTGAAACATGTAATTCTGGGATGAGATTGAAAAAATGTAAAAGTAAACGGGATGAACTCGTGGAGATGTCATCGGAAATTACAAGATATTAAATGATAAACACAGGAACGTCGTATTGTAGCACTTTGTGAAATCACTTGGATAACGGAGAAAATGAAACGGAATATCTCCGGTGAGGTCCATGGTAAAATGCTAATTTTTACACCAATCTTTTATGTAATTTTTTGGTCCAGGGAAAATACTAGTAAAAATGTGTTTTTGTAAAAGACTAATATTTTCCTTGGACCAAAAATGCAATATAAATGAAGTAGAATTAGTATTTTATAATATATTATAAAGGTGACTAATATGAACTTAATTTCATTGTTGTATTAATACCAATGTTGTATTGTCTGAAAGTTTAATGTTACCGGTACTGTGTTTTAAGTTTAGCTTTGATTTGTTTCTTTAACTTTATTTTGAATAAAATTTAATATATTGTATAACAAAGGTGACTAATATGAGCTTAATTTCATTGTTGTTGGTTTTATTAAATGATACATGTTTGTAGTATGTTTTTGGATTTGTTAAGATGGCATGCTTGATATAATAATCGAAAATATACAATATATATAATCGATACTAAGGAATACTCGGGGTGGGTCCTATAATGCATCTGTTCCTTTAAGTATATAATACAGTACTCAAATTTGTAACTTTTTGAAGAATGTAAGATTATTTGTGAAAAATCTTAGCTGCTTAGTGGCAAAACTGACTGATATATTACTTTTCAAACTGCAATCCAGAAAATTTGATGGCATTGACTTACCTTGTTCTTCCTGTGTGATCTTCATTTAATAACATATGATTATTTTACAGAAAAAATCATAATTATAGCCTATTTTGCACTTCTTCCTCCTAAGGACTACATTATAGCTTCTATTTTACTATCATAATGAATTGAGTATGGTACTGATGTCAGGTAGAAATTAAATAGAGCACTATTGATCCCAGCACCTGCATTTCCATCTTGATTTAGCTGTAATCCATCCATAAATATCGTGTATTTTTCTGATTAAAGAACATAGGAATTTAACATTGCCATAACAAACCTAAGTATAAAAAAACAGTGAAGAAATTAAACTTGATCAATAGGCCATGTTTAAAAATTAGCAGGCTTCGACTTACTTATAAAACAAGAGAACATCATTTATGGTTGCTAAGTTAAAGTCTGATGTTCTCTTGTTTTACAAATTGTCAAAGCTTGTTGATTTCTAAGCATGGCCCACTTAAAAAGTTATTTCTTTGTTTTTTATACATACGTTTCTTATGGCAGACTTTCTATCTTATTACTGATTAAAATTGAACACTTAATCAGTGGGCCATGTTTAAAAATTAGCAGGCTTCGACTTATTTATAAAACAAGAGAACATCATTTATGGTTGCTAAGTTAAAGTCTGATGTTCTCTTGTTTTACAAATTGTCAAAGCTTGTTGATTTCTAAACATGGCCCACTTAAAAGTTATTTCTTTGTTTTTTATACATACGTTTCTTATGGAGACTATGTTATTACTGATTAAAATTGAACGCTTAATTAATTTTCCCTAAACTTTAGATGTAGACAGTCTTGTAATTCACGACCTCTTCTGTATTTACTTATTGTTGCAGGTGACAATCACTACAAGGCAACTTGTTAGCCATCTTGCTGGTATCAGGCATTACAAGAAGCTTCAAGACACTGTCAACAAAGACAAAGACAACGTGAAGACACAAACAAAAGACAAAAAGAGTGTAAGCAATTTGTTTATTATTTACTGTATGTAATTTCACAATTTATTGACTTTCAAGTAAATGTATTCGAGTTTTACTGATGGAATTATAGACTATTTGGAAAAAATATAAAAATTCCAGTAACCATGCCAGCTACATAGTATATTCTTCATTTGACCAAACGAATCTGTGCAGTAAACAGAAACAATGGAGTCTAAGGTTTTCAGATTTTATGAACAAGAATGTGAGAACTTTATTACTTAGAAATGACTTTCAGAGAACTCGGAGGTTCATTGCCGCCCTCACATAAGCTCGCCATCGATCCCTTTCTTGAGCACCTTCCTCAAATCCATTTTAATGTCCTTTCATCTACGTCTCAGCCCCCAAAGATCTTTTTTCCCTCAGATCTTCTGATTTCCTGGATTCACCCATACATGCTACATGTTCTGCCCATCTCAAACGTCTGGATTTAATGTTAATAATTATGTCAGGTGAAGAATACAATGATTACAGTTCTGTGTTGTGCAACTTTCTCCATTTTCCTGTAACTTCATCCCTTTTAGCCCCAAATATTTTTCTAAGCACCTTATTCTCGAAAACCCTTAACCTCTGTTCTTCTTCTCAAAGTGAGAATCCAAGTCAGTTAAATTTTTTGTTGTGGCACAGTTGACTAACCTAATACTGTTATCATTACTAGTTACATGTAGGCTCTCTTTTCCAAAAGTAGGTTTAAAAATATTCTCCCATCCTATTTTAGCATTGAAATCCCCCAGTAAAATTTTCATGTGATACCTAGATGACTGATCAAAAGTGTGTTTCAATTCCTCATAGAAAGTAAGTATCATTTATATTGTGATCGTCTTTTCTTCTGTAGGGAGGTGAGCATTTATAACTCTGTTATTGCACCATCTAGCTTTAAGTATTAAACACGACAACCTGTCACTGATAAATTCGACCTTTTTACTGCTGATTTTATTCTTTTATGAATAAATAATCCTGTTCCTAATTGTGGATTATTGTTTCCTTCCCCATAGTAGAACAAGGAGAAAATATGTATTCAAGATTAATTTAGAATCATGTTAAACGAGTTACCCTTGCTTCAAAAATGGATGCTCTCTGGATCAGATGGCCATATTTTAATTATTTGGATACAGTAACAATTACGAAACATTGCCATTAGGAAAGTTCAGGATAACAGAGAGGGTTTGGAATTGAACAGGTTACATCAGCTGCTTGTCTATGCGGATGACGTGAATATGTTAGGAGAAAATCCACAAACGATTAGGGAAAACACGGGAATTTTACTTGAAGCAAGTAAAGAGATAGGTTTGGAAGTAAATCCCGAAAAGACAAAGTATATGATTATGTCTCGTGACCATAATATTGTACGATATGGAAATATAAAAATTGGAAATTTATCCTTTGAAGAGGTGGAAAAATTCAAATACCTGGGAGCAACAGTAACACATATAAATGATACTCGGGAGGAAATTAAACACAGAATAAATATGGGAAATGCCCGTTATTATTCCGTTGAGGAGCTTTTATCATCCAGTCTGCTGTCAAAAAATCTGAAAGTTAGAATTTAAAAACAGTTATATTACTGGTTGTTCTTTATGATTGTGAAACTTGAACCCTCACTTTGAGAGAGGAACATAGGTTAAGGGTGTTTGAGAATAAGGCACTTAGGAAAATATTTGGGGCTAAGATGGATGAAGTTACAGGAGAATGGAGAAAGTTACATAACACAGAACTGCACGCATTGTATTCTTCACCTGACATAATTAGGAACATTAAATCTAGACGTTTGAGATGGGCAGGGTATGTAGCATGTATAGGCGAATCCAGAAATGCATATAGAGTGCTAGTTGGGAGGCCGGAGGGAAAAAGACCTTTGGGGAACCCGAGACGTAGGTGGGAAGATAGTATTAAAATGGATTTGAGGGAGGTGGGATATGATGGTAGAGACTGGATTAATCTTGCACAGGATAGGGACCAATGGCGGGCTTATGTGAGGGCGGCAATGAACCTCTGGGTTCCTTAAAAGCCAGTAAGTAAGTAAGTTAAACGAATTATCCTTGTACCAACTATGTAATATGAGTATTTTTCAATGTTTTTGTGTCTCCTGTCCACCAATGAAGTGAGTCCCACATGTTACAAAACAATCTGTGTATTGAAAATCCACATTATGTTACACTTGCCTTCATTCTCTGAGTTCGTCAGCTTGGGTAGCGTAGTCTGTAATGTGCTGGCCTTCTGTGCTCGAGGTTGTGCGTTCGATCCCGGTCCAGGTCGACGGCATTTAAATGTGACAGGCTTATATTAGTAGATTTACTGGCATGTAAAAGAACTCCTGCAGGACAAAATTCTGGCACAACAGCGATGCTGATATAACTTTGGCAGTTGCGAGCATTCTTAAATCAACCATAATTTAAAAATTTTTTCTCTGACTTCCAAATCTTCATAATATGCTTTCAAATTAACAACATTACTAAATTTGTTTTGTAGAAGGACCAAGCAAATTCAGCAAGCACAACTGGTCCTCCCATCCAACGTGATACGAATTTCAAGGAATTTTATATCAAGGACAGATGTAACAGCATTCAAGATGCTCTGAAACTCTTTCAAGATGATGATCTTTTCTTCAAACCAGGTAAAATATCGCCGTTATGTGTGGATATTGTTGTAAATGTGCGTTATATCATTAAACAGCTTTGATGATTGCTGATGATCTGTTGAAAGGAGTTCAGAGGTTAGTGTGTTAATAATGATCTATAGAAACAATATTCTCTGTTTCAGCATTAGAGAGAAATGTCAGTATAACGAACTTCAGCATTATAAATAGTGTTTATCGTTAGTGAAAATCGTGCATAATATGCCTGATTATTGTACAAGAACCGTAAAATATTACCATGACAACAAACAAAAGAATAATGTATAATGTTATACAATATTGCTTCACTTGTTTCTTAATCATTGACTCATGCAATAAAATTTAATAACATTATAACTAGTTTCATAATATACTATATTTGTACTGAAATAAATTAAATTTATCTGCAAAAATAGCGCAATATTCTTGTATCTTGCATCAAGAAACTAGTTGTATAGATCAGTGTGCACTTCTTTGAGGTAATAAATTCCTTAATTTTTTATCTGTCTTTGAGAAACGTTCAGATTGTCAGTGAACTTAATGGTTTATTGCAGTATTGGTTTTCTTCTTCTTATGTTTTTACTTTTAGAATTTTTTTCTTCTTATTTAATGAAAACTTTCATAAGTACGAGCAACTACAATGTGGCTATTAATGTTACAAAATGTTTCTTTAAGTGTGGACAGTTGCTAAGAATGTTTTTATTCTATTTGCTATGTAATATTAAAAAAAAATAAAAGTTGGGAGTTTTCTTACACATTTTTCACATGTACACCATTTGTCGCTGAACCAGACACTTGAAATTTTAAAGTTCTTTTGCAGACCATTGTACACATTTACTGATAATGGGCGAAATGTCCTGTAATCCCTTGTCCTGTTTTTAGCTCGGCAGACTCTTCAATTGAGGGGTTGGGTGCAAGAAAGGCACTTCTCTCAAATGCAAGTTTTGAGAAAATTGATGTTGAATATTCAAACCGTAATAATATTATTGAATCACCTTTGATAATAACGAGGCTTGTGCCATATGGAATATAGTTGTCTTTAGTAACTACTTTCAAACATATTTTGTACCTCATATAAAAAGGAAATACTGAAAATGAGTAAAATAAAAGACCATAAATGTGCCCTTCTTGCAGATAACACGTTAAAACCAATAAACATCAAATGTTGTGAATAAATCCAAACAAAATAATAATTTTAACCTTTAATACGTTATACCAAATGAAAATATCGAACTTCTCTAACAATTTGTGGCCTTATGAAAAGAAATACAAGCACTGGGCCTTAAGCAAATTAAAAAACAAAAGGCAATAAGTGTTTTTCTGTAAACACTAGTGTGTTCAAGTATTACAGATGTTCATCTTGGTAGTCACTGCCTGAATCAACATCTATGTCGTCATGTTCAGTGGCGTCATTTTAAGTACTAGAAATAAAAATGTTCCTATCATACCACTCCCTTTCTTCAGTTGACAAGAACTTCATAAGGTCTCTTAGGTCGTCTAGCTTGCTCTTTTTGATGGACGGTGCTTGAAGTTCTCCAAAGTCAAGAAGTTCCAGCTTGTGGTCTTGCCAATACTTGAAGGGCTCAAAGACAGCTGCGTACGATTTGGATGCAGACATGTGTGTGTATCTGAACACTCTCTTGGGTTTTAAAGTTACTGGTTTTGCTTGTTGGCTGAGCACTGAATAGTATATTCAGACCTGTGTCCCAGTCCTTGATGAAACGTGAACCTTCAAACGGACTTGGATTTTTTCGACAGCTAGAAAATATCGTTAGGTATGATTCAGGAGTACAAAGTCTTTCTTGCCGTTCTTTCACAGTCCCGTAGTCCAAAGTTACAGTCGCAAACACAACACGAATGGCCGTGTACTGGAAAAATATGCTTAATCTCAACTTGTAAAGATTTGGAAAGCCAACTACTAAACCGGAACACTGTTCTGTTCTTGTTTTGGCCTAGGGCAGCGTCTGAGAAGAAATACATTTTCTTCACTGTTTGTGTGTCTAGTAACTTCCTTGAAATAACATCGTAGAGGAAAGAGCATACAGAGTTCGGGTCTTTTTTGCCTGATTTTCTATAAACCAGTAAATGGAACTATTACCATCGTTGTGGCAGTGAACGTTAAATACAAACATCCATATAAGCCCTTTATAAAACTGGGACGTGACAGTCAGTTTCGGCAGCGGCATATTCTGCCCATAATCAAACTCAAAAACCAAAACACTTTCATCACCACGAGCCAGACTGATGATTCTGTCTCTGAGTTGAGTGTGTGCATTGACATTGTTCTTGTGAATCTGATAGCTTTGTACGGGCGTTCAAATTTTCTTTGAATAAAATCTCACATTAAGCGCAGAGGTCACAAGTATCCGTGCGAGGCTGCCGGAATGAGAACTCAGAGTTTTCTCTAAAGTATCGATGACATGTTGCATACTTCATCTGAAATCTCTGCCCAGTCTTTTCATGAAAAAATTCGGAGAATAGATTGAATAATTTCCGGACGTTTAGACCAGGTTTATCAAAATACACTGGTCAAAAAAAGTTAAGCATATTTCCAGTTTACCCGATAATACCTGATATTTATGTTTCTTTTGGTTTTATGTGGCACGTATTATGTTTACCAATTCAAACTCTTTCATTTGTTTTATTCTGCATCACTAGGTAACGTCCAAATCATGGCTAGTAAACAAAGCCTGTAATTCGAGCAAAGTTCAATCAGTGTCGTTTTGCTTCATAGTGCTTCATAGTGCAGTAAACAAAGTCTGTAATTCCAGCAAAGTTCAATCAGTGTCGTTTTGCTTCATAGTGCTTCATAGTGCAGTACAATGGGTCGGAACATCCTTACAATGGGACACCGCATCAAAATCATCACTTTGATGGAACAAAACATGAGACAAGTTGATGTTGCTAACATCCTTCATGTGAATCAGAGTATTGTCTCCAGACTGTGGAGAAAGTTCCAGGAAATCCAGTCAATAGCAGATCGACCTCGCGAGGGCTGTCCACGCAAAACAACACCAGGTCAGGACCGGTATGTAAGGTTATCTGCACGTAGGAATCCTATAGCCTCAGCTACAACTCTGCGCCATGACCTGCGCGAAGCCACTGGTGTTGTTGTAAGTAGCCAAACTGTGCGCAATAGACCTCATGACATAGGGTTGTATGCTCGAAGACCACTCAAGACTCCAGCACTCCGTCCACATCACAGGGGTGCTCGTGCAAGATGGGCTAGAGCACATGAGAATTGGACACGAGACCAATGGACCAGAACTTTATTCTCAGACGAAGTGAGAATGGGCCTACACCCTGACAATAACTCTATTCGCGTATGGAGACGAACAGGGGAACGAAATCATCCCTCAATGACCGTGGAACGTCACCAACAGTTTGGTGGTTCAATCTTGTTTTGGGCAGGTGTCATATTTGCCCGCCGCACACCACTGGTTTCAATAGAGGGAAACATGACTGCTGCCGTGTATGAGAACAACATCCTCCAACCCATAGTAAGTGGTTTTGCAGAGACTTTAGGAGAAGGGTTCACTCTACAGGACGATAATGCTCGGCCTCATCGTGCTCATAGTGTGCAGCGGTATCTGGTAGAACATGGGACCCGAAGAATGGATTGGCCAGCATGCTCACCGGATATGAACTGCATAGAGCATGCATGGAGCTTTCTCAGGAGAGCCATTTCCAATCGTCCACATCACCCATTAACGATTCAAGAACTCAGGAATGCTGCCTTGGAAGAATGGGACAATTTGCCTCAGGAGAGCTTAGATCCTTTGGTACTGAATATGCCCCGTCGCATACAAGAGTGCCCCAGGGTTCGTGGAGGACCAACACGTTATTAAACAGGGTACTGAAAGCACCATTTCTTTTCTTTGATGATGTACGAATTTCAACTTCCCTTATCTTTTCCGTTGTTTCCAAACAATGCAACTTTTTCATTTCATATTGAGTCCATTGTTAACAAATAGTGTATTTCTACTTTTAAGTTTATTCTGTGGAACCAAGAAACCCAATTATAATTTATCTATTTTATTTTAATTAATAAAAACCGTTATATGCCTAATTATGCTTAACTTTTTTTGACCAGTGTATTTTCTCGACGTTGAGGCTGCACAATAGTGTGTAGTTTTGTGTGGAAGCATTGACCAATGTTCTTGTACTAAATACCAAACTTGAGAGGCAATCTTGATCGGTCGATTAGAATGCTTCCCCCTCATATCAACAAGTACAGATGATGTCCCGGCACACAGATTTGCTGGATGGTTCGCAATCTCTTAGGACCACATTGGAAAAGTTCTATCACAGACTGCTTACAAACTGAATGTTTACGTTCTAAATGTATCACTTCATATTTCCAGTTTAAAATTCTAGGAATATTCTTGGGTTTTGCAGTGCGTTCTTTCGGCTCTATAGGGATTAATATTGTTGCGAGATACATGTCCTGTTGTCCCTTATCAGCCATAGATAGAAAGTTGTGGAAAAGAGACTTCTGTTCACCAATAGTTTCGTGTTTGCAACATTGTTTGTTACAGCAGTTGTGGACTCGTTGAAATTTCTTCTTTGCTAAGACTGTGCCGGTTGTAGCAACATATTGCTTACCTGATGCTCGGTTGACTTTTGCTGTATTTCTTTTCCACTTACTTTTATCCACAAGCTTCTTCAAACCCTTTACCTTCTCTTCAACAACAGCCGCACTGTGCATAGAAGCTATGGATCCCGTAGTAGCACTCATTACTCTTCCAAATTACTATAATAATGAATCACAGACTGAGCACAACACCAAACAAGTATATCATAACATCAAGCAACTACTTTACAGCAGGAAACGTCAGTGCCTATTTGAGTTCATGACCTCGGAATAACATTTAGCAGCGATCTCGGCTGGGGAGAACACGTTACAGACACAGCGGGAAAAGCATGGGGAGCGTTACACTTTGTGATGAGGGTACTAAGAAAAGGTTCTGATAAATCCAAAGAGATTGCATATAAATCACTAGTACGTCCAGTAATGGAATATGGTGCTGCATGTTGGGATCCTTACAGATTAGAACATATTAAGACACTGGAAAAGATTCAAAAACGGGCTCTTAAGTGTTGTCGGAAAAATTCACCATTAAAATGGGACACACTCACGGACAGGAGAACGCGAATTCGATTATGCGCACTGTTCAAAACATACAGAGGTGAGCCTGCCTGGAGAGAAATAAAAAATAGGTTGCAGCCGCCAAATTACTCTTCAAGGAACGACCACTCATATAAATTGAGGGAAAGAAGACAGAGGACGGACACTGGAAAGTTTTCTTTTCTCAATCGTACTATCAGGGACTGGAATGCTTTACCTGCAGACTTACTAAAGGCTTTACCAACAACCAAAAATGCATTTAAAAATAGGCTTAAGGACCTTACTAATAGACGGTAATTATACACAGTACTTAAAGGGTGTAAATGATATGTTGTTATTGAAGTGTTGTATCAGTGAAGAATTATGTTGTGTCAGTGAAGTGTGTTGTATCAGTGAAGAAGTATGTCGTGTCAGTGAAGTGTGCTGTGTAAGTGAAACGTGTTCCTGTCAGTGAAGCTGTATAGGTTATGGTGGCAGTGCAAAGTATTTGAACAGTGAAATGTTTTTGAAGTGTTAGTGAAATCAGGATAGAATCAGTGAAATGTGTCGTAGTTCCAGTGCAGTGAGTGAGTTGACAGCGAAATGAGTGTAATGTTGAAAGGTACTTTTGCAGATATGAACATATACTCGTGGGTTTTAGTTCGATCTTAGTTTTAAGATACAAATTAGAATATTTCAAATGTTATTTTAAGTGATCGTTTAATTTAATTTAGTATATTCCCTGTTGTTGTTGTTATTATTATTATTATTATTATTATTATTATTATTATTATTAGTATTAATTATTAGTATTATCATTAATTGTATTTTTAATTTATAAGTTTATTATTGTCATTATTGAGTGTAATTAGTTACCACTGCCACCGGGTATATACCCATTGCAGTGTGAATGAATACATACATACAAAGGAAACAGCACAGAAATGTGATCTATGCACGCCTTTACATTTTGGTTTCTCCTGACCTCTATGATCACAATATTGAACTACAACTTGGTGATCATATGCATAATAGATCAGAGAACACAATACTGCGTTTTACTCAAAAAGGGCTCATCCTCTAAAATGCCCTTCTTGCACCCAGCCCCTCAATTCAGGTTAGGTTATGGTCTTCAGATTTATTTGTGTATTGCAGGTGAGTCTTTCCTGTACACGACACATGGTTGGACTCTGATCAGTGCTGTTGTTGAAGCAGCTGCAAAGGAGCCGTTTACCAAGGTGATGAAGGACTTCTTCCAAGTGATGGGCCTCAAACACACGTACCTTGACGAACCAGAACCTCTAATCTACAACAGAGCTCGGTAAGTCGAGCATCTCGTTTTTTTTACATCCAAAGTGATTGCAGAAAGTGTTTGTATTATCCCTGATAGGAAAGAATGAGAGGGACATTATCTTAACCAACTCCTACCAGGTAGAGCGCTGGTACGTTCAACCAGAGGTCCCGGGATCGATACCCGGCCCCGGAACAATTTTTCCCTTGAAATTATTCAGTGAAAAGTGTTTACAATTATCCTGGTCTACCTTATTTATTTATACAGTATATAAATAGTTTAGAAATAAGTGAAAATTTGTCTCCAGTTTCTTCTAGTAATAGAACCTATCATAGTCATATCTTGGCCTCCTTAACTCACTATCCGCCACTGAAGTAAGTCCAAAATCTCCATTTTGAGATATGATGAGATGAATGTTCCACTTTGGATATCATCATCATCATATCCGTCACGTATTAGACCCTACAGGATCTGATACGGTCTCATGCCAGCGCTTGCGTGGTCTTCCCAATTTCCTCTCTCCTCTCGGTACATAAGTAAGAATCTGTTTAGGCCATCTTGTGCGATTCATCCTTTCGACATGTTTTTTCCACCGAAGTCGATATTGTTGAACAAAATTAACTATAGGATCCATTTTGAGTTCCTGCAATATGTCCACATTTTTACGGTGTTCCAGCAAAGAGCATCCCGCTGTTCGTCGCATGAACCTCATTTCAGCTGTCGTCAGCTTTTTTGATTGTCCATGCCTCGCTACCGTAAGTGAGGACCGGTCGAGCTAGTGTTTTATATACCTTTAGCCTTGTATGTTTCTGAACATGGGATGATTTGAAGACGGTGTTAATTATGCCAGTGATTTTTATAAATTTAGATATTTTGTTTGACATATCTTCATCAGTGATGTAAGAGAGGTTATAACCTAAATAGTTAAATGAATTAACACGTTAAATTAAAGTATTATTTATCATGATCTTATTTGGAATTGGGTTCTCTCCCGAAAATGCCATGACTTTCGTTTTCTCTTTTGAGAATTCCATATTGAAATCTGAGGCGATTATTTGCAAATTATAAATGGCTCTTTGTAAAGCTTCCTCTGTTTGAGTGATAATAACTTTGCATATAGCTTTGTGATTTCCTTTGAATATCGAAAAATAAACCCAGCAGTTTGGGATTACCAACATCAAAACAAGCATAAAATTTTGTATACCAATCAACCATAACCTAAAGTCCATGTTTTGGCGTAAATTTGCTCTACTGACAGTAGTATTGGAGCAGGGATATAAGGTATAAGACCTAGAGCTTGGTCACGGTTTTGCAAGCTGAAGTGTTTGCTATAATAGCTTGTGCTCAGGAAAACCTAAGTACAGTGCAACCTCTCTAAAGACATTTCCTATTAAGAGTACATCTCTTTTACAAACCGATTTTTCTTAGAACCGATGTAAAACCCCATAAAACAAATGTATTTTTACCTTCATTTAAGGACCACCCCTATCCTTTACCACCAACCAGCCATTGAATAGACATTTTCTTAATTTACCCCCTTTAAGAGACCAGATTTCAAAATTACAGTACTGGTATTATATGGGCAATTTTACAGTGCATTAGTGATCAAGCATTTTATTGAGGAATATGAGAAATTAAATTTAGACTTTTGTTCTATTGTTGTGCCTTTCTTTGCAAGTGTGTCTGCAGTTTCATTCCCCATGACTCCACAGTGTGCTGGAATCCATTGCAGATGGACAATCTTATTAACTTTTTGGAGTTGTGTTAACATTTTGTAGCATTCTCTTATTTTTGTTGACTTCTTTGTAGTATTTGAACATATTCCCTGAATTGCAGCTTTAGAATCTGAAAGAAATACTGTCTTGTTATATTTATTTAAGGGAAGATTTAATAATTGTCGGAGAGCAATGTGTATAGCCTCTATTTCGCCATCATAATTTGTTGTGTCTCATTCATACCTACAAGAAATAGCATTAAATGCTAAAGACAAAAAATGGATTACACTACTTTCCAACCCAGATATAATCCCCCAGAGATCAAGGAAAACAGCAGTTGCAGCCTTCAGACTATTGGCAAATCATGACTGTCTAGCAAGTCATCTCTACAGAATAGGTATCTCAGCTTCACCCATATGTGTCCTGTGTATCGATCCAGCAGAAATGAATGAAGACCGCTTGAAGACCTGTGAAGCATTAAGATCAGAAGAAACTACAGTTCAAAAGTATTGGAAAGTACGACTGCTAATGGCTTCATTGCCAAATGCAAGGCACTGGACAACAACAACAACAACAACAGTGCATTAGTTTAATGCATTGAATAAATTACCCAGGTATCTTCCAATTAATTTTTTTAATATATATCTCGCCCCCTTCTGCCCATTGTGCAATTCAAATCAAGAAATGGATTCGGAACACATCAAAATCTGTGCTTCAGTGGCTGACCATGACAATATCTTTGAAAAATATTGGAGTGCAAGAGGCCAAATGACTTTATTGTCAAACGCCTGGCATTAGAAAACAACAACATTTTTTTTTTTTAATTTCAAGAAGGCAATACACAAATGGCTTTTTATTTTAGAAGTGAAATTTTAATCTAGGACATGTTATTATGTTTTAATATTTTAATTGACGTTTGAGATGGGCAGGGCATGTAGCACGTATGGGCGAATCCAGAAATGCATATAAAGTGTTAGTTGGGAGACCGGAGGGAAAAAGACCTTTGGGGAGGCTGAGACGTAGATGGGAGGATAATATTAAAATGGATTTGAGGAAGGTGGGATATGATGGTAGAGACTGGACTAATCTTGGACAGGATAGGGACCGATGGCGGGCTTATGTGAGGGCGGCAATGAGCCTTCGGGTTCCTTAAAAGCCATTTGTAAGTAAGATGTTGTTGTATATTTCTTTTTTGTATTTTGCATTTTATTATATTTTATTTTATTTGTTGTTGACCTACTGGTTTCTTACGACAAGACAGTATATAAAAATAATAATAACAATACTATATTTTTAGTTAACATGTAGACTGTTATGTTATTAATATTACTGGAAGTCTTTAATTGATTTTGTGATTCGGTGTTATCATTCAAAACGTGAGTCAAGTTTTCATAATAAAAAAGAGTAGTCTGTTAATTTTTATAAATCAGTGCTATCTTGTACCTTGATTTTATGAACCCTTTTATATGACAGTAAGGAGCATAATTTTTATCTTATATTCTTATGTAAGTCTATCCATATTTGATTACTTTTTTCTTCCTACTGAAAAAATGATCCTGTCACATAAAATCAACGACGATATACGGTATTCTGTCTAAAATATTATTTAAAAAAATCACCAAAGTATCCACAACATAAATGTGAAATAAACTAGATTTTCTATATACCATGAGATACCATTTAATAAATTTTACCCGTTGAGAGATGACAAAAAAACTAGATTTAGTGAGAAATTCGCAGTGTTGGCGACACTGAATGTAAGCCGGAACTGTTTCAAGAAACACCCACCAGATGTCTCTCTTTCAAGTCTGCAGATAACCTATTTACCTGTGACAGTGTTTGTTGTTTTTGATGCGGCAAATTCATTTTCTAGTTTATGTTCTTATTGCGATTTGATTACGGAGTGTGTTAATAAGTTTTTGAAACTATTGTGAAACCTGTGAAATGGTGCGTTGCTGCGTTCCGTTCTGTAAATCTACACAGGGAGCGCGTAAAGGCCTTTCGTTTCACCAGTTTCCAAATAATAATGAACTTCGACAGGAATGGATTAAATGGCTTGAAGGTATTTCTCGTGAAGGTGACAAACCGGGATCTTCGTGGATCCCAAAGGACAGATCAGTTGTTTGCGGTAAACATTTTAAAGAAGAAGACTACAGTATCAGCACGACTCGGAAAATACTTCTTCCTAACGCGATACCCTCGGTTTTTGAACGCAGTGCAAAATACGAAAAGGATGCCAACATAAAACAAAGGAAGCGAAAGCAAGTTCGACTTGAATGTAGAAGTGCTTTAAAACCTCTGCAAGATGATGTTTATAGGGACATAGCGAGTAAAACTGTGGAGTATGTTCACGTAAATTCAGTGACGCCAGAATACGATTTGTATAGTGACATACCCAGTGGTTCAAAGATATACGTTACCGGTAATACGAATTTGGGAAGTCAGAAAGTGATGAATTAGATAATGACACAGCTAGTAAAATTAAGAAATATGTTAATTCAGTAAATATTATAGCGAAGTACGGACTAGAAGCTGTAGAAAGTGATCCACCTAGTCGTATAGACATCGGTACACAATGTACACCTGTGAAAGTAGAGATTCCGCAGGCTGTTAAAATTAAGCTTAGACGCTTGAGTAAATCAAATTCAAAGAAGAGCATCATTATTTCTAGGCTAAGAAATAAGGTAAGGGAACTGAAGGCGCAGCGACAACAGAACAGCCTCAGGAATCAAATGCTGAACCTGAAAAATGAAGCAGATCTTGGAGATCTGAAAGCACAGTTTTTGATCGAGCAGATTGAGGCGTACGGGAAAGATAAATGCAAATTTAAGGATTCCACACTGAAGATGTCTACTCTGTTATTCACAAGATCATCGTTTGCTTACCAGATATTGAGGAACACGAAACTTTTACACTTACCCCATCAGAAAACTTTGAGAGCCATTATTGGTTATCCTATTGGAGATACTGAACTCTGTTCAATTATAAGTGAGTCAGCGGCGAGTGACGAGTTTGTTGAAGAGGAGGAAGAGCTAAGCCTTAATGATGAAGCAGTTGAAGAAAATAGTGATTAAATAAAAGAAGAATATGCGTGGTAACAATGACAGGCAAAAACAAAACAATGTAAAATTAGTTGAATATCAACTAGCCAACATTAGTTATGAATATTTGATAATTTTTTGCGTTATGGTTCGTTCAATTTAATTGTGAATTCGCATAAATGCACTTTAAGTTGGTATGGAAACAGTTGAATAATTTTAAAGGGTCATATTTGTTGATAATGAGTTTAAAGATATCGTATTAATATTTCAAACAGTGTGTAATTGAATTGTGTTTTGGCATAAAGCATTTCGTTTCTTTTTGATGACAGTACTTTTAATATTTTAATATTCATCTTGTTCAATAATAAATAAGGTAAAATCACAGCAAATTGGAAAATATGGAATCTGTGAAAGAATCAATGGTAATTGTTTACTTTATCGATATCGTAGTTGTTCACGTGTGTCTTTCATCACAATCTAGTATACACAGTCGCGAAGCTTGAGTTTATGAGGGTATTAGGAACAATAGACTGTGCAGGTACTATTTCGCATTGTCTGCGATAGTAGCGATCCTAGTGGTTAGCAACTATCTATGAATGCATATTTACTACGTATTGAGCTTCGTGACTGTATATACTAGACTGTGGTTCCATCATTCACTTAATGCATTTTGTTTCTGACATGGCGTTGTTTAATATAACATGGCCGCTTCTAACCTAACCTGACGAAACATAAACAGTTCCTGAGAGTGGAAGATAGTCTAAAGCATAGCTGGATGGAAGTCACACATGAATAAGTGAAGAAATAGTGGACAGGAATGGTATCGATAAAGTAAATAAATATGGAATGAACGGATAAGGAATATTGTTTACCAAACTGGTTTTGAGAGAAAGTTGAAGATTAGAAGAACGCTCTGTTTTTATTTTTTATTTAAGTCTTCGGCATTGTAACTCATGATTCTTTTAACTTAAATTTTTGACATACCAGTACATGAATACTGAGAATGCAGGCATTCACATGAAAATCGGCAAAGCTTTGTTTTAATTTTTTTTTTTTTTTTTCCTGTGTGGTATTTAACGTATATGATGAAAAACATTTTTGCTTTCTGGTATTTAAATTCTTCGAGAAATAGATCGGCTATAATATTTTACCATAAGATTTCACCATTGTGCCATTTAATCCGTACTTGGAATAGACTATTGTTGGTGCAGAAGTGATGAGCTGAGGAACAAGGAAGTCTGTCTGAAAACATGAAAACAATATAGTAACCAATGAAACATACTGCAAACCTTGTGCTTATAATCTTTAAACATGAAATCTCTGTTGAAAGTAATTTTGTGCGAGATCGTGTGTATTTGCTTGGTTTCCGCACAAAACCAATCCGCGGAAAGTGTGAAATTCCACATTCAGTATTCCCAACCTAACACACATAACAATTTCCCTCTTCTTACCGCTTAAGTGACATATTGATTTTACTGCTTTAGGCTTTTAACATATTATTTTTAGAGACTTTCAATATAGTAATAATTATAAATTGGAAACTTACCACTGCAATTTCACCTGAATTGCACTGTTAATTATTGTTTTTAAATATTTGCAAAAATTAAGTAAACTCTACAACTCCACTAAAGTAACTGCATTCATGATGCAAGTAACATTAAGGATGCCGTGAAAAAATCAACAAGATTCCAGATGCCGATGTTATTACTGCAATATGTTAAATAAATAATATTGTTAAAATATTAAAATGAAAAATAAATCATTACATAACCTTACCGTTTGTTTTAAGTTCGCATTTATAGACTAGGGGAAAAAAAAGACAGACGTATATCACAGCCTGGTGGAGTATAGTAAACACAGAAAACATTTTATAGCAACAAAGTTGAGGAAAGATATTTTGGTTTTCCGAAGTTGCCGTCATTGAACAGGAACCAAGATGGAGATTTCATTGCAACTAATTAGAAATTCGTCTTTCAGGTATGTAATAAACGATCTTCGCACAAAATAATGTACGATACACGAGCGGTATGTTTATTTTCATGTTCTCGGAAATTAAAAAAGCTGAACTACGTTTCGCTTTTTCAAACTTTTCCTCGAACATGAAAACGTCAACATACCGCTCTTGTAACGCATATTACTATTGCAGCATTAGGCCATGTCAGATATTTAAATTAAGTCATGAATATCTTATTTTTCTCCAAAATGTAATTCTCTTTCTTTCTTTTTCTACTTACATGTTTCCAGTTAGGAAACTGACGGCATGATGTTTCCATTAATGATATTATATTGTTTCTGCTTGCTTTTATAAAATTTTTGTATGTCTTGTACATCACCAATATCATTCTATTAAGCTTATGTGCTGTGTTTCAATTTCGTTCGTTCCAACAATAACACGCGTTCAAACTTTACCTCCCCTTCTTCCATTCCTCTCCTTACCTGCAGTTTTTATGAAATATAAAAACAGTGCATCACCTGACCTCATAAGTGACACCAATAAGGCATCACTCATGAGACAAGCCAGGAGATAATGGGGTAGGGTGGCCAGTTTATTTCTCCCTCCATTGCATACATCTCTGACTAGTAACATATTATACTAGTCAGACTTCAGATGCACACAAACAATTGTTCTTCCTCTGACATATCGTCAAGTGAGATGTACAGTCTTAGGAAAACATTTCGTCGCACAGTCCTAAAGAGGAGGCGGTGCACATGATCAGAGGACGAGCGACCTGGTTCACAAGAGAAGGACTAGTTGAGGTAATAAAATTAGTTTTGTTTCGTTGTATTCTGATCATGCGCACTGCCTCATTTCTGGGACTTGTAAAGTATCTGGGCAACAAAACTTTTTTTCTAAGACTGCACCTCGATCAGAGGTTTTCAATTGCTTATACCTCGCATAATCTGGCACAGAATTCTTAACATTCATTTTTTTCTCCTATAACTGTATTTATATTTTTTTAATATCTCTCTGACCACTTTAAAAATCCATTTCCATTCACAGTAGTTATGGAAATAAGTAGTAGAAAGTAGAATCAGAACTACTATCAGCAGCAGCAACAACAATAACAACAATAATAATAATAATAACAGAATTTAGGTCTATGCTAAGCACATCAACACTGGAATCACTTCTGATCCAGAAAATCAATATGACACCACAAGGAGAAGTGTGCTTCAAGAAGACCTTTGCAGAAAAGCAGGTAATGTGTAATTACATGGTTCATACCTGAATTTTTCGAAAAATAGGCAAATTCAAATTCAGATTTATTTACAACTAGCAGTACCCGTGCGCTCCGCTGCACCCGTTAGAAATAAATATAAAGTAATTCCATAATTAAAATAGAACATTTGATCCAGGGAACATTCGTGTTTGATAGAAGGATAAATCATTTAATATGTTACTTAATTTAAATTATATTTAAATAATTAAAATGGAATCATTTTGGTCCACAGACCACTCATTTGGTGCAATGACAATTCCTTTAACATGTTTCTTAATTTTTATTACATGCAACCATAGTTTAATGAACATTGACATCATTTACATTTAATGTGTATGCTTTATATTACTTGTTATATGTTTCAATTGAATTATGGTAATAACTTAACTTTAACTCTTGTTTTCTACGTATTCAGTAAATGGCGCTTGGCCCACTATGGTTCTGAACCCTTCAAATAACTTAAATTATATTATATTATATTATATAAAAAATGTGTTGATAACGGATGTACACCGATAAGTAAATTTTCAATTTGTTATGGGGGCTCTTGAATCTCAGGAGGAACAAATTTTATTTTACAACAGGGCAACATAATCTGCTTGGCTCATTACCCAAATTTTTTGCATTGCATTTAATGCATATGTATTTTATGTATTTTAGCTCTATTCAATTGAGCATAGTTAAAATTTGGATTATAAAATAATGAAATGCTAAGCTAACGTATTATTACTGCATACTAAATCAATACACTCTCGTTGGTCGTTAATTCTCTGAGATAAACATTATTTTAAGAAATACAGGAAACGAATACACAGAATAGCCTATCAAGTTTTCTGTACATAAGAAGCTATTTTAATCTTACCTGTCCTCAATTCACTCAGAAGTTACTGTAATAACATTATAGCATTATGTCCATACAGAGAAACTACACTTTCCAATGGTGAAATAATAATTAATTATACAAATCGGTTAATTTAGCTTCCGATATTGCTTCATACGAACACAGAAACATTTTCTGTAGGCTATGATTCATAGCTTTCGATTGTTGTTGACCAAGGCCCCTTATAGACGAAGTCATTTGTTTTTTATTTCAATACACCGCCTTAGATGGCAGTTATTTTAATTTTAAAACTCATTTATCTCATTAAATATCAGTCCTATCAAAATTTTTCAAAGACTAAAACTTATCGGAAATGATTTTTAAAGAAATTTTTGTTATGTAACATGTTTCATAAAAATCAATAATAAGCGAGATATTTCGATTTATTTAATTCAGGCCCCCTTATAACCCCCCTTTTAAATAATGTATTTTGAATGCCATATAGCCTATAATATAAGTTACAACGAACTTAATTTATATTCCAATTTTCATCGAAATCCGTCCAGCCATTATCGCGTGAAAAGGTAACAAACATACAGACAGACAGACAGACAGACATACAAACAAAAATTTCAAAAAAGCGATTTTCGGTTTCAGGGTGGTTAATTATATATGTTAGGACCAATTATTTTTTGAAAATCGAAAATTACCAGAAAAATTTCGGCTACAGATTTATTATTAGTATAGATTTACATTTGAATTGAATACATATGAATAGATACCCGAAATGAGCATAATGCTCGTGCGGTACATAAGATGGGATTACAGATAACCCACTTCTGAGGTTGACACCTCTGCAGTGAAAAAAATTAAAACATCATGAATAGTGTTGAATTTAGTTTCTTTTTGACAACTACATCAATATACGGAGTCAATAATAAAAAACAAAATGTTTTAGACCTTCACTATAATAAAATGTTTTATTTATTTTTTTTTTTGAAATTTTTTTTACATTGGTACTATTTATTGTGCTTAAATAATTAACATTACAACAATATGAGACTTGTGGAGAGGGTGACGTCCATTAACGTTCCTCAAAGCATCAACAAATCAGTGTGTCTTTTCCTCTTGAGGCAACAACCAGACTGTGCAGGGGCAGGTTCCGAGGAATCTGGTTGATTAAGCTGTTAGAATGTGTTGACAATGTTGCATATAACCACCTGTAGGAAGAATGAAGTACAGTCTCTATTTTGGCTAGATCTAGATCTGAATGAAGTGTTTCATTTCTGATGTACCATGGTGCTCCAGTGATTATCCTTACTGCCCGATTTTGGAATGTTTGAATACGCTTGATTTGGCTTATAGAAGCCGATCCCCATAATGAACATCCATAGACCCAAATAGGTTTGAGAAGCTTTACATATATTAACCTTTTGTTGGAAAGGGAAAGACAAGAGCTGGAAAGTATTGCTTTCAATCGATGAAGTCTGTATCTTAATCTCTGGAGGGTGTAAGTGAGGTGTTTATTACAGGTCAAGCGACTGTCTAGGATGAGTCCAAAATATCGTACTTCTTCATGTTATAATAAAATTATTCTTCAAAAACAAAAAATGTTTTAGATCTCCAGTCTCCCATTGTCTTTTAGATCTCCAGTCTCCCATTGACTGTTTTGTAGAGTATGATATTTTTTAGTGAACAGACATTTCTACGTAATTGTGCTCTTTTGGAAGAAGTGTGAAGTTATTGGTATAATGTTTGTTGCAGGTACTATAATAAAAACGCAAAGGGTCGCTTGAACAATGTTCCATATGTTGATAATTCATGCAAATGGGCCGGTGGAGGTTTCCTGTCCACTGTTGGAGATTTGCTGCACTTTGGGAATGCAATGCTGTACAGCTACCAGTGGAGAAGTGACTTAGTAAGTGAAGCCATCTAACAACTAGTGAATGAACAGCAGAGAGGTTTTCAAACTTGGATTGGTAATCTCTTTGTTTATGTTGTTCAATGATTGAGGTGAGTGACATCATTAGCAGACAATGCTTTAGATTATTTCTGTGGATAATTTTGGGTAATGTTGCCATACTTAGACAGCCTCAGTCCTAGTAGAGAGGGAAGTTTATCTTGGAGAAAATGCTTATACAGGGTGATTCAGAAAAAGCGTGCAACAATTAAACAGAAACTAGGGAATGCTGTACAGAACATTTTGACATAGGAACTTCGGGCCTGCAAAGTCCCAAAAACGAGATATACTATCACTGTTACTGTTTTCCATATCATTTACATTTATTTACACTTACTTAAATGACTTTCAGAGAACCTGCAGGTTCATTGCCGTCCTCACATAAGCCCGCCATCGGTCCCTATCCTGAGTAAGATTAATCCAGTCTGTATCATCATATCCCACCTCCCTCAAATCCATTTTAATATTATCCTTCCATCTACACTCACCCTCCCCAAAGGTCTTTTTCCCCCTCTGGTCTCCCAACTAACACTCTATATGCATTTCTGGATTCGTCCATACGTGCTACATACCCTGCCAATCTCAAAGGTCTGGATTTAATGTTCTTAATTACGTCAGGTGAAGAATACAATGCGTGCAGTTCTGTGTTGTGTAACTTTCTCCATTCTCCTGTAACTTCTTCCCTCTTAGCCCCAAATATTTTCCTAAGTACCTTATTCTCAAACACTCTTAACCTCTGTTCCTCTTTCAAAGTCAGAGTCCAAGTTTCACAACCATACAGAACAACCAGTAATATAACTGTTTTATAAATTCTAACTTTAAGATTTTTTAACAGCAGACTGGATGATAAAAGCTTCTCAACCGAATAATAACGGGCATTTCCTATATTTATTCTGCGTTTAATTTCCTCCTAAGTGTCATTTATATTTTTTTTTACTGTTGCTCCAAGGTATTAGAATTTTTCCACTTTTCCAAAGGATAAATTTCCAGTTGTTATGTTTCCATTTCATACTACGCTCTGATCACGAGACATAATCACATACTTTGTCTTTTCGAGATTTACTTCCAAACCTATCGCTTTACTTGCTTCAAGTAAAATTTTCGTGTCTTCTCTAATAGTTTGTGGATTTTCTCCTAACATATTCACGTCATCCGCGTAGACAAGCAGCTGATGTAACCCGTTCAATTCCAAACCCTCTCTGTTATTCTGGACTTTCCTAATGGCATATTCTAGAGCAAAGTTAAAAAGTAAAGGTGATCGTGCAATATCTCAAAGAATAACTCTTGAAATTAATGACATTATTTACGATTCTTCCTCTATACTGTAAGTTCCAATTAGAGTGTTGTCAAATGGATTTTTCACAGCAACATGAACCTTAAAAATGCAGTTATCTCAAGACCTTAAATTTTCAGTTGTTTTCCTTTTGAAATGGCTCGTCCTTATTGTCTTAATCTGATTTTGCAGATCCAAGTTCTCTATATCAAAATGTTCTGTGGAGCATGCTCTATTTCCTGTTCAATTTTTGCACGCTTTTTCTGAATCACCCTGTATACTCTGTCCCGAGTTGAATCCTCGCCTATCTGTTAGTCACGTTCATTCTCCACGCGAATATTAGATATTTTGATTTCCTGTGTCTGTTTTCCTAGGACAACAAACTGTACCCACCTGGTTACCTGCGATTCGAGACGTTGAGGGAAATGTGGACCGTGCAGCCAAAAACCACAATGAAGTGGGGACGCAGTGACGGGTACGGCATGGGCTGGGTTGTGGTGCCGGCCGTTCAGGAGCACGGAGGCGGAGATACCCAGAGATTCGCAGTGGGGCACACTGGTGGTGCAGTTGGTGCATCCAGTGTCTTGTTGATGGTGCCTGTTACTCCATCTGAGTCATCTTCTAAAACTCTCACAGAAGGGCCTCTGTCAGACAGTGCAGCAGAGATCTGTATTCCTTCAGGCGTGATGGTTGCTGTTATAGTGAACATGCAGGACATAGGACTGCAGCACTTGGCCCTTGATGTTGCAGCCATTTTCTGTGAAGCATTGAAGCCATCTTGAAACACTGCTACTCATTGTGGTTGCATTGCCTTCAGTTCGTAACTGCTGTTTGCTTGCAGTTGACTTCAACTCTTGGACTGCAGTTACCATTCATTTTATATTTGACGGATGTGAAGCTTTGCTTCAAAATGTATTTTACGACATATAAGGAACATAGCTTAGTATGGAATATTTAAGGGACAGAAAACAAATATGCGTGGTATTGGATTCTAGTGTGAGACCAAGCAGGGTTGATTCCTTACAGAAATTAATGTTACTAGATCTTCCAGGTAATATAAAAATTGGAAATTTATCCTTTGAAGAGGTGGAAAAATTCAAATATCTTGGAACAACAGTAACAAATATAAATGACACTCGGGAGGAAATTAAACCCAGAATAAATATGGGAAATGCCTGTTATTATTCGGTTGAGAAGCTTTTATCATCCAGTCTGCTGTCAAAAAATCTGAAAGTTAGAATTTATAAAACAGTTATATTACTGGTTGTTCTGTATGGTTGTGAAACTTGGACTCTCACTTTGAGAGAGGAACATAGGTTAAGGGTGTTTGAGAATAAGGTGCTTAGGAAAATATTTGGGGCTAAGAGGGATGAAGTTACAGGAGAATGGAGAAAGTTACACAACACAGAACTGCACGCATTGTATTCTTCACCTGACATAATTAGGAACATTAAATCCAGACGTTTGAGATGGGCAGGGCATGTAGCACTTATGGGCGAATCCAGAAATGCATATATGGTGTTAGTTGGGAGGCCGGAGGGAAAAAGACCTTTGGGGAGGCCGAGACGTAGATGGGAAGATAATATTAAAATTGGATTTGAGGGAGGTGGGATATGATGATAGAGAATGGATTAATCTTGCTCAGGATAGGGACCGATGGCGGGCTTATGTGAGGGCAGCAATGAACCTCCGGGTTCCTTAAAAGCCAGTAAGTAAACCACAGGATGCAAGTTGAAATCATTTTCAACAGTTACTGTGATGTACCAAAGTATATAATGGAGTTTCAGAGCAGTAATTCTGTGGTACGATACACAAGGGTAGGTCAACAAAGGGGAACATAGTAAGTAGAACTTAAAAATGAGTAGAATTCAATCTGGCATCGAGACTTGAATCCGGTGTGGCTTAGTGGATAAAGCACCAGCACGTAAAGCTACAAACCCAGGTTCGAATCCCAGTGCGGGAGAGAATTTTTCTCCATTCTACTGATTCTTCACCATATGGAAACACAGAATTACTGCAGTGAAATGCCATATGAGCCATTCAGAGCAGAAGTGGTGTAAGTCAAAATTGGGTAATGAGGTTTGAAGTAAAAATTCTGTAAAATACAGCACAAAGTAGCAATTAATATATCCTTCGTGCTATCCACTGATTACTACTACTCTTACTTCTTCTTCTTCTTTTTCTTCTTTTTCTCAAGGTACTACAACTTCAAAATTGAATGTCTTGGCCTTCTCAACAATTTTTTTCCAGGAACTTCTATTCTGTACGACCATCATCCAATCCTTGATTTTTAGCTTCCTCAGATCATTCACAATATCATCTTCCCTGCGGCTTTTTGGTCTACCCGCTGCTCTAGTTCCCAGAGGTTTCCATTTATATATACCTTTCACAAGCTAAGAAGTTCTATGACAACCTAGAAAATGTTCCAGGTGCCATCCATTACTCTCTCGGAAAGAAGTCCACATTTCCCACCTGAACCAAGAGCGACTTCCAATGGACCTCATATTATAATCAAAATTTATCATCACACCAACCTATGTAAATAATTATTTATTAACAATTATTTTTGTTCACTCTCTTGTCTTCCATTCTTTTAACATGGCCAAACCAACTTAACCTCATAGCCCTCATGAAGTTATATTAACTCATTTAATTCTTTGTTAGTTTTTATTCTCCAGTTGCCATCTCTATCCTTGGAGGGTTCAAAGATTCTTCTTAAAATCCTCCTTTCAAAAATTAACAATTTTTGTTTGATTGATTCTTTCAATACCCAAGTTTCACAGGCGTAGGTGACAACTGGTCTTATTATAGTCCAATATAATCTTAATATTTGGCTTCTTTTGTTATTAGTTTGCTTTTAAATAAAAGCTTTCGTTGGCAAAATAGGCTCTGTTACCATTTGTAATTTGTATCCACTGACTACTAATAGTTTAAATAAATTGAATATTAATTGCTACTTTGCGCTGTATTTTACAGAATGTTTACTTTAACCTTCATTACCCATTTTTGACTTACACCACTTCTGCTCTGAACAACGGCTCATGTACTTCGGTACATCATAGTAATATGATAAAGCGTAATCACTTTGTGATTCAAGACGGCGCCATATTCCGTTGGACCCCGGCCATTCAGTCACTCGTAATGACTGCACCTCTGTACTTGTGGTTGGACATTGTATCTACTGTCACACATATTGCAACACGGTACATGAGGTTGGGCCAAAAAATGAGAACACACTAGGTAGAACTTAAACTGAGAAGGATTCCATCCAGCATCGGAACTTGAATCCAATGTGGCTTAGTGCCAGCACATAAAACTGGAAACCTGGGTTGAGTCCCGGCACCGGAGAGAATTTTTCTCCGTTCTACCAATTCTTAACCATTTTCAACAGTGGTTTGAAACATTTTACCGTTTTAAAACAGCTTTATTTGAATTTTAAACTCGCGCTGAATATTTAACAACAGCTGACCATTTCATACTACAAAAATGCCTACCATCTTAGCGATATAGAAGTTATTGGTCTGTTTACTGGTGTAAGAGGAACCATCACCACTCCTCTCCTTTCTTTCTCCAAATGCTTTGAAATACAAACCACCATCATTAAAGATGTGGATGTTGAGTCATTGAAGCTATCAGTTTATATCCTACGACATCATCTTTATTCCACATCCTGAGTTACTTTTCTAGTACCATTTTCTTCATTCTTTTAGCACATTAAATTTTATATTGATCACTATATTCTAAAATTCCTGATTTGTTATCATGTTTTATTCGATTGTAATCTTATTTCCATTATTGTAGTCCACACCTGTGGAGTAACGGTCAGCGCGTCTGGCCGCGAAACCAGGTGTCCCGGGTTCGGATCCCGGTTGGGGCAAGTTACTTGGTTGAGGTTTTTTCCGGGTTTTCCTCAATCCAATATGAGCAAATGCTGGGTAACTTTCGGTGCTGGACCCCGGAATCATTTCACCGGCATTATCACCTTCATTTCATTCAGACGCTAAATAACCTAGATGTTGATACAGCGTCGTAAAATAACCCAATAAAATAAATAAATAAATAAAATCCATTATTGTCATATGGCAACCTCCCAAGTTGGGGAATACATAAATTTTAGTTCAGTAATAATCATCATCCAACAAGTATAAGGCCCAAGGCCCTTTACGATCACAGTGTTTTCCGAGAACAGAGAAAACAGGTGAATGGCTCTTCACCAGATCTTCATAACAGCATCTTGGAAAGGGTCGGCAATTCACAGTAAACAAGTCATTGTCATGGCAACCAGCTTTGTTTACTGAAGGCGAAAAGGAAAGTCTCCTCCGAACCTTCAGCATTTAAATCTCTCACTGCCTGATCTGCTGGCCACGTGACCTGTCTGGTGAGGAGTTCTTCTGAAGTACCCCAGAAAGAGGTTAACTGGGCAGATTAAGCCAAGCAAGACAGATTAAAAAGTAGAGCAACATACGGTTTAGTAAGGAATGCATTTTATTTTAATTTATTGATAAAATATATTTATTTTATTAAAGCACAAAAAAAGGGGTGAAGGTGGCCCTCACAGACTTCACTTGAATAGCCGCCACTGCAATAAGTGCGTCTTACATGTTGTAAAATACGGTCTTTCATTGTAGATTTTATAGTAAAGGACAAAAACTGAGTGTTCCTCATTCAGTATTTCCACGGTGAAGGTGAGTGGATGCCAGTTTAGCTGTTTACGCACAGAGTTTGTACAGTCAGGTATAAAGACAACTCAAGCACCAGGCACAATTCAGAGAGTATAAACAACATGGCGGACGTCATTATAGAAAAATGTTTTGTTAAAAGGAATTATGAAATATTTTAATAATTCAACTAGAAACATGATGAAACTATTTTTCACTATCTAATAGAAGGGACATTTCTTGTTAATCCAGGTTTATGTTAAGAGTCTTACGCAGTGATTTTTTATTGTGGTCATTAGTTCATATCATTCATCATAGATGCTGTCTTCCAGTAATACATATCCATGTTATGTAACATTTTCTATTAACATATTATGATTTCGAAGTTTCATCAGTATTTTTCAGATTCTTTTGCTTTTCTTTGCTGGGGTCGGCCTCAGTAGCATAATTAGTATAGTGCTGGCCTTCTATGCTCGAGATTGCAGGTTCGATCCCGACCCAGGTCGATGGCATTTAAGTGTGTTTAAATGCGACAGGCTCATGTCAGTAGATTTACTGGCATGTAAAAGAACTCCTGCGAGACAAAATTCTGACACACCGGCGACGCTGATATAACCTCTGCAGTTGCTAGCATCTGTAAATAACCATAATTTAAATTTAAATTTCTTTGCTGGGCTGATGACCTAGGAACAGATAATCTGGAAGCAAAGATAATTTAAAAATCCTGCTTTTACTGTAGGTATTTGCAAGGATCATGTTTCCAATTAGAAGTGAATTCAGTTTGTGGTCCCCTCCGAAGCACTTCCACAACACATATTGTCATTCTTTCCTTTAAAGACTTAAATGTGTCCAGAAGTAGATCAGGAAGTAAGACTAAATTTTTTTATTGTTTTTTTAATTAATTATTTAGCTAAAATCGTGCATGGTTAATCTGCAAAACAAGTAATCCCCACACGAATAATTGGGAGCATGCTGTACATTTAAATTCATTTTGTTTCTTTTCATATGAAAATTTGACGAGTTTGTGAATAATCATATCAGCTTCACACTCCATTGATTAACTTGCTTATTATAAGTTTAGTACAAAGAAACAACTAACTAATTCCCATTAAGTGATCCACATGCTTGACATTTATGTCAGATTATATTTGAATTCATAATAAATGTGAATTTTTAAATGAGGCCTATATTAAAGAATTTTGTTGTATTTTCGATATCGACTGTCCATTGTTCACTGCCTACTTCATTTTGTTGTTATTGCTTAGCAATTCAGGAACAGCTGACTGACGTGCTGGAAATCTATTCATTTGTTTTTATATGAGGTTTCTGTTAACTTTCAGATCTCGTTTCTCTTCATATACAAATATTATTACATTCATTACACACCATTGCTCAATCTCTTCCTTTTTCAAAATATATTTAAATTTTTCTGATTCTTTTCTTATGAAAACTTGAGCTTTTTTTTTTGTGAATAAACATATCAGTTGTACACTCCATTGTCTTATCATAGGTTTAGTACAAAAAAGTACAACTAATTAATTCTTAATAAGTGATACATATGCTTGTTGAAGATTTTTACAACACAGTTTGTGTCAAATTATATTTTAGTTCACAATAAATGTAGGTTTTTAAGGGCTATATTGAAGAATTCAGTTGTATTTATGTTTTGACTGCCCATTGTTCACTGCCTGTTTTATTTTGTTGTTGCTTAGTTGACTGATTTGCAGAAACTCGATTCTTTTTTTATTTTTTTCATACGAGATTTCTGTAACTTTCAGATGTTGTTTCTCTGAAATATATTTGAATTATATATTTTTTTTTTTCATATGAAAACTTGAGTTTGTGAATAATCTTATTACCTTTACACGCCATTTAACTGCTTATCATAAGTTTTGTACAAAGAAATATAATTATTTCCTAATAAAGAACTCCACATGCTTGTTGAAATATTTATACAACACAGTTTATGTAAAATTGTATTTTAATTCTCAATAAATATGAATTTTTAATGGATATATTAAAGAATTTTGTTGTGTTTACGTTATCGACTGTCCATTGTTCACTGCCTGCTTCATTTTGTTGTTATTGCTTAGCAATTCTGGAACAGCTGAAGTGCAAGAACTCGCAATTAATTTTTTTTTTTTTGTACTAGATTTCTGGAACTTTCAGATCTTGGTTCTGTTGATGTATAAATATGACGGTACATAATAAATTACATGAACTGCTTATTTGTGAATAACTCTTTACCCATGTGATTCATTCTGACTGAACATACAGACTGACTGAACTGGAACATGACTGTATCAGCACAACAGTTCATCTCATCTGGTTTCCACTTGCCTTTGCCATAATATACATAGTATAGTACAAAGAAAAATGTTTTATTGAATTTTGATTTTATTGTAAAGAGACGTAAACCAATATGAAGTAATGTCAAACTCTCTTTTTTCCAGGAGTGATATAATGTTTTTGATGCTTTTTAAATAAAGTGATTGAAAAAATAAGAGGAACATTTCATTATTTTCAAAATGGACAAATACAATGTGAAACTTAGCATCACGTGACTGTATCTGCAGAGAAATTATTTTTATTTCCTTTGGAGAGTATTATTATACAAGCGTTTCCTGGAAATTGTTAACTTCATGGATACCGTTTTGAGAGGTAGTACCAGCGGCGGATTTTCAGGGGAGGCAAGGGAGGCTGTCTGTCCCCTAATATTTTACCAGAACACAATATGGCAGTAATAATTCCAGCTGAATTAAGATCACAGACAAGTTCTAGCAAATGAACATTTTTACTTTTATATTAATTTTACTATTCACTATGACTAAGATGTAAGTTACGTAAAGTCGATCACATTCAGTTGGTGATGCCCACTCGCTATACTGTGGATAGTACAAATAATTCGTACTGAAAAATAACAGTGTTGTAACCTGTATAGGCGACATCTAGCTGCCTTCTGTGTCTATGCGAGAGCGGAGAGAGGAGACAGCTACATCACTCTGCTCCCCGGTAACCATGACAACAGCAGTTCAACCAATAAGATAGCTGGTTAGCGGAGTGTTTAAACTTTACTAGAACGCACGAGGGGAGCGGATTTGGAAAAGTCCTACCCACCGCTGACAACTGTACTGCTTATAGTCACAGCTGATTTCGGCTGTATTGGAAGCTCTCTCTTTTTCTCTCTTCTTGGTTTTAGAAATTTAAGTCACGTGTTGTTAGTTTTCTCTCCCTGCGTAACAGTTTTATTTTATGTTGTTAGATTTTTCTCTTGTTTGCGGGTGTTCCTGTTACCGGTATATTTTTTCTTTTGTGTTACGAGATATATTTATTTATACAGTATTTTAAATATATCAAGAGTTTATAAACAAATGCAGATTTGTTTCTAGCTTCTTCTAGTAGCAGTTGTTCCGTATGTTGTGACCTAATTGATCGGTTTGCGAAGAAAGAGGATCGTTGAGTTAATTTGCTATAAAATTAGACTATGTAATAGTAATGAGCAAGCTCCGGATTCTTAGGTTCGAATCAATTTTGTTGCTATCTCGTTACTCTCGAAATATTGCTTTTCTTATTCGTTTTATGTAGCAAAGAGTAACATTCTTAAACTCAATATGACTTAAGAAGACTTAATTCGTAGGTTAGGATTTAAAATATCCTAAAGAGAGACAATCTTTACCAAGCCGTTGTAATATATTAACATTAGGCCTATGTTGTTCTTTTTTTTTTTTTTTTTTCCCCCCAGTAAAACCATATAAATTCCTAAACATAAGATTTAAAATACTAAAACATATATTGGAAAACCTAATTTCAGTTTCTTAAAACCTATAAATTCTCTGCTTGTTAATCAGGTACGTCACAGGCCTTATATTTTTATATTCTCATCAGTCACGTCTTGGCCTCCTCAACTTTCATACCCACCGTCCGCTACTGGGTAGTACTATAAATAAGCACTGCTCTTGTCAAACTCTTGACTCTTCCTGAAAAATGTATGTTTCATATTAGTGACTTACCTAGTCTAGAGATGAGGGCACTCACATTACATGATTTAGTTCCAGTCGTTTTAAGAAGTGCTGTTGGTGTGGTTGGGGGAAGGTTTGGACATGTGTCAATGGTTTGTGGTGTATTTTCTTCATTCATTGTGTACATAATAACTCAAAAAGTACTGAAAATCTATACTAATAATAAATCTGTAGCCGAAATTTTTCTGGTAATTTTCGATTTTCCAAAAATAATTGGTCCTAACATATATAATTAACCACCCTGAAACCGAAAATCGCTTTTTTGAAATTTTTGTTTGTATGTCTGTCTGTCTATCTGGATGTTTGTTACCTTTTCACGCGATAATGCCTGAACGGATTTCGATGAAAATTAGAATATAAATTAAGTTCGTTGTAACTTAGATTTTAGGCTATATGGCATTTGAAATACATTATTTAAAAGGGAGGTTATAAGGGGGCCTGAATTAAATAAATCGAAATATCTCGCTTATTATTGATTTTTGTGAAAAATATTACACAACAAAAGTTTCTTTAAAAATAATTTTCAATAAATTTTATTCCATGCAAAATTTTGATAGGACTGATATTTAATGAGATAAATGAGTTTTAAAATTACAATAACAATGCCATCTAAGGCGGTGTAATGAAATATAAAACAAATGACTTCGTATATAAGGGGCCTTGGACAACAATCGAAAGCTATGAAACATACGGTAGCCTACAGAGAATGTTTCTGTGTTTGTATGAAGTAATATCGGAGGCTAAATTAACCGATTTGATAATAATTAATTATTAATTCACCATTGGAAAGTGTAGTTTCTCTAGATGGGTATAATGTTATTACAGTAACTTCTTAGTGAATCGAGGACAGGTAAGATTAAAATAGCTTCGTATGCACAGAAAACTTGATAGGCATTCGTTACCTGTATTTCCTAAAATAATTTTTATGACTGGCTCAAAATGATCGCATTTTAATTTTTTTAATACAATTTAAATTAAGTAACATAATAAACGATTTATCCTTTATCAAACACGAATGTTCCCTGGATCAAATGTCCTATTTTGATTATGTAATTACTTTATATTTATTTCTAATGGGTGCAGCAGAGCGCACGGGTACGGCTAGTATTTTAATAAAACTACATGCATGTATAGTTCTCCAATACTCTGAAATCTTTGATGAGAATGTATAATTTATTTAAAAACGATAATATTGATCCAATTCTTTTTGAAAAATTTAGTATCAGATTTGAAGTACTGTATGTTGTAGCTCAAAGCAAGAATTACATCGTTGGCTCGGGTAGCTTACTTGGTATAGTGCTGGCTTTCTGTGCTCGAGATTGCGTGTTCGATCCAGACCCGATCGATGGCATTTAAGTGTGCTTAAAAGCGAGAGGCTCATGTCAGTAGGTTTACTGGCATGTAAAAGAACTCCTGCGGGACAAAATTCTGGCACACCGGCCATGCTGATATAACCTCGGCAGTTGCAATCGTCGTTAAATAAACCATACAGTAAAAGCAGGATGTTTTAATTATCTGTTGGGAACAACAAGTCACTAATATCACAAGGATATTTACACATTTTGATAGAAAAACTCAAAATATTCTGCTGACATACCTGGAAAAATATTAACTCCTCAAGATTTTTAAAAGAACCTGGGGAGTAAAGTCTGGCTGAATTACTGTACAGCAATTCAATTTCAATATCTTCAAACATTTGCAATGTTGTCCGATGAGTGATATGTCTGTGTTTTCCACAGAACAAGGCTGGAAAGCACTATATTTCTCTATGGGTATTCTTAAGAAATCTAACTGAAGGTGATAAGAATTAGCGTACAAAACCTTGTTCGACCAATGGAATATGGAGCAGTAGGTTGGGATCCGTACAGACAAAACCAAATCGATTCAATAGAAAAGGTCCAACGCAGGGCTGCAATAATTGTAGTGTTAATAAATACATCCATACATTAAAACTCTAGCTATGACATTACCATCAAACACTGGGGCCACATTTGTCACAGAACATTGGATATTTACACATTTTGATAGAAAAAACTCAAAATATTCTACGGTGAAAGAGTAATGGAACGGAGAAAATTTCTCTCTGGCACCAGGATTTGAACCTGGGTTTTCAGCTCTTTGAGCTGATGCTTTATCCACTAAGCCACACCGGATACCCATCTCGGTGTTGGACAGAATCGTCTCAGTTTAAGTTCCAACTCTTGGGTTCCCTCTAGTGGCCGCTCTCTGCACTTCGTCATAGATGTCTATGAACGTAGGACTGAAGTCCACACATGTGCTGAGATGCACTCATTATGAGTGACTAGTTGGCCGGGATCCGACAGAATAAGCGCCGTCTTAAATCACGAAGTGATTTACGCATATCATAAATTATTTTAATGTACCGAAGTACATATGATATTTCCATGCAGATATTCTGCGTCATCATACGATGAAAGAGTAATGGAACAGAGAAAACTTTTCTCCGGTGCTGGGATTTGAACCCGGTTGGAACTTAAACTGAGACGATTCTGTCCGGCACTGAGATGGGTATCCGGTGTGGCTTAGTGGATAAAGCATCAGCACGTAGAGCTGAAAAACCAGGTTCAAATCCCGGTGCCAGAGAAAATTTTTCTCCGTTCCATTACTCTTTCACCGTATGATGACGCAGAATATCTGCATGGAAATATCATATGTACTTCGGTACATTAAAATAATTTATATCAAAATATTCTGCTGACATACCTGGAAAAATGTTAACTCTTCAAGATTTTTAAAAGAACCTGGGGAGTAAAATTACTGGCTGAATTACTATATAGAGATTCAATTTCAATATCTTCAAACATTTGCAATATTGTCCATTGAGTCATATATCTATATTTCTCACAGAACACAATTATAGAGCAGTTAAGGAGTTGGGTACAGCTTACAGCAGTAACATTTTGGAAATACTCAAAATTTTTTTCCTCCATTATATACATCCTACAGGTCCCAGACAGAGCTAGCTGTAAAAATTGATTAAGCATCAAAAATACTAATGGATAGCAAATATTTTTAACACTTTTCTCCTATTGATTGAAATAAATGTAATAGTAATGTTGGAAGTACAAAGAATAAAAACAAAGTTGTAGTATCAATATTTATTATAGTGACATCCAAATGGAACTGACAAGACAACTAATGATGAGAATATAAAACAATCAATTAGTTAATTTTTGCATATTTGAGAAACAAGAAAAATGGACGTAGATTCTGGCTGTTGTCTGGCTCCCGTCTCCAGATGTTGTTAATGTCTGATGTCTGATAACTCAGCACCTCGCTGCAGTGGTAGAAGTTACCTATGGCAAAAATTTTGTCGGAAGATGTATATATGACTTTCGTGTGTTAAATTCTATCGTACATGTTTCGACCTATTATGGGTCATCCTCAGAACTGGTCGTTGTTGGTCTTGGCGCCTCTTGTTTTGTTTCCTGTGAGGGCGCCAAGACCAACAACGACCAGTTCTGAGGATGACCCATAATAGGTCGAAACATGTAAACCAGGTACGATAGAATTTAACACAAGAAAGTCATATAATACATATTCCGAAGTGATACAGTGTTAAAAGTTGTGTAATCAAGATGTGTACAAATTTTTTTGTGACTCAACACCTCGTTGTAGTCGAAAGAAATTGACTATGGCTGAAATCTAATAACTCACCACCTCACTGCAGTTGTGTAAGTTGACTTTGGATGATGTCTGATGACTCAGCACCTCGCTGCAGTCTCAGAAGTTTACTATCGCTGAAGTCAGATGACTCAACACCTCGCTGCAGTTGAAGAAGTTGACTATCGCTGGAGTCAGATGACTCAGCACCTCGCTGCAGTCGCAGAAGTTGACTATCGCTGGAGTCAGATGACTCAGCACCTCGCTGCAGTCGAAGAAGTTGACTATCGCTGGAGTCAGATGACTCAGCACCTCGCTGCAGTCGCAGAAGTTGACTATCGCTGGAGTCAGATGACTCAGCACCTCGCTGCAGTCGCAGAAGTTGACTATCGCTGGAGTCAGATGACTCAGCACCTCGCTGCAGTCGAAGAAGTTGACTATCGCTGGAGTCAGATGACTCAGCACCTCGCTGCAGTCGCAGAAGTTGACTATCGCTGGAGTCAGATGACTCAGCACCTCGCTGCAGTCGAAGAAGTTGACTATCGCTGGAGTCAGATGACTCAGCACCTCGCTGCAGTCGAAGAAGTTGACTATCACCTCGCTGCAGTCGCAGAAGTTGACTATCGCTGGAGTCAGATGACTCAGCACCTCGCTGCAGTCGCAGAAGTTGATTATCGCTGGAGTCAGATGACTCAGCACCTCGCTGCAGTCGCAGAAGTTGCCGATGGCAGAAGAATGACTGACGACTGCTGAAGCCTTTTTTCGTAATGTTTATAAGAATTTTATTTCTTTTTCAGTGGATACAATGTAGAGATATTTCATCTTCTACTTCATTTTATTTGTTTCAGTAACTTCCAGTTTTAGGAATTCTTTCTTTCCTCATTGTTGATTGAATGCTTCTTGTTGCATTTTTTCTTGATGAAATGTATCGTTGTGATTTCTGGTTAGAAGCGTACAATTTTCTTGGTTTTAGATGTGTTTTCACAGTTGCATTACTTCTTGGTAAACAGTAATGTTGTTTTTCTTGTTGACAAAAGATGATGTGGTTTCTTCTTGGTTTTCATTTTTCGTTTATTGGAGAATATGTTATTGAAGACAATGTTTTGGTTTATATGGAGCTCTTCTGTATAGATGATGCAGTTTTTTTTAATTACAGAATAATATTTTCACTAATGGAGAATTTATTAATGTTTCCTGGGTGTTATTAGTTGTGAACTCTTGATTCCTATTTTTGTATTTTTTTTGGAAGGAGTTTTGCTTCTCATATGAGAAGAAATGACATGTTGAGTTGGTGTTGCTTGCTGAAGTAGAAGAGAGATTTGTTCCAAGAATATATTGGATTTCATTTTTGAGAAAAGATGTAATTAAGATTGCTCATTGATAGCAGATATTGAGACGAGGTTTTTTTAAGAGTATGACATTTTTTTATTGACGATCTTTTCCCCATTGGAGGGAGGATGATTTTTTTTTCACGTGATAAGTGATGATGGCTTTCATGAAGGTGATTTTTTTTTTTCAAATGATGGTGATGTGATTTTTGGAATTGGAAATGATTTTTTTTCGCATGATGTTTTTTTTTGAGATGGTATTTTTTTCACATGATTTTGTTTTTGGAGATGGTATTTTTTTCACATGGTGTTATGATTGTTTAAAATGGCTATGATTTTTTTTTCAAGTGGTGGCGAGTGATATTTTAGTTCAGTTATTCTGAACAATTCCTTTTTTAACAGTGGCCTTATGAATTGATTTCGTTTGTATAGAGAATGTTTAGTAAAAGGTTACATATTTTGTTTTTGAATTTTATGCCACTGTAACAATCCATTAATGCCCATGTATTTTGTTTTCGTAAATGCATGGGAATTACTGATAGTTTTGAGGTACATTTTGCATGTTTAGTTCTCTTTTATTTCTTGCTTTTGCCAACTTCGTTCTACAGAAAGCATAGAGGTAGGGCTCCATGCTCTCTGTACCGTCCGGAGCAAGATTGACCAACACTTGTATCATCTCGCTGCGCTTATTCAGTTCCTGGATAGAGAAGTCAGGTAATCATTGAAATGAAATTGAACGGCACGTGGCCATTTTGTATTTTTGGTACAGTTCGTTTCCCTCCTCATCTGGGAGGGAACTGAACTCAGGCACATTGCAGTCAGTTGCCCTACCAAATGATATTAGTGAACTCCAGTTTAAATTTACTAGCTTCATTGTGTACAGTTTCATTTTTATCTGCTAAATAACCTTTATATGATGAATATGATTGTTTGCGATAAAATTCAAGATAAATATAAGATGAGTGATGCCACATTCTTGCAATCACTGTTACTTTGGAATTTTTATACCGATTTATTTTTAACATGAATGCAAGGAAATCTAATTTGTAATATAGTTGCTCAATGGCTTGTGTTATTTGTTTTAGATTTCCTTAGCCTACTTCTGGTGACCGTATAGGGCCAAATGTACTTTCTTTTACAGAAAGCACAGAAGAAGTAGGGCTCCATGCTTTGTGTACCGGTCAAAGGAAGATGGAATTATAATTGATCATCTTGTTCTGGTTATTCAGTTCCTGGGTAACTCGGTAACCCCTGAAACAAGCCTCGACGGATAGCAGCTTACTGCATTTTGTGGCACAGATAGTTCCTCTCCTTATCTCGGAGAGAACTGATCTCAGCCACCTTCCAGTCAGTTGCCCTACCAACTGCTATTAGTCAGGTCCGATTTGCACTGTGTAATATTTTATGTATTAAATATTCTTTATTCAGCATAATTAATATGATTTCCTGAATGTAAACTTATGATAGGTGATTGTCACATTTCTGCAATCACTATTATTTTGGAATTTAGATAGGAGTGCCAGTTTATATTTACATCAATGTACGGAAATATAAATTTTCGATATATATGTGCATTCGTTTTTATTATTTTTTATAAGCCTACGGATGTTGATATGCATGGATATTTGAATGCATATCGTTTTCATAATCTTTATTTCTCATACTTTTGTCGATTCTAGTAATAATAGTAATGTTTACAGAAAGCATAGAGGTAGGGCTCCATGATTTGTGTGTTGTGTCGGTCGAGATTGAGGCATACTTTATCACCTTGTTCTGCTTATGCAGAGTTCGAGGGGAGAGGCATACGAAATGAGGCTGGACGGTTAGCAGTCCTGCAATTTGTGACAGTTGATATGTCTCCTTATCTCGAAAGGAATTCAACTCTGCCACTTTCTAGTCAATTGTCCTGCTGGCCCTTATTATTCAGGTCCGATGTGGACTTTTAGCGCTGTTGTGGACACTTTCCACTGTATAATATTCTCTGTGCTGCATATATTTATATATTTAATACTGATAATTGTCTACGATGACAACATAAATAAAATGTATCTTTCATTTCTGTTATCAGAGTTATTTTGTAAATTATGCATTGGTATGTTATTCTGTAAATTTATTTATGGCTTTACAACTGATCTGAATTTGATTCATTACGATTTAATTTCGTAATTTTCACTCTGTTGTGAGGTCAAGATTTTTAGTTTACATCCCTTTAGACAATGAGACAGAAATCCCCTTTTATTCTGTGTTGCTGCCGGAGTTCTGTGCTTCCATTCGAAACTGTGAAGTGTGTTAAGTCAGTTGGACTTTCATTCGGGTTACGAAACCCATACCCCTATTGGGGGACAATAAAATGTTCTGTTACTTTCTGGGCCTTCTAAATGAAGTTTGGAAAGCACCTTCACTGAACTCCGGCAATACAAACTAATTAAAATTTGCACTGTTGACAAAAATAATGCCATATTCTCCCCAAACTCACCCAAAACCCTAAAAACCCCACCCCAACCCACCCATCCCCCCTACCCACCCCATCCCACCCCTACCCCATCCCACCCCTTTATCCCCACCCCATCCCCCCTACCCGCCCCTGTACCCACCCCCTTAATCCCCATGAGGAGTGTTACCTCCATCCTCCACGGCGATCCTGCAGGTGGGAGGAGGTGCGCTCGATGTTCCTCCCTGGGCGTAGGGCCGCGCCGGGGTACCATGAAAAGAAAGAAACTTTATGTTCAGACAAATTGTTCGCAGTCAACTAACTAAGTGTAAGCTACTTCATAAAACTAAGTCCCATAACACGAGTCGCAAGTTGTGCAGCCAAATAACGCCAACTATGACCGTGCGGTGTTATCTTGAGGGAGCCTTTGACATGTGCGGGCTGTATGTGTTTGAGCGACATCGTCACTTGTGGGCGCAGGGTTTTTCAATTGACTTGTGTTAGACACTTTTCCAAATGCGATATGATTAGACTTGCTGTATAATGGTCGCAACTTGTACAGCCAACCACTGTACATACATTGTACATAACATGTTCGACGTTAAGTGGAGCTACTTGTGGCTCCATATTGACGTAGACGATAGCAGTCATTCTAGACTTGCTGTATAATGGTCGCAACTTGTGCAACCAACCACTGTACATACATTGTACATAACATGTTCGACGTTAAGTGGAGCTACTTGTGGCTCCATATTGACGTAGACGATAGCAGTCATTCTAGACTTGCTGTATAATGGTCGCAACTTGTGCAACCAACCACTGTACATACATTGTACATAACATGTTCGACGTTAAGTGGAGCTACTTGTGGCTCCATATTGACGTAGACGATAGCAGTCATTCTAGACTTGCTGTATAATGGTCGCAACTTGTGCAACCAACCACTGTACATACATTGTACATAACATGTTCGACGTTAAGTGAGAGCTCCATATTACTTGTCATTCTAGGCTCCATATTGACGTAGACGATAGCAGTCATTCGTAGACGATAGCAGTCATTCTAGACTTGCTGTATAATGGTCGCAACTTGTGCAACCAACCACTGTACATACATTGTACATAACATGTTCGACGTTAAGTGGAGCTACTTGTGACTCCCAGACTTCACTAGTTGCGACAAATTTCTGCTTGTCCACACATACACACCCGCACATTGTCACTGTTTTGGTACTTTGGTATCATGTCACAGTGTTAATCGCAGGATTAATTATCTTTCAGTCAGTATTTTCCATTTATTTTGTCGGTTAAGCGCGACAGGTCTGCTGTCTGTCGGAGAAACATCACAACTGGTTGATTGTGCTCTCCTCCGTTGAGAGGAAACAGCATTAAGAGGCAAACCTCGGAATAGTGGAAAAGCCTATCAAAAATAACTTTACTAGTCTTGTAAAACAGAAAGGTCTCCACTCAAGTATTTTATTTATAATGGTCATTGACTAGACTTGCAGCTAGAGCTGCGGTTCTTAATATCGCCCTCTATATTGAGCATATGCCTGATCGAATGAAGTGAGGTTGAAAAGCTAACATTTAAGCCTTGTTTGCATGCTTCTGTTTTCACAGTAGTGATTATATAACATGCTAATGTTGACATACATCAATTTGAGCGTTTTGGTGAACATTTTGAACGCATATCTCTGTTTCCACTCACTTTTCTGAGGAATATGAACCATTACTGTAGGTACAAAGGTCACTTCTAGATCAGGTCTTTTAGACAGTGTGAGATCACAGCTTAAGGCATGGCGGTGGGAAGGAATATGGAACTAATTCCGATTCAGATCATTTCTTGTATTAATATTTTCTTTTCCAAGCATCTTTTACACGTATTCTCCCAGCACGTAGGCTTAATGAGGACAGATACTGTTGTAAAGAAAACATCGAAAAGATTATTCCTGTCTTCATTATTTGGGATGTGATGTGATGTCACAAGAATACGATTTAAATTAATTTAATTTAATGCGTTAAGTATACAGAGATGATTAGGACAAAATGAAATCACAGTGGCGACGGTTGTGAGTATGTACAGGCCAGAAACTTCAAAGTTTAATGGCGAAGACGTTAATAAGAGCCATTGCACTCCAAAGGGAAATTATTCATATCAGTAACTAAGTTATATTTAAAATCGGATAACAATATAAATGTTACACCTTATTCTCTATTGTTTAGCGTACAGAGTCTGTACACTGACCTTCCCTGCTCTCTGTACTTGCTATGCTATAGTTTGGGTGCACGTAACTTAACGACAAACGTCCTAGATGTCTCAGCTTTACACCTAACATAGAGGTTATGTGTTCGAGGACGAATGGCAGCTAAAGCCGGAAGTTCGCTATGTTGCCATGGATTTTCTCTAACCCTTCCAGCCGCACTGTTCACCTGCATTTTATTCAGCCCCTATCAGAAATGAATGAGTACCAGGGACATTTCCTTGAGGATAAGAACGGCGGGTACGTAGGGCTGGTATCCTTACTGGCATTAATGCCGATTGTATAGCTGGAGCCTTAACGTCCCGCGACCCTCTGGTCCGATTTGGCCTGTAATGGAATTGCGTTTACTGACTACTTTGTTTAGTTGTAACTTTTCACTGAGGAATTCATTTTATCATTCAACATGCGTAACTACTCGCATATTTTAAAGTACCTTCTTCCAACGTAACTTCGGTTTGTTTATTTAATGCATAATTTGAGCAGTGAATTAAATTGTTCTATAGCAAATTAATTTTAGAAAAGACTGTACTGTTCATCTGATCTGTTTAATACAATGAAGGACCTTGCCACGTGACATGCGTAATTGGTACGTGTTTGCATATTTGCTGAATCACTTACAGCTGGATTCCGAAGTAGGCCCTACCGTAGTCATGATTTGTTTTCTTCGGCCATTAATAGCTGGCCAACTGTGAGACATGTTCGCCTGTTTTTTTTTCTGTTGCATTGGATTGATCTATGATTTGGTGCTTCCACTGCAGTGAGTTGCTCAGTTCTTGCAATATAAAGGCGATATTAGAACCTGTGGCGTTATTTGGCTTTTCTGCTTTACAATGTTTGACTCAGTAAGTCGATGGATGACACTTGTTTTCTTAATACTGATTACGCTGTATGTGAGTAATTGGCTATTAGTGATAGCATGTTTATAGTAGCGTTGTTTTAATCGCTTCATACTTTAGTGCTATTTTTGAAGTGCTATCTGCAATTTCCACGATGAGTCTGTGACCTCAAAATATGTGCAGCACTGTCAGAAATTTGACACAAGTACTTTCCTTGTGAGTATTCTTTCGTCGATTTACTGAGGAAGTATTTATTTTATATTCTTACTCGTATTATGAGACTGCATCACTTTTCTAAATCATAATACCTAAATGCAGGTGGTAAGTGTCCTTACCTGTATGACCCTTTACAAACTGCGATGTTTATTTAGCGTATGAATGAGATGAAGGTGGTAATATAATGCCAGAATGTGAACCAGAAATTACTAGAAATTTTGTATAAAATGGCGAAAGAGAGTTACTAAAATATGATTGGAACAAGAATTTAATTTTTGCTGTATAAATATTGATGATATAATGCACTGAGTGTATACTATAAATATCAAAAACTATAACTACAATAACCTAACCTATCCTACACACTAGAACACTAAGAATAATGGTAATAGTAATGAAGCAGATTCTCGACTTACCTTAATTGTCTTGGCGACGAGCCCTACGAGGACCGCGGCCGTGCAAGTTTTGCCCTAATCCCCTCCGTCCCTGTGTCTACGCTCCGTCCCGTAATTTCTAAGGACCTTTTCATAGAATTCTAATTGCTCCTTGGTAGGATTAGATGCCAAATATCTTCTGTACAAAGCCTCGTGTTGCTCCTCTGTCATGCCTTGGTTGAAGTCGCGTCTGCCCGTACTGGACGCGCCAGCAGGCTGCGAGCGAGAGCCCCCCGGAGTCTGCTGGCTGGCGACTCTGCCCGTACTGGGCTTTGTAGCAGGCTGCGGGGCGCTCTCCCTCGGGGAGGAGCGCCTCGCTTCCTGCTGCCTTTGACGACTTGACCAGGGAGGAATTCTGTCTGTACGTTGTGGGGTGGACGGTCTGTCTGCCATTGCCGCCCGCATAGAGGGTGACGGCTTGTCTACCTCCCGAGGTATCTCATGAACCTCGGGAGGAAGCACAATCGTCACCCTCTTGCGCGGACGGTCGGCGCCCTGTTCTTCTCGTGTACCCTTTTTGAGAATAGGGCGGGGCGGCGGGGGTGGCGGTGGTGTTGGTGAAGATGGATGTGGGGATGAGGGGGGTGACTGTAGTGTCACTGGTGGTGGGCGTGTTGGTGTGCAGGGGGGTGCGTAAAAGTATGGAAAATGTGTGCAATAACGGGAGTGTGCGTGTGGTGACTGTGAAGGCGGAGACGGCGGAGGAACACGATCAGGGGACGTGGAGGCATCACTTCTCTCCGGTAGACGGTTCCATAAGTAATAGCCCCCCAACCCCACAGTCCCAACGATACCCACGGTTCTTACCAAATCTGGCATCCCCCACGAAATCCGCGATGGTGCTTGCACAACCGCAGGTCCTCCCCAGAACGCATTCTTGAGAGATTGGAGCTTGAGGGATCGGAATATTTTCGACATTTTGATAGTTCGAAATCGCAATCCCAAGTGTTTCCAGGGAAACGACCCCCACGTCCTGTCTGTTGAGCATTGTTGATGACGTCGCCACGACAATAGCCAAGCTGCGAGTGCGTTCAAATACCGATACAATAAAAGATGCGAACGTGTACACTTCTTCTTTTCTTGCATATTGTTATTTCCTTCTTTTATGCGAATAGTTAAAAAATATGATGACCATTTTATAGCTAGACGAGTATTAAATACTGACATACAAATACCTAGGAATTAAAATCTTTCTTAGAAATCAATCTGCCTTGGCATACAAAGACTGTGAGCCAGAGTTAGATTTTTACTCGTTTTGATTTCATACGGTGATATATTATTCAGAGGCATCTTCTTGTTTGAATAGTTAATGTTAATTTGTCGCAAGATAAGGAGTTCTTATGCAGAGAAAAAGAAAATTTTGGTATATTCAGTTTCGTTATTAATGAAAGACGGACTTTTATTACGTAAAAATGGCTGAAAATAACGAATATATTGCCCTTACATGTACATAGAACTGTTCCAAACGCTTAAACAAAAGTAACTTTAAAAGTTAATAAATGTTGGACGATCTTAAAGTTCAGAGTGTCAGTGCTTACAGAGGAACAAAATATAACTTTTACAAATCTGGCTTTCAGGTAGAAGCTCCCTGTGAAGGAGGCTTGAATAATTTTCAGGGAATAGTTGTTCCGAGGCCTGGTATCGATCCCAGGACCCTTCGCCTAGCGCACGAATGCTCTACGGACTGAGCTACCCCAGGAACTATACACGACACCGTCACAAATCTTCAAAATATAACTTCATTGATGGTTTCAATAATTATTTCTTTTTGAATATAAACTGTACTGGATAAATGCATCTACAACATATTATGTAATACATTAATGTTTTTATTACGTTGTATTTTTATGAAAGGCCATTTTCAGTAATATCGATGAGATAAAAAATGAATATATAAAAATTTTAAAATGCATTCAGTGAACCTTTGTGCAGTAGGACTACTTCTTTGTATATTTCGTCCATTGAAAATTTAAGCATAACCAAAGTTGGGAATATTTTCATATCTTCCACTCAATTGTTTTAGTTATTTGATGCGGACAGTATGGCGGAAATAGCAATTGTCTATCAGCGATCCTGTTAATTAAACTCTCAAAACATAGCCCAGTACTTTACATATAGGCTATCTGTTCAAGCAGGAATACACAAATTGTATTTGAGACGGTCAGGATGCCAGAACTAACCTTTCTCTTAAGTTTGTATGCAGCCCGCAACACTCTCAAAGTATAGCCCAATGCTTTCTATAAGTTATACTTCATATTTGGGGAAATGAAACGTTGCGTAAACTGCACTAGGAGTAGTATACTGAATGATGTAGTGAACGTTCTCTGGCATACTATACAACAGAACAACAACAACAGTAATAATAATAATAATAATAATAATAATAATAATAATAATAATAATAATAATAATAATAATAATAATAATAATAATAATTTGTACGGCATAGGATTGACAGTATTATGAGAGGAAGTGTGCTGGTGGTGATGGTATTAAGCTTTATTTTCTCTTTTAGAGTTAGGCCATGAGGCAGTGATGTATAAGCTCCTGCACCGCGTGCTCTCAGCAACCCGCACAACATTTCCTTAAATAGATGATTGTACTTTATCTTGCTAGAAGTGAACCTTATTTGATTTATATTGCTTGCGGTATTGGCACGTAATACAGGCGCTTTGACATCCCAGCCATTAGACCTTATCTGCAACTGGTTGTAAAAACTTTACACTAAATACCATAAATGAGTAGGCCTAGCTTATTTAAGAATACGTCACACAAAATTACATGAAGACAATGAAAACAAGTGACATAAAAATAACTGGATATGAACATTAACCTAAATAAACAATTGGAAGTATCAATTAATAAGAGAATTATTATTATTATTATTATTATTATTATTATTATTACTATTATTATTATTACTATTATAACTATTATTATTATTACTATTACCATTACTATTAATATTATTATTACTATTATTATTATTGTTATTATTATTATTACCAGGGAACGGATTTATATGGACTAAAAATATATGAAATATGTAAATATATATGTAGTTATTTTTACCAAAATATGGAATTAAATACGGATTTTTACCAAAATATGGAATTAAATATGGACTTAAAATTATAAAAAAATGACTATGTACGTTAAATATTGGTACATTTTAATCAAACTAAACAAAAAATATAATGGACGTACCTTATCTTCCAATGTAGTTTCAACAAAACACAATTTTTATTGTCTGTTACCATAACAATAGGTTACAAACATTTCTTTCAAGTGCTGAAAAGTGAATCTTCTTCTATTGTCTCTGAGGATAGATTTATACTGACTAAAAGAGCGTTCGACGTCACAAGAAGTAACTGGTACATAATTCAATTTCACAATGTCTGCTGGGGATAAGTCCAAGTTAATCTTCACTGTTGATTCACCACTCATCACAGCAACAACCTTTTGTAGTTCTTCATATCCAGGGTTTTTGAAAGTACAGTGTCCACCTTAGCTCTTACTGCATCTGCAACTTTACCTCTACCACGATTCAGTTGTTCCACAGTACTATTTATAATTTCAAAACTTTCAGATAGTGAAAGGTGCCTATTTTGGAGACTTTTGAGCGTTTTTATGATGCATGAAAATGTATGCTGAATGTGAGCTAAGTCATTCTTCACACTTATGTCACAGGTAACTGTTTTCGCAGTATCAATTGAGACTGCATCTTCAGAGTCAATGCAAGGAGAACATTGTTAATAGAGTCTATATGTTCGGCATAATATTCAACTGCTTCTAGCCATGTACCCCATCTAGTTAAAATTGGCTTTGGTGGCAATGGAATTTCAGGGTACATTTCTTTCAACACGTTAACTCTACTGGGAGCTTTGAGAAATACTTTTTCACTGATGAAATCAACAAATCTACTTTAGGAAATTGTCTCTGACCACTTCTGCCACACGATGAAATGCATGCGCCACACAAGTAAAATGAGTCAATTTAGGATATACAACAGATAATGCTTGTCCAGCTTTGACCATATAAGGGCAGCATCGCTAATAAAGAATAACACATTATCGTACATAATACCCTTTGGCCACAGGATACCCATAGCTTCGTTGAACAGTTTAACTATAGTTTTGTTATTGCACTTTTCTAGAACATCACAATGTAAAAGAATTCGTTCAGAATATTGTTCATAACAAACCGATCTGAAGACCTTATTCTTTAGTTTGTAGAGAGGAATATCAGCAGAGATGAGAGAACGGCACAGGTCGATGTTAAACTCAGATCTTACATTCGATGTTGTTGGTTGTGTTAAAAACAATTGTCTCTGCTTGGAATTTAGTTGTTTGTTGGCCTGATGTTTACTAGTTGTAATGTGTTGTTGCACCAGGAACTTTTTGTGTAGATGATACTGCACACTGACACAAATTACAAAATAATATTTTATTGTCCAGTTGATAAACCATCT
>JAJSOF020000003.1:2265489-2281896 GCA_025594305.2 Periplaneta americana
AAATTTAAAAAATTATTTTTATATATATGATATATTTCTCAATATTTTTGGTCCTGCGGGCCCCTTCACATTTCTGTATTCTGGCCAGCATTTCCATACACACTATTTACAATTTTAACACGGGCCGTGATGTCCCCCTTGAAGCCTGTTCTTCATGCCCTTTTTCACTTTCACTTAATATTCATTTCTTGTCCTTTTCCCTACATTCAACTTCATTCCCTAACAAATACTCCCGTCTTTAAATAACATAATACATTTAACCTTATTTTATAGAACACCTAACCTCGTTGACTTTTTCCCCAAAAAATTTACCCTCTTATTAAAAAATAAACTCTTCTTATACTACATTCGCGCTTGCAGCTTAGCAAATTTTTACACTTTATTTAAAAAATATTTGAACAAAACTATTTTCAGTAACCCTGAAAAAGTGTCGCAGTTAAATTTCATAACACCTGTATTTTTTTTAACCCACTAATACACCACTTTCTAGTTATAAACAGTTTTTTTCTCTATTGTCCCCGTTTCACATTCCTAGTACGATTTGCACTCTCAATGCTTCCCCTTTTCCCCGGATTATTTATTTCCTCGTTCACTACTCTTTCTTTCGATGGTTCCTCATTCTTCGTTTCTAACCCCGGTTTCCCCAACTCTGTTGCTATTTGATGTTTATAGTTTTGCGATTGGGCCCTTGGGGTGACGTTTTTCCTGCTGTCTATTGATGTTGCAGCCGCTTTCGTTTTCATCCCTGAATGGAATCTGATGAAAAGCAATTTTCCCACATCCTTCTATCGCAACTCCTGTGCATGCCCTTTTCCCTTTCCCCAATTTACCTTTTTATTCATTCCACTATTACTTACAATTTCTCTTACTCTTTTTTTATCTCTATTTTATTCTTTCATCAATGTTTCACATTTGACGATGCTTTTTAAGTTTTCTAAAAAAAATTGAATCGAATAACCCCCATTAATTTTCAATTTATTTTAATTAATTTGTGTAATGTCCTTTTTTTCTAGCGTTTCAAATGGCACAAGACACCCTTCTACCTCCCCTGTATTCAAAATCTTCATTATACTAATGCTCGATTTTTAAATTTTTTACTATACAGTTTTCTCTTTAATCATCCTGTATGTATGTATGTATATGTATTTATTCACACTGAATGGGTATATACCCGGGGCAGGGTAATATTACACTAATAAGAAATAATAAACTTTTTAAATTTAAAAAATACAATTAATAATACTAATAATTAATACTAATAATAATAATAATAACAAAAAAAAGGGAATATACTAAATTAAATGAAAGATCACTTAAAATAACATTTGAAATATTCTAATTTGTATCTTAAAACTAAGATCGAACAAAAACCCACGAGATATTTTCAATTGCACAAGTACCTTAAATTAACTCATTTCGTTGTCAACTCACTCACTGCAATGGAACTACGACACATTTACTGATTCTATCCTGATTTCCTAACTTCAAAAACATTTCACTGTTCAAATACTATGCACTGCCACTATAAACTATAAAGCTTCCCCGACAGGAACATTTCCTTACACAGCACACTTCATGACACGACATCTTTTCACTGATACAACAATTCACTGACACGACATAATTCCAGATACAACACTTCAATAACAACATATCATTTTACCTTTAAATACTGTGTATAATTACCGTCTATTAGTAAGGTCCAAGCCATTTTTAAATGATTTTTGGTTGTTGGGAAAACCTTTTGTAAGTCTGCAGGTAAAGCATTCCCGTCCCTGATAGTAGATTAGAAAAGAAAACCCCGTGTCCGTCCTCTGCCTTCTTTCCCCCAATTTATATAAGGGTGTCTGAAGAGTAATTTGGCCTGCAACCTTTTTTATTTTCTCCAGGCACCCCCTCTGTATGTTTTTAACAGGGGGCAAAACGAATTGCGTTCTCCTGTCCTTGGGTGTCCCATTTTTGGTGAATTTTTCCGACAACATTAAAAGCCCGTTTTTTAATTTTTTCCCGGTTTTTAATATGTTCAATCTGTAAGGGTCCCAACATGCAGCACCATATTCCATTACTGGGCGTACTAGTGATTTATATGCAACCTTTGGATTTATCAGAACCTTTTTTTAGACCCCCCATCACAAAAGGGAAGCTCTCCATGCTTTTTCCCCCCTGTGTCTGTAACATTTTTCCCCCGCTGAGATCGCTGCTGATTGTTATTCCCAGGTTTTGAGTTTGACCAAGATGGGGATTTTCCATGACCCACTTCACCTTTCATTTCTATTTCCAGTGTAATACCCTAACCAACACACATTCACTATCCCCTACGTGTCCCAAGACTGTTCTTGCACTTCTTTCAACACCAAAGAAGATCAGATCTTTTAGCAAAATATGAAAATATGGCAAATATTTTAATGCAAAATATCTTCTTTTCCTTAAACATTTGGTCCTGGGTTTTCTTTATTATTTACAAAATAAACCTTCAGAGATTAGTGGTTTTTTCTGCATTTAAAAATACCCCAATAAAAAACAATAAATCTGGTTAAAAAACAGTTTTTTGCTTCATCAAATATTTGAGTGCAACAACTAGATAACTCAATTTTTTTAGCGTTCTAAGAGAGAGAGAAAAATAGTTCTTTCATTGGCTGGACTAACACTGGTTTCAGCAACATAAAAAAGGCCTCTCCCATTAGCGTCAACAGGAACACCTAACAAATGAATCATTTTGGGTTGTAGAAATTGAATATAATTATATATATTTACTTACAAATGGCAATTGAACCCCGAAGGTTCATTGCACCACCCCGCCAGCGGTCCCTATCCTGTGCAAGTTTAAACCCAGTCTCATCATCATCCCCCACCTCCTCAAATCCTTTTTAATATTATCCTCCCATCTACGTCTCGGCCTCCCAAAAGGTTTTTTTTCCCCACGGCCCCCAATAACACTCTTTTGAATTTCTGGATTCGTCCATATGCTACATCCCCTGTCCATCTCAAAGTCTGGATTTAATTTTCCCAATTATGTCAGGTGAAAAATACAAGGGTGCAGTTCTGTGTTGTAACTTTCTCCATTCCCCCCGAACTTCATCCCGTTAGCCCCAAATATTTTCCTAACACCTTATTCTCAAACATTAACCTATGTTCCCCCCCCAGAGTGAGAGTCCAAGTTTCACAACCAAACAGAACAACCGGAAATATAACTGTTTTATAAGTTCTAACTTTCGATTTTTGACAGCAGACTGGATATGTTTCCCAACCGAATAAAAACCATTTCCCAAAATTTATTCTGTTTTTTAATTTCCTCCTGAGTTAGTTATAGACTTGTTGCTCCAAGATATTTAAATTTTTCCCACCTCTTGAAGGATAAATCCCCAAATTTTATATTTCCATTTCGTACAATATTCTGGTAAAGAGACATAATCATATACTTTGTTTTTTCGGGATTTGTTTCCCAAACCTACCCTTTACTTGTTTATAAAATTCCCGTTTTTTTTCCAAACCGTTTTTTATTTTCCTAACATATTCACGCCATCTGCATGAAAGAAGCTAAAATTAACCCCGTTAAACCCCAAACCCTCCCTTTGTTATCCGAATTTTCCCTAAGGGGCATTTCTAGAGAAAATTTTATATATAAAAAAAAAAACTGGCCAGCAGTGTGGGGGTAATGTTTTTCCATTTTTAAAAAGACAAATCACTTTCTCAGTATTATGATTGCAAAAAAATATATACTTAATGAATATCAAAATTACTTTCTGCAGAATCAAAATTTTGCACTTAAAATAATCAAGAATAAAAACAGAAATGGAAAAAATACACAATGTGCTTTTCACCTAGCAAAAAACCCAATATTTTTTCAATTCTCCTGCAGTTTTTTTCCCCAGGGGCAGGGGAGGTTTGTCAAGTTCTTCGGACCACTGAGGAATTGGTGTGAAGAAGGGGATTTCCGACAGGTTGAATGCATTAGAAACTAATGAATTGGAATGAAAAATACATCTGAATAGTATAAATCGTTTATGTTCTTAAAATATAATTTTTATTGTAAAACAGATTGATATGGGTATGTGAAATAGTTTAAATAGAATGGCCCAAAGGTAAATATTTATATTAGATAAATTTCCGTAAAATCTTAAAACACGATCGTAGTCGCAACCAAATTTTAACAACGTCTGTTAGTGACTTCCCGACCATTAAAAAAGTTACATTTCTTCATCTGTTAATATTTTGTTAACTTTATGATGGAAAATAAAACTATCATGTTGCCCCTTTTAACTTTTTTACTCCATATGAATAAATTCACAAATGTTGTCATCTGGACTCAAAAGCAGCCATCTTGTCCACAAGTAAAACTGACCGCTACACAGAACAAATCAATAATTGTCAAAAATACTTGCAACTTTAAAAGAACGTGGCAAGCTGTTACAGTGGATCCCAGGACACTGTAATCTACATGGGAATGAACCAGTGGCGTATACTGTTTAAGGGCCTGGGCTACCCTGACTATTATTACACAAAATATATTTTAAAGTCCCTATAATAAAATTCTTTACTTATTTATATATGAATTCCCGAGACGTCTTGATTGGGACGAAAATACTTTGATGACTTCGCCGGCTGAAATTACAGTTGGGCCGTCATGTCTTCTAGAAACGCTTTCAATGGACATCAGTGCTGCCGATAAACGCTCTATGTATGAGTTGATCTACGGTAATTTTATTCTCTTCAACGCAGAAAATGTTCTTTCTACTGATGCTGATTTAGCTGGTATTGTCACAATTAATGTTGCCAATTTAAGGACTTATGAAATAACTTGGTCTAGCTGGTTTTCATATATGGTAGATAATATTTCATGGATAGATTTGTTCGAAAATCAAAGACCTCTACTGAATATATTACACTTAATTCATTTTTCAAACGTATTGATCAAAGTGACTGTTATAGGACTGAAATAATTTGTTTAATGCCTCATTCGGAGAAGTTTTCTCTATAAGCAGAAAAGTTTTGAGAATCTAGAAGATGTGTGAACTGAAGCTTTCCATAATCAGAAAATCTGTCAGTAATTTCATGTGCATACGATCTAGTATGCTGTAGTACAGCTGCCTGTATTTCAATTCATCATCTCCTTTTCTTCGCTTTTCTTATTGGTGGTTCCATTGTATTGGCTAAAGAATTTTCATTTTCCATATTACTCCTATGGACGGGAAACCCCCATGTCTGAACTCGAATATAGTATTTTTAACTTTGATACCTCTTGCAAGCAGTATGCTATGTCTAGACTTTTTTGTCTGAAGAATATTGTAGAGCACATCTGTATGTGCGAACACTTCTAGCATAGACTTAAGAAGAAATATATTCTGAAACTGTGTGAAAAATACAAAATATCCTTGAGCCTGCACAATTATCATCCCAGTTTTCTTCAGAGTCATTACAAATGGTATTTTCAAAGAAAGCAGTCAGTTGTTCTCTGTATTCCTTTTTACTGTATTTACAAGCCGAGATGTAAAATTCCATCTAGTTGGTGCTACTTTCTTTTGGGAGTTTCTTTTTTCATAAATTCTGAGTTTTTCTGATCTTTTAGGAGATGATGAGAAAATGCAGCTAAACCCGACAGTGTTTTGAAAAAAATGCGGCATTCTGAATGGATGAAGTAGTTTGTTGCAAAACTAAATTGAGAACATGGCTGTAACAATGGACAAATAGTGCTTGAGGATACTTTCCTTGAACTTTTGTTTTTAAGCCATTAATATTTCGCCATAACTGAAGCACCATCGTATGTCTGTGCAATTAACTTATTGCCGACATTGTATTCTGCTATAACACCTTCCACATGCTGAAACAAAGCAGCAGCAGTTTTTCTTCCGAACTGACATTTGTGAATCCTATAAACCGTTCTTGAACATTGGCAGTACTATCGACGTATCTTAAAACAGTGGACAATTGACCTGATTCAGTCACTTGTTTCATCAACACAATGGCCGCAAAGGTGCTTCTTCTATTTCAGATTTTATGCTTTATCATAACCCCACTTATATGTAAGCATTAAGTCATTCTGAATTGGGAGAAGTACCACGGAATACTGTTGAACTCTCAAGATGATTGGCCAGCAAATGGTCAAATCACTTAAGGAACTTAAATATTCAATATAATTTCCTCCATTGTCTGATTCCACACTCTCATTATAATCCTGAAAAGCCAATTCTTGTTTTCCTAGAAAGCAGACTGCGTTAATAAGATGCAGCAAAATCTCCTGATTTTTTTTCCACAGGAGCATTGTGTTGGTTGATATGTAGAGCTTTTGCTTATCTAGCTGTAAATCAATTCTGCCTTCCCAAAGTTTGCGTTCATGCTACTACAAATATGAGCTTTGATTTGTCGTGTTTTAGGACTGCCGCTCGAAGGAGTTGATATTAGAAAACCTCTTTGACCACACATTGTTTCATGGCTAAATAACAAAACATGGCCAGCAAAAATAGTTTAGACAGTTTAGAATACTACACAACCAATTCCACTTACCATATGATGTTGAAGTGAAATGGCGTGTGTACTCACGCTGTTTTTTCTTTACGTCCATGGACAAATTTAACTCAGGAGTTGGTCTTTCCATTTTCACAATTTCAACTTCCTCGTTGTATGTACGACGGTTAAAAGGCACTTTAATAAACCTTCTATTACACAGTCATTTTCAACACAAATCTCTCCAGAAACTTGTTCTGCCATATTTTCTACAATATCACTTAATTGGGAAATTAAAACTTAATAATTCACAATTAAATATAACTCTTAGACACTCGAGCAAATCACAAATTTAAAATACTGCACTGCAAGAACACAATCACATTCATGAGCTAGGTGCTAAGCTGATTGTTGCGCCTCGCGAAGAAACTGATCATGAGAGTGCAACTCACCCGCCTACACTGCACGATGGAAACAGAAGAGAGCGGGGGGATGGGCAGTTGTGCGACCGGACAGCGTGCGCGGTACGGTCACAGGGTACCTCACTTAGCAAAGCGGTTTCTCCAGTGATGCCGCCTTGACAACTTGTTTCTTTCGAGAGCAGAGAGCGCATATAACAATAATTACTTTAATTTTAATTACTGTGGTAAAACTAATAATACAAAATTATTACATTATGTTATATTATAAACTTTTCTTTTAGACTTCTATGGCTGGTAGCCCCAGTAGTCCGCAAAATACGCCCCTGGAATGAACAGGTTGACACATTAGCTAAGAAGGGTGCCAATCTCTAAATAAACCCACGGAAACCTTTGTCATTTAGCTCAGTAAAACAATATACCAAGTAACTACAAAAATAATCACCAACAAGAATTGGACATAGACATTTTGCAACAACGTAGGAAATTACTGAAGGATATACCTCTTGAACCCAGAAGAGTGGCAGTTGCAAGCTTTGCCTTTAACACTGAACATGACATCTTGCAAACACTCAATCGTCTTGGCATCCTGCCATCAGCATTCTGCATTTTGTGCCATCAACAGAAGAAGACATGGATAGACAAACATCTTGCAAATGCCCTGCTCTGAAATCCTCCAAGGAAGTCGACTGCCACTGCAAGCCAGAGAGCGAATGTTTTTGATTACCTAATCACTTTCTTGTTTTCCTCAGTCGGTGATTGTAAATATCATGTACTAGCCATTATACAAATAAATATTTTGTTAACTGAAGATTAAGTCGTTGATCATGGTGTGTTGCAAAAGATTGTAGGAGGTCTTGACAATACTGCAATCTGAATGCAGTCTCTTTGCGTTAGTGTTTTATTTTGCATCGTTTTCCAGCGAATTCTGTCAAAAACCTTGTAAGTTTCAAATCACATTCTATTGCAAACATTCTTTAAAAATGTTCCTCACTACAGACTCAGAGTATCGTGTGACAGTACCTCATTAATAGATTTGCATTATATACTGAAAATTAGCTTTTTTGGGGTTTCGACAATTCACTCAAAGTGACATTTCACACAGTTAAATCTGCCCATGGCAGTTCAACTGAGGTAATCTGAATACTATTCATGCAGTAATTACGTTCTCACTCAAGAATACAAGCTGCTGTATCTGTAACTACAGTTTTGTTCATGATGTCTGCAATGCAAAATTTTCAGTTGTAGATTGACATTTACAGTTCTTTAAAAATGGAAGAACTTGAGAAATAAATTGCAGGTTAGAAAAATGGACACATTTTGACCACGAAGAGCACATGTAGAGTTTACATTCAAGAAATAACCAGCGAACAATGACACAAAAGAGGGTCCTTTATTTTATTTCATTATTTGCAATAATTGTTTGTGTCAAAGGAAACCAATTATGCACAGTATGCTGTTATGAAAAAGCATAATGCTTGTAAAATGAAAGTCCTGAAAGTGGCTGGCCAAAATCAACCACCATTTTGAGAAGAAGTTGAAGCTTTGTGCTGATGTTTGCGGCTGAAGCTAAGCGGCACAGAATATACCAAGTACTATCATCATCATCATATCCGTCACGTATTAGACCCTACAGGATCTGTTACGGTCTCATGCCAGCGCTTGCGTGGTCTTCCAATTTCCTCTTTCCTCTTGGTACATAAGGAAGAATCTGCTTAGGCCATATAGTGCGATCCATCCTTTCGACATGTTTTTTCCACTGAAGTCGATATTGTTGAACAAAATTAACTATAGGATCCATTTTGAGTTCCTGCAATATGTTCACATTTTTACGGTGGTCCAGCAAAGAGCATCCCGCTGTTCGTTGCATGAACCTCATTTCCGCTGTCGTCAGCTTTTCTGATTGTCCATGCCTCGCTACCAAGTGAGGACCGGTCGATCTAGTGTTTTATATACCTTTTAGCCTTGTATGTTTCTGAACATGGATGATTTGAAGATGGTGTTAATTACACCAGTGATTTTTATAAATTTAGATATTTTGTTCGACATATCTTCATCAGTGATGTAAGAGAGGTTATAACCTAAATAGTTAAAGGAATTAACACGTTCAATTAAAGTATTATTTATCATGATCTTACTTGGAATTGGATTCTCTCCCGAAAATGCCAAGACTTTTGTTTTCTCTTTTGAGATTTCCATATTGAAATCTGAGGCGGTTATTTGCAAATTATAAATGGCTCTTTGTAAAGCTTCCTCTGTTTGAGCGATAATAACCTGATCGTCGGCAAACATTAGTGTATCGAGAACTGTGTTTCGATTAATTTGAATTCCAGCATGATGACTTTGCCTCCAAATGTATGAAATATGGTTCATGTATGTTGTTGTTTTCTAATGCTAGGCGTTTGACAATAAAGTCATTTGACCTCTTGCACTCCAATATTTTTCAAAGATATTATCATGACTAGCCACTGAAGCACAGATTTTGAGGTGTTCGAATCCATTTCTTGGTTTGAGTTGCACAATGGGCAGTTAGGGACTGATATATTCCAATTCTATGCAGGTGTTTGGCCAAACAATCATGGCCTGTTGCCAATCTAAATGCAGCTACAGACGATTTTCGTGGTAAATCGGGAATTAACTTTGGATTTTGATGCAGAGAGTTCTATTTTTTCCTTGGGATTGAGTTATCAAATTTTGTTTGTTGAAGTCATCATGTAGATTTAATAAATCTCTTCACAGAGTAATACGTAGATTTAGTAACAGGTCTGTAAGCAGCAGTGCTGCCCTTCTTTGCTAAAGCATCCGCATTCTCGTTTCCCAGGATTCCACAATGGGATGGTATCCATTGGAATACAATTCTTTTTATTGAGTGATAATAATTGAGAGAGCATTTTAGTTATTTCTGCTGTTTGAGATGAAGGTGTGTGTTTAGAGACGATTGATAGAATAGCTGCTTTGGAGTCTGACAATATTATATATATGGTTCATATAATAAACAACAGAGGGGAAAGACCGCACCCTTGTCTAACACCTTGGTTTATGGAAGTCCAGCTAGTGGTTCTGCGTTCAGTTCTTATAGCAATTTCATTTTGTTGATATAAATTATAAATGGAGAGAATGATTTGGTTTGGCACATTATCATAGCGTAAAATCTCTAAAAGTTTATTTCTATGAACGCTATCAAATGCTTTTATGAAATCAATAAAAGCTAAGTAGGTTGAATATTAAATTCTCTGTGCTTTTCAATTAAAATCTTCATGGTGAAATAGCTGTCACAACATGATCTTCCTTTCGGAATCCAGTCTGTTCTTGAGTGATTTTGTCTTCGTAAAAATGTGATAGTTTATTTTTGATTAGGGCTGTATAGATCTTATATCCCGAATTGAAAAGACTTATACCCCTGTAATTTTCACATAGTTTTTTTGTTTTCTTTTTATAAATGGGTACTACAATGGCTTTTTGCCAACTTTCTGGAGGTTTCGATCCTGCCCATATATTGTTTAAACCTTAGCAAATATTGCAAACTGAGCTGCTTATAAGATCTATTAATAAAAGGTGGCGGAAACTTTCCTCTGAATCCAAATTCGTCAGTTTCTTGGTAAAAGTGACCAAGTCCAAAATGAAAAATTGTTGGGAAAAGGCATTTAAAGGTTTAATAATCCATCCAAAAATAACTGTACTTCTTTTGATGTTAGTAGTAAGTTATTTTGAAGATAAATGCTATATTATTAGTTTTTAATATAAAATTATCTCTTAAATTTTCATAAATCTTGAAGCCTTCAATGTGACTTGGTCACTTTTACCAATACAGCAAGACTACCATGTGACAAAAGTGAACAGTTTTCATTGCATTACATAATAATAATAACGGAAGTGCGCACAATGTGCAGGATAATATATTATTTTAGCTTTTGCTGCTGCAGAACTTGGTCAGTGAAACTAATCGGTTTTTACACTCCATCACATGGTATCTTCCACATAGTTCGTCACACAGTAAACACATGCACTCTTCGTTCGGGTCGTGAAAGCTGGTGTTGCGACATATTTTGAAGTGGAAGCCATGGGTCGCAAATCTGGTCACCAGATGCCTCTGTAGGTAGTTGGCCTCCTTCCAGTCCTCTCTGGCCATGGCGTCCGTGACGTAGAACTCCTCCCATATTTCTGCTTTCTTACGTTGGTGTTCGAGGGCGGTGCTCTCGTATGCTGATGTTGATGGCAGTAGAAATTGCAGCCGTAGGTCTTCTAGTAACATAGGTCCTCTGGTTAGCTCATAGACGATTCTGGATGGTGCAAATCTGGACAGGCCAAGTACCCATTTGAGATATGTCGCTTTCACTTTCTCGAGGTCCGTCAGGTTACTTTTAGTGAGGTATTGCCAGACAATTTCGAGGCCATATGTGATGATAGGCACTATTTTAACCGTGAAGATTTTCATCGCCGTTTCCAACGAGATCCTGATTAGGTACTGAATGTCGTTCATGGCGATCATTGCCCTTGCCACTCTGTCTTTGATGTGGGCTGTGTATGCCGATCCATTTTGTTGCAGGGTTATCCCCAGGTATTTAAAAGTCTTTACGTAGGTCAGTGGCTCGCCCTCCAGGTACAGCACGTCTGCTGCCGCTTGTTTTCCCCCTCTTTTGAACGTCATCGCCACTGTTTTTGTCCTGTTCAAAGTAAGGTCATTTCCTCTGCCCCATTCTACCAATCTGTCGAGTGCTCCTTGCAGCGTGTTTCGTGATGTGGATGCCATGACCATATCATCTGCATACAGATAAGTCGTCAGTCCTTCTGCTTTCGTTGCCTCTACTACGGCGTGTGTCGCTATGTTGAACAACAGGGGACTGAGCGGATCCCTTGAACTCCTGGGGCCTGTTTATCAAAAATACTAGTTTAGTAGTTCACCAGTCACTAGTTACCAGAGTATATTTCACCAGCTCTAGTAGATTCTGTTTCTCAAACTATTTCACCAGTCTAGTAACTTGTGACAATTTTTTCACTAGTCACATGATCTGCTTCACTAGTCAGCTGATTGAGTTCATTTGTTTATAGCCATTGGTAGGTATTGTTATTTGATATTAGAAGACTAAGTTGTTTGTGTTTTGGTTTCGATTTCTCTTTTCGGTTGAAATTCCATCAATTGAAAGCAAATTAACTATACTCAATATGATTAATGAATCAAAGGATTATTATTCGTTGCTTTTTCAAGCATGTTAACAAAAATGATGAAGTAAACGAATGGACAAAAGTGTTGTAATGTGTGGGGCTATGGAACTGATACCTCAGAACAAAGATTATGCATACGTTAGGGACACTTACTGGCCCAACATTAAGAAAGCAATTTTGATAAGTACCAATTCAAGTTCACAGTATCGTAATATGAACATATGATGTAGCTAGTGGGTCTACTGCCGACATGAATGCCACTTATGACATGATGAAAAATTCGCTACTTTTTTTTCAGTTTTATATTTGATCTATTCTTAAATTATTGTCGTTTTATATTTAATTTGTAGGCTAAAATTGACAATGCCAGAAGAACTGGCAGTGGAGGAGGAAAGCCAGTAAAAATTACTGCAGTTAATGAATTGGTATTATATTATTAGGAAAAATTCTGCAAGTGTTGTTGGTCTAGGACAGAAAGACTAGACAGCATTGGAAAATAATCAACATCCTGATTTGTAGAGAAATTTGTATTTGAAGCTTTGCTGATAATGCAAGACTTCTATTTTTTTGTCTTGTTATGGCAGGTCCCACTATATTTAACAACTTTTCAAGCTTTTCAGTACTTTACCTAAACCGTTCATTATATTTAAACAATGCTCCCGTAAAGGAATAATAATTGTTCTTTCTCGATATAGTTTTAGCTCTTCTCACAACTTCTTCATCACTTCATTTGGAATCACCAAACCAGATATTAAAAGAAAATACTACAATATTTTGTTTTAACTGAGAAAGGTTGTCACTGGTAACTGATAATGTAGAAATCATCAGTCTTTAGAGTCTTGTAGGAATATTCCTGGTGAATACTAGTGTAATCAACTAGATTAGCATTTTGAGAAACAGAATCACTTATGAACTGGTGAAATCGATCAATATTACTAGTCTATGAACTGGTAACTACTACTTTACCCTTGTAGTTTCTAGAAACACAGACTTGTACAACAAACTAATATTACTAGTGTACAGTCTAGTATTACTAGTCCATGAGTTTTGAGAAACAGGCCCTGTTGTCTGGTCGATCGGTGTTGACACTATTATTGTGTCGTCGATCTGAATACTATTCTCCATCAAGATGTCCCTTATCAGTCTGGCTATGGGGTTTCTCCTACCTATCAGGTTCTCTAATTTGGCTATGAGTTTTGTTCTATTGAGTGTGTCGAAAGCTTTTGAGTAGTCCACAAACACCGTATAGAGTTTTCTTCGGGTGGTGGAGCGCTTCTTTTATATTTTCTTGGAGGCATTCCACGGCTTGGATTGTGTAGCGGTTCTTTCTGAAGCCAAATTGTTCTACTGGTATATGATGGTCTACTAGTGCTGTTATTCTTTCTGCGACGAGTTTTGTTTACATAATAACTATGAAAATGTTTCGTGACCTGTACATTTTTCAGAGCATGAAATAGAAGTCAGTGCTCTCACTTGAATGTTTCCCTTTCAGCACGTCTTGCTTAATGGCTCAAACTAGACATCTTTGTTGGTGATAGAACAATGTATGAAGTTCTGAAATGAATGTACTACTATTAGGATCTTGAGTGTTATAAAAGTGATGAGACAATAGAAGAAAAAGCACTGATTCAATATGAAAACTTATCAGATTACCAGGAAACAATTGGCATTCATACAGTCCTCTCTGTAGATTGAAAACTCAAAAAGTTTCATATCCATTGTTCAAGAATTAAAACAGAAAATCAGTATCCCGAATTTAAAAGAAAACCTACAAATTAAACCAAACCCTTTAACTCTATTAAATATAGAATATAATCTAAATTTAACAGAAGAAATACTAAAATCAGAAGTAAACACTGAAATACTAAAACAATTGTCTTTAGAGACAATTAATATTAGGTACCCTCCACAAAACTGGTTTCATTTATACACTGACGGATCCTTGATCTCCAGAGAACAAGGTGCCAGTGCAGGTGTTACATGCTGTCTCTTCTCACTTTATAGATCTCTTGGGTATGGAACAACAAGTTTTGATGGAGAATTCATTGCAATAAGTGAAAGTCTCAGGAATCTTCTATGCCTTACTTACTTGCTTACTTACAAATGGCTTTTAAGGAACCCGAAGGTTCATTACCACCCTCACATAAGCCCGCCATCGGTCCCTATCCTGTGCAAGATTAATCCAGTCTCTATCATCATATCCCACCTCCCTCAAATCCATCAGCTTCTTGTCTATGCGGATGACGTGAATATGTTAGAGAAAATCCACAAACGGTTAGGGAAAACACGGAATTTTACTGGAAGCAAGTAAAGCGATCGGTTTGGAAGTAAATCCCGAAAAGACAAAGTATATGATTATGTCTCGTGACCAGAATATTGTACGAAATGGAAATATAAAAATTGGAGATTTATCCTTCGAAGGGGTGGAAAAATTCAAATATCTTGGAGCAACAGTAACAAATATAAATGACACTGGGAGGAAATTAAACGCAGAATAAATATGGGAAATGCGTGTTATTATTCGGTTGAGAAGCTTTATCATCTAGTCTGCTGTCAAAAATCTTCTATGCCACATCAATAAATTTAAAAATGCAGTTATATTGTCAGACTCCAACATCTCAAACAGCAGAAATAACTAAAATGCTCTTCAATTAATATCACTCAATAAAAGAATTATATTCCAATGGATACCATCCCATTGTGGAATCCTGGGAAACGAGATTGCGGATGCTTTAGCAAAGAAGGGCAGCACTGCTACTTACAGACCTGTTACTAAATCTACGTATTACTCTGTGAAAAGATTTATTAAATCTACATACTTAGACTTCAACAAACAAAATTTGATAACACAATCTCAAGGGAAAAAATGGAACTCTGCATCAAAATCCACAGTTAATTCCCGATTTACCACAAAAATCGTCTGTAGCTGCATTTAGATTGGCAACAGGCCATGACTGTTTGGGCTAACACCTGCATAGAATTGGAATATATCAGTCCCCTAATTGCCCATTGTGCAACTCAAACCAAGAAATGGATTCGGAACATCTCAAAATCTGTGCTTCATTGGCTGGCCATGACAATATCTTTGAAAAATATTGGAGTGCAAGAGGTCAAATGACTATTGTCAAACGCCTGGCATTAGAAAACAACAACAACATAAAAAGTGATGAGATTATAGTTGATATATATCTTTGTAACATCAATTGTGGCATAAGAATAGTGTTTGGAAGTGAATATGTGTGTCTTTATGTTCTTTGCTTTTCTTTCCTTTTCCTCCTTTTCGTTTGAAAATTTTTCCTGCCAAAAATATAGAATATATACAATATATACACCTTCTATAGTGGCTGCTGGCAGTGGATTTGCAGACAAGTGGGTGAGTGAATGAGTTCATTTATTTTTTATTATTTTATTTTTTTTTTTACCATGGGATTTAATGAAGTGAATTGTTTAATGGCAGGCAGAGTAACGATCTCATGCCCCATGTTATAAATTGCTACCAGTGCACTTCATTAGAACCAGGTACCCAGCTTCGAAGCCGTTAGCCCTGTGAACTTACAGTAATTATTTTCCCTATTATCATAATACCGGGTTGTTATCTAAGAAATTAGCAAGTTCTTTGTGATAGTAGAAGAGAAAGAGTGGGGGAAGGGAAGTGGTCTGTGGCCCATTTCTTTTAGGGGCTATCTCGACATTTGTCTCATTACTCAAGGGAAACCACGAAAACCTTGAGCAGGATGAGGTGTCGTGCTGACGACAAGCCAATTTGGCCGCATTGGGATATTCATACATTCAGGAGGAAGGTTCAATTTAATCATAATTTAATATACACATACATAATCAACCAGATAAATAGTTACAATAACACCTTCCTTGCATCCACAACGTGATGTCCCTGAAACAGAGAGATATCATTATTAGTGCAGTGGTATACACATGATTGTCTCCTAGCCATGTTGTTTAATGTTCAATTTGGTTTACATCTTGTACGTTGTTGTTCCAAGCTAGAATGTGGAGTACACTTTTAGGGCGTTTTATGTTTATCTAAAGCTGGGTTGTAGATACCTAGTGAAGAAATTAATTGGTTTTTGCTGCTGTACGACTTAGTGTACGTGTAGGAGGCTTGACTAGATATATTCTTGAATTGTACAAATTTCTAGTTTTGTGAATTAATGCAACAGGAGTTACTCTAGGAAGTCCTGTAATGAATCTTTTAAAAGTTTGTTTGACTTCATTTATTTTCTAGTGCTGCTTATATAGACTACAGTGAGAACTCTAGTGGATGATGAGATCATCCTGAATTTTTCTAAGTCCTGATATTCAAGCAGTCCATTTATTTCTGAACTTAAGTGCTATACTGAGAACTTGATAGTACTGATTTATTCCT
>JAJSOF020000003.1:2281996-2531996 GCA_025594305.2 Periplaneta americana
TAACCGAGTCGCCAGTGGCGCAAACACAGGTATGTCAGCAGACAGTGGCGTATGGAGCTGTAGTCAGAGTGGCATGTCTCCAAGTTCAGCGTCGAACGTAACCAAAGCAAGTCAGATCTATAAAAATTATGTAGACGCTGTGCTTCCTAATTCTTCATCGATAATCTTTTAGTGGATGCAAATTCATTTAACCGAATTCAACTTAACACCCAGATATCTAAATCTGAACTGATTTTATAATTTTGGATAGATCTTTACATATTGGATTTTACGTTTTATTAATTGAATCATATGAGTTCCACACGTTCAAGATCTGAGAGTGGTTATAATTAGGAATTGGATTTGTAGGTTTTTGCCTATTTCCCCCCTCCCTTGCTTCTAAACTCCTAATTTCCTTAATACTCTTCCGGATCATGATCGTAGGAGTCTTATATGTGAATTCTATTGAACCTAAAAAAACCTAAATCATTGTTAAGCATTATCCTGTATTTACTGCATTTTATATATATATATATTATATATATATATATATATATATATATATGAGAGAAAAGGAAAGAGAGAGAAGGAGAGAAAGGAGACAGAGAATGGAGGGAGGAGAGAGAAGGGAGAGAGAGAAGGAAAGAGAGAGGGGAAGAGAGAGGGAGAGAGGGAAGGAGAGAGAGGGAAGAGAGGGGGAGAGAAAGAGATAAGGAGAGAGAGAGGAGAGAGAGAAAGAGGAGAGAGGGAAGAGAGAGAAAAAGAGAGAGGAGAGAGAGAGGGGGGGAAGAGAGAGAAAAAGAGAGAGGAGAGAGAGGGGGGGAGAGAAAAAGAGAAAGGAGAGAGAGGGGAAGAGAGAGAAAAAGAGAAAGGAGAGAGAGGGGAAGAGAGAGAAAAAGAGAAAGGAGAGAGAGGGGAAGAGAGAGAAAAAGAGAGGAGAGAGAGAGGAGAGAGAGTATGTCTCATTTCAGTGACCTTCCAAAATATATCGAGTACTTGGAATTTCTGTCGCTACAACTGAAAGATGCAATTGGTGTCACTGACTCGCTCCTACAGAAACAAGTACCAGGACCCGTGGCTGAAGCTGTCACATTAAAACTGAAGAAAGTATTGCAGAGGAATCCAGGATTTGAAAAAATGAAAAATGTGTGCTCCATTCTCCAGGGGAAAAGCTTCAATTGTCAGGTACCGTGGGTACCTGCTGCAGTGGCAGCGATGATATTTGCACCTATGACATCATGTGCCATCAAAAGAACCTTTCCATCCTTCGAATGTATTTTGAGAGACAATAGAAAAAAAATTTGTCGAGAATCTTGAAAAATATTTGGTCATATATTGCAACCAGGAACAGTACCAGTAAATAGTATTGGTTGGTTTGTTTTAAAATAATTCTTGATAAAGTTTGAACAAATTTAATTCAAAAGTTGTGAATACTGTACTTTTTATCTATTACAAATTGAAATCTCTGTAGTTATATCGAGGCAAATTATATTGTATAAAATTTAAGTTATGATACCGGTAATTTATTCAAACTACAAGTAATGTTAAGGAGAAGAAACAAAATTTCGAATCTTATGAATTTTGATAAATAGTTTGGTTCTTGAAAAGGTCAGTTTCGTGGTCCATGTTGCTTTAATAGATATTTCTTTTTTTTTTAATAACTGTAAGGATACATTTTTAACGATCTGGCCGTTATTGCGACCCCTTTCACAGGTTGGACATAAAACCTAAAAAAACTTATTTCACCTACTCCAAAAACCTAAAATGTTCTTTTAAGAAATCTAAAAATTCGGTCCCTTATTAAGAATAGTCCATGTCACATTTACCCTGATGTTCATTTGGCTACAGAACGAGAAAAATTATTGAATGGTAAGTTCTGCTACACCATTATAAATCACTAACGACTTACATCAGCGAGGTGAAAAGCTTCCCTTTGGGCTTCTTCGTAATAGGCGCGGGAAGTAGTGGAACATCTGAAAGACGAAAAGAGCAAATCAATGACTCCATACAAAAGGAATAGGAATATTTAAGCATTATCTGTAATAGAAATATACTGAAGATTTTTATAAGGTTGGGGAGGGTTTGGTGACATTATTTAGGTAAAAGATAGGAACCAGTGACTGAGGTCACTGGGTCAAGCACCAGAAGTCAGAGGTGCTTAGCCCCTTTCTCAGAAGCGAAGGTGAATTGTTTAGAAATCCTTATTTGCGTAATGACAAATCCCCTCCTTACGTTTGTAGCGCTGAAATATGGACTAAATAACAAGGATGATTTGTACTGGTTGCTATAGAAACCTGTTCGTTGATATCATGCTGTGAAACAAAAGACGATTTGGACTAGCTGCTGACATTGCTTGAATATTATTCACATCCCGTTTCTAGGAGTGTCCTCATTTTCTAGACTTTCCTGGTGATTTTAAACGTGCTACCAGATGATGTAGTCTAGTTTATCATTTACAGAAATATTTTACGACTCTTTATCAACTGCTATGGTTATCTAGCATCTGAGTGAACAGAAGGTGATAATGTCAGCGAAATGGGTTCAGAGTTCAACGCCGGAAGTTACTCAGCATTTGCTCTTAATAGGTTGAGGGAAAACCATGGAAAAAAACTTCAACCAGATACAGACCGATTATTTAGTTCTGACAACTCAGCGACGCGAAAGAGGGGAAGTAATAGGAGTAATGGGCAGAGTTTCGGAGTAGAGATATGGGCGAGCGGTCGGTAAAGGAATGCAGTGCAGCTTAACTGTACTGGAAACATACCGCTCTACCGCACGCATGACATCCGATCGCTCCGAAGGCAAGCGAATGAATAACCCAAACACCCCTTGGCGTAACTGAATGAACTCGCCTAACCCAGGCGCACATCTCCGGCGAATGCCAGGACTAAATAATCGTACTGTAACCTGTCCCAACCAGGGTTTGAAAACGGGCCCTCTCGTTTCACGGTCAGGCATACTAGCCATTACTCCACAGTGGTGGATCCGAAAAATTATTGGATCTGACATAACCCTGCAATATAAATTACAATTTTACAATTTGAGAACAGCTGTCTTGAAAGGTTCAGAATTTACATTTAAATATAAGAAACAAGCCTAAAGATATGATCAAGTCCTTACCTTATTGAATTTCGGATCACACGCTCTGCTCCAGTGAGTACGTTGCACCGACACATTTCAGAAACTGCACTAATGGCAGGCCACGTACTTCAGCCAGAGCCTTGTAGACGGAAATTACGTGAAGTACGTGCTATGAACAAACACGTAGGCACTGAGTATTAGTAAGAACAATCTCAGACTAGCAAATTCATATACAATAATTTTATTATAACCCATTTAACTTACCTGTTCGCCTGTGATTTCTAAATTCAACACGAATTATTATTAAAATATGAACAGAATTTGACCTATTATAAAATACAATCTTCCACATTAGACAACGAATCACTGGAGTATGGGGAAGGGGCAGTCTTTTATTGCCACCTTACAAGGTGCTGGATGACACGTGCAGAAATGTCTTGCACTAACAAGTATTTGCGCCTGATGGAAGGTTTACAGCCCTCGTTTCGGCCGCGTTTATCCATCGAGTTTTACACGTGCAAATTGTTTATGTCGCTTCTGGTTTCTTTACTGTTTTTCTTTTCTCTGATAATTTTGAGTTTAAAGCATTTTGGGGGAGAGGTTAATGTATGTTGGTTAATTTAGGGCAGTTTTTTCTGTAATTTACATTACGTTACGTTATTTTTGCTGTAACATAGATTCGGTTTTCGGACAGTTTTAATGCACGTGTTTTTTTTTTTTATTTTTATTCATCACATCTCTGCATTTATTTTAAAAATCTAAAGCATTCGTGACTCCTTCTTAACATACACTACGGGGGCCATATTATTATCATTTAATTGCCTCCGTGTCTCTAAATTGAAGCAATGTCCCTGGTTTGAATCCTACCGTCTCAAATAAGTATATTTACAATTTCCGTGATATGTTTATTTTTTTTTACTTCGTTATTTAACGACGCTGTATCAACTACAAGGTTATTTAGCGTCGATTGAATTGGTCATAGCGAGAAGAAGCAGAGGATTTGCCATAGATTATCTGACATTTGCCTTATGGTTGGGGAAAACCTCGGAAAAACCCAATCAGGTAATCAGCCCAAGCGGGAATCGAACCCGCGCCCGAACGCAACTTCGGATCGGGAGGTAAGCTCTTAGCCGACAGAGCTACGTCAGTGGTCTGGTATTTTGTATCGCCACGGTTAACAGGAACAAGTCATTAAGCTAGTAGTAAAAGATACAAGTTAAAAGTGAATTTTTATTTTTATTTTAGTAGGTTATTTTACGACGCTTTATCAACAGCTTAGGTTATTTAGCATCTGAATGAGAATGTGATAATGCCGGTCAAATAAGTCCGGGGTCGAGCACCGAAAGTTACCCCGCATTTCCTCATATTGGGTTGAGGGAAAAACCCGGAAAAAACCTCAACCAGGTAACTTGCCCCGACCGGGAATCGAATCCGGGCCACCTGGTTTCGCGGCCAGACGCGCTAACCGTTACTCCACAGGATTGAACGTTAAAAGTGAAGCGCACAAGTGTGTCTGCATAGAGAACCACCTGTTAACTAAGTTCTTAAATGTTACTGTAACCTCTATACCACGCTGTGGCATTCGGGTGACAACAGCTCAAATCTTTGAGCACTTTTACTATGGTATGATTATTACTCAATTTCAACATTTACTGAGAACGTGGTTAGAAATTAAAATCAATTGCTTTTGGGCATCCTTCTCAATCCCTCTGAAGTCCGGGAATGCGGACGTAGTCAAACCCATCGTGTGAACGCGTTCAGTCACGCAGAAATTCTCCTCTGCTGAAGTCATGAATCAATAAAGAATTAAATGTTCTCTAAACTAAATTTAAGAGTACACGCAACATGTCTTAGTGTCCACAACCCCACTTTATTTACAAGCCACCCTATTCGATTATGTTACTTAGAATTATGTAGACTTTGACATCTACAAACTGTTCATTCTGGAGAAAAGAACGACGCAGGACAATTCTGAATGTCTAGATTGTTCTCGACCTCGTAAGGCGAAGGAGAAGTTTAGAGCTAAGACCCCAAGAAAGTTCTGGGTTGATTACTCATATTGTATTTTAACTGCAAAATACAAAAGCCGACGCATACTGAAATGTACTACCTCAAGAATTTGATCTGCTAATTTTTTCCATTTATACACGACGAAAGTCTTACGTTCCATTATTCTACAATACGTTGGTTGGCCATAACAGAGTGCTGCTATTCCTATGACGTGCTTAAAACATTCTAATCGATTTTATTCTATGATTCTACTATTTACTTCCTCATTCAAAACACCTATACGAAGAGAAAACTCTACATGCATTACCAGCGATCTCGGTTTCAGCTGCCCGTCATCTCTCGAAGACGAGGGGAATTTAGAGACATTCAATATTGCATCCAGGAAATACACCAAGAGTAGTCAAATGCGTCCTTGCAACAAATTTTGTTGTAATTAAAAACATTTTCTGTATCTTCTCAAAGAAGAAATTCCGACTAAAGAGCTTCAATACTGCTTCGATTTTTGTACTTTAAGTAGGACAGTGGTTTCCTTCCTGAAACCGACGAAAAAGAAAAAAAACTCAAGAAATTTAACACTTAATTTTATTTAAAATTTGTGAATGAGTGCAGAGATTAAAACAAATCATCAAACTTTAATATATATATATTAGCCATCACTTGTATTTAATTTTGTTCCCTCTATTTAATAAGAAAAAAATTACGAAAAATCTTATCTTCAACTGAAAAATTTACGCGAAATTTTTATAATGGCAGAAGTGCAGCAGGTTTTAATTTGTCCATCACCAAGTTTTCTTTGCAACTTACTAAACCTCCACACACTACGGTTAATTTTATCCAACACACGAACACAAAATGGCTGACATTCAGAATACCTTCACCAAATTAGTTTCTACAAGCTACATACACGTTTCATACAATTTTACTGCACTTATGCCATTTATATAAACCGGTGGCCGTTTTAAGTATTTAAGAACCACGATAAAATTTCTAATTGCATTCAGAAATTTAAGACCAATCTCGTGAATCAATTTTAATTTACTTGCTCTTTCCATGCGTCGTAATAACGAACGTTTGTACTAGAATCCTATCCGAACAGTATGAAATACAAGCCTATAACGTACAATCTTATTTAATAGTGTATTTAACTTGGGTCCGAATAGAAGAAAATATGGCTGCAGAAAATGTTTAACAAAATGGAGTCCACGAGTAAAATATTGGACGTCGACACAAGATTTTCCAGAATATTCTAGAATCCAGTGGTTCTCTAGAATGAAAGCACTTAGTCTTCTGAAATGAGAAATTACTTTAAAAAAAGACGTATTCAAAACAGCTTATTCATATCGCAGGCCTATAGAATTTTAATATTTTATTGTTAAACTATCGTTACCGAGACTATCACTAATTTCATTTAACTTACTGCAACAGAAAATATCTGACGTGAGTCAAAGTTATAACTATTATTGCCTTCTATTTATTTTTGTTTAATTAATAATTAGATTTCGCCCAGAAATTATACTTTAACTTCACCTGAACGAAACACTGTTAAAAGTTGGAAACTCAACAGCCACCTTACCAAACCCAGGATCGTCCGCGCTGCTCTACGAAGTACATTGGACTAAATCGAGTCCAGAGTTCAGCAACACGTAGTAACGACAAATCATTCGGTTCAGCCAATGAGACTGCAGACGGAAATTACGTAGATATCGCTGTTCAGGAACATTAACATACATTTCGTAGAATATAGAGTATGAATATATTTAAATGTGTATATATATTGTTGATAGTTACTTCGAATGCAACTATTTAACATTTCTGTCTATCTGCCTTCTAAATCTCACAAACATTCAAATAATCGTAATAAAAAATTTAAGTCGGAAGTTGACCCAATTCTAATAGCTATACTTCAACATTCGATTCTTCCATGTAGCACAGAAATTAACTAGCCTCATCGCCTGAACACACTCAGGGGTGCACAAACTTATTCATCATATAAATATTAGTTTTAGTACTATTAATTTTTAAAATATGAAATTCTGTGAGTATCTACAACGTAATAGTATCAGCACAACATGAACTTCGCTTTATTACGTTCTTAATTTTAATGAAAATTTCTATCATATTTTTATAATAATTTTTAGTGAAACATACAATGGTGTTCAAAGATATCTGACCTACGATTTTATTATCGCGTAAACGAACTTTTTAGCCACGGGATAAGACAGAACCAAAGATTTTTAAAAATTGACAAACTTTGAAAGAGTTCCGCTAGGTGGCACCATTATTGGGGCGGTTAAAGAGTGTTAAGGAAAATGATTATATACTGTAGATTAAGCATAAATTATTCACATAACTTAATTTACAATATCAGCGGTTTCCAGCTAGATCCAGTGTTGTTTTAAAATGAGTAAAGTGGGATGAAAAATTGAATTCTATAATGCGGGTATATTTATCTACGATTGACAACAGTGACTTTTATCTTCGCCATCTATTCATATAAATAATAACTAAAGAATCCACACTTACATCAACAAGTTATCGATCACTATCGATTAGTAAGGTCGGATCTTTCAACATAATCGATATGGTCCAACAATGGAACAGTACCAACTGGGCCGCGGCTATTTGAATAAAAAAAAAATATACAAGCTAATTTTTGTATGATAAACAACGTGGTAATAGTGGCTTTTTTGTTATTAACGATAAATAAAAGCTTTAAACAAAGACGTAGATATGCTACTCATGCGCTAAATGCAAGCAAAGCAACAAGCGGCAAGTTCTAAATATATACTCTTCATCCTTATTTCATTTAATACCTTCATACAAATGTAACATATTACGTTCTAAATAAATTTTAATTTTAAACTACTCTTTATCTTATCGATGGTAGTGTGGATTCAAAACGAAGTGGTTCGGACAAAGGGTCATGGAACAGCACAGACGTTTAACAAATGCTGCTTCTTCACAATCTTCCATTTCACATTCTCAACTGTTAACTTGAAGTAGAGTTAGAAAAATATTTCGAAAACCAAAGTCCAGTTTGTTTGTTACACATCCAGATTTCCGCCAGGCTTATTATAGTAACGTCTTGCAGTAGGCTTACAAGGGAACAGAATTGATGATAGACAACAGAGTGTAATTTTATTATAAAAGCTATCATGTAAATTTTCTCTACATTTTCAATATTATGATTTTGTGTTGAAATAGTCTTCTATTCTCCGAATTACAACTGCCGGAAAAAGTAATCGTCAGGTGGCCTGACAAACCTTGTGGTCTTGGAGGGAATTATTTGCATCTGAATTTTCTTTATATTTAAAAGCATCTTTATTTCAGGGTCATTAAAAATGTTTTATCAGTTTTCCCACTCCATGAATCTAGTAGAAGTACAGACCGATTATTTAGACCTGACAACTCAGCGACGCGAAAGAGGGGAAGTAATAGGAGTAGTGGGGAGATTTCCAGAGTAGAGATATGGGCGAGCGGTCGGTAAAGGAATGCAGTACAGCTTAATTGTACTGGAAACATACCACTCTACCGCACGGATGGCATCCGATCGCTCCGAAGACAAGCAAGTGAATAGCTCAAACATCCCTTGGCATAAATAAATAGACTCACCTGACCCAGGCGCAGATCACCGGTGACTGTCAGGGCTAAATAATCGTACTGTAGTAGTCTAAATTTATCATCCTTAACATCAGTAATGAACTGACTCATCAGTCATCTTTTCACATTGTTTTTTTTTTGTGAGTTTCCCTAAATTATTAGCATCAACCACAAGATTTAAATTGGAGGTTCTCTTACAATAGTTTAACTTTGGGCCCAAACTCTCCTTCCAGTTCTTGGAAGCAAAGGTAAAATAGAGTTCCTAAGGTGCCAGCCGAAGAAATACGGACCTGTATGGATGTAGATATGCGTGACAGGAAGTAACGATTGCATAACTGCATGGGTGTGCTTTTCACTTATCTGTGATAAAACTCTACCAGATACCATCTCGTATTCAAAAAGAGACTGATTGGTGTTGAATACACAGCCAGCATTGTATGGGGTTTATGAAATAATTTTGTTTATATCTGTCACAAAATGTTTTGCTATTTCAGTTAGCTTAGACTCACCTTGTACATATTTTCTAGAAACGAATTTTGTTATTTTTCTGGAGCTTCTTCTGTTTTGCTTCTTAAAACGCAATAGAAACTTTTCAGATGCAATTATCCGAATTTTTATCTGATAATATAGCCTAGAATACAGAAATGCACGCATTGCATTCTTCACCTGACATAATTAGGAACATTAAATCCAGACGTTTGAGATGGGCAGGGCATGAAACACGTATGGGCGAATCCAGAAATGCATATAGAGTGTTAGTTGGGAGGCCGGAGGGAAAAAGACCTTTAGGGAAGCCGAGACGTAGACGGGAAGATAATATTAAAATGTATTTGAGGGAGGTGGGATATGATGATAGAGACAGGATTAATCTTGCTCAGGATAGGGACCAATGGCGGGCTTATGTGAGGGCGGCAATGAACATCCGGGTTCCTTAAAAGCCAGTAAGTAAGTAATATAGCCTAGTTTTTTTAATTAAAGTCGTGTACAGTTAGGTTCTGTTTGCAGGATGCTTAGAATGCCTGTAGCATTTCTTTTTTTATATAGTATCCCGTGTGCTTGACTTGAGAGTTTTTTTTAATATTCTACAGTCTTTGTTTTTACATATTTTACTGTGCATTTATTTTTTTTTTTTTTTGCTGTAGATGTAATCAGATTCTTGTTGTTTCCGAGGGCTTTTAGGCTCTCGTAAAGTTCCGTAATCTTTTTGTACCTGTCAAGAACATTTGCATTTTTTCGTTTTTTTTTTTTCATTTCATTTTATTTATTATATTCCATAGATCTTACATGAGCAATGAAGCTTTAAGATGTTGACCAAGTCAAAATTTTACAGTATTACAATTACAATTTTTACAATATTTTACAATTTTTACAGTTTTACAATTTTTTAATTTTCTACAATTTTTTACAATATTTTGGGGAGCTGTAGTGAGATGATGTGAGGCCCGAGGATTCGCCAAAAGATTACCCGGCATTTGCCTTATGGTTGGGGAAAACCTCGGTAAAAACCCAACCAGGTAATCAAACCAAAGGGGGTGAAATGAAGTGAGGCTGAGGACTCGCCATGGATCATCCGGCTTCAGTCCCACGGCTGGGGAAGACCTGGGAAGAAACCATTCAATGTGACCAAATGGGGGATCCAACTCAAGCTCAAGCGCAGCTCCGGATCAGCAGGTCAGCGAATCACTCTGTTTTTCAGGACTTGAAGGTTCGTATTCACTAGTGGAAGATCCTGGATTAGATTCTGAATCTACACTTCATGTAAAATTTCATCACTATCTGAATCACTATATGCAGATGATGTGGCCATAATTGCAAGAACAAAGGCAGCACTATCAGGGTCACTACAAGAATTTGAGGAAGAAGCGAGAAAACTTGGTTTGGAAATAAATGAAAGAAAAACCAAGTATATGAAAACATCCAGAAGAGAAGTACAGAATCAGGACAATGTGGTCTTTCATCACCATAATTTTGAAAATTGCACAAGTTTTAAATATTTAGGTACAATGATTACAAACAATAATGATATATCCTCAGAAATAAAGACAAGAATAATGGCCGATAATAGGTGCCTGTTTGGGCTTGGAAAACTATTTAAACTCGGTTCATTATCCAGATCTGCAAAGAAAATAATTTATAAAACTATTCTAAGACCAGTGGTTACATATGCTAGCGAAGCTTGGGTTTTAACAATAAATAATGAAAATATGCTAGCAGTTTGGGAAAGACAAGTCCTGAGAAAGATATATGGTCCCCACTTTGAAAATGGTCAGTTTAGAAGTAGAACAAATAAATAACTAACGGAACTGTATGGAGAACCAAGTATAGTTTCCTTCATTAAGAAAGGCAGACTTAGATGGCTGGGACATCTTGAACGTATGTCAGAAGGCCGACTACCTAAACGGGCATTATATGGACACCCAGGAGGATTAAGGAAGAGAGGAAGACCAAGGCTGAGGTGGCTTCAGGATGTGGAGGATGATCTGCGGAGAGTTGGATGCAAGAGATGGAGACAACGAGCTCAAGATAGAGATGAATGGTTTCTACTGATTAAGGAAGCCCAGGCCCTTCATGGGCTGTAGTGCTAATAATGAATGAATCTGAATCACTATCGACGTCTAAAGTATCACACGTTAGAATAAATGTCCTGTTTTTATATTTGTCATGTAAAAGTTGCAGAAATTCATATGCAAATGCTTCACCTTCTGCTCCTTCTCAGACTATTTCACCATAAAACTTATCAACTTCCAGTTTTAAAATGTTAACAACACTAATGGGATTAACGCATATCATAATATAAGCTTCCTATTCAATACAAAATGTAAACACAAAAATTGTCCACTCCTTACGAAAGAAACACAACATAACACAGATAATACAGACACAGTACGGACTGTCTTACCATGGACCCCATCAACATACAACAGTGCTCATGGATTCCGTATTTTCAGTGCAGAGGGGCGCCTGCCATAGCTGGTGACGTTCAGCTCAGGAGTTTATATATCGTAATAACAAAAAAGCGACATAAGCGACTATTACAGACCTGCAGAACTGTAGCTCCTGAGAGCGACTGCTTTACTATCCCTTCTTACCCCACCCACCTCTTCTACCAGAGCGGTCATGGTGTTCTAGTTACGCTCAGCTGCTTCAACATTCATTCTCGCGGCGGCAGGTATACAATACGCTATGAAGAATTACAAATGAACAGATAATAAAATCCTTTAGAAAGTAAGAGAAAAATGAGTGAGAGAAATAAATAAATTAAAAGACATGTAAAATAAATTTTAAAATGTATGTGTGCATATAATGTAAGAAGGTCTACCTATGTATATATCGTCCTATTACTAGTAAAGCTGATTAAGTCCACTTTTTGTGTAAAATAAGTTAAGTACAGTCCCCGACTTGTCTTTCCGTGCTCTATATTCTACTAAAATGAAATAAGTCTGAAATGTTGCATGTAGGCAACAAACCAATTATTTTATTTGAAGAATTTATTATGATTTTTCGTGCATTAATAAAGTTTTTAATTCCTGTTTTTACAGAACTTGCATTATTGGTCTTAACTGGTTTTACTAGTAATAGGATGATACATAAATAGTACGTTGATAAGTGAGTGATAGCTATATGACTGGATGTCAATGCTGTCATTCAACATTGTAACGCACTCCAGCCAAATAAATAGATATATAAACAAATAAATATATAAATAAATAAAATATATAAATAAATAAATACATAATACGCGTACTGCAGTTAAAGGGAACTGGAACATAGCAAAATCTAAACCCATGAAGGAATACTACTTCCAAACGAAATAAGAATATGATTATTTTGTTGTTGAAGACGAAAGAATTTCATGTTTACTGTGTCCCATCCAATTTATTTCTACTCGTCATTTCAATATTAAACCACATTTCAACAAAGCCCACATTAAGAATTATGGAATGCACAAACTTTCGGATAAGTTCATTATTATGAAATGTATATTGATTATTTATTTATATACTGTTAAATTAAGGACGTCACTTGTTGTGTTCATTTTGAATTGAAATGAATAGTGACTTTCAAAGTTCATTACTTACATGCTATAAATTTATGTTTCCGTAGGTGATGATAAGAGGAAAGTTTTCGAAAATCTAAAATAGGTTAGGTGCAAAGAAATCTCAAAGAAACCACCGACAGGAAATCCAGCATAATTGTAAATCTTGAAACAAGATAACGCATTATAAATACAATGAATTTATTACAATCCTTTTTGAAAATTACATGCCGCCACTGGTGCAACTTTTCAAGGGCAGACAATGTAAACAACTCTAGGCAGAAGTCGATCATCCCCAGTAGAAGTGGAGTGAGGCTGACGTCATATTTCCCCTACTTACGGGTTCTGCAGGCCTGGACTATTACCACGCTGTTTATCATACAAAAATTAGCTTGTATATTTCTTTTTATTCAAATAGCCGCAGCCCGGTTGGGACGGTTCCCTTCTAAGTAAGTGGGCCTTAAGCTTCGAGAATGCACTCTGGCGTAGGAATAAATCAGTACTATCCAAAGTTCTCGAGTATAGCATAAGTTCAGAAATAAATGGACTTCTTGAATATCAGGACTTAGAAAAAATTCAGGATGATCTCATCATCCACTAGAGTTCTCTACTGTAGTCTATATAAGCAGCACTTAGAAAATAAATGAAGTCAAACAAACTTTTAAGATTCATTACAGGACTTCCTAGAGTAACTCCTGTTGCATTAATTCACAAACTAGAAATTTGTACAATTCAAGAATATATCTCTAGTCAAGCCTCCTACACGTACACTAAGTCGTACAGCAGCAAAAACCCATTAATTTCTTCACTAGGTATCTACAACCCAGCTTTAGATAAACATAAACGCCCTAAAAGTGTACTCCACATTCTAGCTTGGAACAACAACGTACAAGATGTAAACCAAATTGAACATTAAACAACATGACTCGGGAGACAATCATGTGTATACCACTGCACTAATAATGATATCTCTCTGTTTCAGGGACATCACGTTATTGGATGCAAGGAAGGTGTTATTGTAACTATTTATCTGGTTGATTATGTATGTGTATATTAAATTATGATTAAATTGAACCTTCCTCCTGAATGTATGAATATCCCAATGCGGCCAAATTGGCTTGTCGTCAGCACGACACCTCATCCTGCTCAAGGTTTTTCGTGGTTTCCCTTGAGTAATGAGACAAATGTCGAGATGAGCCCTAAAAGAAATGGGCCACGGACCACTTCCCTTCCCCCACTCTTTCTCTTCTACTATCACAAAGAACTTGCTAATTTCTTAGATAACAACCCGGTATTATGATAATAGGGGAAAATAATTATACTGTAAGTTCACAGGGCTAACGGCTTCGAAGCTGGGTACCTGGTTCTAATGAAGTGCACTGGTAGCAATTTATAACATGGGGGCATGAGATCGTTACTCTGCCTGCCATTAAACAATTCACTTCATTAAATCCCCATGGTAAAAAAAAAAAATAAAATAATAAAAAAATAAATGAACTCATTCACTCACCACTTGTCTGCAAATCCACTGCCAGCAGCCACTATAGAAGGTGTATATATTGTATATATTCTATATTTTTTTGGCGGGAAAAATTTTTCAAACGAAAAGGAGGAAAAGGAAAGAAAAGCAAAGAACATAAAGACACACATATTCACTTCCAAACACTATTCTTATGCCACAATTGATGTTACAAAGATATATATCAACTATAATCTCATCACTTTTTATGTTGTTGTTGTTTTCTAATGCCAGGCGTTTGACAATAGTCATTTGACCTCTTGCACTCCAATATTTTTCAAAGATATTGTCATGGCCAGCCAATGAAGCACAGATTTTGAGATGTTCCGAATCCATTTCTTGGTTTGAGTTGCACAATGGGCAATTAGGGGACTGATATATTCCAATTCTATGCAGGTGTTAGCCCAAACAGTCATGGCCTGTTGCCAATCTAAATGCAGCTACAGACGATTTTTGTGGTAAATCGGGAATTAACTGTGGATTTTGATGCAGAGTTCCATTTTTTCCCTTGAGATTGTGTTATCAAATTTTGTTTGTTGAAGTCTAAGTATGTAGATTTAATAAATCTTTTCACAGAGTAATACGTAGATTTAGTAACAGGTCTGTAAGTAGCAGTGCTGCCCTTCTTTGCTAAAGCATCCGCAATCTCGTTTCCCAGGATTCCACAATGGGATGGTATCCATTGGAATATAATTCTTTTATTGAGTGATATTAATTGAGAGAGCATTTTAGTTATTTCTGCTGTTTGAGATGTTGGAGTCTGACAATATAACTGCATTTTTAAATTTATTGATGTGGCATAGAAGATTTTTTGACAGCAGACTAGATGATAAAAGCTTCTCAACCGAATAATAACACGCATTTCCCATATTTATTCTGCGTTTAATTTCCTCCCGAGTGTCATTTATATTTGTTACTGTTGCTCCAAGATATTTGAATTTTTCCACCCCTTCGAAGGATAAATCTCCAATTTTTATATTTCCATTTCGTACAATATTCTGGTCACGAGACATAATCATATACTTTGTCTTTTCGGGATTTACTTCCAAACCGATCGCTTTACTTGCTTCCAGTAAAATTCCCGTGTTTTCCCTAACCGTTTGTGGATTTTCTCCTAACATATTCACGTCATCCGCATAGACAAGAAGCTGATGGATTTGAGGGAGGTGGGATATGATGATAGAGACTGGATTAATCTTGCACAGGATAGGGACCGATGGCGGGCTTATGTGAGGGTGGTAATGAACCTTCGGGTTCCTTAAAAGCCATTTGTAAGGCAAGTAAGTAAGGCATAGAAGATTCCTGAGACTTTCACTTATTGCAATGAATTCTCCATCAAAACTTGTTGTTCCATACCCAAGAGATCTATAAAGTGAGAAGAGACAGCATGTAACACCTGCACTGGCACCTTGTTCTCTGGAGATCAAGGATCCGTCAGTGTATAAATGAAGCCAGTTTTGTGGAGGGTACCTAATATTAATTGTCTCTAAAGACAATTGTTTTAGTATTTCAGTGTTTACTTCTGATTTTAGTATTTCTTCTGTTAAATTTAGATTATATTCTATATTTAATAGAGTTAAAGGGTTTGGTTTAATTTGTAGGTTTTCTTTTAAATTCGGGATACTGATTTTCTGTTTTAATTCTTGAACAATGGATATGAAACTTTTTTGAGTTTTCAATCTACAGAGAGGACTGTATGAATGCCAATTGTTTCCTGGTAATCTGATAAGTTTTTCATATTGAATCAGTGCTTTTTCTTCTATTGTCTCATCACTTTTTATAACACTCAAGATCCTAATAGTAGTACATTCATTTCAGAACTTCATACATTGTTCTATCACCAACAAAAGATGTCTAGTTTGAGCCATTAAGCAAGACGTGCTGAAAGGGGAAACATTCAAGTGAGAGCACTGACTTCTATTTCATGCTCTGAAAAATGTACAGGTCACGAAACATTTTCATAGTTATTATGTAAACAAAACTCGTCGCAGAAAGAATAACAGCACTAGTAGACCATCATATACCAGTAGAACAATTTGGCTTCAGAAAGAACCGCTACACAATCCAAGCCGTGGAATGCCTCCAAGAAAATATAAAAGAAGCGCTCCACCACCCGAAGGGGAAACTCTATACGGTGTTTGTGGACTACTCAAAAGCTTTCGACACACTCAATAGAACAAAACTCATAGCCAAATTAGAGAACCTGATAGGTAGGAGAAACCCCATAGCCAGACTGATAAGGGACATCTTGATGGAGAATAGTATTCAGATCGACGACACAATAATAGTGTCAACACCGATCGACCAGACAACAGGGGCCTGTTTCTCAAAACTCATGGACTAGTAATACTAGACTGTACACTAGTAATATTAGTTTGTTGTACAAGTCTGTGTTTCTAGAAACTACAAGGGTAAAGTAGTAGTTACCAGTTCATAGACTAGTAATATTGATCGATTTCACCAGTTCATAAGTGATTCTGTTTCTCAAAATGCTAATCTAGTTGATTACACTAGTATTCACCAGGAATATTCCTACAAGACTCTAAAGACTGATGATTTCTACATTATCAGTTACCAGTGACAACCTTTCTCAGTTAAAACAAAATATTGTAGTATTTTCTTTTAATATCTGGTTTGGTGATTCCAAATGAAGTGATGAAGAAGTTGTGAGAAGAGCTAAAACTATATCGAGAAAGAACAATTATTATTCCTTTACGGGAGCATTGTTTAAATATAATGAACGGTTTAGGTAAAGTACTGAAAAGCTTGAAAAGTTGTTAAATATAGTGGGACCTGCCATAACAAGACAAAAAAGAAGTCTTGCATTATCAGCAAAGCTTCAAATACAAATTTCTCTACAAATCAGGATGTTGATTATTTTCCAATGCTGTCTAGTCTTTCTGTCCTAGACCAACAACACTTGCAGAATTTTTTCCTAATAATATAATACCAATTCATTAACTGCAGTAATTTTTACTGGCTTTCCTCCTCCACTGCCAGTTCTTCTGGCATTGTCAATTTTAGCCTACAAATTAAATATAAAACGACAATAATTTAAGAATAGATCAAATATAAAACTGAAAAAAAAGTAGCGAATTTTTCATCATGTCATAAGTGGCATTCATGTCGGCAGTAGACCCACTAGCTACATCATATGTTCATATTACGATACTGTGAACTTGAATTGGTACTTATCAAAATTGCTTTCTTAATGTTGGGCCAGTAAGTGTCCCTAACGTATGCATAATCTTTGTTCTGAGGTATCAGTTCCATAGCCCCACACATTACAACACTTTTTGTCCATTCGTTTACTTCATCATTTTTTGTTAACATGCTTGAAAAAGCAACGAATAATAATCCTTTGATTCATTAATCATATTGAGTATAGTTAATTTGCTTTCAATTGATGGAATTTCAACCGAAAAGAGAAATCGAAACCAAAACACAAACAACTTAGTCTTCTAATATCAAATAACAATACCTACCAATGGCTATAAACAAATGAACTCAATCAGCTGACTAGTGAAGCAGATCATGTGACTAGTGAAAAATTGTCACAAGTTACTAGACTGGTGAAATAGTTTGAGAAACAGAATCTACTAGAGCTGGTGAAATATACTCTGGTAACTAGTGACTGGTGAACTACTAAACTAGTATTTTTGATAAACAGGCCCCAGGAGTTCAAGGGGATCCGCTCAGTCCCCTGTTGTTCAACATAGCGACACACGCCGTAGTAGAGGCAACGAAAGCAGAAGGACTGACGACTTATCTGTATGCAGATGATATGGTCATGGCATCCACATCACGAAACACGCTGCAAGGAGCACTCGACAGATTGGTAGAATGGGGCAGAGGAAATGACCTTACTTTGAACAGGACAAAAACAGTGGCGATGACGTTCAAAAGAGGGGGAAAACAAGCGGCAGCAGACGTGCTGTACCTGGAGGGCGAGCCACTGACCTACGTAAAGACTTTTAAATACCTGGGGATAACCCTGCAACAAAATGGATCGGCATACACAGCCCACATCAAAGACAGAGTGGCAAGGGCAATGATCGCCATGAACGACATTCAGTACCTAATCAGGATCTCGTTGGAAACGGCGATGAAAATCTTCACGGTTAAAATAGTGCCTATCATCACATATGGCCTCGAAATTGTCTGGCAATACCTCACTAAAAGTAACCTGACGGACCTCGAGAAAGTGAAAGCGACATATCTCAAATGGGTACTTGGCCTGTCCAGATTTGCACCATCCAGAATCGTCTATGAGCTAACCAGAGGACCTATGTTACTAGAAGACCTACGGCTGCAATTTCTACTGCCATCAACATCAGCATACGAGAGCACCGCCCTCGAACACCAACGTAAGAAAGCAGAAATATGGGAGGAGTTCTACGTCACGGACGCCATGGCCAGAGAGGACTGGAAGGAGGCCAACTACCTACAGAGGCATCTGGTGACCAGATTTGCGACCCATGGCTTCCACTTCAAAATATGTCGCAACACCAGCTTTCACGACCCGAACGAAGAGTGCATGTGTTTACTGTGTGACGAACTATGTGGAAGATACCATGTGATGGAGTGTAAAAACCGATTAGTTTCACTGACCAAGTTCTGCAGCAGCAAAAGCTAAAATAATATATTATCCTGCACATTGTGCGCACTTCCGTTATTATTATTATGTAATGCAATGAAAACTGTTCACTTTTTGTCACATGGTAGTCTTGCTGTATTGGTAAAAGTGACCAAGTCACATTGAAGGCTTCCAAGATTTATGAAAATTTAAGAGATAATTTTATATTAAAAACTAATAATATAGCACATTTATCTTCAAAATAACTTACTACTAACATCAAAAGAAGTACAGTTATTTTTGGATGGATTATTAAACCTTTAAATGCCTTTTCCCAACAATTTTTCATTTTGGACTTGGTCACTTTTACCAAGAAACTGACGAATTTGGATTCAGAGGAAAGTTTCCGCCACCTTTTATTAATAGATCTTATAAGCAGCTCAGTTTGCAATATTTGCTAAGGTTTAAACAATATATGGGCAGGATCGAAACCTCCAGAAAGTTGGCAAAAAGCCATTGTAGTACCCATTTATAAAAAAGAAAACAAAAAAAACTATGTGAAAATTACAGGGGTATAAGTCTTTTCAATTCGGGATATAAGATCTATACAGCCCTAATCAAAAATAAACTATCACATTTTTACGAAGACAAAATCACTCAAGAACAGACTGGATTCCGAAAAGGAAGATCATGTTGTGACAGCTATTTCACCATGAAGATTTTAATTGAAAAGCACAGAGAATTTAATATTCCAACCTACTTAGCTTTTATTGATTTCATAAAAGCATTTGATAGCGTTCATAGAAATAAACTTTTAGAGATTTTACGCTATGATAATGTGCCAAACCAAATCATTCTCTCCATTTATAATTTATATCAACAAAATGAAATTGCTATAAGAACTGAACGCAGAACCACTAGCTGGACTTCCATAAACCAAGGTGTTAGACAAGGGTGCGGTCTTTCCCCTCTGTTGTTTATTATATGAACCATATATATAATATTGTCAGACTCCAAAGCAGCTATTCTATCAATCGTCTCTAAACACACACCTTCATCTCAAACAGCAGAAATAACTAAAATGCTCTCTCAATTATTATCACTCAATAAAAGAATTGTATTCCAATGGATACCATCCCATTGTGGAATCCTGGGAAACGAGAATGCGGATGCTTTAGCAAAGAAGGGCAGCACTGCTACTTACAGACCTGTTACTAAATCTACGTATTACTCTGTGAAGAGATTTATTAAATCTACATACTTAGACTTCAACAAACAAAATTTGATAACTCAATCCCAAGGGAAAAAATAGAACTCTCTGCATCAAAATCCAAAGTTAATTCCCGATTTACCACGAAAATCGTCTGTAGCTGCATTTAGATTGGCAACAGGCCATGATTGTTTGGCCAAACACCTGCATAGAATTGGAATATATCAGTCCCCTAACTGCCCATTGTGCAACTCAAACCAAGAAATGGATTCGGAACACCTCAAAATCTGTGCTTCAGTGGCTAGTCATGATAATATCTTTGAAAAATATTGGAGTGCAAGAGGTCAAATGACTTTATTGTCAAACGCCTAGCATTAGAAAACAACAACATACATGAACCATATTTCATACATTTGGAGGCAAAGTCATCATGCTGGAATTCAAATTAATCGAAACACAGTTCTCGATACACTAATGTTTGCCGACGATCAGGTTATTATCGCTCAAACAGAGGAAGCTTTACAAAGAGCCATTTATAATTTGCAAATAACCGCCTCAGATTTCAATATGGAAATCTCAAAAGAGAAAACAAAAGTCTTGGCATTTTCGGGAGAGAATCCAATTCCAAGTAAGATCATGATAAATAATACTTTAATTGAACGTGTTAATTCCTTTAACTATTTAGGTTATAACCTCTCTTACATCACTGATGAAGATATGTCGAACAAAATATCTAAATTTATAAAAATCACTGGTGTAATTAACACCATCTTCAAATCATCCCATGTTCAGAAACATACAAGGCTAAAGGTATATAAAACACTAGATCGACCGGTCCTCACTTATGGTAGCGAGGCATGGACAATCAGAAAAGCTGACGACAGCGGAAATGAGGTTCATGCAACGAACAGCGGGATGCTCTTTGCTGGACCACCGTAAAAATGTGAACATATTGCAGGAACTCAAAATGGATCCTATAGTTAATTTTGTTCAACAATATCGACTTCAGTGGAAAAAACATGTCGAAAGGATGGATCGCACTATATGGCCTAAGCAGATTCTTCCTTATGTACCAAGAGGAAAGAGGAAATTGGGAAGACCACGCAAGCGCTGGCATGAGACCGTAACAGATCCTGTAGGGTCTAATACGTGACGGATATGATGATGATGATAGTACTTGGTATGTTCTGTGCCGCTTGCTTCAGCCGCAAACATCAGCACAAAGCTTCAACTTCTTCTCGAAATGGTGGTTGATTTTGGCCAGCCACTTTCAGGACTTTCATTTTACAAGCATTATGCTTTTTCATAACAGCATACTGTGCATAATTGGTTTCCTTTGACACAAACAATTATTGCAAATAATGAAATAAAAATAAAGGACCCTCTTTTGTGTCATTGTTCGCTGGTTATTTCTTGAATGTAAACTCTACATGTGCTCTTCGTGGTCCAAAATGTGTCCATTTTTCTAACCTGCAATTTTATTTCTCCAAGTTCTTCCATTTTTTAAAGAACTGTAAATGTCAATCTACAACTGAAAATTTTGCATTGCAGACATCATGAACAAAACTGTAGTTACAGATACAGCAGCTTGGTATTCTTGAGTGAGAACGTAATTACTGCATGAATAGTATTCGAATTACCTCGGTTGAACTGCCATGGGCGAATTTAACTGTGTGAAATGTCACTTTGAGTGAATTGTCGAAACCCCCAAAAAAGCTAATTTTCAGTATATAATGCAAATCTATTAATGAGGGGTACTGTCACACGATACTCTGAGTCTGTAGTGAGGGAACATTTTTAAAGAATGTTTGCAATAGAATGTGATTTGAAACTTACAAGGTTTTTTGACAGAATTCGCTGGAAAACGATGCAAAATAAAACACTAACGCAAAGAGACTGCATTCAGATTGCAGTATTGTCAAGGCCTCCTACAATCTTGCAACACACCATGATCAACACGACTTAATCCTTCAGTTAACAAAATATTTATTTGTATAATGGCTAGTACATGATATTTACAATCACCGACTGAGGGAAAACAAGAAAGTGATTAGGTAATCAAAAAACATTCGCGCTCTGGCTTGCAGTAGCGGTCGACTTCCTTGGAGGATTTCAGAGCAGGGCATTTTGCAAGATGTTGTCTATCCATGTCTTCCTGTTGATGGCACAAAATGCAGAATGCTGATGGCAGGATGCCAAGACGATTGAGGTGTTTACCCAAGATGTCATGTTCAGTGTTAAGGCAAAAGCTTGCAACTGCCACTCTTCTGGGTTCAAGAGGTATATCCTTCAGTAATTTCCTACGTTGTTGCAAAATGTCTATGTCCAATTCTTGTTGGTGATTATTTTTTGTAGTTACTTGGTATATTGTTTTACTGAGCTAAATGACAAAGGTTTCCGTGGGTTTATTTAGAGATTGGCACCCTTCTTAGCTAATGTGTCAACCTGTTCATTCCAGGGGCGTATTTTGCGGACTACTGGGGCTACCAGCGGTAGCCCAAGGAAATTACAAAAGAAAAAGTTTATAATATAACATAATGTAATAATTTTGTATTATTAGTTTTACCACAGTAATTAAAATTAAAGTAATTGTTAGATTTATATGCGCTCTCTGCTCTCGAAAAGAAACAAGTTGTCAAGGCGGCATCACTGGAGAAACCGCTTGCTAAGTGAGGTACCCTGTGACCGTACCGCGCACGCTGTCCGGTCGCACAACTGCCCATCCCCCCGCTCTCTTCTGTTTCCATCGTGCAGTGTAGGCGGGTGAGTTGCCGCTCTCATGATCAGTTTCTTCGCAGGCGCGAAGCAACAATACGCTTAGCACGCTAGCTCATGAATGTGATTGTGTTCTTGCAGTGCAGTATTTTAAATTTGTGATTTGCTCGAGTGTCTAAGAGTTATATTAATTGTGAATTATTAAGTTTTTAATTTCCCAATTAAGTGATATTGTGAAAAATATGGCAGAACAAGTTTCTGGAGAGATTTGTGTTGAAAATGACTGTGTAATAGAAGGTTTATTAAAAGTGCCTTTTAACCGTCGTACATACAACGAGGAAGTTGAAATTGTGAAAATGGAAAGACCAACTCCTGAGTTAAATTTGTCCATGGACGTAAAAGAAAAACAGCGTGAGTACACACGCCATTTCACTTCAACATCATATGGTAAGTGGAATTGGTTGTGTGGTAGTTCTAAACTGTCTAAACTATTTTGCTGGCCATGTTTGTTATTTAGCCGCGAAACTAATGTGTGGTCAAAAGAGGGTTTTCTAATATCAACTCCCTTCGAACGGCAGTCCTAAAACACGACAAATCAAAAGCTCATATTTGTAGTAGCATGAACGTTGCAAACTTTGGGAAGGCAAGAATTGATTTACAGCTAGATAAGCAAAAAGCTCTACATATCAACCAACACAATGCTCCTGTGGAAAAAAAATCGGGAGATTTTACTGCATCTTATTAACGCAGTCTGCTTTCTAGGAAAACAAGAATTGGCTTTTCGGGATTATAATGAGAGTGTGGAATCAGACAATAGAGGAAATTATATTGAATATTTAAGTTCCTTAAGTGAATTTGACCATTTGCTGGCCAATCATCTTGAGAGTTCAACAGTATTCCGTGGTACTTCTCCCGCAATTCAGAATGACTTAATATTTGCTATAAGTGGGGTTATGATAAAGAACATAAAATCTGAAATAGAAGAAGCACCTTTTGCGGCCATTGTTGTTGATGAAACAAGTGACTGCTCTAATCAGAGTCAATTGTCCACTGTTTTAAGATACGTCGATAGTACTGCCAATGTTCAAGAACGGTTTATAGGATTCACAAATGTCAGTTCGGGCAAAACTGCTGCTGCTTTGTTTCAGCATGTGGAAGGTGTTATAGCAGAATACAATGTCGGCAATAAGTTAATTGCACAGACATACGATGGTGCTTCAGTTATGGCGGGAAATATTAATGGCTTAAAAACAAAAGTTCAAGGAAAGTATCCTCAAGCACTATTTGTCCATTGTTACAGCCATGTTCTCAATTTAGTTTTGCAACAAACTACTTCATCCATTCCAGAATGCCGCATTTTTTTTTCAAAACACTGTCGGGTTTAGCTGCATTTTTCTCATCATCTCCTAAAAGATCAGAAAAACTCAAGAATTTATGAAAGGAAACTCCCAAAAGTAGCACCAACTAGATGGAATTTTACATCTCGGCTTGTAAATACAGTAAAGGAATACAGAGAACAACTGACTGCTTTCTTTGAAAATACCATTTGTAATGACTCTGAAGAAAACTGGGGTGATGATGTAATTGTGCAGGCTCAAGGATATTTGTATTTTTTCACACAGTTTCAGAATATATTTCTTCTTGAAGTCTATGCTAGAGTGTTCGCACATACAGATGTGCTCTACAATATTCTTCAGACAAAAAGTCTAGACATAGCATACTGCTTGCAAGAGGTATCAAAGTTAAAAAATACTATATTCGAGTTCAGACGTAGTGGGTTTCCGTCCATATGGAGTAATATGGAAAATGAAAATTCTTCAGCCAATACAATGGAACCACCATTAAAGCGAAGAAAAGGAGATGATGAATTGAAATACAGGCAGTTGTACTACAGCATACTAGATCGTATGCACATGGAAATTACTGACAGATTTTCTGATTATGGAAAGCTTCAGTTCACACATCTTCTAGATTCTCAAAACTTTTCTGCTTATAGAGAAAACTTCCCGAATGAGGCACTAAACAAATTATTTCAGTCCTATAACAGTCACTTTGATCAAGTACGTTTGAAAAATGAATTAAGTGTAATATATTCAGTAGAGGTCTTTGATTTTTCGAACAAATCTATCCATGAAATATTATCTGCCATATATGAAAACCAGCTGAACCAAGTTATTCCTGAAGTCCTTAAATTGGCAACATTAATTGTGACAATACCAGCTACGTCAGCATCAGTAGAAAGAACATTTTCTGCGTTGAAGAGAATAAAATCCTACTGTAGATCAACTCATACATAAGAACGTTTATCCGGCTTGGCACTGATGTCCATTGAAAAGTCATTTCTACAGAAACTTCGCAAGCGGCCCAACTGTAATTTCAATGACGAAGTCATCAAAGTATTTTCGTCCCAATCAAGACGTCTGGAATTCATATATAAATAAGTAAGGAATTTTATTATAGGGACTTTAAAATATATTTTGTGTAATAATAGGGTCAGTGGTAGCCCAGGCCCTTAAACCAGTATACGCCACTGGTTCATTCCCATGTAGATTACAGTGTCCTGGGATCCACTGTAACACAACTGTTTTGCCACGTTCTTTTAAAGTTGCAAGTATTTTTTGACAATTATTGATTTGTTCTGTGTAGGGGTGGTCAGTTTTACTTGTGGACAAGATGGCTGCTTTTGAGTCCAAGAGGATGACAACATTTGTGAATTTATTCATATGGAGTAAAAGTTGATTTAAGGCAACATGTATAGCTTCGATTTCTCCATCATAAGTTAACAAAATATTAACAGATGAAGAAATGTAACATTTTTAATGGTCTGTGAAGTCACTAACAGACGTTGTTGAAACTGGTTGCGACTACGATCGTGATTTAAGATTTTACGGAAATTTATCTAATATAAATATTTACCTAATTAGTCTATTCTATTTAATCTATTCACATACCCATATCAATCTGTATATACAGTAAACATTATATTTTAAGAACATAAACTGATTTATACTATTCAGATGTATTTTGCATTCCAATTCATTAGTTTCTAATGCATTCGAACCTGTCGAAGTCCTTCACTTCTTCACACCAATTCTGCTCAGTGGTCACAGAAGAACTTGACATCCTCCTCTGCCCATGGGAAAACGAACTGCAGGAGAATTAGAAAGAATATTAGTTCAATGCTAGGTGAAAAGCACATTGTGTATTTTGCCATTTCTGTTTCTATTACTTGATTATTTGAAGTGCAAAATATTGTGATTCTGCAGAAAGTAATTTCCAGATATTCATTAAGTATATATTTTCTGCAATCATAATACTGAGAAAGTGATTTGTCTTTGTACACTGTGTACAACATTACTCCTACACTGCTGGCCAGTTTTTATTTTTTTATATATAATTATCTCTAGAATATGCCATTAGGAAAGTTCAGGATAACAGGCAGGGTTTGGAATTGAACGGGTTACATCAGCTTCTTGTCTATGCAGATGACGTGAATATGTTAGGAGAAAATACACAAACGGTTAGGGAAAACACGGGAATTTTACTGGAAGCAAGTAAAGCGATAGGTTTGGAAGCAAATCCCGAAAAGACAAAGTATATGATTATGTCTCGTGACCAGAATATTGTACGAAATGGAAATATAAAAATTGGAGATTTATCCTTCGAAGAGGTGGAAAAATTCAAATATCTTGGAGCAACAGTAACAAATATAACTGACACTCAGGAGGAAATTAAACACAGAATAAATATGGGAAATGCGTGTTATTATTCGGTTGAGAAGCTTTTATCATCCAGTCTGCTGTCAAAAAATCTGAAAGTTAGAACTTATAAAACAGTTATATTTCCGGTTGTTCTGTTTGGTTGTGAAACTTGGACTCTCACTCTGAGAGAGGAACATAGGTTAAGGGTGTTTGAGAATAAGGTGCTTAGGAAAATATTTGGGGCTAAGCGGGATGAAGTTACAGGAGAATGGAGAAAGTTACACAACACAGAACTGCACGCATTGTATTCTTCACCTGACATAATTAGGAACATTAAATCCAGACGTTTGAGATGGACAGGGCATGTAGCACGTATGGACGAATCCAGAAATTCATATAGAGTGTTAGTTGGGAGACCGTAGGGAAAAAGACCTTTAGGGAGGCCGAGACGTAGATGGGAGGATAATATTAAAATGGATTTGAGGGAGGTGGGGTATGATGATAGAGACTGGATTAATCTTGCACAGGATAGGGACCGCTGGCGGGCTTATGTGAGGGCGGCAATGAACCTTCGGGTTCAATTAAAAGCCATTTGTAAGTAAATATATATAATTATATTCAATTTCTACAAGCCAAATGATTCTATTTGTTAGGTGTTCCTGCTTCGATTCTGCTAAGTGGGAGAGGCCTTTACTTATGTTGTACTGTAACCAGTGTTCAGTCCAGCCAATGTAAGAACTATTTTTTTTCTCTCTCTCTCTTAGAACTGACTATAAAAATTGAGTTATCTAGTTGTTGCACTCAAATATTTGATGAAGCTAAAAACTGTTTAATTAACCAGATTTATTGTATTTTATTGGGTAGTATTTTAAATGCAGACAAAACCACTAATCTCTGAAGGTTTATTTTGTAAATAATGAAGTAAACCAGGACCAAATGTTTAAGGAAAGAAGATATTTTAGCATTAAAATATTTGCCATATTTTCATATTTTGCTAAAAGATCTGATCTTCTTTGGTGTTGAAGAGCAAGTGCAAGAACAGTCTTGGGACACGTATGAAGTGATAGTGAATGTGTGCTGGGAGTGGTTAGGTATTGACACTGGAAATAGAGAAGTGAAAGAAGTGTATAGAATGGGTCATGGGGAAAATAGGCCCATCTTGGTCAAACTGGCAAACACCTCGGAATAACAATCAGCAGCGATCTCAGCTGGGGGGAACATGTTACAGACACAGTGGGAAAAGCATGGAGAGCGTTACACTTTGTGATGAGGGTACTAAGAAAAGGTTCTGATAAATCCAAAGAGATTGCATATAAATCACTAGTACGTCCAGTAATGGAATATGGTGCTGCATGTTGGGATCCTTACAGATTAGAACATATTAAGACACTGGAAAAGATTAAACAAACGGGCTCTTAAGTGTTGTCGGAAAAATTCACCATTAAAATGGGACACACTCAAGGACAGGAGAACGCGAATTCGATTATGCACACTGTTCAAAACATACAGAGGTGAGCCTGCCTGGAGAGAAATAAAAAATAGGTTGCAGCCGCCAAATTACTCTTCAAGGAACGACCACTTATATAAATTGAGGGAAAGAAGGCAGAGGACGGACACTGGAAAGTTTTCTTTTCTCAATCGTACTATCAGGGACTGGAATGCTTTACCTGCAGACTTACTAAAGGCTTTACCAACAACCAAAAATGCATTTAAAAATAGGCTTAAGGACCTTACTAATAGACGGTAATTATACACAGTATTTAAAGGGTGTAAATGATATGTTGTTATTGAAGTGTTGTATCAGTGAAGAATTATGTCGTGTCAGTGAAGTGTGTTGTATCAGTGAAGAAGTATGTCGTGTCAGTGAAGTGTGCTGTGTAAGTGAAACGTGTTCCTGTCAGGGAAGCTTTATAGTTTATAGTGGCAGTGCATAGTATTTGAACAGTGAAATGTTTTTGAAGTTAGTGAAATCAGGATAGAATCAGTGAAATGTGTCGTAGTTCCATTGCAGTGAGTGAGTTGACAGCGAAATGAGTGTAATGTTGAAAGGTACTTGTGCAGATATGAACATATACTCGTGGGTTTTAGTTCGATCTTAGTTTTAAGATACAAATTAGAATATTTCAAATGTTATTTTAAGTGATCGTTTCATTTAATTTAGTATATTCCCTGTTGTTGTTGTTATTATTATTATTATTAGTATTAATTATTAGTATTATTAATTGTATTTTTAATTAATAAGTTTATTATTGTCATTATTGAGTGTAATAGTTACCACTGCCACCGGGTATATACCCATTGCAGTGTGAATAAATACATATACATACATACATACAGGATGATTAAAGAGAAGATCATGTATAGTAAGAAAGCATTGAAAGACTCGAGCATTAGTATAGATGAAGATTTTGAATACGAGGTGAGTGTAGAAGGAGTGTCTTAGTGCCATTTATGAAAGCAGCTAGAAAAAATGGACATTACACTAAATTAATTAAAGATAAATTGAAAATTAATGGAGAGTTATTCGATGTCGAATTTTGTTTAGAAAACTTAAATGCATCGTCAAATGATGAGAACATTGATGAAAGAATAAGAATAGAGATAAAAGAGAGAGTAAGAGAAATTGTAAGTAATAGTGGAATGAATAGAAAAGGTAAAGTTGCGGAAGGCAAGAGGGCAGTGACACAGGAGATTGCGATAGAAGGATGTCGGAGAAAATTAGCATTATCATCAGATTCCATTCAGGCGATGAAATCGAAGGCAGCGGCTGCAACATCAAGTAGACGAGCAGGAATGACGTCACCCCAAGGCCAAGTCGGCAAAACTAGTAAAGCATCAAATAGCAACAGAGTTGGAGACCTTGGAGTTAGAAGGCAGAAGAATGAGGAACCATCGAAAGAAGAGAGTAGTGAACGAGGAAATGAAATAAGTCCGGGGAATAGAAGGGGAAGCATTGAGAGTGCAAATCGTACTAGGAATGTGAAACGAGGGGACAATAGAGAAGAAAAAACTGTTTATAATCTCAGAAAGTGGTGTATTAGTGGGTTCAAATAATAGCAGGTGTAAGTTATGAAATTGAACTGCGACACTTTTTCAGGGTTACTGAATAATAGTTTTGTTCAAATATTGTTATAAATAAAGTGTAACAAATTTGCTAAGCTGCAAGCGCGAATGTGTAGTATAAGAAGAGTTTAGTGTATTTAATAAGAGGGTAAATTTTTAGGGAAATAGTCAACGAGGGTTAGGTGTTCTATATTAAATAAGGTTAAATGTATTATGTTATTTACAAGACGGCAGTATTTAGTTAGGGGAATGAAGTTGAATGTAGGAATAGGACAAGAAATGAATATTAAGTGAAAGTGAAAAGGACATGAAGAACAGGCTTCAAGGGTCACATCACGGCTGTGTTAAAATTGTAAATAGTGTAAGTATGGAAATGCTGGCCAGAATACAGAAATGTGAAGGGCCAGCAGGACCGAGTATATTGAGAAATATATCATATATATATAATAATAATTATTATTATTATTATTATATTTTTCTAAAAGAAATGTCTATTTTGGAAAAATTCTCTTCATATAATGCCAGTCTTTATCAATAAACTTTGGATGAAAGTAGCCACCTTGGTCTCCGTACTTACCAGTTCCTGCATGTTTGCTGCCAGGGGGTGTGGTCCACAGTTGCATCACGTTCCCTATAGTGCCATTTCACTACACAGGATGGTGTGTGCATGAAGAACAGCCATTCATATCTTCTGTATGAGTTGCAACAGAGAATTCATCACCCAATCCATAACAGTCTCCAGATACCTGAAACAAAACAGATCATGACACTGATGTTTCTTGACAGGCTATGTAATAACAAGATATGGAACCGGCAATGGTAGTAACAAATGTGTTATGTGTAGTTTTTGTTGGGCCGATGCCTAGTAGAAGCCTACACAGGCCGAAATTCTTAGGCTTGGCCCGATCTGAACCAGACTTGAACCCCAACATCACCTTAATTGAGTACCTCAGTGGAAAAATGGCAGATCCCAACTCAAAGCAATTGTGAGATAATTGCAGTTAAAGTTTATTGTAAATTACTACTGATGTATAGGACATACATATATCAAACCTGGTTTATAGGAAAGAAGACAGGTGTACAAATACGACTGCAAATCGTTAGTGCCATAGGTGTAAACATAGTGTATCAGTATTTATTCAAACTTGAAGATAGCATTACAGGCGTATATATGACTATTCAAACTCTATCTCATCATCAATAAACTCGATTTGTTCACCTGTACTTGTGTCATTTACAGTCTTAAAATTTCTGTAAAAGTCATGATAAACAGGAGGAATCAGTGGTAAGAGTTTCATTAGGTCGTCATACTTGGACAGCTTGATGCAGTAGCCACTTGGGGTACCTGAGGTTGCAAGTGATCACTGTGCTTGCTTGTCGACCCCTTCTTTTTGTGTTTATTTCATTCACTCATCTTGATGGCTATACGTATAACTGAGTCCAATAATCTCAGGTTCATCTTTACACAATGGCGTTCAACAAATTAAACATTTCCTGAACAGAGTGGACACTTGAGAAGTACGTCTTATTTGGGGTTCTTGATCTGCTCTAATGTGATTGGTACTTTGGAAATGACCCTAAGTGTTTCCTGATCTCTTCTTTGTCCTCATCTTTGATTTTGTATGGCCGACTTGTATGCCTAATTTGCTGATCATGTGAAGGTGTGAGACATGCCGTCTTTGGAGACGTTGGTGTCGTATTAATGTTTTCACCTAGAACGGGGAAACCGCGTAAAACTCACACAGGAAACACGTATAATAATAATAATAATAATAATAATAATAATAATAATAATAATAATAATAACAATAATAATATTAATAATAATAATAAATTAATAATATTAGTACTAAATAATACTAATAATAATAATAATAATAATAATAATAATAATAATAATAATAATAATAATAATAGGCGTACCTCGTACTGTTCGCAGTTCCAACACAAAATATTGACAACAGGGCTTTCTGGCATACAGGAACTCGCCGATTGTTAATAGGAACACAGTACTTGTAAGTCCAGTTTCTTTGCGAATAGTCTGGATTCACTCTGTATTTTTTATAAGCCTTTCTCTTCATACATTTTTCAATAAGGCCAAAAAGGCAGGTGTTCTGTGTGTTGTAGTCCCCCATATCATAGAACTCCATAAAGAGCGTGTCTTTTTGTTAGGTGGTAAGGCTACTGTATTGGCATACCGACTCGAGCATTCGACAACACGAGACCAAATTCACCCTACACTTTTTAACACGTGCTTGTGCGATACATTTATATATGGGAAGTCCGTGATCGGTTTCTAGCTTTCACAGCAGCAACTTAGCCACTCCACTCATTACGGACGCCATCCTGAGACTGGTTGGGATATGCCGATCTTCCACTACGCTAGAGCGCGGCAAGCAGTTTTGCAGAAGCAGAGAATACAGATTACAGCCAAACGACATATCCCAAAACAACAACTCGTTTCTCAACATGTTACTAGATCATAGCAGTGTACAATTCTAGTGAAACATGCATTTTGAAGGCGGGTTGGGATCTGCCGTTTTTCCACTGAGGTAATCAATTGTTATCACCTGAGCCCGATCTGAATCCCGAGTTTAGCTTAGAAAGACGTGTAGAAGTACGGAATCAAAACAGTGGGCATAGAAAAAATGAGCTACATTACTTAAAATTATATTTGTTTTGCGACTGTCAGCAGACTAGAAGATAAAACAGAGCTCAGGGGTCAGTAATAGAGATTATGATTCCAGTAGGAGCATGTATGGGAAATTACTATCCTGTACAGGTGGCTTGCCGAACAATTATGGCCTGTTATCACCTGAACATCTCAACAGCAGAGTCACGTTGCTCTCAGAGGATTATCCCAGGGTTAGTCAATAAAATTTCTCAGGTTTCATCTTTTGCTCCATCCGAATTTTCTTGTTTTTCGGCAGATCTGAATTTGCTTTTGGTTAGTTGTTTTACAGAATAAAGCGTAAATCTATTATTATATGGTTGTAAAACTTCAGTGCGCTCTTTAACCAAAATGTCTACTGTTTTATTTCCCTTTATATCACAATGGGGAGGAATCCACTATAAACTAAATTTTTCCTGTAGTTTACTTAGGTAATAGATCATTTTCTTACAATCCTGAATTTTAGTACTTTTAATAGAGTGTAGTAAAATTATAGCTTGTAATGACTGCCATTGAATCTGATAATGTCAGAACATTTTGGAATTAATTTAATCTGAGTAAGAGGCTCTGCAAAAATATGTAAACAGTAACTTCTCCTTCAAAATTTCTTGTATATTCTCCTACAGAAAGATAAAATGAAAAGAGAGGACATGTTCTTCTAAGTTCTGCTCCTCTTGAATGTAATAAAAGAATCCAACTGTATAAATTTGTAACCACTCCTTATGTGGGTATCTTGTCTCACTTGTTTACATAGCCAGAATCTACAAAACTAGTTTTCTATTAAGAACTTTTTTAAATCGTCCATGAGGGCCAAACTGTGTTCTGTATGAATGATATTTAGTGGGTTGGCTTTCATTAATAAATTTTCTTTCTTTTGAAGAATAAGTTACTTAAGTCTTTTTTAATTTTTTGTGTTAACTTTAAAAAACTTTTCTGTGTTTTTAATATATTCACAGTTTGGATATATAATAGCAAGCATTTCATGTGTATGGCAAGTCATAAATCGGAGGTACAAACCCAGATCCACTGGATTATGAGTACAACACACTAGTCACTGAACTGTAACATCTAATCAAATATAAGTTAATTTCTTCTATTCAAATATATTGCATTGTTATACATACCGACTTTATGCTGATGATGTTCTTGTTGAAGTTCTCTTCTTCATACTCCTTGTCCTCATTGGTTTCAGGGAAACATGTGGTCCAGGAAGAAACAATCTGCAGCAGAAATTCCGACAGATAAGTCCAATGTCAAGTGAAATGTACATTCTTTATTTTATCGTTAAGCAAGAAAACAGCCCACAAAATCTGTCCTCCACAATTCTACAGATTTTTCCCTAGCACTCTAATATTTTATCCTATTCTAGAGTATAGAAAAAACTGCACATCATACACTTTGTTTAAAACAGATTCCAATTAAATAAATGTACCTAACTATTTTGATCTTTATGTCTACATCCTATATCTATCCCAAATTAATTCAAGTAATATCTGTTTTGTACAATCAAATAAAGTGTGATTATGAAGTCCTAGGAAATTTTTGGAAAAATGTTAACTGATCTCATTCCTGTTTACAGATGCCAAGATGTTGATTTTGTAAGAGCGTATATAGCAATTTGTTTCTGCATGTAAAACATATGAGGTTAGGGATATGTTTAAACAAAAGTTCAGGAAAGCAGCTTAAGAAATTAATGTACACAGGATCCATAGCACACAGGCTGGCACCTATATCCAATGAGAGAGTGCAAAATATATTCATAACACCATACAGCATAGTCCTCATGTGAAATGATCACTGTGAATATGCTGGAGAAGGCGTTTAGGGCTACCAAGAACAGTTGGGACACTTGTATTGACATTGAGGTTATGTGGAAAAGCATTGATTCTGTATTTTGATGTCTTGTCTATTCTATAGTACTACGGTACTTATTTGGTTATTACTTACTTACTTACTAAGGAACCCGGAGGTTCATTGCCGCCCTCACATAAGCCCACCATCGGTCCCTATCCTGAGCAAGATTAATCCAGTCTCCACCATCATATCCCAGCTCTCTCAAATTCATTTTAATATTATCTTCCCATTCACGTCTCGGCCTTCCCACAGATCTTTTCCCTCTGGCCTCCCAACTAACATTCTATATGCATTTCTGGATTCGCCCATACGTGCTACATGCCCTGCCCATCTCAAAAGTCTGGATTTAATGTTCCTAATTATGTCAGGTGAAGAATACAATGCGTGCAGTTCTGTGTTGTGTAACTTCCTCCATTCTCCTGTAAATTCATCCCTTTTAGACCCAAATATTTTCCGAAGCACGTTATTCACGAACATCCCAACACCCTTAACCTCTGTTCCTCTCTCAAAGTAAGAGTCCAAGTTTCACAACCATACAGAACCGGTAACGCATACGCACGCACACACACACACAGACAGAGAAAGATACGACTGCAAAGAGATAAACTAAAGACTGGTCTAAGACAAAATGGTGGCTCATGGCCCCCAAGTGAGAAAGAACTAGTTCACAAATATGGAAAATTGTTCACACAGTTTGTCGCAACAATAGACTTTGATGCATTGTAAATATGTAAGTAGCTTATGCCAATACCAATTTTGTGAGTGTGTGGGTGTGAATAGAGAATTTGTAAATAATTGTAAATATTATGCTGATACTGTTAACATAGATAATAACAAAATGATCAGAATTAAGTTGTAATTATCATGGATATAACACAAGGAAAACAATTATAAGCTTATTCCAATGACAGAATAATAATGTTAAAATATAAGCAACAATATGTTAGTCCATGCCTGTGGAGTAACGGTCAGCACGTCTGGCTGCGAAACCAGGTGGCCCGGGTTCGAATCCCGGTTACCTGGTTGAGGCTTTTTCTGGGGTTTTCCCTCAACCCAATACGAGCAAATGCTGGGTAACTTTCGGTGCTGGACCCCAGACTCATTTCACCGGCATTATCACCTTCATTTCATTCAGATGCTAAATAACCTAGATGTTGATACAGTGTCGTAAAATAACCCAATAAAAATAAACAGTATGTTACCTGTGAAAGTTTACTGGTAAAAGATGTGTAGTTTACTTAAGAAAGTTGAATTGTAAAGATTTATGTTTGTGTCTTAATCACATGTAGTATCACTCGGTAATGGAGCATGCGAAATGAATTAAAAATAAACACACACACACCTGCGTGTGCACACCACACACACGCACACACACACACACACACTCACACACACACACACGCGCACATGTACGCACACACACACATACACACACGCACGCACGCACACGTGTCTTTGCATGAAGCTAGATATAGAGATGTGTTTTCCAAAGCTGCTCAGTCAGCAAAGAATAAACTGTCAATTCTGAAGAAAAATGACCTTGGCCGAAAGAAATTTGAGGCTATAGTGAAAACATTCTACTCGAAGAATGTAGTTCTATTGAACAATGTTGAAGAATCAAATATTGACATCTTTCCAGGATTTTGGAGTATACCAAAACAAGAAGTTCAAAGTGCATGCAATTCATTTAAGAAGCTTATTGAACAGCAGATGAAAAATGAAAAATGTGACGTAGTGAGAGTGTTTTAATACTTTAAGAACAGAGAATAAAGCATTTTCAGAATATTGTTTGCAAGTATTGTGGGCATCAACAATGCTGACAGTGAACGTGTTTTATCACAGTATGGTGCTGTTCTTTCAGACAGATGATGTAATTTGAAGGAGGAAAGTGCTGAATTGTGCACAATGTTATCGTTTGAAAAATGGAAGGTAGAATGCACAAAGTTTCCTTTGGAAAAATATAAATGCTAATTTGGAAAAGGTAAATGTTAATTTGAGAAAAAATTGATGCTAATTTTGATGAAAATAGATGTTAAAAATTCAGGTCCCTACTGATACAATAGAATTTCATTTATTCCATTCAGATATATTGCATTTTAATTCATTAGGCCTACACCATAATACACACCTCCCTTATGGTGCTGATGTTCTTGTCCATGTCCTTCGCTTCTTCATACTCGTTCTGTTCTTCTGTTTCTCCTCTGATCCATGAAGAAATAATCTGCAGCAGAAATTCCGACAGACTGTAAGTTCAATGTCAAGTGAAATGTACATTCTCTATTTCAGAATTACAAGGGAACCTTGTCTACAAAGTCTCTGCCCTGCACAACTCCACCAACTTGTCCCTAACACTCTAATGTTTCATCCCATTCTACAGTTTTGGACAAAATTAACCATCATGTTTCTGAAACATTCCAATAAAATCTATGTAACTATAGTGGACTATGCATCTGTATCCAAAATTAATTCAACTTATTGTGATCTATTTTCTCCAACCAAATATATCTCATCTCATATAACCAAATTCATCTAAACTAACATATTTCATGAAGTAATTCATCTTAATTTGCTCTGAACTGTTTAATCAAAACTATGCAATCTAACAAAAAAACTGTGCCCTCATAAAATTTGATATATCTGTAAGCTTATCTACTTCAATTCACTTTGTTTTACCCTGATTAAATACTGTGGCAACCATACTGGAATGTTCTCGCTATTTCCTGTCGTCGAACACGCGTCCAGCAGAAGGAGGGCGAGATCGGTGGTCGCTGGGCGCGGCAAAGGAAGTTGCGCACGCATCTATTGCAAGGGCATGTGCGGTGTGGTGCGAAGCAAAGGAGGGAAGCTGGAAGTTTCGAAAACCACGCGAACTGATTGTTGTAACGAGATTGTTCTCGAAATCGTAGTTTCTGGAAAGTGTGATTTACTAGCAAAATAAAAGCGCGAGCAGTTTGTGAAGCAGCCATGAGTGAGCATGAAGCCAGTTTGGACAGCAAGTTCAGTTTGTGAATCAGCAGTCTTGGGTTCGACACGCGAGTGAACTTCAGTAACTGCAGCAGCGCCCAAGCGGAAGCAATGCATGCAGGAGTCTTGGGTTCGTCGAGCTGTGAACTTCATCTGAAAGTCTTGAGTTCGAAGTTCAGTGGACTATCTCTGGAAGTCTTGGGTTCGATATACTGTGAACTTGAGTGAATGAGCCAAGGCAAACGAACTGAGAACTGACACTTTTGTTTTGTAAATAGTGCTTTGTGAACATTAGTTGTGATTAGCAGTACATTGTTGTTCTCAATAATCCAAGTGAATTGTCATTGCCGTCTGTGGAGTGCAATAACGAATACTGTGTTGATGTGTGGAGTGAAATACCCATTGTTGACGGGAGTGTTTAAATTCAGAAATATAGAAAGCCATTATACTCTTTTAGACCGAAAAAGGAATGAAGAAATTTTAGAACAATTAGAAGCAGAGTCAGTAGAAGAAAAAATCAGCAAATACAAATTCAATTGGCTAGATCATGTAAGAAGAATGGAAAATTCAAGAATCCCAAAAATTATGATGCAATATAAACCTAGAGGACATCGTCGACCAGGAAGACCTTTTAGAAGACTGCTAGATGGGGCCGAAACAGGTCTAGAGAGGCCTAATTCGTGAAGGATGATGATGATGATGATGATGATGATGATGATGATGATGATGATGATGAGAAAGCCATTATTGTTGTAAATAAAAGTAACATTGTTGTGTGAAATAAAAGTCACAATATAACTAATTTTATTTCAATTATTGCACTTTAATCCATTACATTACAATACACACCTCCCTTATGCTCATCACGATGTTCTTGTCCATCATGTCTTCATACTCGTCCAGCTCACTGGTTTCAGGAAAACCTATCGTCGTCTTCTGGTCCATGAAGAAACAATCTGGAGCACACATTTCAAGCTCTCAGGCTCATTACTGGTGGAATCAAAACAATCCCTATAGATTCTATGAGATTCCTCACTAATATTAACACCATAAGATGACAATAGAAAAAAAAGCACTGATCCAATATGAAAAACTTATCAGATTACCAGGAAACAATTGGCATTCATACAGTCCTCTCTGTAGATTGAAAACTCAAAAAAGTATAACCATATTTAACTGCACAGGTGCACAGTGGTATTTTGTAACATGTACGTTATGACTATAGTATGTAATGGAACAGTGGAGTTCTGGAATAGGCACATATCACTAGTATGTAATAGAACAGTGGTACGGTATTTTGGATGCAAAATGATCACATACTTTCCTGTATGCTATGTGATGCAGTATGACGTCATAACGAGCAGAGATGTGAATTCGAGAAAAAGAAATGTTTTCTAATGGCAAACTGAATTTGTAGATCAGGTTTGTTCGAAGCATAAAATTTAATGTATTTAAATTATTTGTAGGCCTAAACTGGTCATGAAATCGAAGTGGATTCCAATGATAAATGAAACCTAACCTATTCTTCCTCTCTTGCCCAGCTCATGTTCACAATGGTGTTCAATTTCTCCAAAAATTAGTACCGGTAAATAAAAAGCTATAATCATTTTGGTCATGCTAAAATTCATAATATCATCATGCAGAGTAATAATCTTATTGTAATGAAACAGGAAAAGTTACAGTCTTTGTATTTTTTGTAAATAAAAACCATCATTCTCTGCTGTCTCACTAAGGTTGCAATACAATGATGTTTGAACAGAATTTAGTTTAATTTCAAGAACTGGTAATGAAACTAAAAATGGAAAACTTTTGTACATATTGATAAAATTCACAATACAATTACAGGCATTATGTTAATAATTGTTTGCTAGAATCCTATACTCAGTAACAGTTTCAAGAAAATCTGTATATTTTTTCAAAGAAGTTTCTCGTATCTTTACTATTTATCTTTTACTTTAGTTTCTAACATTTCTTTCAGTGTGACGAAAGGATTCCCACTTTCGCTCCCAATAGTGCCAAAGATGTTGTGTCTGTGGAACAAACGTTGTCATAATGTAGTTCCACAGCGAAAAGAGTATTTTGTAATAGCAAGTGTTTTGCACTCACTCAGAACAACAATATTATTTTGGAACGCAGTATTCCAAGGTGCTATTCCTTGCTTGGAACTTTTCCAAAATAACTGTTACTTTATTTTTTCCCCACCTTTATTCTACTGTTACTCAAGGGGAAACTGCCCATTGTTCATATGGAATCTGAATAATCAAACAGGGACCAATGTAACTCGTACTGTTATTATAATCATCAATCGTATTGTATCATTAAGGATCAGATATCAACAACTACAAATTACAGGAAATACATAATCAACATAGAACAGAGCGATTTATACAGGAAATGTAAAACTTCAATTTGAAATATCCAGCATATACGTATGCCACATAATAATGTGGCCAAAAAAAAAGTCGCGTGGCTTCAGCGAGAGCCACAACTGTCTCTCAAATAGGCTGTCTGACACCTCTGCATCATTGTGCGAAGAAGCTGACAACATGTCAATCATAAGAAAAAATTGAAAATTTAATTAAAATGTATTGCAAGGACTAACTGGGAATTGGAATCAGGTCAAAAACCCCGACAGAACACATATTTAATCCTTACAGTGAATTTCGGTGAAGTCCAGATGGCCTAATTAGTCAAATCACTCTCCTTACCTCCATACTGGGGTCCCCTGGAATATTTTTTTAAAATGCAAAAGAAACAGTGGTGTACGGAAAGCATTTATCTTTCCAAAGAAAAACTGCAAACATACTAAGCTAGACTAGTAAAGTGATTTATGTGGAGTGTGGGGCTGAACTAGCACTGAGGTAGTTGCCTTCTTACTCCGCTTATTATACCTTATATATACAAATCTGTGACAAGTTTGGTCAGTTTAGGCCATTGTTATACCTTGTATAACAAAGATCTAAACCAAGCTCATCAGGTTGATCAGGAAAAAAGGGCCATTTATGAACCTTGTATTCCCTACCTTAGTGCCAAGTATAACATCCCTCTCTTCAATTGGTCAGTGACAGGTTTATTTTTTGGTGCTCGGAGTTCTTTACCAAAATTTACATATCATTTTTTAAAACAATTATCAATATCATCTTTTGAAATTCAAAAAATCATCTCGCAAATTCTCAAAGATTCCCTGCAGATTATACAATTTCATTTATACCACTCAGAAGGCCTTAATTAAGGATATGCTAATTTTAAATAAAATCTTTTTTTATCAGTATAATTTAGTTATCTTCTAAGATTTTATTTTACAATTGATAATCAATGGTGCTCAAATATTACACTTTATTTTTATAACACTATTCATATGTAATTAATTGTATTTGTTTACTATTCATTTCCGGATCCTCGTGGTCATCCTTAATTAAGGCCGAATGAGTTTCTCTCTCTCTCTCTCTCTCTCTCAACTGCACATTCACAAAAAAAAAATCACCCGAACTACCTCAGCGCTAGTTTCATTACGTTTTCTACCAAATTACCACTCTTTCTAGGTAGAATTATAGGGAAATTGTTAGTTTTTCTAGTAATGCGTCCTCGACCTCTAGTGTGATGTATCTGTAACAAATGGAGGAGGGGTGCACCCCCGCAATTCGTCCTGGACCTCTCGCATATTATGTTAGGAATTAGTAACAGCCTATTGCATTAGAATAATATAGGCTATAGTTTCTCAAACAATTTTTACATCTCAAGTTACTTCTGACTTCAAACTAAAACCACGGGCTTATCACTATACACATCACAGACACAAGAGAAGAACGAGAAAATGAGTTTTTCTGCAGAATTGCCAAATTACACTATTGGATACAAAACACCCTACCTGTTCTTAAAACAAAAAAAAAAGTCACCCATTAACTGCAGTATTTTAGTCTTATTAGTAAAATATTGACAGCCACAGAACTTTGAATAACATATCATCCGACTCAAACACTGCGTAAATTCACTAAAACTAGGAAAAGTGCAGACGAATGGAAGAAATGCGGCATAGGAATGGTTCTAGACTTTACGCGATTTTTCACTACTAGGAATTTGTTTATTATATAATTTCCATGAAACTTACGTTTCTTATAAACTCATTTACTTATCGCCTTTGAGAAATATTATAACATTTTAATGCATATAACATACGTACCATTCCGTTTCTTTTCTTTTTCATTTCAAAAAAAGAAATTTAAAATGACCGGCAGACAGGTACTGACAGGTACGGCGGTACGTCAGGCAAATTTCACAGGTTAACCACAACCATAAAAATTAAAGAGAACTCGAACCGCCAATTTACTATTTCACACTCCGAGCAAGAGAAATAGTTATTTTATTATTCACACATGTTTCTAATTATAAAAACAATTATTTTCGTTCTTTAAGTGCAACACAGTTGCTTGTTTGATGTATGTTAAAAATATAAATAAGTAACATCCCTGATCAGGGATAATGTTGCAAGAGCATGTTGGTAATGTGAAAGCAGTATGGACCATATTAGTGCAGCCAACGTAAGTAATTTGCCACCAAATTTGGGGTGGAGGGGTTTGACGTTCTTGTGGAATAAATAATAGCTAAAATATCCAAGAATTTACTTACATGCTCCAAGGCTGAAATATAAACTCCTTAAGGAGGAAAAAATATTTATTTTTCTATTGACAATATAGGAATCCAGGAACATAAGCACAGCTTCTTAGTGACTTTCTATAAATCGGTGTTGACGACTCCGAATATGGTCTGAGGTCTGGGATGCTATGTTGTGTAAAGTTGCGTCATATTATAATATTTAGAATGTAAAATATGTACATTAATTAATTAATTAATGAAGTATCGTAAGATTCTAATAAGTTATTAGATATATTACTGAATATTGTTCATCTGGTGTTAGAAAACTGAGGTAAGCACCACTGTGATGCTGACTTGACGTAAAGACTGGGTGCCCACTGAGTGAAGTCCCGGACTGAACCTGAACCCAAAATGTGTTAAGTGGAATAACGTGTGTTTATTTTAATGAAGGCCAAATCAGAAATAACAGCAGGGATAAAAGAGCTTTGGGGTGGGCCCGCCAGAAGTGCTGTCGTTTCTTATATAGGAAGAATGCGCCCATAGCAGACAAGTGTTTTGTTTACAGTAAATGTTCAGCACATCATCACCACTTCTTAGAAGCTCTGTTTTATTTTCTTTGGACCAAAAATACAATACTGCATTGCTAAGAAGTGTCGGGGGTGTATGTTTTCGTAGAGTAATTTTACCTGAACTGGAAATACAATATGGCGTTGCTATGAAGTGGCGGTGATATGCTGAAAATTTGCACATTTACATTTACAATGTATCATTGACACAGCTGTCGATAAATTGATCATTAATATTAGAAGACATGGTAGGATGATCGTTTACCTCCGCTGACGTGAAGTCAGCAGTCGACTGGTTAGTCTTAGCCCTCTATGGACTGTCAAAAATCACCTAAACAATTTCAACAATATGTTCATAACAATCAAATATCTACACTGGAACAATGACTACTAATCTTGGTATGGACCTACCTTAATCTTTACTGAAACATTCAAAACTATGTAATAAAAGCACTGGAGCAGCACACCATATTGTAATGCGACTGGAAACAACGTACATGTCATAAACTATTGCATTCGAGGGTACCTTATAGCAGGATTTACCTTTAAATATTCATGTTCTGCATACATTAAACAGAGACTAGGCTATTGTTGGGAGGAATATACAGGTAGTTAGTAATAATATTAGTGACAAAATACCGTTTCCATTTGCTGTGACGAACGCATTTACGGGCCAAGAACTGGAATTCTAAGGAAAGAGGGTTGTCCTATTAAACAGAGATTGTTGTTGTGAGGAATTCGCATGTAGTTGGTAGGGATGTTGGGTGGCTAAGTCACAAACAATAGTTGGCAATACTGTAATCCAGACATTCAGTTTGCAGACAGGTGTTACATTCAGGACAATGGAGCAAGGTGGAAAGAAAAAAGTTTTAAGTGTTGAAGATAAACTTAATGTTGAAAAGCAAATCGGGAATGGTGCCTGATACCTTTTTATTGACATTATGTGTAAGTAATTACCGCTTGTATACTGAACAGATCTTGTTGACTGATGCCTGAACATATATTGTTAATATAAATTATACACAATAAACGAAATAAGGAATGGTGGAGACTTTTATGGATTAAGAGGACAACTTAGTTTTATTGTTACTATTTTTGTTACTTCCATTGTATCATTGAGTAATACTATTAAAAATAAAAAAAATATATATATTATTAATGCAAAGATAGTCTTCATGTGGATTAAAGTCACCAATTTAACCAGCAATGCAATTTACGCTAGGTACTACATAGTCCAAAACACAGTTTCAGTTCCTACCATGAATGCGAATTTGCATAAAATGTATATGTGTTGTTTCAGGAATTAATTTGTAAGTAGCAGAATGACAGAATCATTTTCAAGCAGCCAGGAGAGTGATATTCTGCCTCCGGAGTTCAAGACTGTCCTGTAAGTTGCTGTTGCTAATAATGATATTAACTTATTTGTATACCAGTAGTGCCATTTGTAATCCACGCGATAGCCTGTTAGCTAAACTTGTACGGTACTAAAATTATTATATTTCATGTACATCATTCCCTGATAAATTGACTCCTAGATACTGAATATGAACAAAATCCGTCCAATAGTTTAGTAGAAATCGCTGTACACAGACAGACTAGTACTAAAATTATTATATTTCATGTACATCATTCCCTGGTAAATTGACTCGTAGATACTGAATATGGACAAAATCCGTCCAATAGTTTAGTAGAAATCGCTGTACACAGACAGACTAGTACTAAAATTATTATATTTCATGTACATCATTCCCTGATAAATTGACTCGTAGATACTGAATATGAACAAAATCCGTCCAATAGTTTAGTAGAAATCGCTGTACACAGACAGACTAGTACTAAAATTATTATATTTCATGTACATCATTCCCTGATAAATTGACTCGTAGATACTGAATATGAACAAAATCCGTCCAATAGTTTAGTAGAAATCGCTGTACACAGACAGACTAGTACTAAAATTATTATATTTCATGTACATCATTCCCTGATAAATTGACTCGTAGATACTGAATATGGACAAAATCCGTCCAATAGTTTAGTAGAAATCGCTGTACACAGACAGACTAGTACTAAAATTATTATATTTCATGTACATCATTCCCAGATAAATTGACTCGTAGATACTGAATATGAACAAAATCCGTCCAATAGTTTAGTAGAAATCGCTGTACACAGACAGACTAGTACTGAAATTATTATATTTCATGTACATCATTCCCTGATAAATTGACTCGTAGATACTGAATATGGACAAAATCCGTCCAATAGTTTAGTAGAAATCGCTGTACACAGACAGACTAGTACTAAAATTATTATATTTCATGTACATCATTCCCTGATAAATTGACTCGTAGATACTGAATATGAGCAAAATCCGTACAATAGTTTAGTAGAAATCGCTGTACACAGACAGACTAGTACTAAAATTATTATATTTCATGTACATCATTCCCTGATAAATTGACTCGTAGATACTGAATATGAACAAAATCCAACCAATCTTGAAATATATTTTTGAAAAATACTTGGTAAGCGTAATGAGAAAGTAAAAACAATGTTGCTAATTTCTTTACATTTCACAGCAATATTAATGTATGTGTCTTGTGTAATTTTAAGGACTGCAGAATACGCAGAAATCATCAACACTGTTCAGGTTGAAGATCCCTACACTGCTGATGTACAGGTGGAAGAGGTCAATTCCATAGATATTGAACAGCTGCATGCATTGGAGTTTTCAGATGTCGAGAATTCTATATTGGTGAATAAACATTCTTTATTATTATTATTATTATTATTATTATTATTATTATTATCATCATCATCATCATCATCATCATCATCATTTCATTTTGTAACATACAACAAAAGAGGAGATTAACAATGGATTAAGATGATTTAGGTGTAAGTGTTGCATTGCATTTACTAGATTCTTGTTTTCAGCTGTTGGCACCACTGCAAAGCACGCCATCCCCGACATGTGTCATGCCAGCAACAGAGGAGTATGTAGGGCCATACAATTTTGAAATTCAGATCGATGGACGATCTTCTGGAAAAAACTGGGTTGTGAGTATATTTCGTCTCTACTTTTTCCTTCTTCTACTAGTCGTTCTCTTCCTCTTCTCTTCACCTTATTCTTCTCTTCCTCTTTTCCTTTTGTTCCTAAGCTCATCAATGTGCTTCCATTTTTATTAGTTTCCTTTTTTTTTTATCTGTTTACTTTTCCCCTATTCTTCACCCTCTTCCTTAGGCCTAACTTTTTCTTCCTTCTCTATCCCTTTTTGGTCACCTTTTCCCTTTTATTGTTAAGTAAAATGGTGGGGCTGAGACCTTAAGGTTCCTCGGCAGAATCTGCTCGCGCACTAACCCTTCAAGCATGGTTACATATTCGATCTGTAATGCCATATCGACGGCCCAGTTTAAAAGGGAAGCAACTTTGTGGGGTGATAGTGCAGGACATTTGGAGCTGTTTGATATGGGGAATGTATGTTTATCAGGCACCAAAGGGACGTTAAATTTTGAGCAACTTGCCTACCTGCAGGAGTTAGCACATTTATAGTGACGTAGCTCTGAAAGGTGGCTTCAGTGGACATGCTTTCCCTGGCCCAAAATGTCCTGCCCTGCCACCATATTGTGGCTTTTAATTCACAACACAATGTTGCTTTTATTCACAACAATAATGACTTTCTATAACTAAACCGAAACACTCCCGTCAACAATGAGTATTTCACTCCACACATCAACACAGTATTCGTTATTGCACTCCACAGACGACAATGACAATTCACTTGGATTATTGAGAACAACAATGTACTGCTAATCTCAACTAATGTTCACAAAGCACTATTTACAAAACAAAACTGTCAGTTCTCAGTTCACAGTTCGTTGCCTTGGCTAGTTCTAGCTCATTCACTCAAGTTCACGGTATATCGAACCCAAGACTTCCAGAGACAGTCCACTGCACTCGAACTCAAGAGTTCCGGATACACCGCACTCGCCTGGTCGCTGCCACAGTTGCGGACCTCCTCAAGTCGAACCCAGGTCTCGAAGGCTGGCTTCCTAGCTCGTTCACTGCTGCTTGACAAGACTGACTCGCTGTTCTGAACTGAACTGGCTCTCTTCGAAGGCTGGTCGCTTTTTATTAGTTAAAACACACTTTCCAGAAATTACGATTTCGAGAACAATCTCGTTACAACAATCGGTTCGCGTGGCTTTTCGAAACTTCCAGTTTCCCCCCTTTGCTTCGCACCACACCGCACATGCCCTTGCAATAGATGCGTGCGCAACTTCCTTTGCCGCGCCACGCCACAGTGGCTGCCGACTTGCGTCTTTCCCCTCTTCGCCGCCAGTCTCGTCACATGCCATCCCTCCTGTGGGACGCGTGCTCGATTCCCTGCTGTCACAATATGAAGATTTTTACAATCTTTTTGAAACACCATCGGTCTTACTAATAAACTGTGTATAATTTTTATACGAGCCTTATGTAGAGTGGAGACAGAAAACTTTACTAATAAACCATGCATAAGCGATGGATGTATAAACAGGCTGTAACTATACAATGGGAATTGCTTTGCAGTATACACGAAACCCCTTGTTTAAGCGTTGTATATAGAGAAAAAATGGCTGCCTCTGTAACAGCTGTTCGTATCGACTGTCATTTTATGATGATAAATGCCTAGAAGAACACACCAAAGAGCACAGAATAAATAGAATAATATTGCTGTAGCTTGTACTCTTTGACCAAAATATAGTGTGGTATCGATTAGAGCTAGTTGTACTATCGATACTTAACACGCCACACTAGAGCGCTCTACCGGATGCAATAGAGAACCTCAGATATTCTATTACCTTTTGTAAGGAAGTAATGACGAAACTATGACGTAGCTGTGTAACAGTTATACTGTTATACACGACGTATGTAGTGATTATTAGTAAGGAATTTACACACGACTTATAAACGAGCTACTCATTGTATAAGTGTAAGACAGTTAAACGTCTGTATATAGAGTTTTTATTAGTAAGACCGCATGTATATAATATATGTGCGAATTATCTCAATTTTTTTAATGCCAGTGTCTTAGTAATAAAATGTTCTTTGTGTACAGTTTTCGTACGACCTTTACAAACTCTTCATAAACATGAATTCCGCCATCCACCTTGGCTTCAAATGTGATGGTGCACCTCCTGGACTCTACATTCGAGCCTTGCCTGTCTACTGTGGAACTGAGGCATTCCAAGAACCTGTCGTTAGATGTCTCCACCATCGCTGTCAAAATGATGTCCATAATCAAGGTGAGTGTACATGGTTGTAATTGCACGTTCAGATATTATCCATGTTTCACTTCCAAAAAGCAATAGTCAGGATAAAATAACAGTGTCATCAGTAAATTCTAAGTACTGAGACATTCTGTTAAACACTGAAAGATTTGTACCACATGCAGATTTCTAACTCTTAACCAGGAGTTCTTATACCTACATAATCGGGTAAAATCATGTCGGGTTCATAGGCCGAGCAGTTTTTTGGTGCACAAGATTTGTGCAGCCAGCATATCGTGCCTAAGATCGCAGGTTCGAGTCCCGACTGTCAATTGAGTCTGTGGCAAATGTTGGAAAACAGCAGTGGCATAGCATGAAATTTTGAGCAGGGGAAGCTAACTCAAGTTGTTTTTCATGTACATATGAGAAAACGTATTACAAAAATACAGTCTTAAAATAAATAGTAGTCAATGTCAAATCAGCAGTCCGAAGATTGGTTGGAACCTCGTAAGTAACTCCAATAAGGCATGACCTCAAATGGTACGTAGTAAAATATATGATTTCATATCTCTAACAAATAGACACAGTCATTTGTTTTTTAAATCGCACTTTTGTTCTTAAGTCAGTCTTGATAATTGTCCTAAAAATTCAAGTAAATTAGTGTCAGGAACTGTTATTTCACTCATTATTTATTATATCAGCCACAGTGCACACTAACACTTCAACTGAACACAACTGACGAAAAGGGATAACTCGGAAACTACTTATTTTCAATGTTAAAGCTAGCTTCTTGCGAGCCTTGCGACCAGGGTAGTTTAGTTAGAAAAGGATGGAAAATCTGCGGGGTGGGTTACACAGAAGAATGAGTGTAAGAAACCAGTCTGCTTGGAAGCTGGTGTGTGCAGGCTTCTTGTTTACTGCTGCATCACAAATCATCCTGAGCTGCCGCATCACAATATTTAACGCGTAAATATAAATTCTATTAAAATTAATCAATAATTTTGTTCATAAACTGCAGGTTTATTATGAAATTATTATTAATTGGGGAAGCTGAGCTTTTTAGCTTACATTGACGCTGCGCCACTGGAAAACAGTTGGTGGAAGCTTGTGGGGTTTCAGTTAACTGAAATTCAAATGATTTTGTTCCATTTTAAGACAAAAAAAGCATTCCACTATAAAAAGAATTAAAATTATTTTAATTAAGTCTAATGTTACATAAAATTTAAGAATACTCACGTATTCTATAAATATTATACAATTTATGATTGTCCATTTCGTTCATTTGAGATTCACAGTCTGTGGACAAATTTCATCGTGTAGGATTTAAAAGTTTAAAAATACCACTTGGGTTCAAGTTTATTTTCCTGATTATACCCTTCAAACTAATGTTAATTCACAGTTGTCCGATTCTGTTGAAGGTTATAAAACCAGTCATGATACATTCTCTTACGTTTCGTACAATTCCTAAGATTGGTGCTGGATTGTTGCAGGTATTCTGGACGCAGTTTTGGATCATGTTATGAGGATCGACAGTCCAAAAGCCATCTATGATTTTGATGAAAGCAGCAAAAGACGAAGTGTCCGTGTGGCCCTGGATGCCCCACAAGCAGGGTCTGAATGGGTGACCATTGCATTTAAGTTCATGTGCAAGAATTCATGTACTTCTGGAATGGCCAGGCGCCCTATAGAGGTCATTTTCACACTTGAAAATGAAAAGTAAGTAGTTGTTATTCAATCAACTGTCCAAAGACAGGTCTGAATCTCACAAGTGATACCAATAAGGCACCACTTACGAGGCAGCTAGGCCAGGACATTATGGGGTAGGGTGGCCAGTTCCTTTCCCTCTCCATTGCATACATTGCTGATTAACTATATATTCCATTAATCAGACTTCAGATGTATACAAACAATTGAGCATTTGATGTAATAATTATGTTTGGGTATAAAATTATTTTAAAATGGTGTGTGTCCTTCAAGGGAGAACAGAAATCATCTCGATTAATTAAATTCAGGAAATTATCCAAAATAAACTGTGTTTTCATCCTACAAGCAGCTGACAATAACAACTGTCCAGGTTGCCAGGTGATGATAGGAAACAAAAGATGTGAGAACAAATGAATGAGATGTATAAAAAAATTGAATTCTCTTTCAAATTTAAGTATATAGAGGTGCCATTTGAAATTTCAGAGAGATGTGAAACAAAATGCAATTAACACTGGTTTTAAACTTCTCCATCAGTATCTAAATTGACTTTTTTTTTTTTTTGTTTAAATTGAATTAAATTATAATAAATAATTACTTAGACTGCAGAGTTTTGGAGTGAAAGCCCGATAAAACATACTGTATACATTTTGAGCAATTGTGAGCAATTTTGTGGCATTGACTAACCTCGGATCATGGTGTTAAGCTTTGAGCATGAAATATTCAATCAAAATTAATTTATTAATTACTTGAAGAAAATAAATATAAGGTGGGTGCTCCTGATATGGCCACCCCCTATTGTGAGTTAGTTAGCCAAAAAATCCGCTAAATTGCAGCAGCATCCAGTGAAAGGGCATCCTGGTATGTCACTTGATCGTTTTCCATCCAGTCAGGTTCAGCAATATGGCGTCAGTTGCCTGTTTTGCGGTTTTCATGTGACCTCTTCTTATTTTTCTCTGGTAAGTCTCCTTTGTTTTATGCATGTTTTTCAAATACTTGTTTCATGAAAACCATCGTACTCCATTCAGTTTTTAATGTTCTGTTGATTGGTGTTATCGTTGATGGCGTGTCTTTTACGAGTTGTTCATAATCAAACGATTTTCGTGAAAGCTTACCTGATCCTGATATGGCCATATCAAATGCACTATGGCAATATTAAATGCACCATGGTCATATCAAGTTCATTTCACTTTTATTTTTTCACCTGACAAATTTACATGCCTTATAGGGATTACGCAAAAATTTTGTATTTTAATAAAAACAACTTAATTTTTATGGAAAAACCTGTTTTGACTACACTTTTGAATTATAAAAAAGATTATTAAGTGTCATTTTTATTCATTTTACACCAAAATTATTTAATTTTAGCACAACTGTGCTATCAAACTGAAACAATCACAATTTGTAGAACGTGGAACAAGGGTGGCCATATCATGTGCACATGTTCCTGATATGGCCACTAGGTAGACTTTTGGAATTTGGGACTTATTGGACAATTAAAGCTATTTTTATGGGGAAAGGAAATTGTTTTAAGAAAGTCCATTAGACTGAGAATGAGTAAGATAAAAGTGGTTTAAATTTTTTTTGAAAATGGCGGCTAGAAAAATTCTCAAACCTTAGCATGGCCATATCAGGGACACCTACCTTACATGTCTTTTACACTGTACTGTTTTCATCAGATAATAAATCCTAATCATCTTTCTTGTCAGAAGAATCAACAACATGTTTCTATTTATAGAAGGAATGGATAATGTTCTGGTGTTTTCCATGCATATTTTTTCGATCCTTGCAGTCTTCATGAAAGCCGCTCTTAAAGGGAAAAGAAGTGTCTAATTTTGTTTAATGTAATAAATTATTTGAAAATTAAATATTTACTTCTCTGACAAATAATTTTTGTTACATTTTTATTCCCATGCAGTGGGGATGTATTTGGACGGCACAAGATGAAGGTACGAATCTGTAGCTGCCCAAAGAGAGACAAACTCAAGGAGGAAGAAGACTTGAAGTGGAAGAATGGTAACACAGTACCCAATGGAAAGCGGGCTCTTTCTCCTGCAGCTGCTCAAGTAGGCACCCGACCTGCAAAGCAGAAGTTTGGTGAATTTCTACGACAGGTAACTATGGCAACATGCTGGATGTAGCCTTACTTTTACTAGGTTAGGTTACGTTACATCGCTGTGATTTCCAACTGGATGCTCTTTGACCAGGGTTGCCACATTTCATTTTTCAGAAGTAGTAACAAAATTTGGGGATTCTAAACCCGTAAGTTCCGACTTTCTTTAACCTTCATTAATTGTCTACTGTTTTACACAAAACATACAATTACTAGAGATGTGATTTTTTAGTCTTAATGATGTACAGTAGTGGCAAAAAAACCGGACCGACCCTTGTAGCTGATTTCAGAGTCTTGTTCACTTCAGAGCACGATAGACTGGTAACTAAGACTTTCGTGGTTCGAATCCTGCCTGGGAAGGAAACTTTTTTTTGTTCCTTATTCAAATTTAATCCCAATACTTTTCAATTGCTAGTAAAATTCATGTTCTGGGAATAATAAGTTAATTAAGTAGTAAAATATCACTGCAATCGAAAAGTATTGGGAATAAATTTGAATAAGGAAGAAAAAAAGTTTCCTTCCCAGGCAGGATTCGAACCACGAAAGTCTTAGTTACCAGTCTATCGTCCTCTGGAGTGAACAAGGCTCTGAAATCAGCTACAAGAGTCGGTCCGGCTTTTTTTTTTTTTTGCCACTACTGTACGTAAAATGTGTTCAAAACTTAATTTTAGGCCAGGACAATGCAAATCCCTTAATTATTCAAGTCCAAAATTAAATAAAATATATTCGCAAAAAAAAAATTACTTCATAATAACGATATTTTCAACGAAAGAATAGATTTTATGAAGAATTATCACGAAAAATTACTCTTCCAAATAAAACGTGAAAAGTTTCTTCGTTATAAGTCTATACTTGAACATTTCTACATATAATCTGCAGAGTTAGCTCTGTGGTAGTGCATCTGCCTCCAGACTAACCGACCTGGGTTCAATTCCCGGTGGGGTCAGAAATTTTCATGTAGCCTAAAATTTCTACCTTGGGACTAGGAGAGATGGTGATGCACAACTTCTAATCACCAAATTGTGCACCAATATGTCTAGGTTGAATCCCAAATCTCTCCGCAGTGCATATGAAAAGAAGGAATATGTTACTGTTGATAGTGATTCATCTGTTGGATGGAGACGTTAAGCCTGGCGGTCCCCTTGGTGCTATTCAACAAGAGTAGGCTACATGCCGGCACCAGGTTTCCCCTTCTCCTTTCGTCACTTTCATCCTCATTCCCTACACTACACTTACACGAACACTTACACATACACTCACCCTAGTACACAACATAACTCTTCACAGATATACATCATGCACAGAGTGACCCGCCGAAGTGATGTATACAGTGAAAATGGGTCACAGTCCTGCCATCTATCTGCAATATGCGCAACCCAAATCACGCATGTGAAGTGGGAGGCATTAGACACAAACACATTTCTACATATTTGATTGCTGAGCATTAATGTGCATGCATGCGTGTGACATCTGATGGCAACGATGTACACATAGTTTCAGGGACTACTTCCAGGGAGCAGCGCAAGCAGGCAATGGCCATTTCTATTTTCCACAACAGCTGCCTTTGTGACATCAAGAAGGCAATGCTGTCACCCCCTCACAGTCGAATGAAATTGAATTATGAATTTAATTAATAATGCAAACAATTTTCTGTTAGTTTCAAGAGGATTGTTTCAATAATAATTAAAAAAAGATGTAATTTTATTGTTTCTTAAGTTTCTTTAGAGTGCGGAATATGTGCTTTAATCACCGAAATAAGGCTAAAATAATCACCATAACATCACACCTATATCCATTACTAATCTTGTATTAGTACTGTAAAACTTGGTATAATAAAATATACACACATAACCCAACAGACATGACGCTACTGGAGCTAAATGACAGCTGTGAGCAGTATGAGATGAAGATAAATGCCAACAAGACGAAGAGCATGGTTATCGGAAGAAAAATAAAGAAGGTAAACGTGAGAATTCTTATTGAGGCAGCAGAGCAAGTGAACAGCTTCAAATACTTGGGGTGTACTATAAGCAGTAACATGAGCTGCTCCCAGGAAGTCGAAAGGAGGATAGCAATGACAAAGGAAGCTTCTAATAGAAAGAGAAGCTCTGGAAAAAGAACTAAGGAAGATACTAGTGAAGTGCTTCGTGTGGAGTGTGACATTGTGGTGGTTAGAAACGTTCCTAAGTGACGTGATTGTGTTTTAGATCCCAGTTCTTGGACTAGAGGAGTTCCTGGATGTGACCGACTACGCCCAGTCACGACTTCTGAGGAAGCTTCGCATTGAGAAGAGGGAGCCTACCGAAAATGAGCAAGCTCTGCTGCAGAAGTACAAGCATGAATTGTGAGTATAATATTTCTCATCTAGCTTCAGAAATGTGCATTAACTATTTATCCATTTATTTCTTTTTTAATTAATTTGACTTAAAATTGTTTAACTTCATGTTAAAAGTGTTAAAATTTTTAAAAAAGGTTATGTACCTTAGACAGACGGCCCGTTTTGACGCCGACGCTGCGTCATCTTCAGTGTCTTATGAACTACTTTTGTTCCTGTTGATCTTGCATTCTGCCATTTGCATTCGTCAGTTGTAGGGGTGGGGGTGTGTTGCTCCTGTGGTGGGGGGTGGTTGTTTCTGTGCTATGGATCATGATTTCGAATAATGTGTGGGTATTGAACTGTAATTGTATATTAAGTATATGTTGTGGGTATGTTATTGTATGTTTATATATTTCGTACTGTTCTAGGATGTTTAACTGTGGACTTTTTGGTGTGATATGTAGAATTTCCATATCTGTTTCTATATTATTGTAGTCATGATTATTGTTGATAATATGTTCTACGTAATTTGATGTGATATAGGGTTTGGTTATAGTTTTAATATGTTCATTATATCTTGTTTGAAAGGTTCTTGCTCTCTGTCCTATGTAAAAATGTGGGCAACTATTGCATTTTAGTTTGTAAACGCCAGTTGAATTATATATATTTGAATGTTTAGTGTGGTTATTTAGATATTTCTGTGTTGTGTTAATTGTTTTGTATACTATCTTGTATTTTAGTTTTCTTAATGAAGTTGCAATTTTGTGAGTATTGGTATTGTGATATGTTAATGTTATGTATTTATTCTCACATGGTGTTTGTATTGGTTTGTTATTACTTATTGTTGTTACTTATTTTATTTCTATTTAATTTAATTTTAATTTTAGTCCAGTTTAATTTTTATTTTAACTTAATTTAAAATTTATTCATTTACATATTTATTTACTTGCTTATTTAATTATTAATTTACTAACTAACAACTATTACCTAATAATAATAGTTATACGGTAATAATAATAATAATAATAATAATAATAATAATATGTTATGTATGATCGAGAGGAAATTAAACACAGAATAAATATGGGAAATGCCTGCTATTATTCAGTTGAGAAGCTTTTGTCATCCAGTCTGCTCTCAAAAAGCTGAAAGTTAGAATTTATAAAACAGTTATATTACCAGTTGTTCTGTATGGTTGTGAAGCTTGGACTCTCACTTTGAGAGAGGAACAGAGATTAAGGATATTCGAGAACAAGGTGCTTACGAAAATATTTGGAGCTAAGAGGGATGAAGTTACAGAAGAATGCAGAAGTTACACAACACAGAACTGCACGCATTGTATTCTATACGTAACATAATTAGGAACATTAAATCCAGACGTTTGAGATGGGCAGGGCATGTAGCACACATGGATAAATCCAGAAATGCATAAAGAGTGTTAGTCGGGAGGCCAGAGGAAAAAAGACCTTTGGGTAGGCGAGACATAGATGGGAGGATAATATTAAAATGGATTTGAGGGAGGTGGGATATGATGCTAGGGACTGGATTAATCATGCTCAGCATAGGGACTGATGGCGGGCTTATGTGAGGGCGGCAATGAACCTGCGGGTTCCTTAAAAGTCATTTGTAAGTTGTACAGGGTCCGACAAATTGATCTGACTTTTTTTAAAATGAGACGACACAATTGTATTTTAATGTAAGTTTTTCTTTTTTTTTTTTTAATATATAAAAGAGGCATTATTGCCATTTACTGACGCCAAAGAACAAAATTATGTTTTGAAAATTACACCTTCCAAATAACGTCCATTTTTTCTAAAGCACTCCTGGAGTCTTACTCTGCCTACCTACCATGTCTCTGGCATACGAGAATCCTTGGCCTTCCTGTTGACTTACGTTTTGATGCTGAAAAATTCGTTCTTAAATTGTTTTCCCACAATAAAACGGCTGGGAACTCGCCCATGTCAACCCACATTGAAATGTAAGAAATACTGAATCGTTTGTTTTGAAAAACATCCCCATGGCAACGCCTGTTGCTATGCGTTCCACAGATCCATTGCAACTGAAATGACATCAATAATGGCTTCATTCCCTACCCTCCCACCGCTGTGCGACTGTCTTAGGCACAGTTACTGCCAACCTAAAAACATTAGATCTTTTTGCCACATTCTGTATATACTCTAGTAATGTACATTTTCAAGATCTGTACTTACTTGTTTTTTTTTCTTCAATTTTAGGAGCCTCCATGAGTAATGAAGCAAGCACCTGTGATATGTTAAAAGTCACTGCAAGATATTTTATTATATGGACAAGCAAGAAACACGCGAGGATCACAAGACATTGATTAAGATTTTGTGTCTTACATCTCAGGTTTGATATTTTGAGAATACATAAGGATTTCTCTTAATTTTTTCATACTAAACAGTTTGTTTAGATTATTTTATTGTAGTACAAGGTATACTAAAGCTGTCACCAGAAAAGAAACGACTTCTGACAGTTCTGTGACATCTGGTTTTAACTCCCATCTGTCCCTTGGCACCCCCAACTGAAACTGAATTCGTTTCTCACCTTTCTGACACCACGAGTTAAGTGAAAATGCGTCTTTCTGCCTCTGGTGGAGAGGAGGTTGGGAATGTTGAAAGTTGCAGTGCAGCACTCTAGCCATGACTCTTCTACGTGCTTCACTGGAGACGTCAGTGAATCTATTCTTTCCTTGTGACAGCTGTACTTAATTTTGCTTCAGATTATATATATATATATATATATATATATATATATATATATATACACACACACACACACACACACACAGAGTGTTCGCCTATGGGTGAGGCCAGGAAAGCGGTATGTACTGATACGCCGCTTTGTGCGCGCAGTTGTTGAGACACGCTCGACAATCAAGGACATGAAGGTCGACAAGTTATCAGTTGTGAGCCAGATGTTGCAGTATTTAACATGTACAGTGCAGTTTCTTGACACAGTTGCTTAAATATTCAGCGTGTGTGTAAAACTTGTTAACAATGCAAAACGCAAAATTCACGCTTGAACAAAGAGTTTTTATGTAAGATGCATATGTGAAAACAGAGTCATGTAGAGAGGTGCGTAGACTATTTGAAGTGAAATATTCAGGTGCAACAATTCAGGGTAGAGAAACTGCTAGACGTCTTGTTAACAAATTAAGGACAACAGGGTTGATAAATGCTACAATTCCTAAGCGAAAATGAAGAGTATTGACGGGAGAAAAAATTGATGAAATCAGTGCATCATTTACACGCTCTCCTAGTGTTTCATAGGAAGTTAGTGTTTCAAAAACATCAGTCTTTACTGCTGCTAAACTTTTAAAATTAAAACCCTACAGAGTATAGTATAGAAAGCGGAAGCTTACGGATAGACGATTCCCGCAAGCGACACCGCAGGCAGGCCGCTTTCCTGGCCCCACCTGTAGGCGAACACTCTGTGTGTGTATATATATATATATATATATATATATATATATATATATACACACACATGATATAGAGTTCTTAATGCATTTAATGTGTCAGATGCATTGAGATATAGAAAATACAGATCATTGCTCTTGCACTGTTTCAAGTACCTATGTTCACTCATTTTTACCATTAAATAATATCCAGGAAGTGGTAGGAGTTGAGAAAGATTTTGATTTTTTTTTTAAGTTGTGATCGCATACCTTATTACTGTAATGAGCATGGAGTCTCATTTCATTGTTATATATACTGGGTAATTCATGAGAAATTGTAAACATTTTAGATGTTGATAGTATTGATTATTATGAGTATAAAAGTTCATATAAATATGTGTCAAGTTTTTCAATGGATGTGGAGATACAGTTGTTTGAATATTATGCGTAACAAGTGTTACTAGTAGCAAGAAGGAAAGACACATAACGTAATGATTACATTTATTGCTTATTTACATGGTATCAGTACGTTTGAACAGTTCAGTGTACTTTTCCACTCTGTTGAAAACAATAAGTATTGCTCTTTTGAGGTCATCTTTTTTGAGGGCTCCATTGTTCATAATGTGAACGAACAGTTCATGTCTTGTATTTACTTTGTTTTTGTACACTTCACCTTTCATCCACTCCCATAGACAAATCAGTCAATCTTCTTAATGTATCCAGCTGTTTGCTGACAACATAAAGTCCACTATAGTCCACTGTAGTCTATTCGGTTGTTGTTTTTCACGAGAAATGAGGGGTATTTTGATCGGTGTTCATTATAGATGCCTGTTGCTAGTAGCCAGAGGTGGGGTGTGGTCAACTCCCATAGACAAAAAAAAAAAAAAAACCGACAGGAATAAAGTCTGGGGACCTTGGTGGCCAGTGCATGTGATCACCGCTGCCTATCCCTCGTTCGGGGAATATGAGATTTGGATGATGTGTCGCTTGACAGCCTAAAATGTTGAGAAACTCCGTCATGCTGGAAGTACATGCCCATCTTTACAGCCAAGGAAACTACAAACAGCTGTTCTCTACACTCATTATGAACAGTGTTGCCCTCTCCTTTGTACATAATCAATAGTATGTTGTCATTTGTCATTTCTTCATACATTTGTAACGCTTTTTATGTGTAACATTAAAAAAATTGTACTTACACTCCCACTGAAAATTGGACACGTGTTTGTATGAGCTCTGGAACTCAGAATAATTCATATTATCACCTCCTAAAATATTTATTGTTCCTTCCTGAATCACCCTGTATATATTAAGTATCCAAATAGATTTGACCAAAACCTTGAGAACTGATACAAGGGATTGATTGGAACATTTCTTGAATAGAAATCTGTGTCTGTCAGTGTCAGACTTCTTGTGCTACAGGATGTTAAAGAATCTATTTAAATTTGGCACCAAGGTTTCGAACGCAGTTCACGTGCTTAGTATTAAAATGTTTGCTCTGTGTTATTCTTTTGTTATTTATCGCACTAAAAGAGCTAATTCTCCTCCTGACTTAACTTACATTAACCGTTGGAACTATATATTTTTGCTAAACTCACAGACAAGTGTTTTGTGTACAATGTAAATGGAATTTGGCTCTCCATCAGGACTGAAGAACGGCCATCTGTCAGCATCAGATTCATGTATGTCACCCAGGCCACGTTGGGTTTGAATATTCTTCGCATATACAGCGTGTTTAAAAAATGTAGGAATGTGAAGTGAAAATGAAGAGAAGCAAGAAAGTTTCAGTAAATATAAGTCCCAAAATTAACCATTTACGAAATAATGTCATTTTTTTTTGTTGGTTGGGACCACCAGTGAACCGATTGCCTGGATACAGTAAAGCGACAACACTCATGCTTCGTATGTATGCCATACTCTCCCCATCCCATTTCCTTCTAAACATGAGACGATATCCAAACAGTCGATATGGTGAACAGTGGATGTAGGACTCAGTGGCGGCTGGTGGTTTGAAAATATGGTGGTGCACAATGGATATCGAAGAGGAGTTAAACATACTTTACTTTAAAGTTTAAAACCGTGTATACCTGAGGGCGTATACATATAAAGCTAATTTATATGTAATTAATAAATAAAATTACTAAATACAAGCATATCTATTTATACAGAAAGTCCAAAAGTGGAAGGGGTCGTGGGCGGAGCTCTCTATATTGCGATTTACCCTCATGAAAAACATTTGAGCACAGAATCGTCATCAGAACGCTACCAAGTACCAAGTGCAACGTTTTCGTTCATAAAATTCAAATGCAGCTTTCGTAGACTGTTGAGAGATAGCAGCACTTATTGTCAGAATGACAACTCTTAGAACTTTAAAGCAAAATACAAGCTCCTTTATGTATTGTGCCGTAGATGCAGATTGAGAAAGTAATGTGCAAAATATGCGACTGTTCGTTGCACAAGCCGAATGAATACATTTTTCATGCTTATTACTTTGGACAAATGTCTAGTTGAAACAGATACTTTCCTAGTGAATTTAGTTTCTTCTGCACTGACGTTGGTGTCCATGTCAGGGAGTGCGACAAACCGTTCGCAATGAGGAAAGCAGTAGACCACGCCTTAGCCGAACATCTCTATAAACTACCTTCCATAGGTTTTCAACATCTCTGCAAACCAAGAGGCTTGGAGGCTCCTGCAGACGTACATAACAAGACACCAGCTGCAGATAATCATGAATGAAAATTGTAAAATAAAATTATATTTTTAATAGTAACAAAGCCAGGAGATTAGCAACATTACTGGGGGTGTACAAACCTGCAACCCCCTTGAGAAGCCGCCACTGGTAGGAATGCTTGAACGCATTCTTGGTCTTTGGAGAGAAGACTAGACAGATGCATTCAAGTGCATGGTCAACATTTTGAAAACCTGATATAAAATTATTTAGTTAACATAATCAAGTGGAAAATACAGGTTATATAGCTATATATAAAATAAAAGAGTAAGTTCACAATATAATTATATGACGTAATAAATAATTACAATATATAATGCATAAATCATAATAAGAGTAATTATATTAATTAATATGTATTCGGTCACTGACTGAGAAGAAAATGTCTACTGAAGGATGCACTGGAAGGAATGGTGAACAGGAGAAGAGTTCGGGGCAGAAGAAGATATCAGATAGACAACATTAAGACATACGGATCCTATGCGGAGATTAAGAGGAAGGCAGAAAATAGGAAAGATTGGAAAATGCTGGGTTTGCAGTGAAGGACCTGCACATTGTCAGAAAACATTGAATGAATTAATTCTGTTCTTACACACTAAATCTTTTTTCTAAGAAACTGAATGTGGGTAAAAGGTGTTCCTCATTTCCCATCTCAATATCTGGCAACCCTAATTTCAGGTCCAATTTCATGTGTTCCCGCATGGTTGATTCTGGTATTCCAAACTCAGCAACACATTTCCATGTGGATTTGACTGGACAGATTGTGTCACATCTGCACAGCATTCAAGCCTTGTGGATGGCCTTCCAGAGTTTATGTCCACTGGCCACCACTGTTAATAATAATAATAATAATAATAATAATAATGGTTTGTTTAACCTGGCAGAGCAGAATTACACTCACTGCATATTCATTAAACAGTGCAGACATGTTAAAGTTAATCACATGAATACCGTTTGAAATCTTAGTGTCAACTTTAAACAGTCATATTTTTTAACCTTAATATAATTACAGAACATTGTGGATTCAGACTTCGATTTTGTGACACACCACACACGGAAACTGATGTCTGATTTGTGTTGCATTATTTCATGATCAAATGAAACTGAGAGATGGAATAACTTTACAAATATCACTTTTCATACACTTACAAATGGCTTTTAGAGAACCCGCAGGTTCATTGCTGCCCTCACATAAGCCCACCATTGGTCCCTATTCTGAGCAAGATTAATCCAGTCTCTACCATCATATCCCACCTCCCTCAAATCCATTTTAATATTATCCTCCCATCTACGTCTCTGCCTCTCCAAAAGTATTTTTCCCTGAGGTCTCCCAACTAACTCTCTATATGCATTTCGGGATTCACCCATATGTGCTACATGCCCTAATCCTGTTTCGTACATTACACTGTCACAATTCCACTCACACAAAATATCTCAACAGTAGATGACTATTGAAATGAGTATTGCAGTACTGCCAATATCTAGAAAGAAAAATAAGTTCAAGGATCAGTGACAGGTTAGGTTGGGTTTGTTCAGACGTGTGGTGTGCCTTGCATGTATACAATTTAGTAGATAGATAGGTTTACCCTGGATCATAGTGAAGAATGGAGTGCTCTTATAATCTATGATCAAAGATTTACCATGCACCATAGCAGAGGAAGGAGTACAGCATAATGGTAGTATAGTGAGGGTCACTAAGAACAGCTCCTAAACAGCAAATATCGCATTCTTGTCATTGTTGCCAACTGTTATCAGATATCACCATATGAAGTAAAATCACGAGCCTACATTCTGAATGACTTATTTAGGGAAAATTTTAGAACATGGATTGCACCTACTAAATTATGTCTTAAAATACTAAAAAGAGCAGATTTGTCTGCGTTTGTCGAATGCGCATCATTATATTTACGAAAAGGCACTTATCAGTGCCAATAATTTATTTTGTGTGCACAAGGTTGGAATTTTGAAGTAAGAGGGAAAGGGTGCAATCCATGTTCTGGAGTTTATCCCTTATTTATTTACCGTGCTTTACCTTTATGTTGGAAGGTTATTCTAAGTAATTTGCAACATATTTTCGTTGGCCAACTATACGAGAAAGAGATCAACATGTTAGGTATTTTGTCTGGCAATATGAAATTCATTGGTTTGACTAGACAATTGATTCACGAGACCTAACCTAAAAATGTACTTTTTTTTTTTTACCACATGAAATTATTAGTACTAACTCCGAAAATCGAATATCACGATGAAATGTATGCTTAAGAATACTTACTCCCAATAATTTTGCTATTCTAGTTATAATTGCTGTCTACGTGAGCATAATTTCTTTTTCATTATCTTCTTTCGGTTAAATCTGAAAGAACAGAACGCCAGTAGGGGAAGTTATCCCCACTCTCGCAGCACGCTTTACGCTTTCTTGGTGTTGTCGCTACCATGCTTTTTCCTCTTTTTGACATTATTGTAATAAAACTTTAAACACGAAAGAAATTCATTAAAATGTGAAATGGTATTTCTATCGATCACCCACCTGCATTATCATACCCAAGTATGTTATATGTATTTACACTTAGGTCTAGTCCTGACTTGTAACCACAATGCAACACAAAAAATAACTATTATGTATTAATATTAATATTTATATTAATTAATTACAGACGTGGACAAATTATTAGCAAAATTGAAGATTTTTATTATATATTTTTACAAAATATGATTTTTCAATTTGGACTACAGTTGACATTTTTGTGAATTTCCAAATAATTAGCCAAATTGAAGATTCGTATTGTATATTTTTCAAAATTTAACTCCTCAATTTGGACTACATTGGATACATTTGCATATTGACAAATTATTACCAAAACTGAAAGTTTTTATTGTATATTTTTATAAAATTCGATTCTTCAATTTGGACTACAGTTGACATTTTGGATATTTCCAAATTATTAGCAAAACTGAAGATTTTTGTTTTATATTTTTACAAAATTTGACTCTTCAATCCAGTTGAAATTTTTGCTAATTTACAAATTATTAGCAAAATTGAAGATTTTTATTATATATTTTTACAAAACTTGACTCTTCAATTTAAACTACAGTTGACATTTTTGCATATTTCTGTCTACTGTAATGATGGAAATATGCAAAAATTGTCACTGTAGTTTAAATTGAAAAGTCAAATTTTGTAAACAGAATTATCATAAAAATCGTCATTTTGTTAATAATTTGTCCACGTCTGTACTACTATGTTCAAATTTCACTAGCTTACAGTAACCGGCTCAGAAATCTAGTATAATTTTAATTCCATGGAACTCCAGTACCGACAATGTTTGTCTCAGCTGCCAACGTAACAGTTACAAAATCACTACCATTTGTAGTATTTGTCAGTATTGAAATTCGAAACGAAGTTGGCAAAAGAAAATTCAACCTGGAAACTAGAAAATCACCACAATCTATTAGCATATGTAGTAATGGGAGAAAAATGGTTAGGTTTCACTCTTGGGGTATGAAATAAGCTGACCCAGACTATACCATTGGATTACATAGTCAGTCTATGTAAAAATGTAGGCCATAATAATCGGAGTATATAAGAAGGAGCAGATTGGATGGGTTTATAGCTTTCACAGTGATCACATTATGTTTCTAGAATAGTGTGCTACAATTTTTAGATTATTTTCAATTATTTAAGTACGTTTTTTTTTTTTTTTTTTGACAGGATTTTTCTCGTTGCCAAACTTTCAGAACGGCCCCAAGGTTCACTCAGCCTCCTATAAAATTGAGTACCGGGTCTTTCCCGGGGGTAAAAGGCGGTCAGAGCGTGGTGCTGACCACACCACCTCATTCTAGTGCCGAGGTCATGGAAAGCATGGGGCTCTACCTCCATGCCCCCCAAGTGCCTTCATGGCATGTGACGGGGATACCTTTATCTTTTTTTTTTTTTTCTCCCGAGTGTGATGTGTCAAAAGATCGAAGTTTCACTAAGCCTGTAACCATATGCATCTTCGTTGCCTATATAAGGGTTTTTATTAGTAGTAATGAAGGTTTGTCATAGTCTATTGTCCAGGTCCTGCAATTTGGTACAGGTTCCATTACATGATTGTATTTGCAGTTCACAACCTCACCATCTTAGATTTATATAAACATTTCCTTTTTATGTATTATCATTGTATGAATATAAGCACTGACGTTTTCATTAGTTTTATACGGAGTAATGCATATAAAAATAAACCATTTTTATGATTTATGTATCTGGTGTGAAATGCAGAAAGCCCATGCACTCACTTCTGAACCATGTGGCAACTATGGGAGAAGGCCAGTTTTTATCTGGTTAGAGTTTTGTTTTCTTTCACTTGAGAGATTTCTTTTTTTACATTGGCAAGTATGAAAAGATGTGGTTAAGATTTGTTTTCGTTCTTCAACTTTATATTTTTTAAATGATGCTGAAAAAAATAATGACATAGTAAATTAATGTATTCTGAAGAACTGTTTATTATAATATAGAACATACATATAAGAATTATGTCAACTTTATTTTAAGATTTAAAATTGGAAATACGAAAGACCATGAGCACAAAATGGTTGATCTTTATTTATCACACATTGTTGTTTATGCTCATTAATTTAAATAAACAATCTCGTCAATACTGTAATATTAATTCAGATGTAATTGTTACCTCAAAGAAAGGTATTAACAGTTTGTTATTGTATTATCACAGTCTAGTATATACAGTCACGAAGCTTGAGTTGTGAGGGTGCTAGGAACAAAAGACTGTGCCAGTACTATTTTGCATTGTCTGTAATGAGGCGATATTAGCGATCCTAGTGGTTAGCAACTGTCTATGGATGTATATTTACTACGTATTGAGCGGTATTATGGTACATAATAATATAAGTTACTAATAATTTATTAAAATGAAATTATCTGTTGTCTCCCTGACGTAAGTTCATGAATTATTACTAAAAATTTAGCCATGTGTTGAATTTCTTTGCATTTCTTAAGCAGTCTTTTTTTTTTTTTTGCAACTATTATTACTTACTGTTTCTTTCTCTTCTTCAGCAGGACTACCATTTTATGATTTTTACTATCACACATCAACAGTTGACAATCACTTAACAAGCTTGCCAACAATTTTTAAGAAACGGAAATTCCCTAACTTATTATTACATGTAATATTTTCAAATTATAGGTAGTCCAGCTGAATGGTTTATGAAACAGGCCCCTACTATAAATACTGCTTCTTCTAAAGCTGTCATGATTCTCGAATTAATCTTTCTGCATTTACTCCAAATAGGAAATTGTAATTAATTAATATGGTAAGTTTCATATCCACTTCTCTGTGTAACACTTTTGCAAAGAATATAAAGAATTAGTTTAATATTTGAGTGTTTCTTGCTGAGTAGTATATATATTTTACAAAGTATTTTAAAAACTGCATTCTATGATATATAGGTATTTTGTTGTTGCTCTTGTTTCATATATCTGTACGTTTGTAATCAGAAACATAATGTATACTGGCATTCATTACAAATTCCAGCAAGTTTTTATAACATTATTTTCTCGAGTAATTACTCCAGGAAACATGGCAGGGTCAGAATTAATTGATCCTGAGAAATTATGCAAAATATTATTTGATTACATTCCAACTTAATTTTAATTATTACTTTCTTTGTGTTTGATATTTTATTCAGTAATAATTAATAAACATATATTTGTGATTGTATTATTAGCATAATGTCGATATACTAAAAATTGTGCAAATAAAAGGTGAAAGATCAACTAAACAAAACAATAACAATAAAAAATGAAACGTTACTTTCAACTTTTTATTTAACAAATGAAATTATTACCATAACATGAGTGAAATTAATAAAATTCACTAAAATAGAATTAAATAATGCTGTAACGTAAGTAGGAATCTGAATGGAAAATAGGCATGTCGAACAGCATCAAATGTTCCGTGATATTGGTCTTTCTTTTGTTTATTTATCAAAGTCACTGTGAAACCATAAAAATTTACTGGGATTTCTAATAAACGCCAGTGTAAATGTTTGTATACATGCAAAGAGAATGCTATTCAACTGTCACCATGTCCCATGTGTTGTTGTAGTAATATTATTTGATTCGGTGTTTAAATTCAGTGGCATGAGAAGTGGGTGACGAATTTTGCCTGCAGCTCTCTATCAGGGACTGGATTCTTTCATGTGCTGTAAATTTACGAACACGTCTTGCCAATCTCCCAGCCGTATACTTCCCTCCTGAAGAAAACCATGCCAAAAATTCTTGAACCTGCAAACCTATTATGTCAGTTTTTAAAAGTATGTATTATTTTGTCACGTAAACAAGAGAATATTGAAAATACAATACATAAGTTGCATTAAATTTATTTAATTAATATTTACAATCCTTATAAATAAGAACCAGTGTTTAAAAATCTAAATATCATAATAATACCTAACCGAAAGCATAAATGTTTCACGCAATTACAAGGCTCCTATGTTACTTCCCCTCTTCCTCCCACCAATTCATGGCACATAGAATGAGATGCTTAAATTGTTAGTTTGATAAGCAGAGATTTTATAATTCGAAAACTCTTGCCCATGGTGACAGTCTTAAACTAGAAATAGGTGCATATAGTAGTAAGTTCAACATTATATTTTTTTTATTGCATATATTCTGTTGTTACTGTTTATGAAGTATCATATGATAAATATATAACATCATGGACACAATAAAGGTTTACTTTAATTTCATTTTGAAGACAAAGTTTGATGCTGCAAAAAATTCCATCATCATCATGGCCTGGATTTTGGTTACTTATCAGATAAATAGGAACTTATAAATGTACGGAGATATGTAATAATTTGATCACATTATATTTTTGTTATTTTGGATTATTATGTCATAATATGGTAAAGAACCATTTTTCAGGTTAATAGGGAACTAAAACTGCAGAGATATAAGAAAATTTTGGATTCTTAATAATAATAATGATAATAATAATAATAATAATAATATTTATTTATTCTGGCGAAGTTAAGGCCATCAGGCCTTCTCTTCCACTTAGCCAGAAACAAAAGAAGCTGATACAATTTTACAGACAATTCTTAAGGTACGGTCACACGTCGCTACTTTTGCAGCACAACTTTTATACTGCAGCTGCAAACATTGCGTGTCGTGTTCTCACGTAAGTCAGAAGTAGCGTGCTGCACGCTACTTTTCATACTGCACAACCTGAGTGCAGCAAAAGTTGCAACTGGAGGTTGCGAGTCTGTTCACACACAAGGCGCTACTTTTGCAGCCGCAGTCATGCTGCAGGTTTCCATCTCCGTGCTGACTTCTCAATATACATTTTGTGGTTATATTCGCATTATTAAGAAACTCATGCGAAAGCTTACTTATCTATTATTTGCTTTTCTGTCCTAACTAGTATTCAGAAATTGGCATTATTTTTACTATAAATCTTTTAAAAACGCCTATATACTTAAATGATAACCAACAGCATATTCACGTAATCAATGTTGGCAACCCTCCTGTTTGAAACTACGCTACAGAAAATTAAAAAAGTGAATTATATCGTCAGCAGTTATGCTCAGACTGTGTTGTGCATTTAATAACTGTTACAAATAATTTATTTTCATCACATCTAACATTAAAATACATCCAAACAATAAAAGTATCATTGGCACATTTGGGTGGCAACACTGGTCGCAACCGCAGCAAAAGTTTCAACAAAACCGATATCAAAAATGCTGTGGCTGCAACCCTGAGAACCCTGTTCACACATCGCTACTTCTAAGCTGCGTGCAGCATGGAAAAGTAGCGGGCAGCAGGTTCGGCAGCCGCTACTTTTCGGGTTGCATTGTTGTTCATACGTCGCAGTACGAGAGTTGCGAAGTTTTTTGTACTGCAGCGCTGCAAAAGTAGCGACGTGTGACCGTACCTTTAGGTCATCAAGCAAACTTCCAGTTATCGGGTTAATAGGAAGCATCTATTTTTCCAAGTTAATAGATATGGTGAGCATGTAGTTATAGTTATTTGCCACCAGTCGCGCTATTGATGCCCAGCTAACATGTTGTCATAGCCCTATTAACACACAGTTTCCTTACTGCATGACTACCTATTCTGTACTACCATGGAAACAGGACTTGTGTCTCATGATTTTCTTTGTGGCCAGTTTCGTTCCATTCTCTTTTTGATGTACCTCGATGTTTTCTACACTATAGTCATGGAAATATTGGGTATACATGAATATCAAATAATATACACTATACAGTGTTCAACAAATTATTGGTACTTAATAATAATAATAATAATAATAACAAAGTATATGATTATGTCTCGTGACCAGAATATTGTACGAAATGGAAATATAAACATTGGAAATTTATCTCTTGAAGAGGTGGAGAAGTTCAAATATCTTGGAGCAACAAACAAATATAAATGATACTCGGGAGGAAATTAAACACAGAATAAATATGGGAAATGCCTGTTATTATTCGGTTGAGAAGCTTTTATCATCCATTCTGCTGTCAAAAAATCTGAAAGTTAGAATTTATAAAACAGTTATATTACCGGTTGTTCTGTATGGTTGTGAGACTTGGACTCTCACTTTGAGAGAGGAACATAGGTTAAGGGTGTTTGAGAATAAGGTGCTTAGGAAAATATTTGGGGCTAAGAGGGATGAAGTTACAGGAGAATGGAGAAAGTTACACAATGCAGAACTGCATGCATTGTATTCTTCACCTGACATAATTAGGAACATTAAATCCAGACGTTTGAGATGGGCAGGGCATGTAGCACGTATGGGCGAATCCAGAAATGCATATAGAGTGTTAGTTGGGAGGCCAGAGGCAAAAAGACCTTTAGGGAGGCCGAGACGTAGATGGGAAAATAATATTAAAATGGATTTGAGGGAGGCGGGATATGATGATAGGGACTGGATTAATCTTGCTCAGGATAGGGACCAATGGTGGGCTTATGTGAGGGCGGCAATGAACCTCCGGGTTCTTTAAAAGCCAGTAAGTATAATAATAATAATAATAATAATAATAATTATTATTATTATTATTATTATTATTTTATTTTCCATGGCAGAGTTAAGGCCACCTGGCCTTCTCTTCCACTCATCCAGGAACAAAGCACATACAGAAAAATACATACCGGTATACAAGTATTAACTTAAAAATAATAATAATAATAACAATAATAAATAAATAAAATAAAATAAAAAAGATTGAATACATATGAATATAACCACACAACTAAATGAATAGTACTTAGATATTATGTTTCATTGCTTTAATTCGAGTGTAGACATTTCACGCAATCATTGGGATTTTCTCAAATCTTCTGGTTTTCTTTTGATATTTGATATTTTACTTGGAAAAAACTTTGATCTGAGACTCTACAGTTACATGTGGAATTTTGAATATCTACAAACTCCATTTATTTTAAGGAAATGTTCTTTCTTTATTTTTAGGTAGTTCGTATTTGTTTAGATTAGAATTTTACTTTTTCAGCGACAGAAATTGTTCTAGTAGTTTCTGACTGAACATGTGTTGAACCTTCAATTGTTTAGGGTAATGTTTTATTAACTTTCGTTGCTTTATTGCTCGACCTTCCTTCCCACCTCTGTGCATAAGAAAGGAAGGAAGACACTTCAATTCCAAGACCTATAGCTGTGTCCCGTTCAGTATTAGCAGAAGAATAAGAAGAACCAGTGATTTTAAACACTTGAATAATGGTAACATGACAAATAAAGAAATACTGGCACTTCTCAGACCATGTTAAAGTTCTACTCTTAGAACTAGCAAACAATTTTATTACCAGGTTGTACCCTCTGTCATGGGTTAGTAATTTAATGTGAGAATTGAAGGCCAGCTTTTTTTTAATCCACTTGTTATCCTTGAGTAAGTCTTAATTATTGTGTAGATTGCAATGTTGGTTATATTTTTGTCTTGTGTGTGCTAGTTAAGTTAGAGAAGTAAGTAGTTATGGTATTAGAGCTGAATTTTCGTCAAAATTATCAAGTTTTTGCTTTCGTGCTTAATCTTTCTAATGTTTTATTATTAGTTTTCTTAATAAAATATAATTTTGTCCTGTGGCCACTTTTAAAACCCATTTGGGGTTACAATTATAGTGCAGGACTATTTGAGATCAGTATTTCCCCCAAGAAACTAGTTTGATTAATTAAAATGTGTCTCAGTGAAACTTACAGCAGAGTCCGTATAGGTCAGTTTCTATCTGATGCTTTTCCAATTCACTGCGGCCTAAAGCAGGGAGATGCACTATCACCTTTACTTTTTAACTTTGCTCTAGAGTATGCCATTAGGAAAGTCCAGGATAACAGAGAGGGTTTGGAATTGAACGGGTTACATCAGCTTTTTCTCTATGCAGATGACGTGAATATGTTAGGAGAAAATCTACAAACAATTAGGGAAAACACGGAAATTCTACTTGAAGTAAGTAAAGTGATAGGGTTGGAAGTAAATCCCGAAAAGACAAAGTATATGATTATGTCTCGTGATCAGAATATTGTACGAAATGGAAATATAAAAGTTGGAGATTTATCCTTCGAAGAGGTGGAAAAATTCAAATATCTTGGAGCAACAGTAACAAATATAAATGACACTCAGGAGGAAATTAAACCCAGAATAAATATCGGAAATGCCTGTTATTATTCGGTTGAGAAGCTTTTATCATCTAGTCTGCTGTCAAAATATCTGGAAGTTAGAATTTATGAAACAGTTATATTACCGGTTGCTCTGTATGGCTGTGAAACTTGGACTCTCACTTTGAGAGAGGAACAGAGATTGAAGGTGTTTGAGAATAAGGTTCTTAGGAAAATATTTGGGGCTAAGCGGGATGAAGTTACAGGAGAATGGAGAAAGTTACACAACGCAGAGCTACACGCATTGTATCCTTCACCTGACATCATTAGGAACATTAAATCCAGACGTTTGAGATGGGCAGGGCACGTAGCATGTATGGGCGAATCCAGAAATGCATATAGAGTGTTAGTTGGGAGACTGGAGGGAAAAAGATCTTTGGGGAGGCCGAGACGTAGATGGGAAGATAATATTAAAATGGATTTGAGGGAGGTGGGATATGATGGTAGGGACTGGATTAATCTTGCTCAGGATAGGGATCAATGGCGGGCTTATGTGAGGGCGGTAATGAACCTCCGGTTTCCTTAAAAGCCAGTAAGTAAGTATTTTTTTTCCCCATATGGATATAAAATGCTGCTTGTGTCAAGTTTTGTCGTATCTCCTTGAAACTTTTATGACATGCTCAAAAATGTACGACTAATTGAATTTGCTCTTGGTCTTAGTGTGAATTATATATTGGTGAATTTTTACATATTAAAATTACAAAAAGAACTAAAAAATTGAAAAATGAAGAAAATTAGTAACACTGACCAATTCCACCATTGTGGAGTAATGTTTAATGTGTCTGACTCTGAAACTAGCGGACCGGGTTCAAATCCTGGTTGGGGTAATTTACCTGGTTAGCCTCAACCAATCGAAGCAGAATTGCTGGGTAACTTTCGGCGTTGGACCTCGGACTCATTTCGCCATCATTAATTCACATATCTCATCATCCGTACCATAGCATAGCTCGGGTTAAGTTCACTGTGTGGCGTGCTGTACTTGTACAAGAGTGCAGTTGTTTGGCTACCCAGTCATTCACAAAGTATGAGTGGTAAGCACAATAAGCCTCAAGCTGCAGTGCAAAACCTTCAGGTCCCTCGGTACAAGAGAAGAAAAAAATTGCAATGCAAGAAGCATGCATGAATATGAAGATACAAAAGCAGTAAAATAATATTAGTAAATAAAAAAGTTTGTTTGACCTATGAAGTATGATAGCAGATGGTAACTGTATGGATATGTAATAAAAATTTGAAAAATATTGCTTAAAAAATTATAAAAGTTGATCATTTCAGTCCAAATCCCTCCCCCGCCTAAGAAGATAGCACATGTTAAGTGTGTGAGTATATGATAAAAATGTGAAAAAGATTGCTTAAAAATATATAATATAAAAGTTGAAAATTTTCAGTTCAAACCCCCCAAAAGAAGAGGTATAGATTGGACCTTTTTAATTACTGTCAATGAATTAGGAATTCACAGCATTTGGGATACCGGTTGCCCTATTTTCGTTTTTGGATCAAGTAGATAGTTGTAGCGATATGGTTCGTTTAGACAAATAGTTGTGAGATAATTAGTAACGCAGGTATATTTTGAGGAAACCGCATCATATGTGCAGAAATTCATACAGGACAATTCAAATTTGGCGGAATTCTAGCGGAATTTCGAAACCCTCGTGATTGAACAAACCACAGTCTAGTAGTATATACAGTCACGAAGGTCAATACGTAGGGAATATGCGTCCATCGATAGTTGCTAACCACTAGGATCGCTACTATCACCTCATAGACAATGCGAAGTCGTACCGGCACAGTCTATTGTTCGTAGTACCCTGAACAACACAAGCTTCGTGACTATATGAACAAACTTTGTGATTTGGCAACACTGGATACAAACCAAACAAGCCTGCTGACGAAGTTCATCGAAAGTTCTGTTCTGCAGTGTTTTACTAAAATCGAGTGCAATTGGAAGATAAAATATATAAAGAAACGCCGAGAAAGGTATGTGTTTCCACAAGTTATTTACATATTGCGTAAATAGTAGGCTATAAGTTTTGAGTAAATGTTGTAATCTCGTTTTAATTGTTGGCCGGCATAAGATCGGCAAGCGTTACGTAACAAACCGTTATTTTCAGGTTACTTTATATTTGTGCAGTTCTCGATTTTGGTATGTTTTGTGAATTTAATTGCTACATTTACGGTTTAGTGAAGTAATAGCGAAACTCTATAATGACTTGTCACTCGTATGTATTCTCGTTATATTCCACAACGTCACTAAAAATTATTTTTTTTTCTCAGTAGTCAAACCGAACGAAATGAGTGAGATAATATTTCTGTCGAAGAGTATGTTACACACCAATTCCGAGGACGACAGTGTCGCTTGTAATGACAGGCGCTGTTACAAAAAGGGGTGCAGGGTGAACATTCACTCATGCAGTTAGGCCTATACGTTTTCTATTTTATTGTGGTCCTATTTACTAAAGTCGTAAAATGGCCTAATTTAGGTATTCTGTTGCACAAAAAATCGGCTCGTGAAGTTCAGAGACTATTTCTGGTGGAATTAACGTTCCAACTCTCAAAACGGTCCATATAAAAACCGTGAGACAGGAGTGTTAATGATGAGAGCGCAGGTATCAGCGTAGGTTCCTCATGAAGGAAAATTTTAATGACATTCCATATCACCTGGAAATTTTCCCTGAAAAGTCACTTCGTCGCATTACGTAAGAAACGGGTTTGTCTGTGCGGAATACTGTAAAGTTACTGGAGTTAAGATCGTATAAAATAACCTAGGGGCAATAACTACAACCGCCTGATACTGTATGCGAGCAATACTTAATTTAATTTAGTTGAGTAAGCAGTGCTGTAGTTGGACTGGTACACCGTCTAAAATAAAAACTCGCTGTTACAGTACTGGAAAAAAATATATTCGAAAATATATTAACTATGTTCAAATAGTCTTTAATATGCTTTGAAATGGAGGATGTTAGCTATTTGAAAAAACATTATTTTGATAGGCCTATCTGGCATTAACACTAACTTTATAGCATGGCGCCTCAAGAAATCTGCCACACTGATTAGCAATTTCAGAACTCGCGTAGGCATCTAATAACACTAATATCGCATAACACTAATTTTATGATGTGGCGCCTCAAGAATTCTGCAGCACTGATTCGCTGAACTCGCTCAGGCAGTTTGCTAGAAGAGGGAATTGTTATTTTTCGTGCGTTCATGAGTCTTCATTCAAGTTACATGTAAATTATAGATTCTATTCCGGTTTCAACTAAAGAATGTGAATGAGCGTTACTGTGATGAACTATATTTGCACTAAGAAAAGAAATACTGTATGTAATTGTGGCTGCGATCCTGCAAAGGCTGATGGATGACGAAGAAGTAACTTTGGAAAAGTGCAGCCTAGTATGACCAAAGAGGTTTCAACAGTATCCCCTAAAATTTGTTTCCAACTACAGCACTGTGAGTACCTAAGTCACTTCGTAAAGGCCCATTCACAATGAAAATTAAACATAACCGTAACATAAACACAAGTTTGCGCCCAGGTTATCAAAGGGCTATATTCTATGGGATTTGCAAACAGTACAAAATCGTGGGCGCTGAAGTATAGGCCTATGACAGAATATGAGGAAATGTTATGTTTCCATGGTTACCAAGTATCTTCGCGGCTATGTTTATGTTTATGATTTTACCGTAACGTTACAGTTTTAAGTTAATTCTTACGTTATGTTTAATTTTCATTGTGAATGAGCCTTAACTGCATATTTTTAATAACATATTACACTGACAGTTTGTTTCAAATTTAAGTTGCTCAGAATGTTTTATTTTTCCTCTGCTTGAAATGATATCTTTTCAACAGTACAAGCTTTGTAAACAAAGCGAGTTGGTAGCTGGCTCATTCAAAATGAAATTAAATATAAGCCTAAACATTAGGTATGGCTAAAGTGGAGTACCTTCGTGCTTTAGGCCTACCGCTAGCAGATAGCATAACATCTTGCAAACTTTCAGGTTTATGCTTAACGTGATTTTAAACCAACACACAATCATATAGCGCTGAAGTAGTCAGGTGAATTATGATGAAATCACATCATTGTTGTTTCCATGGCAAGAGGGCTATATTCTATGGGATAGTTTTCTATTACCCGTTAACTCATCGTTCTTGTGTTTACACAATGGTTCCATTCTGAAAAGAATTTAAATGTTACTAGACGTCACGACCTCTTTTCTATTTCTCTAGGCTATTTCCCATCATTCTCATCAGTTCTTCTAAGAATCTGTTCTTCGCCTCCTAAAAACTCCCGTTGGAGACTTGGCCCCTATATCCGATGTAACCTAGTTATCTATCTCTGTGTTAATCTAATTTATAGTAATTAACCGGTTCCGATACTACCCCAGCATACGCTTCGAGAGACTTGTGAAGAAAACCACGAAATACCTAAGGATAGTTCCCCACTGGGATCGGTAATATTATTAGCCACCAACGTAGCTCAGTCGGCTAAGGCGCTTGCCTGCCGATCCGGAATTGCGCCCGGGCGTGGCATCGATTCCCGCTTGGACTGATTACCTGGTTGAGTTTATCCGAGGTTTTCCCCTACCGTAAGGCAAATGTCAGGTAATCAATGGCGAATGCTCGGCCTCATCTCGCTATCACCAATCCCATCGACGCTAAATAACTTAGTAGTTGATACAGCATCGTTAAATAACAAAGTAAAAAAATATATATATTAAAAATAATATGGCTTTTCTATGGCATGTGACACTGAAACTTCCAACTTTAATTTTTAATTTTTCTAAGTTCTCCGTGCAGGAATCTGTGACAGGTTAAGTTAGTTTAGGCTTTTCGTATGTCGTGTGTGCGCGCGCGCGTGTGCGTGTGCGTGTTTTTTCTCTCTTTATTTCACGTGTTAAATCACTTTTAAGTTATCTACACTGATCAATTCTTTCCAATTTTTACCTATTTTCTAATATGTTTTCAAGTTGACTGACGTCCTATACGAATTCTTCACATTCCAAACTATCTTTCCGCTGCAAATTAGAGATTTTTTCCACATTTTTCGTCAAAAAACCCTCAATGTCGCGTACTATAGAAAACCATTATTATTATTATTATTATTATTATTATTATTATTATTATTATTATTATTATGTCCGCCGAATTAGCTCTGTGGTAGCATGTGTGCCTCTAGACTAGCCGGCCCGGGTTCGATTTCCGGAAAATTTGTACCTCGGGACTAGAAGAGATGGCGGTGCGCAACTTCTAATCACTAGATTGTGCATCAAAATGCCTGGTTTAAATCCCAAATCTCTCCGCAGTGCATATGAAGGGAAGGCATATGTCACTGTTGATAGTGATTCGTCCGTCGGACGGGGACGTTAAGCCTGACGGCCTTCTTGATGCTATTCGACAGGAGTAGGCTACGTGCCGGCACGGGTTTCCCCTTCTTCCTTCCTCATCATCATCATCACTCATTCCAGACACTACACTTACACTCACCCTAGTACACGACATAACTCTTCACAAATACACATCATGTACAGTGTAGTCCGCCTAAGTGGTGTACAAATTTTTTTTTTTTTTTATTAACAGGAACATGTATGGTACATAAGTGTCAGCCTTAAAAGGCTTTTACTTTAACAGAGATGGTTAACAAGCAGGAACATTTATATTTTTAACTGAGGTGACCGATCTTGACGGTAGGTGTTATTTTATACTCTTGTTGCCAGGGCTCTTATCAGAGGATTGGGTGGTACAGCAAGTCCTTATGAAAGTTTTCTGTAAATTTCTGTATAATGTCGTAGAATGATTCTATTTCAAGCATGTCTTGTAGTTGTTTATTGGTGGTTCTATAGTCTGCACCAGTGATAGGGAAACTTTTCTCTGTATAGCATGAAGAAGTCTGATAATTTGTAATTTTGCATTGCTCCAGATTTCGCAGCCATAGGTCATTTGAGATCTTATAACAGAAGTGTAAAGGATTTTTTTCAAGGGCAGTCTGATGTAAGGTGACTACAACAATGGATATAGATGAATGAATCTGGCTAATGCTTTGTTACGAGCTGCTTCAACATGGTGATGAAATCGAAGTTGTTTATCAAGTGTGATGCCGAGGTATTTTACAGATTGTTTATAGTAGATATCTTCGGAGAAGAGATTGAGGTGATCTGGTATTTTTGGCTTTCTTCACAGTCCTGCCATCTATCCGCAATATGCGGAACCCGAATCACGTAAAGTGAAGTGGGTGACATTGGATGCATACATTATTATTATTATTATTATTATTATTATTATTATTATTATTATTATTATTATTATATCATCTTCCTACCGTTGTTCTTTTCTCCCGCTATCAATAATTGAACGTGATAATGAAAAAGCGCATTCAACCGTATCATAATTATTTTGCCGGAGCTACAATGTTTTCTGTTAGTGTTATCACAGTCTAATATATACAGTCAAGAAGCTCAATACGTAGTAAATATGCACCCATAGATAGTTGCTAACCACTGGAATCGCTAATATCGCCTCATCACAGACAATGCGAAATAGTACCGGGACTGTCTATTGTTCCTAGCACCCTCACAACTCAGGCATCGTGACTGTATTATTATACTGTACTAGACTGTGGTGTTATTCTACTAGATTCTGTGCCGCGGAGTTTTTACCTCAACGGTTGGCACTTTTGATAACAAACAAGCCTGTTGACGTGATATTCTCTGATGTTGTGTTAAGCTAGTAGAATTTCAAGATTGATATAAAGAAATTGAAAGAAAGGTATGTATTTATACAGTTTCCTCAGCTGTGTGAATAGTGCATAGTTCTGGTAGATGTTTTAATTTTGTTCAAGTGTTAATCGGTGTAAGGGGTGTGGGGATCGGAGAAGGGAATGCATTACGTAACAAATACCAAGCCATTTTGAGGTTATTTTGGTCAAATTGTAGTAATTGTATTGTAGCGTCGCTAACTGTAACTTATCATTATTATGGCTGCTGTGAAATCATCTGTGGTCTGTGGTGGATAATACTTAAGTCAAAGTATATTGGAAATTAATTCTGTCATGGTTGCCGTGTATACATCGTGAAGAGAGGAAAGAGAGGGATTGGATAATGAAATACGAAATAATTTCAGTGTAACAGCAACTTTAATTGTAATGCTTTGATGGGCTTAGCGAAATATTAGCAAAACTAGGTACGTAGTATTATTATAATATTGTCGTTGTATTACAGGACGTCATTAAAAATACTGGGTGAGCAAATTATCTCCCAGCCGGAAAACGGCAACATTGCTATCAGCGAGCGTTTGCGTATCACACATCGAAGTCTCGGGGTCACGGCTTACGTCATTGTCAGTGGAAGACGAGGCAAGCAACGCGAGAGACTAGGCTTATAATAATTACAGAGTATTTGTACACTCTGTGTTCGTGTTTTTCGCTAGCTTAAAAATGACACACAGATACAGTATTGATCAGCGCGTATTTATGTACGATAACTATGTGTTAACAAATTCGGCCCGTGAAGTTCGGAAGCGATATCGGGAAACATTCCCAGGTGTTAAGGTTCCAAATCGTTCAACGATCCATGATCTTATGAAGAAATCCCGGGAGATTGGAGGTGTTACAGATAAGAAACGAAGAAGGCGGCGTACCGTGCTCACTGAGGAGAATTTGGATGACATTGGGCATCGTTTGGAAAACTGTCCAACAAAATCGATTCGTCGTCTGTCACAAGAAATGGGCATATCTTACAGTTCTGTGCGAGGTGCTATAAAGTTATTGAAGTTAAGACGAAATAAAATTAACGAGGTGCAAGAACGGCGAACGGGTGACATTATTTCCAGCAGTATTTTGCTTAGATTGGGTGAGTGACTTGTTTTGTAACTGCGTATTATTTAACTTAATATTTACATGGACAGTTCCTGTTTAAAATTTAAGTTGCAGAGAACGTTTATTTTTATTTTCTACTTAATGTAATTTGTGCATCTATTGATCAGTAGATTTGTAAGCAATGTGAGACCCCATTCACAATTCTGTGGTCGGGAGGAAAAAGGTCTTAAGTAAAAATTTTATACTTTTCAGGAGAGCAGTAAGAAAGACTGAAATTGGTGTCAATTATAGAATTTTATTTTAATTAAGAGGTTTTTCCTGAATATTATTTGTTTATATTTCTTCTAAAATAGGTAATGTTGCTCATTTAACAATTTTCTTCATTATTTCCAAAAATAGCCGCACTTAAGCCCTTTTAAAGCTATAACCCAAACTGAGTAGAAGGGACTATGTAAACATAAGACCTTTTTCATGTCAGAATAAATGAGAAATGTAAATTATTAGGAATGCAAAATAGGTCTTAAACAATATAGGATTGTTTACCTAGTGCTTAAAGTTTTAAAAGAAAAGGGCATCAGTATGTGATAAAATAGCTAAAATACAAGTTAGACCTTTTTAATAGGGAAGCATGGAAAGTAAACATGTGATGTTTGTAAGGAATAATTTATTAAATATTCTTAAGTCCTTTATCCTGTGTGTGCTCGATTCAAAAAGTACTTAGGACATTTGGTAACGCTCTATAAATCCAGTCAGGAGTCTTATTTGACTTTAACCGTTTTACCAGATTGTAGAGAAATGTTTCCGCTTTCAGAATATATAACAAATCTCATTTTCACAAAAAATTGACTTAAGACCATTTTCCTCACGGCCACAGAATTAAAATTAAAGATAAGTAGGGCCTACAGTATGCGTCAGAACAAAAACAAACAGTACTGAAATTATCGCTCATCTGCTGTCCATGTTTCCCTAGCAACGAAGTATTTATTTATTGTATACAATAGTTTGACATATTGTGAATTCAGTGTTATGTTGATTTCTGCAGTTATGGTTCTCACAACAAGGAGAAGGTGTTTATTGTCCAGCATTATTTCCGGTCATACGGGTACTGAAATTACAAACATACTCTGAAAATCAAGAAAAGTCATTATAACATGCAAGGCGACATAAAACTGATCCCGTACGACGAAACTTCGCGACGATAGCTATAACATTGCTGTGTTATTTGGTGCCGAATCATTAAATCGCTACTGTTAGGCTACTGTTTTTAACGTGGCGCGAACTCGGCCCATTTTGATGTCCCATTCCGTATGTACAAGTGGCGCTTCTGGCTGCAGGACTCCACTGGCCTTGATCGAGTAATATTTAGTTTCAAAATTTATTTCTGATAATAATTAAAGATAGGAATTTACTCACAGAGACTAAAAGGTTAGGTATGCATAGAGTGTTCGTTGTTGAAAGAGAAAGTGGGCGTAGCTAGCAATGCAGGTGCATGTCAGGGAACCCTGCCGTGGTATAAGCACAGTCTTCTATATACAGTCACGAAGCTTGAGTTTTGAGGGTGCTAGAAACAATAGACTGTGACGGTACCAGTTTGCATTGCCTGTAATGAGGCGATATTAGCGATCCTAGTGGTGAGCAACTACCTAACGTTTGCATATTTACTACGTATTGAGCTTCGCGACTAGACTGTGGTATAAGCAAGGCGAGATTGTAGCTTTATGTGGTTAACCAATCAACGAATCGCAGTACAATGTAAACAAACCAATTGCGTAGCACAACGCTAAATCCCATTCAGTTGCTGCGATACACAACACGTTTCAGTTGTAACCTGGCCATAGCTCAGAGTTCACGTCACTCATGACGTAACGACAGTCTATGCACAACTAAACTAATATCCTCGTGTAGTGGTATAAATTCCTACCTTTATTGATAATGTATGCTAAACTGTTATACATAAGTCATGGACTAGAATCTCGTCCCTCTTCAAGAGTACGATACACTCGCATATGCGAAGATATGGCTATAATGCTTGGAAAACAAAGATGGAAGTACATCTTCATGGAAACCAGTTATTCATTTTTCTGGGTGTATACATGCGATTGTGCGCATATCCAGTAGCCGTCTTTGGAACATAGGAATGTAATGAACACCTTCTAGAACAATCGTGAACACACAAGGTTTGTAGTGTTCGTAATATTAACCAAAAGGACTGATCCACATTTCTTTGCGCCGTCATTTTTCATTAAATAGTCCTGATCTGGTGCTTCCAGATTTTTCTAATTGCTCTCCAGTCGAGACCCTCGCTTTCTTTGACTGATAGCCTACACGTTATTCCTTTTCAGGAAGATATTAACCTTCACATATTTAGAAATGTCTATCTATACCATCATTTCAGTTTAGAGTAAATTGACCAAATTGTAGATGACTTCATGGTTTTTTTACTGTTAAAGAAACGCGCAATTAATACACGTAAAACTCAACTTACCACATGGAATAGCTCATAAAGAAGCAAACACATCTTTTGATACAAAAATGCACGCATTTCATCCTCAGACACAACTTAAATCTTGTTATTCTTTTAAAATTATGGAGGGCAGAAAGCCTGAACTTACACAATGCTTATTTTGATAGAATTTAATGCAATAGTGATTTTGATGTCGCCATTGTTAAAAATAAACAAGGCGACTTGGATACCAAAACCTGTAATGTCACAATCCTTATAGAGGAAACAATTGACGTCATATATTTCATAGGTATAGTTGAAGGGCTTGTTTACAAAAACATAGGCCTATTTACAGGTAAACCTTCATAAATAATCGTAATTTTCGAGGGCGTCCACGGTAAAGGAAAATAAAAAAAAAAAAGTAAAATAAATCTGGCCGTCTATGACATAGTATCTGTAAATACGGGATTTAAAAAAAAAAAAAATAAGTTTTATTTAACGACGCTCGCAACTGCCAAAGTTATATCAACGTCGCCAGTGTGCCGGAATTTTGTCCTGCAGGAGTTCTGTTACATCCCAGTAAATCTGCTGACATGAGCCTGTCGCATTTAAGCCAGCGCTATACCGACTGCGCCACCCAGGACTACAGGATTCTTAGTATCCCCATATGGATATCATAGGGACACCTGACTACCATAAGCGTGGATAATGGAATACCAAATAATTTCAAGATGAAACTCACATGAATTTCACTACCTGCAAAGAGATCATGAAATATCAGCAAAACTACAGTTACTTATAATCAGGGTTAGGATTTTTAAAAGCAATTTTCATAGGGGAAAAAAGGGAAGGGGGAAAGCTCCTAAAATAAGACAAAAAGGGGGACAAAAAGGTGCTGTAACTATGTACAGTAGTGGCAAAAAAACCGGATCGACCCTTGTAGCTGATTTCAGAGCCTTGTTCATTCCAGAGCACGATAGACTGGTAACTAAGACTTTCGTGGTTCGAATCCTGCCTGGGAAGGAAACTTTTTTTTTTGTTCCTTATTCAAATTTATTCTCAGTACTTTTCGATAGCTGGTAAAATTCATGTTCTGGGAATAATAAGTTAATTAAGTAGTAAAATATTGCTACAATCGAAAAGTATTGTGAATAAATTTGAATAAGGAACAAAAAAAAGTTTCCTTCCCAGGCAGGATTCGAACCACGAAAGTCTTAGTTACCAGTCTATCGAGCTCTGGAGTGAACAAGGCTCTGAAATCAGCTACAAGGATCGGTCTTTTTTTTTTTTTTTTTTTTTTTTGCCATTACTGTACATCTTTATAATATAGGCTATATTCAGTAGGTCACATACCAATATTATTCACCAGAATAAACAGTGCATCGTATGATATTTCATCAGTTTCAGGAAATCCTGCTTGAATTCTTGAGCCAAGATGAAAAATCGGGATTTGGACGCCTTCGACGTGACGAAATCTTGTATTAAACTTGTTCAGAATAAATGAAATGATTAAATGTGCTGTGGAAAATATTCAAAAGTAGCAGTAAAAGGGAGGAAAAGGGATTATGAGCAGAGTGAAACGAAAAAGGGATAAATATCCCAAAGAGAGAGAAAAAGTGCAGGAAAATTACTTCGATTCTCATCTGGAGATAACATTTCACACACTGGTTTCTTTCAGAGAGCTCTAATTTACCCTAAAAAGGTGCGCAAGTAAAAAATCCTAACCCTGCTTATAAAACTGTTATATATTGTCGTTTTATTCCAGGACGTCAATAAAAATACTGGGTGAGCAAATTATCTCCCGACCGGAAAGCGACAACATTGCTATCATCGAGCGGTAGAATAGCACACATGGAAGTCACAGGGCCCCGGATGACGTCAGTTTGAGTGGAAGTCAAGGCAAGACAGTAGAATTGTTGTATCCGCGTGTGTTCGTGTTTATTCCTGAACTTAAAATGAAATACAAGTACAGCATTGAACAGCGAGTGTTTATGTACGACAACTACGTGTTAACAAGTTCTGCCCGCGAGGTTATAAAACGTTATCGGAGAACATTTCCAGATGATAATGTACCAAGTCGCAAAACTGTCCATGACCTTATGAAGAAATCTCGGAAGGTAGGAGGTGTTATAGATAAGAAACGTACAAGACGACGTACTGTCCTCACTGAGGAGAATTTGGATGACATTGGCTATATTTTGGAAAAGTTTCCAACGAAATCGATTCGTCGTATTTCGCGAGAAACGGGTTTGTGTTACGGTTCTGTGCGAAACGCTGTAATGTTACTGAAGATGGGACCGCATAAAATTACCGAGATGCAGGAACTAGGACCCGATGACATTGCATCCAGCAGTAATTTACTTAGTTCGGGTGAGTAAGTTAGTTTCTGCCTGCATGTATTTAAATAGGGTTTTTACATGGGAGTTTATGATAAAAATTTAAGTTGCAGAGGACAAATTTTTCGTCTGCGGATGTATTTAGAGCGTGACCTTTGCGAACAATGTGAGTGCTGTAGCTAATGGTTGCCAGAACGAGTTTTGAGAAGGTTTAGGCAATCTGGATCATTAATATTAGAGGAGAAAAATTCGCTCCGGCGCCGGGGATAGAACCCGGGTCCTTGGTTCTACGTACCAAGCGCTCTGACCACTGAACTACGCCGAATTTAGTCCACAGCACCGGATCGAATTCTCCTCCTTCAATGTTTCCCTTTATGGCCTGACTCCAAGTTAGGCCTATATGTTGACGTTTATGTCCAATGTCAACTGCCATTATACTAGGAGCTGAGTGACTTATTTGGCCGGGATTCCGCAGTTATGTGCACTGCTAGCTGTGAGAATATCATGGATTTATTAAATTGCCCTACAGAATAATATCTGTAATATTGACAATTGATATTATTGACATTTATTATTAATATTAATTGTCAATATTACAGATATTATTCTGTAGGACAATATAAAATGTAGGCCTATTTAAAAATCTAATTTCAAAACTATTAGCCATAATGTCACCAAATTTGGTTAAGATTATAGTGTTGTAGGCCTGTTCATACTTTTGATGAAAATAGTGGAGTTTTAAAAATCATTATCAAGCTTAAAATATTCATTTAACTTAATGAGTAGAAATATTGTAGGCATACCAAACTTAATAGAATCTTCGTTGCGTGGTTTGCGTGGACTGCTCTAATGTGTGGGCCGGCACACTGAAGATCATGGCTTCATTAAAGATCGGACTCCTCTCTCCTTTCTTCGTGGAAGTTCTTCTTCTTGTGAACTTTCTTCCCGTGCTGAAGCAGGTACACATTAAATGAGAAAGAAAGGGTTTTCAGGAAGTCATTTTTGTAATGCCCCTCTCAGTTGAACTAATAATGTAATATTATTTACTTCAAGTGGTAATCTATTGAACAGTATAAAAATAACAACAGAATTATACCAGCTTTTGCATTTTTCCAGCCAAAATGAGGCTCAACAGATAATAATTGTGTGTAGTAGGATAACTGTAACAAACTTGGCAAGAAAACTACTAAGATTCTTCTTGATGTATAGTGAACACTTACAAAAATATATAAATGTTGGCTACAATTAAAATATCTTTCATTATAAAAAAAAATAGTTTTACAGTTGATATATATGCAGAATTGGTTAATATTTGTTTAGCAATTTTTTTGTAATGTTAAAGTCTTAGATATTCTAGTGTCATTGCCCGAAATTGCTGTAAGTCATTACAGAATTTAAAAAGGCAGAACTAGGAATTTAGTTCACTAATTTTTATGTGATTAGAGATTATTTATTGCTATGTGCTAGCTTGAAAATCGAAATATAGTGAAGAATATGATTCATCCTTTTCCACAAGATAATGAACTAAGAAGTTCTGTTTATCATTTGTCGCCAACGAGTTGGAAAGAAATTTCTAACTCATTGTTTGTCACCAAAACGGCAAGTCCTGGTTTGTTATCTGTGGCGGAATTTTTGTCTCTCGGTTGGCACTCTTGTAGACTGGAAACAAACAAGCCTGTGGACGTTAATGTTCTGCGATATTGATTGTGTTAAAAACTAGCAATTTCCAAGATTAATATAAACAAACGCAGAGAAAGGTATGTGTTTATAAAGGCCTTCATATTATGCTGTGTCAATAGTACATCGTTGTAGGGAGTTTTAATTTTGATAGACTGTTTGCCGGCATTAAGACCTTCGGGGGCCGGTGAAGGGGAAGCGTTACGTAACAAACACCAAGCCATTTTACTGTTATTGTAAAATCAGGTTATGGTTTCCAGTGTTACATCATTTAAGAGCGGAAAGGAAGTTTGAGAAAAATGGGTTACGAAATAAGGTATATCCGTAATAATTTTTTTTAATTATAATACATGCGAAGACTAGAGTTTAGTGATATATTGAAAAAGCTACAATTACCTACAACTATTATATATTGTCGTTTTATTCCAGGACTACGTTAAAAAATACTGGGAGAGCGAATTATCTCCCGTCCGGAAAGTCGCAACGTTGCTATTATCGACCAGCACACCGCAGATATGTGTTATGTGTGGATAGAGGTGTCACAATTCACGTCAGTACCTATAAGTGAAAGGCAAGATGCTGAGTTGTAGGCTACGTTCGTGTGTGCGTGTTTATTGCTAGCCTAAAATGGCAAACAGATACAGTATTAAACAGCGAGTGTTCATGTACGATAATTATGTGCTAACAAATTCGGCCCGTGAAGTTCGAAGACGATATCGAGAAACTTACCCAGGTGATAATGTTCCAAGTCGTAATACTATCCATGACCTTATGAAGAAATCCCGGGAGATAGGAGGTGTTACAAATAAGAAACGCAGAAGACGGCGTACTGTGCTCACAGAGGAGAATTTGGACGATATTGGGTATCGTTTGGAAAATTCCCCAACAAAATCGATTCGCCGTATCTCTGAGGAAACTGGCGTGCCTTATGCTTCTGTGCGAAACGCCATAAAGTTACTAGGACCATATAAAATTACTGAGGTGGAAGAACCAATACTGGGCGACTCTGTAACCAGCAGTAGTTCCTTGATTTTGGGTGAGTAAATCACTTTGTAAGTGTATGCATTTCGTTTTTATTGAAGCTTGAATATACATGCGCCGCTGTAAACGAATTATTCACACCTTTATCACTGCCATAACACATTCCACTTTTTATTGCGTTATATATGGAATGTTCACTACATTTTATTAATACACGCTTTAACATCTGTGGTCATATCACGTGTCCAGGATCTGTGGGTATACCAGTAGACCGTTTTTATTGTTGTTAAGTTCCTGTTTCTATTGTATTTTGTAGAGGACTTGTGTTCATGAATGGTGATTGAGACAGTGATAATTTGATAAATCATAGCATGTAAATTTCCAATCCGGCATTTGCCTTTGTGACTGAGGGTAACTAGGCCTATGTAAAACCCGTCAGATTGGTCGGCCACGGGGTTTGAACCCGAAATCTCCCGAATGAAAGTCTCAAACGCTAACGTCTGAGCCAAGTTACTGGGTGTTCACTACATTTACGCATTGACTATTGCACAAAGAACACACTTAACGAACGAAATGTAAAATTTATAGGCAGTCGTTTTAGCAAGTCGAATCACTAAGCATTTTCACGATATATTAAAAACAAAAAAAAAAAAACAAAAAAACAAAAAAACTAATTCAAACAGGGTCATAATTCCCTTTTTTGTTAATAAACGAGATACTGAGACTCGAATACTTAACGCATTTGTTATTATGCTTACTATCGCATCGGTCTTCTAACCACTTACGCTATGAGAACAGATGTAAAATTGTTGTCAGGCAGTACATCTCACTTGATATGTGTCAGAGGAAGATCAGTTATTGTTTGTTTACATCTGAAGTCTGATTAGTGTAATATGTAGCTAGTCAGCGATATATGTAATGGAAGGGGAAAGGAACTGGCCACCCTACACCATTATCTCCTGGCTTACTTGTCTTATTGATGGTATGAGGTTCCAAGCTGTCTTCTTCTGACAGTTGACCAAACAACAAAAACAATCTAGAATGAGGTTCATGCAATAAAAATATATTATTTATAAATTAAAAATGAAATTCATTAGTTATATTAATACACGGTGTATCAAATTTGGTAGCACAAGCGGAAACGGTTGATATACACGATAATAGAAGCAAAAAGGCTTTATAAACATGGGTCCACAAATGAGCCGTTTGCGAGATAGTTGCGAATGTATGGTTACGAGCCGCCACTGACTGACTTCCTTGTACACATGGACACATTGTGTACTTTTCACTTCGTGCACTGGTGTCATAGCCTTAGTCATTAAAAAATAAAAACAAATTAAACGTTATTGTACACCTCGTTACAAATACTGTTATCCGTTCTTTACAGTAGTGGCAAAAAAAAAAAACCGGACCGACCTTTGTAGCTGATTTCAGAGCCTTGTTCACTCCAAAGCACGATAGACTGGTAACTAAGGCTTTCGTGGTTCGAATCCTGCCTGGGAAGGGAACTTTTTTTATTCCTTATTCAAATTTATTCCCAATACTTTTCGATTGCAGCGATATTTTACTATTTAATTAACTTATTATTTTCAGAACATGAATTTTACTAGTAATCGAAAAGTATTGGGAATAAATTTGAATAAGGAACAAAAAAAAGTTTCCTTCCCAGGCAGGATTCGAACCACGAAAGTCTTAGTTACCAGTCTGTCGTGCTCTGGAGTGAACAAGGCTCTGAAATAGCTACAAGGGTTAGTCCGGTTTTTTTTTTGCCACTACTGTACAGTAGGCTATATTTTGATTACAACTCCACCTCTTGGTAATGTTCAGCTTTGGAAACAAACAGCAAACCTCGGACCGCATCTAGTGAGCAAAAAGAAAAGCGTAGGCCTTCGATGTTTACAAACCGTTGGATTAGTGATGACTCGTAACCACACATACGCAACCATCTCGCAAACTGTTCGTTTTTGGACCCATGTTTACTGAAATAAATGCAAAGAAGACGAAGACTATGGTTATCAAAATAAAATAAAGAAGGTAAACATGCGAATTCGAAAAGAGGGTAGTAGGACAAGTGGACAGCTTCAGATACTCGAGGTGTACTATAAGCAGTAACATGAACTATGGCAAAGGAAGTTTTTAATAGTAAAAGCATCTTCTGCGGACCTCTGGAAAAACAACTAAGAAAAAGATTAGTGAAGTGCTTTGGGTGGAGTGGCATAATATGGGACAGAAACATGGACATTACGACTAAGTGAAGAGAAGCATTTGGAATGTGGATATGGAGAAGAATGGAGCGTGTGAAATGGACAGACAGAATAAGAAATGAAGTTGCATTGGAAAGAGTGGGTGAAGAAAGAATAATGCTGAAACTGAGGAAAAGGAATTGGTTAGGTCACTGGCTGAGGAGAAACTGTCTGCTGAAGGATGCAGTGGAAGGAATGGTGAACGGGAGAAGAGTTCGGGGCAAAAGAAGATTTCAGATAGACACATTAATATATATGGATCATATGAGGAGACAAAGAGGAAGGCAGAAAATAGGAAAGATTGGAGGAAGCTGGGTTTGCAGTGAAAGACGTCCTGGGGCAGAAAACTATGAATGAATTAATGTGTACTGAGACTTTTTGCTTCTATTATCGTGTGCTTTCAACCGTTTCGTTTTGCGCAATCAACTTTGATACGCTCTGTATATTGCAAATATGTAGTACATTCTTATTTTCTTTAGACTGATTTATTTTAATATGTAAGTAATATATCCGGAACAAATAAAAAAAATAGGACAAAAAAGACCAACAGATTGCGGAAACATGTTTAATCTGTATTTAACTCTTTCGTATATCCACTCAGTTAAGAAAGACAGTTTTTATAACTTCCGGGGTTTACAGTTATCAGTCTTATATATTGTCGTTTTATTCCAGGGCATTATTAAAAATACTGGGTGAGCAAATTATCTCCCGACCGGAAAGATTGGGGAATGCTGGGTTTTCAGTGATAAATGTGCCCTTGGGCAGAAAACTATGAATGAATTAATGTTTACTGAGACATTTTGCTTCTATTATCGTGTGCTTTCAACCGTTTCGTTTTGCGCAATCAACTTTGATACGCCCTGTATATTGCAAATAGTACATTCTTATTTTCTTTGTACTGATTTATTTTAATATGTAAATAATAGCAGAATATATCCGGAACAAAGCAAAAAAATAGGTCAGGGAATCTAAAACAGACAAAAAAGTCAAAGTAAAAACTGGCCCTTTCATTTCCAGATTGCGGAAACATGTTTAATCTCCATTTAACTCGTTCGTATATCCACTCAGTTAAGAAAGACAGTTTTTATAACTTCCGGGGTTTATAGTTATCAGTCTTATATATTGTCGTTTTATTCCAGGGCGTTATTAAAAATACTGGGTGAGCAAATTATCACCCGACCGGAAAGCAACAACATTGCTATCAGCCAGTGCTAGCATAGCACACATCGAAGTCACGGGGTCCCCGCATCACGTCAGTGTCAGTGGAAATCAAGACGAATCTACTGGGTGAACAATCCTTCGCGCACCCGTGCTTTCACGGGTTACGGCTAGTCGGCGAAATCAGCTGCTAAGCCTCACGTCTCCACCGCGATACAGTGTGTGTGATACAGTGTAATATGGCTCAGTTCAGGTATTCTATTCCCCAAAGAGTATTTATATATGATTCATACGTGCGTACAGAATCGGCTCGTACCGTAAGGAGATTATTTCAAGAGAAATTCCCTGGTGTCCAAGTTCCAAATCGAAGTTCGATTCAGAGATTGGTGAGTAAATCTCGTGAAACGGGAAGTGTTCTTGATAAGAAGCGTAGACAGCCACGTACAGTTCTCACTGAAGAAACTCTAGATAACATTGGACATGCTCTGGAAAATTCCCCTACAAAATCACTTCGACGTCTTTCTCAGCAAATGGGAATTTCTTACGGCTCTATACGTACTGCTACAAAGTTACTGAAGTTAAAACCCTTGCCTGATATGGGTGAGTAAACTACCTATACTTTACCTTTTAAGTGTTTATTAGTGTTTATTTTTAAGTGCTTATTAGTAATAACTTACGCAAGAAGCTGTAGGTAGATTTTTAATGTGTTTATTAGAAATAACTAGGGCTCAGATAGTTACGCATTAAAAAGTACAAAATATGTAGGTATGTAATTATGCGATCTAAAACAGGAAATAATACATAAACAGCTCTGAAAATATGTACTTCTGAAATCTCCCGAAAATGATGAATTAATGAAAAAAACAGAGTTACGCTCTGGGCGGCGCATTCGGTAAAGTGCTGGTCTTCTGTGCCTAAGGTTGCGGGTTCGATCCCGGCCCAGGTCGATGGTATTTACTGGTACATGTGCTTAAATGCGACAGGCTCATGTCAGTAGATTCACTGGCATGTAAAAGAACTGCCGGACAAAACTCCAGCACACTGGTGACGCTTATATAACCTCGGAAGTTGCGAGCGTCGTTAAATAAAACCTACTTTATTTATGTAATTATTATTATTTATTACTTAGTAATAAATTAATAACAAATAATATTTTCTTAATACATTTTTCAGCGAAAATCACAATGTGTGCGATTAACACACTAAAAATATTTCCACTGTTGCTGCGTACCTAATAAATAATATATACCTGAATATTTAAACATAGTACTAACAATTATGTTTAATAATTATTAATAAATAATTATACTCGGATTTTTAGGAACTTAAAAACTGACTTTTAGGCACCTAAAATAGGCTCTGAATTTATTAAAATAGGCACTAAAAACATAGTTTTAGTCACCTAAAATTACAATTTCAAGCAGCTAAAATGTAATTTCAATCCACACAAACTACAGTAACTATAAAAATGCAATTAATTAGTGAGTATGAAGCATTATGATATACAGTGACAAAAACAGTAAAAAAATTGTGGTTTAAACTTTATTTTCGTTAAGTCATAAATTATGCATACCGGTGCGTAACTTTTAATGAATTCATCGGCCTCATTGCTGTAAGGCTGCTAATACATAGGTTAAATGCTCATATTACAATTAAATTAATTTGACAATGAATTTACAATGAACACATTATTCATAAATTGCATGCAATACGTATTTCATGATGATACCGAAGCAATGGATGCATATTTAAATTTAGCAGTATTTGCAATGCTGATTTCTTTAGGGAGAACTACATCCTTCTGATTCATCACATTCCTACTGTCTGTTCAAGTGCTCAACAAAACCAGACACCTTCCAGGAATTTCTGCATTCCTACAACCAAACTATTACCAAACCCACCCCATGGTATTCAAAACTTTCTCTTTATCTGCTACACGAAAGGTAAAAAAAAATATGTAACAAATAGGCAATTTCAGGCTCTAAAACCTCAAAAATAGGTCTCAGTGGGCAAAATACGCATTTTTAGGCACAATAAAATCGTTCATATTTTATATAAAATATGAAGATTTTTAACTAGACCTAGTTTTAGTTTATCCCTACAGAAAAAAATAGGCATTTAACCTAAAATCCGAGGTCTATTAATAATAATTTAATAAATAATATTTTAAAAATTTTTGTGTAAAAATTACAAAATATGTATAATAGTAATGATATCTACTAAATATTTATGCAATTATGTAAATATCCAGTAATATGCAAAAACATGCAGTATAGAAATTAGGCTGCATTTTCTCAATGCTTACTGTTAGTGCACATGCTTATTTTATTTTATTGAGTTATTTTACGGCGCTGTATCAACATCTAGGTTATTTAGAGTCTGAATGATATGAAGGTGATAATGTCGGTGAAATGAGTCCGGGGTCCAGCACCGAAAGTTACCCAGCATTTGCTCGTATTTGGTTGAGGGAAAACCCCGGAAAAAAACTCAACCAGGTAACTTGCCCCGATCGGGATTCGAACCAGGGCCATCTGGTTTCGCGGCCAGATGTAGTGCACATGTTACAATATTAATATGATTTAATAAGAAAAATGTTATTACATAAGTTATAAGTATCTTAGCCGTAGTAATAACTTACGCGACAAACTGTAGATAGATTTACTGCGGACTTCCTGACATCCGTTCATCGCATTTATCGGCCCGACTCGCCCAAGACCTGGAAGCAGGCACGCAGAGGATTGTTTACCCAGCATATTCTCCTACGTTATCTGTGCCTCTCTGTAGTTGTTGAAGGCAAAGCAAGACAAGACGGAAATACAGAATAGTTCTGTGTTCGTGTTACTAGCTTAAAATGGCGAAGAGATACAGTATTGAACAGGGAGTGTTTATATACGGTAATTATATATTAACAAACTTGGCCCGTTAAGTACAAAGACTATACTGGAAAACATTCCCAGGCATTAATGTTCCAAGCCGTCCAATGATCCATGACCTTGACAAAATGAAATTAACAAGGTGCAAGAACTAGGACCCGGTGATACTGTATCCAGCAATATTTTGCATACTTTGGTGAGGATACTGGTAGAATCGGAATTTTTCACTGGATTTAGAAGATGAAAATAAACATTTCTTCAGTAACACAGAATTGAATGATTTAGTATGAGGCTTGAGTCTTATTAAGGAAGCGGTACACTTTTCACCAGCATAATTTTACTTTATTTCAACATTTTTTTTCTCTCAGAATCTATAGGTGCTCTGGAAACGAAAATGTCATGCTTAATATACGCTCTCTGTACATCAGTAAATTTTTGATATGTTTGAAAACTCAGTAGTTATTTTCTTTTGATTATGAAAATTTTTTGAGGATTTTTTCAACCAGGCAAGATGCACTTAATTTTTTTGTAGTCTATTTTTCACATTTCAAAAAGTGTTTTAAGGGAATATTTTACTATTTTCTCCCCTTAATATTAGGCCTGCAGAACTCGCGATTTCAAATCAAACTAATGATTGCACAGGTTTGGAGCTGCTCTCGATGCCGAGATTTCACTGAGAGAGGCCACACAGTACGGCCAATTTATACACAACTTCAGCGCTGTCAGAGATGGTCTGTGCTCTTCACTTTTAAGCTATATAGTGACAATTTTTTTTGAGATGCACAGAAAAATATAACAACATTAATCTAAGAAACACTCTTGAGCATCTTGCTACAACTGTTTTTGTTAACATTATGTAATAGTCATAGTGACATGAAAGAAATCAAGTGTTAAACATGTTGAATTCGGTAAGTTCAGGCGTCATGGCAACCTGACGTTTGGTTTTTGTTTATCTCTGGACCTATCTATCCACATCATGGAACTGGTACTTGCATTTACTGTAGAAAATTTAGCTACATATGATAGGCAATTATACTGTGTTTTTGCAGACATGCAACTGAGCTTCCTCAACTTTTTAAGTATTTTCCAGAAGAAACTCAACACAATTATTACAGTCACAGATTGATAGTGAATCCGTTTTTAGGCAGTTTCGTTCAGCTGAATGAAATTGCAGGAAATATGAGGGAAAATCTCATTTAAAATATATACCTACTGATGGAATGTTTACATTGGACTTCTTTCGCAGAGCGTACATCACTTTTGAATCAAAAGAATGCAAAAATACCTCGAACTTGCAAACATACGTAATTCTTATTATTATTATTTTTTTTTAATATTTGCAAACTCGTATTTATGCAAAGTAAGTTTCTAGTCTATGATCACTAGGGGCGGATGGTGATTATTGTATTTTTCACATTAGGACGATGCCTATTTATATAGAAATCCTCTCTATGTTATTATCAACGTAAAAATATAATTTCTTATATTGCATTTTTTGGAACAGAAGACTAAGTACATGATTGTTGGATGTAAAAAACAAAAAAGGGACTTGACAACAACAACCCATTTAAAAATTAATCAATATAAATTTCAGAGGGTCTCTAGTTTTGTATATCTGGGCTCCTTAATCAATGACACTAATGATATTAGTGAAGAAATTGATAGAAGAATTCAAAATGCAAATAAAGCATATTTTGGATTATTGAGGCACTTTAAGTCAAGACTTCTTACAAGGGAAACAAAATGCAATATTTATAATGTTCTGGTAAAACCTGTATTAACATATGGCAGTGAAACGTGGACCCTCTCAAAGACTCATATGTCAAGATTGAGATCCTTTGAAACTAAAATTCTAAGGAAGATATATGGCCCAATATGTGATAAAGGAGAATGGCGAATAAGATACAACTTTGAACTTTACCAACTATATAAGTCCCCTGATGTGGTTACAGTCATTCAAATATCAAGATTAAGATGGGTAGGACATGTGCAAAGGATGGCAGATCATGAGATACCCAAGAAAGTTATGGGGAATAAATTTGAAGGAAAAAGAAGTGTAGGACGACCAAGACTGCGATGGATGGATGGATGGAGTGTTAGAGGATCTAAAGAAAGTGGGAATTAAAGGATGGTGGTTGGTTGCCAGGGACAGAGATGCATGGAAGAGAGTTCTAAGGGAGGCCGAGGCTCAAATTGGGCTGTAGCGTCGATGATGATGATGATGATGATGATGATGATATTGCATTTTTTGACGTTTTTGAACTAATAGGTCATTTTTATATTTTTTTTCGGCATTTATTGGTCATTTTTAATACTTTGAAGAACTTTTAGATAATTTGGAATGCATTTTACTTTCTTCTTTACCGATAAGTCTGTTAAATCATTTTCTAACCAAATAGGGCAGTAGTAGCCTAATTACCTATTGAATAAGTGAATAACAGTAAAGTTTGAGTTTTATAGTTTGGAACAGACTCTAAAGTCCATCCCTCATTCCATTGAAGGCTTCACTTCACACAACGGAAGTAATATAAAATGCTTGACAGCAGCTTAGTTTAAGTGAGGGCTTTGACCGCTACTGTTTTTTGTCGGTACGAGGCTGTCTTTAGAATTTATGTTTGGAAGGGGGGAAACTTTCACTGTATCCTGGACAGGACGTTGTGTCCTCAACATTGTTCAGAAGGGATGTCTACTGTAGTAGACAGTATTTTTACACAAAGATTGCAAGAATGCATGCTGCGCCCACAATTTGTTTTGTCATTCACACTCTTTCATCTGGAGGATCTGGTAACAAAAGTGAAGCGCGGAAGGAGGAGACGGAGAATGAAGGCACTGACATGGACCCCCTGATTGAAACACATTGTAAACCTTCATTAAAATCTATAGTTTTCCCTTAAAACCTTAATTTTGTTGCATGTTCTTTTCCTTTATCTGAGCTAAATTCCAGGAAGTTGCCTCCTGTCTCCGAGATTTGCAGGGCAATCATTGAAACAAGGTGACTAATTTTTAAGAAGTTGTGGTGCGAGTACGGTGAATAATATTTAAATGTCATTTTCTTTTAATTTTATGTCATTTTTCCATTAGTTTAAGGGCATTTTAATGATCATTTTAAGTAGATTTTTAGGTCATCAACATCTGCCCTAATGGTCACCATCAAAACAAAAGCGAGAAATTTCCTTGAACTTTAAAATGATATCACTGTGTGTATGGAATGCTGAGTCCTGATTTGGGAAGCTACGTTTCGAAAAACAGGCATATTAATCGCACTAATTACACTAAAGGGTGCGGCAAAACATCCTCCCTAATTTAAAGTTTAAATAATAAACAGATGGATCAAAATAAAGAAACTTTATTAATATGAATGGTATCTTAACAGTGAGAATTTTTCATTTTTTGAATAACACGTCTCTCAAGTGGTGTCCGTCACTATCAATGCATTGTTGAATGCGTCTTCCGAAATTCTGCATCACTCTTAACTAGCATTTCTTGAGGAATAAGACCATTTTCTTCCTATATTGCATTTCTTAGGTCTGGCAAAGTCCTTGGCCGATGTTTGAACGCCTCAGCCTTAAGATGCCCCCATAGAAAAAAATCGCAGGATGCAAGGTCTGGTGATCGTGCTGGCCAGGGGACGTCGCCACGTGAAGAAATTAAACGTCCGGGAAACATCTGTCTCAGGACTTGGAGAGAAATCTGAACTGTGTGAGAGGTGGCTCCGTCCTGCTAGTAAATCTGCAGCGCATTGAGTCTTGGTGCCAAAAAATTGTTGATCATAAAAGTGTACCGCTGAGAGTTCACCGTCACAGTAGCACCATAGTCTTCAAAAAAGTAAGGACCAAGTATCCTGACTCTTGCAACCACACACTATACAGTAACACGGTCGTTATGTAGAGGTTTTTCATGAAGTTCACGAGGGTTCTGTCCACTCCAATATCGGAAATTTTGATGATTCACGCATCCCGATAAGTGAAAATGTGCTTCATCACAAAAGAACCACAGCATCTTCAGGCACATTTTGAAGGATGTTTGCACATGACCTCACACGATTTTCATAATCACGTTCAAACATTCTTGTAGGGATGAAATCGCAAGTCATGGTGCAAAATTCGACGCACACTCCGATCAGATAACTGAAGAGCTCTAGCGTGTTTTCGAGCAGATCTCTTTGGAGACTGCTGAATTTTTTCTTTTATTTTAGGTTATTTTACGACGCTTTATCAACAGCTTAGGTTATTTAGCATCTGAATGAGGTGAAGGTGATAATGCCGGTGAAGTGAGTCCGGGGTCCAGCACCGAAAGTTACCCAGCATTTGCTCATATTGGGTTGAGGGAAAACCCCGGAAAAAACCTCAACCAGGTAAATTGCCCCGACCGGGAATCGAGTGTGGACGAGACTGCTGAAATGAACGCCTTACTGCATTAATGTTTTCTGGAGTTCGAACGCTGCGTGGTCTTCCTCCTCCCTTTTTAATCATGTCACCACTTGCTCTAAAGTTTGATACCCACAAGTTAATGCTTTTCTGATCTGGAACTGCCCCACGAGGGAGAATCTGAAAGCGTCTCTGAAAAGCACGCTGGGCAGCGACAACGGAATTACCACTTACCAGAAACGATACCACAGCATAAGCACGTTCTTTACCCGTCCACAGCATAGTTGGCATTCGTTACAGATTGCAATTTGCACTAATTGAATGTCAATTCCGTGTATTCAATGTCTTATTCAATTCTTGTTGTTTTACGCATGTCATTTGATATCGCTATGGCAACGCATGTAAACCTAAATTTCCCACTGTTTAGATACCATCCGTATTAATACAGATTCCTTATTTCTTATTTTGATACATCTGTTTTTTATTTAAACTTTAAAATAGGGAGAATGTTTTGCCGCACCCTTTATATAGCTAGTGAAACATTTTTTTATTCTTATGTTTAACATTGTTTATGTTTCTAAATCCAAAATAAATGTATGTTACTAAGAAACTTCTTGACTTACTTTATAAATCATCTTGTGACCCCTCTGAACTCATTATACGATCCCCCTAGGAGTCGCGATCTCCACTTTAGGAATCACTGACTTAAACTAAACTAAAAATTGATGTACATCTGTAAAAAAACTGAAAGTAATAAAAAATCGCGTAAAGAAATTAAAAGAAGGGATGACTATAAATACATCCATAACACACAACTGCAGATGATTACAAGATATTACATAAGTTGTTATCTGGATACTAGACTTTAACCTGTTCTATAATTTTTGCCCTGCTGATAAGTGTAATTGTATTTGTTTACATTAGAGAATGCTGACAAGTTGAACAATTAATTCAAGTTGTCTTATCTGAATAAGGTTTGCACCATGATAACGAGAAGGCCTGTACTGAGCATCTTGTCTCGTCTACTGTCCACAGTTACGAGAACGATGGAAAAGCACGGAGTGGTTCCTGATGTCATCGACACTGCACCTGCCTCGAAGCTCGAGGTAAGAATAAACACACTGCTCTACTCTTGACATAGTTTCTTTAGACAATATTGGCATATGATTGTGCTATAGGATTATTTACTTTTGTCAGTCTGCAGAAAACTATTAATTAGATTATGTAGTTTTGCATAAATTGGGATTTGAAAATAAATAATAAGAAAACGAAAGTGCTAATATGCAAAGAGGGAAGTTACAGAGTAAAAAAAGAAAGATAATATTGAGATTTTGTGTATAAATTTACATATTTAGGTGTAATGTTAGATAATAAACCTACAGGAAAATCAAAATACATGCATTATTCCAAGTATGCCCTTTTCTTTGTTTCCCTTTTTAAAAATTTAATACCTATGTTTACATATGTATATTAACTTTTTTGAGGATATACTGAGTCCGTAAGGGCTACCCTCAATGGGGGGCAGTTCAATATTATTATTTTAACTATTTTTCCATCATTGATTAAAGTTCACATTAACACTTTGTTTGTTAAAAACATAAAATTGTTTAGTCACATGTAAAAAGTGTTAAAATTTTTAAAAAAGGTATATACCTTGGACAGACGGCCCGTTTCGACGTGATGTTACATCTTCATCAGTATCTTCTGAACTACACTGATGAAGACGTAACATCACGTCGAAACAGGCCGTCTGTCCAAGGTATATACCTTTTTTAAAAATTTTAACACTTTTATTTTTCCATATAGTCACCACTACAGTTCAGGCATTTATCCCATCGCACCACCAGTTTGGAGATGCTATTGTAGAATTTGGCCGGTCGAGTGCAGAACCATCGTTGGACAGCAGTCTTTGCGTCGTCGTCGTCGTCGGAAATGAACCTCTGGCCTCCCAGGAACTTCTTCAGTGGACTGAATACATTGTAATCACTGGGGGCGAGGTCTGGAAGAAATTCCATACAACGCCATCAGTCGGGGAGTTGATGCTTACTGTCTTCTGGATTCACTGAGGACCACTCCTGCTGGATTTCATGCCACGAGGTGACACCATCAACGCAGACAGATATTGTGGACATTCGCACATCTGAGAGCTGCCATCAGGAAAAAGCGCCAGGGGATTCTCGTGGACAATGTGGTTCTTCTCCATGACACCCAGGCCTCGTGTGGCAAATGATACTGCCACCCAACTGCAGTCATTCAGATGGGAGATTATGGAGCATCATGGTACAGGCCAGACCTCGCCCCCAAGTTTCTGGTCCACTGGAGAAGTTCCTGATAGGCCAGAGGTTCATTTCCGACGACGACGACGTAAAGACCGCTGTCCGGCGGTGGTTCCGTGCTTGACCAGTTGAATTCTACAGAGTGATTTATATAGAACTGATACATTTCTTTCATTAATTGTTTCAAAACGAATTGTGCTAGCGACAACTTATTATACCTAAAATGTAGAGGAATTTTGGGAGATTATTTACCTCTATAGCAAATGTTGAAAATGTCCTCTATCCTGCATAAGGCACAACTCAACACGTCGTTCCATAATCCAATCTTTTATCCTTATCTGGTTCCTGTAGCTGATGAACAACCGTAACCCTATATGGCTTTAGGCCTGCACTTTTCGCAGCTCTCTGACACATTGAGTAGGTGTACCCTGTCTCCTGCGACAAACGTCTTAATGATTTTTTGGGTGACTGCTCCAGTCGTGCTCTTACGTCAACAACAACCGTGGGAAGCCTAGATGAACGATGCTTGCCCTTTTCACTCACCAGAGATCCATTTGTTTCCAATTTGTTTACCAGTCCCAGTATTGTGTTTCTTTTGGGAGGATTGCAAACACCAAATTCTCTCTGGTATGCCCTTTGAGTAGCTGTAATTGAATTCGTAATCCAGTATTGCTTCACAAGGAAGAGTCGTTGATTTAATGTGGTACAGCATTTTCACGTTGACACAAAATGTCGAAAACAGCTGCCAATAATAGGAATAAAACATAAACATCTGCGCATCAAGTGCTGCCAACAATAGGAATAAAACATAAACATCTGCGCATCTAGTGACAAGGAATCGAAACTCCAGAACATTCTGCTTAATTTGGTGCTAAAATCGGGTCATTGAATGAATTTCCAACGGAATAATTAAAGAAAGAAATGTGTCAGTTCTATATAAATCACTCTGTACAACAGTGGCATCTCCAACCTAGTGGTGCGATGGGACAAATGCTTGAATCGTGGTGGTGACTATGTGGAAAAATAGTCAAAGGTACTTACGTATTTTGATTTTCCTTATGTTTATTATTGTGGCTGAAAAAAATAAGAGCAAAGCCTTTCTGATTCGCCCACTTAGTAAGGGTGATCGAAAAGAACAAAATGAGAATGCCTTAAATGAAGGCAATGCAGTGCTCACAGTTATCGATAAATGTTTGACTAAAAGTGACAGTGAATTCACACAATCCCTATAATTGCGTGAAATGTTTAAGCTCGTGTTTGGATGTTATCAGTGGCGATTCCTCCATGAAGGATATGAGGATGATCCTACAGTTTAATTTCGTGCCTCTGAGGATAGAAAACATTTTAATTACAGATTTTATTTTTAATGCATCCCGATGTAGTAATATTCTTCAAACTTCCACTTTCTGTTGTGAGTTGTCGCCACTGCACACCTCAGACCTTAGGAATATTTTCCGAGGAACCATCCAAATATCTTGCAGCAAACGGGTTTTTTTCTAGCAGTGAAGTTATGGACAGGGGTTAGTGCGGAGGGCGGGGTATGGCTTGACTTTAACTGCGTTTGAGGACATTACCGTATATTCTAATACTACGACCCTTCTTTCTGGGTGGTGGTGTGGAAATCCTGTCAGGCACCCTTGTAGCGTCCTTAAATGCAGTTCATTAGTCATTTTAAAAGAATAGAATAAACGAAATAATAAATAATTTAAAATGATAAAATATAAAAAATAAAATGAATAAAAACCAAAATTACATAAAAATAAATAAAATAAGCTATAATAAAACACAAGAATTAACAAGACTTTCAGATGTCAGGACAGCTGAAAGAATATCTGAAGTTGTATTTGATCATTTAGAAGAACTTAACTATAGCAAGAAATTAATTGCGCATGCTCTATTATTATTATTATTATTATTATTATTATTATTATTATTATTATTATTATTATTAGTTGCTGTCTTGGTCATCAGTCGTCAATCTCATATCCTACAAACAAAAAATTTCACGATTTGCCACTGGATGTTGTTGGGATCATGTTCCTAGTCTCAATAGTTAACAAATAAGAGGGTGTTAAACATTTGGGGAAAACTTTTTTGTTACATTCAACATGAGCTATTCACTCTGAAAATTTGCAGGTTATTTTGCTTCCATCCTGTGTGAATAGATTAATTTTGTAATTATTTCGCATTTATCATTCTTATGAAAAGTTGCCATCTCGTGTTATGATCATTCCTAGTGAAGAAGTGGGAGCACTAAGCAGTTCATTTGTTTGTCAGAGCCGTAGGTAGATTTGTGGAACTATGTATTTGTGAAGTCGAGGAATTGTTTCAGGTGACATATGGATCTTTAAGTGTAGATGACGGCAATGAACTGACCCCCACCCAAGTGAAAGATATTCCAACAGTGAACTGGAATGCTGAAGACGGATCTCTGTACTTACTCTGCATGACAGGTACTGAGCTTAGTGTGTATCTCTGTTTTGAAACTGTCTATGAACAACACATCAGCAACCCCGGTCCATAAATCTGTATGCTATTGCCAGTAATTTCAGTCAGTGCTATCCAACATTTTTTATGCAATTGAAATGTATTCAGAGAACAGTAGCCTATATTGTTCGTATACATCTGAAGTCTGATTAGTGTAATATGTTACTAGAGTCGACGGCAATTCAGAAGGTGGTAGTCTGCTAGCGTTTGTGTCGAGAGAGACAGATAGAGAGAGCAAGGCAGCGTACAACATTGCCACATCGTACTTCATGAGCACGTGCAATACAAATAGTGCAAGAGAGAATTTAAATTATCAAAAGACAATAATGACCTTAGCCGTTGATTACTGTGCGCACGACACCAAACAAACCCTCTTTTCTTCACTAACAATATTCTTTGCATGGTTCTCAATCCCACACCACATGCTTCTGCAGTCGTTTCTTGCGCGTTGGCAACATTGCAGTCAATATCAAAATGGCCGGCAGCATTCTACTCGTCAACGTTTTTAAAATAGTTATACACCTTAAACACTATTTTCTGCGCCTTTCTGTGCATTTTTTTTTTTTTTTTTTTTTAGTCTCTTCTTCCATTTATTTATCTTACATACACATAGTAAATGTTAGTTTTATTTATTCAATGTATTGAAACACTCACACGTGAACAAACGAACTCTGGAAGTACTTGTTATAGACTGATTCTGATTGGTTCGACTGTCAAGTTTGTGACGTCACATACCAGAAATGCTACGGCACATGTAGCAGCTGACCGCCTTCCAAAATGCCGTCTAGTCTAGTCTGTGATGTATGCAGTGAAGAGGGAAAGGAACTGGCCACCCTACCCCATTATCTTCTGGATTGGTTGCCTTATGAGTGATGCCTTATTGGTGTCATGAGGTTCAGACCTGTCTTCGGGCAGTTGACTGTACAACAAACAAACCTCTTAACAGGTCTCAAATACAGTGAATTTATTCTAATTCCTTAGTAATAAACAGCAATTATTATTATTATTATTATTATTATTATTATTATTATTATTATTGTAGAGAGATAGACTATCAAATTTAATTTCAGAATGTCAGAGAAATGGACCCAATGGCATCTGCTTAGAGAATTCTACAGATAAATCTAAGGTTCTTTGTGGGGGGGGGGGGGGAAAAACAGCACCAAACAAAATTTGTACCACTAATCAGATATTAAAAAGAATAAATGAATTCAGTTACCTTGGTTATAAAATATTATTTATGGCAGAATCAGATACACCACAAAAAATTCGTATACAGTAGAACCTCTATTATCCATGGAATTCAAGGGGGTGGGCCAAACGGTTAATCAAAAGAATTGGATAATCCGTATGATAAAAGATTTTCATAAATTTAGTGAATAATACTTACACTTTGGTAATTTCTTCTATGGCCTTGTATTTAACATGCTAGACAGTGGATCACAAGTTCACTAATATAAGTATCGTAGTGAATGGCTGGTTTTTAAGGAGCAAGAAAACTCCATGTAATGGTTGGCTGTGGAAAGATATGAATAGTGGAAGTCTCGTGTTGTAGATTTACATACTCTATACACTCCAAACTCATATTCTGTTGCGCGATGAGCTATAGTTTTTCTTTTCCCAAACCACTCAAATTATTTACGCTTTTTCCGATACTTAGCACAAGATTTCTTTTGACACCCATAGAAGACATTTTATATATAAGTTATACAGTACGACAATTCGAACACGATTTACCATAGGAAGGCTTGTGATAACACTCTCTAAAAAAATAACGTGCTAATACAATGTGCAGTACTTCATATATTTCTGCAGAAAAAAGCGAAAGACAGATGAATAATCTACAAATCGGTTAATAGGATAACAGATAATTGGGATTCTACTGTATTTAATAAATCTATGGGTATCATCAACAACATTACGAAACCATCATTAGTCCAAAGACACACACGCCTCCACCTTTATGAAATCTTGGCGAGACCTGTTCTGTGTTGTGGCAGTGAGGCTTGGATTCTTAGGAGACATGATGTAAATTGGGTTATTGCCAGTGAAATGAAATTCATGCGTCGTACAGCACATTATACACAATGGGACAGGAAAAGAAATATGTCTTGAATGAGCTCCAAATGATACCTGTTCTGGATCACATACATCAATATCAAAGCAATTGCACATTGCGGAATTGCTGGAAATGAAACTGCTGACTTTTTTGTCAAAAAGGATCCAATTTAATTCAGAATACAAATACAAGCCTACCTTTTACATCCATGAAAAGGCTAATTAAAAATAAATATAAAACCAAGCACTATGTACCAAAGCCAAAGATAAAAAATGGAGCATTTTAATAAAAAAAAAAAAAAACAGAAATTATTCCAGAAATCCCACGTAAATCTGCAGTAGCAAAATTCAGACTGCTTACAGAACACGATTATTTGGCCAAACACTTGAATAAAATAGGAATTTACACAAATCCAAATTGCCCTCTATGCAACAAAGAAGAAGAAATGACTGAAGATCATCCCATAACCTGTGAAGTTCTACCTGATGGATCCACCATAGAGAAATATTGGAGAGCAAGAACGGTAATGGCTTCGTTGCCAAAGCCCGGCATTAGATAACAACAACAACATATCAAAGCAATTGGCTCCAACATGTAAATCGAATGTCAAACAACAGAATACCAAAAGCAATCGTAAATTATAATCCAACAGGAAAAAAAGTCATTGGAACGTCCTCAAAAACGATGGAAAACAAAACTTTGGTAGACTGCAATCTGATGATGATGTTTTTATATGGTGGGTATGGTTGTTATTATCATGTTCTAAAATGTAACCTGGATATTTGGGATGTTAATCATTGACATTTATGTTTTGGTGTATATATGTATAACTTCTTGGTTATAGTGAAGCTGGTCCCTGATGGGTATTAGTGCAATGATAATATCAGCATTCATTGAACAGAATAAAATAATAGAGTGGAAGAAAAATGAAAAAGTGTAATTGTGGAGATTCAGAGAGGGCTCCTCACACATTATTATTCACTTAACAGTGCTGACTTCGGGCAAATGAAGTCCAACTCGTAAATAGTCATGAAATCTAATGATAAAGGGCCATTCACAATGAAAATTAAACATAACTATAACTTAAACACAGAAGTTTGCGGCCAGGCTACCAAATGGGATCATTCACAATGATTGACATAAACACTGACATTAACATTACCGTAATTCATTCATTCATTCATTCATTTATTTTATTCCATAGATCTTACATGAGCAATGAAGCTTTAAGATGTGGAACATGTCAACATTTTACAATATTACAATTACAATTTTTACACATTTTTATAGTTTTACAATTTAGTAATTTTCTACAATTTTTACAATTTTGTACAATTTTTTTACATTTTTTTTACATTTTGGCGAGATGTAGTGAGATGAGATGAGGTCCGAGGATTCGCCAAAATATTACCCGGCATTTGCCTTTCGGTGGGGGAAACCTCGGAAAAACCCAACCAGGTAATCAAATCAAAGGGGTTGATGCCAAGGACTCGCCATAGACCATCCGGCTTCAGTCCCACGGCTGGGGAAAACCTCCGAAGAAACCAAAGTCCAAAGGGGGATCCAACCCAAGCCCGAACGCAGCTCCGGATCAGCAGCCCAGCGAGTCTGCCGACTGAGCTACATCGATGGCTCTACTAAAAGTATACAATACATAGCCAATCAGATTATTAAATTTACAAACGCAAACGATCATTCATAAGTTGAGCTATATTATAATACAAAACAATTTAATTAAATTTAAGGCATAAACAATTCAGCCAGTTGTGATATACAGAAATTGATAATACATATCATGCAAACTACTTCAAATTACAAACACAAACAATTTATGAGTAGAGCTATATAGATTACTATTCAATTTAAAGCAAACTCCAAACTTTCATGCTTATGCTTACATGATTTGCAAACAGAACACAGTCGTGGAGCGCTGAAGTATACGACAGAATATGAGGAAATGGCGTCGTTGTTATGTTTCCATGGTTACCAAGTATGTTTGCTGTTATGTTTATGTTCCCATCGTGAATGATGGTATGACTTCTTGATTTTACCGTAACGTTTATTCTTAAGTTAACACTTACGTTATGTTTAATTTTCATTGTGAATGAGGCTTAACATTGTTTCTTGCAGCTTCTGTTCAGGGGAAGGGAATTAAGGACTATTTACGCCTATAACCTAGATGTGTTCGAGGGTATTCCTTGAACCTTACAGGTTTTATTCAAATATAGTGTTTTAGGTTGTTGTACCCATACGCACACTGATATTTCTGATACACATTTATCACTTCTTTTCTAGAAGAGTTAACTGTTTTTCTAACTTCTGAAATCTTTCCTGCATTGCAGATCCTGATGCTCCAAGCCGCAAGGATCCAAAATTCAGAGAATGGCATCACTGGCTGGTAGGGAATATTCCAGGCAAAAATGTCTCCCAGGGTGAGAACCTCTCTGAGTACGTGGGTTCAGGACCTCCAAAAGGCACAGGTAAGTTTCTTTTATTTGTCTCCTCCACCTCCTTAAATTGCTGTGACTCCACTATGCATTCCTGTGGTGTATTGAAGTGGTAAGGAAAAATGGGGGCAGGTACTTGACTTTTCGTCATTCACTCAGTCATCCCCATCTATGAGTGACACACCAAAGTTGTGATTCTTTAAACTGCCATGGACATTGCACTTGATGCATCATGGAAGGCAAACTGCTAAAGCCTTCAGCATATTCCGAATCTCACCGGACCGGTGGACAACAATGACGTCACGCTGCAGCGAATTAGGAACAAAACTGCTGGAGGGATTGATGGCTCATGGCGACTGTATAAGTTGTTGTCTGTGCTGCACTTGCAAAATTTTGCGAAATTTCCGTACTGCCATCTCGTTCAAAGAAAAGAGAGCATAAACAATTTATTTCTTGAACCAGTAGTAATAATTGGTCCGTTGACATGTTCGCTCATAAGCCATTAACATATTGTTTTTACGTTGTGCTCATTACAAACAATACAACAGAACACACCGCCATGACACAACAGTGCACGATATTATTCGTCTGCTAATTCCCGCCCTATACAAGAACCAATCAGATTCACTGATGGCGGCTGATGCAGACTGCCACCAGCTCTGCAAGCTGATGGCACCAGTGCGACACCGGTGGAGCATCAATGACGTCGTCGGTGGTATTCGGAACACCGTGATGCCATCGGATTGCTCACCGGTGAGATTCGAATACGCTCCTTGTGTAGTCATCAGAAGCATATTTATCACAAACTTCATCTGACAAAGATCAGCCAGCTCTTCTTGTTTTGCTGAGAAAACAGTGGAAGAAGTTCGTAGTCCTCAGCAGTTCTTGAACCCATGACTCTTGGAGGAAAGAATAAATGTTTATAAAAAGCATTATTTGAAGTAGTCACATAAGAAATGTATAAGCACAAAACTCCTGAGCATTTTCCAGAATTATATTTGTTTGTAACAAGGATTAAACTAAAACAGAATAGATGTTTGCAACTTTTCCAGGACTCCATCGCTACGTCTTCCTGGTGTACAAGCAGCCTGGGAAAATCACATTTGACGAGCCCCGGCTTACCAACAGGTAATTTTGTTCTTAGTTAAGGTGCCAAATACGAGCACGAAACGAAAAGTCTTTGTCCCTGTTGTTTTTTCACCCCCAATAATAAACATATAGGCAAATCAATATACAGGCAGTGTTCTAAGTACCTATGACTATTTTTCCACATAGTCACCGCTGTGGTTCAGGCATTTGTCCCGTCGGACCACTAGGTTGGAGATGCCAATGTTGTAGAACTTGGCCTGTCGAGTGCGGAACCACTGCTGGAGAGCAGTCTTCACACCGTCATCGGAAATGAACCTCTGGTCTGCAGGAACTTCTTCAGTGGACCCACTGGGGGCGAGGTCTCTGAACTGTGGTGGATGCTCCATAATCTCCTATCTGAATGACTGCAGCGATCCTTTTACAACGCAACATCTCCAAACTAGTGGCGTGATGGTACAAATGCCAGAACTGCAGTGATGACTATGTGTAAAATAATCAAAGATACTTAGAACACTGCTTGTAGTTTGATTTCCCTGTATGGTTTATTATTCTGGCTGAAGAAAAATTGGAGCAATCGGAATTGCCCTCATATTAGGATCGGTTTGTTGAACTAGTTGCTGTTTGACTGTCTAGCATCGCATCTATGAATTATACTAGCTGTGGCATGTTCCGACACTGAGGCTTGTTGTTGACATTTGAACACACAACCAAATACCAGCAGCTCTGAGTAAAGATAGGTTCACAATATAATCTCAAGGACGCGAATCAAAGCTGAACATCACTGCACTAGACCTTGAACAAGAAATTCGTTTGTAATGATTAGGGACCGTATTTTTATGTAATTACATATTATATTCCTTTCAACCTAACCATATGTAAATAACAAATCTTTGCGAATCTTGTAATTACCATTAATATATTACAATTTGATACTACATATTTTTACATATTTACCCCACATTACATATTATGGCTTGATGTTACATAAATCTACATATTTAGGGGTTATATTCATTTTTACTTTTATAAAAGAGGGGGGGGGGGACTTCTTCTGGGGAAGTTTACAATTTGAAATATACAGATTTAAAAAAAAAACATCTTTACCTACCCAAGAAAGGATATATTTCGGAACGAAACATAACGTCCTTAGTTCCAGGAAGTAATAGAGGCACTCACCCCATACCGCCCACTGTAAATATGAGTGAACAAAAGGCAACCTTTCTCATACAACTACCTTGTATTGTAAAAATCACTCAGAAAGGAGAGTTGACTTCATGCGGTGGAGTGGGACGAGGACGACAAGATTTGTCTCGAACTATAATTGTTCTGCACACGTCTTAACAAGCCGTTCCCGTGCAATTTGCAACCTTACCCACCCTCTTCCTAATTCTTCCAGGGAAAACCCATGTCAAGTCTGACATGAGACTTTCAGGTTATTGCTTGACCTTTTTTATTTTAAATTTAATACGGAAATGGGATTTTCTGAGCAATTACAAAGTATGGTTCTCGGCTGGAATAATTCTACCCTTCTGAATGAGACAGGAATGTCACTTTTCAAAGAGCAGTTTGTAAATGCCTATAGTTTGAGGTTTTAGTAGGTACAGTACTTTGTTTCTTTAAAGAAAGCAGCTAAAATGCATGTGTCCCACATCTCCTCTTATTTTCTCCTAATCCAGTAAAGCGAAACAGTGCTTGCAGTACTGTTGTGTCATTCATTTCACTCATGTCTCTAGTTTTAGTACAATACCTATAAAATGCAAGTGAGTTTGCCTACATACTTTGGTACATATTCAGCTTATTTTTCTTACATAAATATGTACATATTTTACACCTTGATATTACATAAAAATCCGGTTCCTAGTAATGATATTGTAAACACTTCCTTCTGTGCTTATTAGTATCTCTGCCCGCCTACTCTTTTTCCCTGAGATGGCAAGTAGAATACTACTGTACACAACACTGCACCTTGTCCCATACCTTCCTCATGCTTCACTAGAGATGTCAGAAGTCGATTCTTTCATTGCAGTAGCACTCATATTCCTCAATGTGACTTGCAGGTAGATCAAAAAATTTTTAGTTTTAATTTGTAATCTCACCATAACGAAAATAATTACAATTATTCTGAAGTTGTTTATACTGTCATTTCACTCTATTTATTCTTTTTCGTCATTGCAATCTTCCTTTCTTCCAGGTCTGGTGACAACCGAGGTAAATTTTCCATCAGGAAATTCGCTAAGAAGTACAACCTGGGGGATCCCATTGCTGGCAACCTGTACCAGGCACAGTGGGACGACTATGTGCCGAAGCTGTACGAACAGCTGAGCGGCAAATAGAATCTTCATGCTCAAGGAATTGGCAACTCGGGTTTCATGGAACCTCTGCATAAAAAGAGTTTGTTTGTATTGTTGGGTTTCTGAGAATGCTCACTTATGCCACGCGACTGATCTATTGTTTCTTATTATTCCTGTGTTACATTCAAACATGTTACCTTTGATATAGCCCGATTTTTTTCTTGTATATAAACTGCATTGCAAATGCACATGTAAACAGACATATCCTGTACAATAAAGGCTGCAATTGTATATGTCTTTTAATTATCATTATGCCTGATTATTTAACCTTGATTTCTCCACAACTTTTTTCTGATTACAGGAAGAATGAAGAGAAATTGTCATACTGCAAAAATTCGATTCCGAAATTGTTACGGACACATTTTTCCACCATCTCCGATAAATACTGGATTTGGACATGGTGGCTGTTTTTGTGTAGACAATTTATGCTACATTACTGAACTAATTTTGTTTACTATGTGTTTAATGTGGCGTCGCGGTCTAAGGCATCCCGCCTAGGACTCGCATTACGGAATGCGCGCTGGTTCGAGTCCTCATGGGGGAAAAAATTTTCTCATGAAATTTCGTCCAGTGTATGGGACCGGTGCCAACCCAGCATCGTTCTGCACATGGGGAGCTACGATAGGTAGCGAAATCCGGTTGCGAATACCAGCTATAATAGCTGGGGGGGATCATCGTGCTAACCACACGATACCTCCATTCTGGTTGGATGATCATCCACCTCTGCTTCGGCATGTGGGCGTGAGGCCAGCAGCCGGCTGGTCGGTCCAGGCCCTTCATGGGCTGTAGCGCCACAGATTATTTATGTGTTTAATACTCAATCATCCATAGCTGTTTGGTTGGCGAGTTGGTATAGCGCTGGCCTTCTATGCTCAAGGTTGCGGATTCGATCCTGGGCCAGGTCGATGACATTTAAGTGTGCTTAAATGCGACAGGCTCATGTCAGTAGATTTACTGGCATGTAAAAGAACTCCTGTGGGACAAAATTCCGGCACATCAGCGACGCTGATAAAACCTCGGCAGTTGCGAGCGTCGTTAAATAAACTATAACATTTCCATAGCTGTTTTTTGCCCAGGGACAGGTTCTTCACTGCAAACCCAGCATTCTCCAATTTTTCCTCTTTTCTGTTGTTCTTTTAGTCTGTATATGATCCATATATGATTTTCTTTTTAGTAGGTTATTTTACGGCCCTTTATCAACATCTTAGGTTATTTAGCATGTGAATGAGATGAAGGTGATAGTACCGGTGAAATGAGTCCGGAGTCCAGCACCGAAAGTTACCCAGCATTTGCTCATATTGGGTTGAGGGAAAACCCCGGAAAAAGACCTCAGCCTGGTAACTTGCCCCAACTGGGAATCGAACCTGGGCCACCTGGTTTCGTGGCCAGACGCACTAACCGTTACTCAACAGGTGTTGACTCATATATCTTAATGTTGTCTATCATCTGATATGTTCTTCTGTCCCGAACTCTTCTCCCGTTCACCATTCCTTCCAGTGCATCCTTCAGTAGGCAGTTTCTTCTCAGCCAGTGACCCAACCTTTTTCTTTTCCTCTTCCTGATCAGTTTCAGCATCATTCTTTCTTCACCCACTCTTTCCAACACAGCTTCATTTCTTATTCTGTCTGCGCATTTTACACATTCCATTCTTCTCCAAATCCACATTTCAGATGCTTCTATTTGTTTCTCTTCACTTCGTCAGAATGTCTATTGTTTCTGCCCCCATACAATGCCACACGTCACACAAAGCACTTCACTATTCTCTTCCTCAGTTCTTTCTCCAGAGATCCGCAGAAGATGCTCTTTTTTCTATTAAAAGCTTCCTTGTCCATTGCTATCCTCCTTTTGACTTCCTGGCAGCAGCTCATGTTACTGCTTATAGTACACCCCAAGTATTTGAAGCTATCCACTTGCTCTACTGCCTCATTTAGAATTCACATGTTTACCGTTATTATTGTTCCGATAATCATGATCCTCGTCTTGTTAGCATTTATCTTGATCCCATACTGCTCACAGCTGTGATTTAGCTCCAGTATCATCTCCTCTTCTGCTAATAATGCCATATCATCAGCAAATCTTACACACTTTGTTCATATTCCTCCTACTGTCACCCCACCCATGTTTCGAAAACAGTTCTTCACTAAATTCTCAAAGTTGAATTGAACAGGGTATGTAATAAAAAAGTCCTTGTACTTCTCTCCATATTCCACTTCCTTCTGGCGTATTGAGTGTATTGCAGAAATCAATTTATTTCAGGAATGTTGCATTGCACAAGATGCAGCTTAACAACCAGTGATGGTGAGCAATTTCAATATGGAGGGCAAGAACTAGATTCTTGAAGCATATTGGAAGAGAGGAAATATGGCAACAATGTTGTCACAATAAACATTCAGTAGGTCACCCTCAAGTCAGGCCATTTACATGATACAGTAAAACTTCATTTATATGTTTTTGTTTTATACGGGTCTAAAGAAAAAAGGAAGTATATCTGAAACGGCATTCTCTTGAAGTATGTAATAACTTTGCTCTTTGCTACATTAGTAGTCGTTACAAAAATGTAACATTGTAAAATTCCTTTATGTATGGCTTTAGAGAACCCGGAGGTTCATTGTCGCCCTCACATAAGCCTGCCATCGGTTCCTATCCTGAGCAAGATTAATCCAGTCCCTACCATCCTATCCTCCCATCTATGTCTCCGCCTCCCCAAAGGTCTTTTTCCCTCTGGCCTACCAATTAACACACTATATGCATTTCTGGATTTGCCCATATGTGCTACATGCCCTGCCCATCTCAAACATCTGGATTTAATGTTCCTAATTATGTCAGGTGAAGAATATAGTTTTGCATTGTGTAACTTCTCCATTCTCCTGTAACTTCATCTTAACCTCAAATATTTTCCTAAGCATCTTATTCTGGAACACCCTTAACCTATGTTCCTCTCTCAAAGTGAGAGTCCAAGTTTCACAACCATACAGAACAACCGGTAATACAACTGTTTTATAAATTATTCTTTCAGTTTTTTTTGACAGCAGACGGGATGACAAAAACTTCTCAACCAAATAATAACAGCAGGCATTTTCCATATTTATTCTAAATTTCATTTCCTCCCGAGTATCATTTATATTTGGTACTGTTGCTCCAAGATATTTGAATTTTTCCTAGTGCTGTCGATTGATGAAAATAATTTAATGGATTAGTGATTTGAATTTAATCGAGCTTTGATTGATTTGAAAAATGTTCTAATATACTGTAATACACAATTATTGTTAAATTTAATTTGTGTTTGATGATAAGCATATAATGTATATATGTATATACTGTATGGTATTACAAAATAATACTGTTTTAGTTATTTAGTAACATATTTATTATGTAGGCTTATAATTTATTGTGGCAATTTCTCCAGGGATTTTTGAGAGACAAAAAAGTATGCAGACTCGCCTAGTTAACACTCCGTCATTCATGATTTTAAACATGTGAGTGCATTCACATGCTCGGAATTAAGTGCGGCTTTACATTTACTAACAATATTTCCTCCATCACTAAGCACGAAAGACCTTTTTTCTGTCAAGCACTTTTCCACAATCAATTTAAATCCAAACATTTCACCGAGTTTACCTCTCAAATTCTTATATGACATAATGGAGTTTTCACTTGCTTTGCAGTTACAAAATAACGGTACTATTGCGCATTGAAGTAAGTAATTTCTGAGACATGAATATTGTCTGAAATTTTAGCCTGAGTTTGCATTAATAAAATGATAATATCAAGTACAACCGATTAATTTTAATCGACTCAATTGCTCAATTAAATATTGTTCCTCGATTAATCTTAGAACAGAAATTGATCGATTAAATCACACAACACTAATTTTTCCATGTCTTCAAAGGATAAATTTCCAATTATATTTCTATTTCATACAATGTTTTGGTCATGGGATATAATCATATACTTCGTCTTTTCGGAATGTACTTCCAAACCTGTTTACTTGCTTCAAGTAAAATTCCCATGTTTTGAGTCCCTAATAGTTTGTGGATTTTTTTCTAATATATTCACGTCATCTGCATAGACAAGCAGCGTATTTAACCTGTTCAATTCCAAACCCTCTCTGTTATCCTGGACTTTCCTAATGGCATATTGCAAAATTCCTTTGCAGAACAAAAAGTTACATTTGTTCGGATCAGATTTCTGCATATTTAATGGACAAAACTAAAATTCTTTCAATCATGTATTATCATAATACACTGCTCTCATAAATTCACTGAGCATATTGGAAATTAAATCAATGGCTTTCCCAAAACACGCTACGAAATTTTTAATATAAAACCATTTTTTATCCCGAAAAGTAAGCAAAATTGTACTAAATGTTTTTGTTTAAAAGATCTCAATAACCCCCTGAAATTAATGACATTACTTACGGTTCATTTTGTATTGTATTGTATTGTATTGTATTTATTAACATTCCATGGTATTCATACATGCTTACAGCTAGAATATCGAACAAGTCAAAAAACTTAATACTATTATAAAGTCTTAATTTATAGTCACAGTCTAGATGAAATATATACAGACGACATTTACAATATAGTCTACTAGTACAACACAAAGTTTTAGTATCAATTTCAGGAAGCGTCATTGAATGTCATGAATTCACCTACAGAATAGGAGGCGTGAGAAATTAGGTACTTCTTTAATTGGCCCTAAATAATCTTATGTTTTGAGTTTCATTTTTTATATCGATAGGGAGGCTATTAAAAATTTTTACTGCCATATAACGCACTCCTTTTTGATAGCACGATAGACTTGCCGATGGAGTATGAAAGTCATTTTTTTGACGTGTATTTATGCTATGAACTGTTGAATTAGTTACAAAGTTTTCACGATTACATACAAGGAAGATTATTAATGAAAAGATATACTGACAAGCCATGGGCATTATTTGTAGTTTTTTTTAAATAGTCCTACATGATACCCTAGACTTGGCACCTACTATTATTCTAATTACTCTTTTTGTAATAGAAATATATTGTTACTATCTGTGGAATTTCCCCAGAATATTATTCCAAAACTCATTACCGAGTGGAAGTATGCAAGTATATTGTTTTTAAGGTATTGATATTTACTATCTTTTGCATAGATATAATAGCAAAACAAGCTGAATTTAGTTTGGGGGTAATTTCTTCAATATGATTTTTCCAATTTAACACATTATCGATTTTTAAGCCAAGAAATTTGGTTGTTGTTTCTAATAGGAGTCTATTATTAATTATTGTGCTAGAAATTTGCGACGTTGAATTTGGTCTTCTCCTTAAAAGAAATTGTGCCTCCCACTAAGCAAAAACTAAAATGACGCCCTGGGCGAGTTCCTTGAGGGTGATTACCCATAGCAGTGACTTCCTCAGAGATACGTGCCCTCTTATTCCAATATAGTCGACGTCTATGCCGAGCCATAGACGCGGTAATCAATATATCAAGACTGCGATCCATTGTTAAGAATATTTTACAGTCTGTTACAGGAAATAAGTAGGACGTAAGGGCAGTGTGTTAGACATCGTTCTTAAAATCCGTGGAAAAAACAATTGAACTGTTTCCACAGAATGACGCTAGCGTAAATGTCTATGTGGTCAAAAGAGTGGCAAATAACCTAAGTGAAAAATAAACGGCGAAATGGGGGCAGGGGTGACCTATACTGGGTGTTCAGTTCAAAATGTGTCTTGGCTCGCTGTATGCCGTCATGTGGCTAGCCGACGAGCCTAGAGAATTCAATCTTCCTACACTTCCGCAGCTCAGGTGTATAATCTAAGAGGCAGAGAAGTTGGCTAGCAAGTACGGCGTTCATTCTGAAGAGTACGTGCCGATACGTACGGTAACGCCGGTAGTGGCAGGAATGTGAACTGTTTGGAAATACGTACTGTCGGGATATGGGGAGAGGGTTAAGACGATTACTTACGTATTTGTTGACATTAACTTCGACGGTCAACATGGACACGGAGCATTTGATTTGTGTTGTGTAATGTTATCGTACGCAACCGATGATAACAAATACCCTGCGTACGACTTGCTGGCGCAAAACACAGTTCGAAAGAGGTTATGGTAGCACACAGACCGTACAGACCGCCATCTGTTGCTACGACGTTCAAGTTATACCGTACACGTTCTCAAGTTCAGATTGAAGAACGCCTTAAATAATAGGCAACTTCTCTAACATTTAAGCTGAAACTCGCTTCAAATCGGTGACCCCAACAACAGTGACGTCATGACACACTTTGAAATGAACACCCAATATTTCTACTTTCGCCGAAAGCAATTACGAAGCTGGTCAGCAGTAGTTCCAAAACTTCCGCATGATAGCGGTAACGTAAAGGACCAGCTGATCATTAGTAGTTCCCACACTTCCGTAAGAGCGCTATTGTAGCGAAAGCTGTCTGCATCCAAAGAATCTTTTACACGATCATAAATTTTCACAAGCTGGCGCATATGTAGTCGTTTTAATTGTTTGCACAAACTTCGTAGGTTTTAACAAAGTGAATACAAGAAGAACTATGGGGAGGGAAGAAATGGGATCGAGGGGAATATAACGAGAACAAGAGGAAAACAATGAGAACGAGGGAGAAACAAGGAGAATACTAGATGAGCAATGTAAATACAAAGAGAACAAGTGGAAGACAAGAAGAAGGGAAGGCATGGATAACAAGGTGAATAGAAACACTATGGAGAGACAAGGAGAACAAGGGAATGGAAGAAGGAAGGAGAACAAGGAGAATACAAGATGAGCAATATGAATACAAGGAGCACAAGTGGAAGACAAGGATAACAAGGTGAATAGAAGAAATGGAGAGACAAAGAGAACAAGGGAATGGAAGAGGAAGGAGAATACAAGATTAGCAATGTGAATACAAGGAGAACAAGTGGAAGACAAGAAGAAGGAAAGGCATGGATAACAAGGTGAATAGAAGAAATGGAGAGACAAAGAGAACAAGGGAATGGAAGAAGGAAGGAGAACAAGGAGAATACAAGATGAGCAATGTGAATACAAGGAGAACAAGTGGAAGACAAGGATAACAAGGTGAATAGAAGAAATGGAGAGACAAGGAGAACAAGGGAATAGAAGAAGGAAGGAGAACAAGGAGAATACAAGGAGAACAAGTGGAAGACAAGGATAACAAGGTGAATAGAAGAAATGGAGAGACAAGGAGAACAAGGGAATAGAAGAAGGAAGGAGAACAAGGAGAATACAAGATGAGCAATATGAATACAAGGATAACAAGGTGAATAGAAGAAATGGAGAGACAAGGAGAACAAGAGAATGGAAGAAGGAAGGAGAACAAAGGGAATACAAGACGAGCAATGTAAATACAAGGACAACAAGTGGAAGACAAGAAGAAGAGAAAGCAAGGATAACATGTGTAAGACAAGGAGATCAAGGGAAATACAAGGAAAAAAGGAGAACTGAGAGAAGGCAAGGAGAAAAATGGGAAGACAAAAAGAATTAGGGTAATAGAAGGAGAAGAGAAGTAGAACAAGAGGAATACGAAGAAACCAAGGAAATCGGTTGGATTTTTTTGTAACGGCCAATTCCCAAGTTATCCCTCCATACCTAGTGAGGAGAAAGACGTAGTTCTGTCAGAGAAAAGATGTGAAGAAAAGAAGAGAAGAGAAATATCCAAGACTTAGGTAAATAAATTTTTCTACACATGCACACACACATCAGCTTCCACAAATTTAATGAACGTGTGAATAGTACTTGACGTTTCGTCTGCATACGACCTACATTAACATCCTCGTTAGAAAGTCTGCCATTCACAACAGAGGCTCGATCTCAGAGTGCTGCCTGTGCACGTCCGGGAGTAGACTTGCTATTCTGCGGGTGTTGCTGAATGTGCAGCTTGAACAGAAGCTGAAGTTGATCACACAATGTATTCACTGTGGTTCGTTTTATTTTGGAGCGGCGTGTTTTCGTGTACTACAGTCACGTCAAGCACAGATGGTAAGTAGAGGGTCAAACGAAGCTCGGAAAGTAGTTTCTAGGACATCCAGTGACACGCGAAAGCTGAACTTAAGGTTTTCTCAAGGTGCAACGAAAAGATAAATTCCAAGGCCTTAGAAAAAATCGAAGGCAAACTTTTTTTTAAACAAAATAAGTTTTTGTCGAAATTGGGGCGCAACTAAAATAACTTCTAGGAAAATCGTTGATCTTGCGCAAAAAAATCAAATACAGGAAATCCGCGTTTATTTGTGTCCAGAATATACGGTTTGCAGATTTTTCGTGATTCTTCATAATATTATTGTTATATTTATGAAATTAATAAAGACATAAAGAAACAAACAAAGCATGCGTCAAACATGCTCTATGTAATGCAAAACTGTTTGGATTATGTATATATTATATTGACAACTACGAAAAATAGATGTAATAATAAGTAAGAGAAAGTAATAGTAATTAAGTTGAATGACGAACAGAATAAAAACGGTGTCGCCAACTGTAGACATGATCTGTCATATTCACATGTACAACTATACTGTTGATTTAAAACCAGGGAAACATTCTGGTAAAATACTTTACATGTGTTTTGAAATGTATAATACTTATACCTCATATAATATATGTGATCCACTAGTGATTGAATGCCTATAACGACAAGGAACTTTTTCCGTTTTTAATAATGCATTTACTGACTGACACAATGAAAACAATATTAAATACAAGTACAAAACGCGATTACAGTGCATCTATTGTTATTTTTTTTAATTTATTTAACGATGCTATATCAACTGCTAGGTTATTTAGCTTCGATGGGATTGGTGATAGCGAAATGGTATTTGGCGAGTTGAGGCCGAAGATTCGTCATAGGTTACCGGTCATTTGCCTTACAGTTGCAGAAAATCTCGGAAAAAACCCAACCAGGTATTCAGCTCAAAAGGGAATCGAACCCATGTCCGAGCGCAACTCCGGATCAGCAGCGTAGCGCCATTTATTGTTCTTAAAATAAAGTAATTTACGTGAAAGAGTCAGTAAGTAAATTACAAACTGAAGTAGCGACCTACATTTTTTAATAATGAGGCTCTCGAAGCTATTTCCGCTATATAGATGGTAGTATTGTCGATGTGCGCACAAGCGAAACAAAGAAGCAGCAGTTGAAATATTGCTACATCCTCTTTATGAGTATAGATTTAAGTATTTATGCGATCTATGTTACAAACTTACTTAGTTCTCAGATAATGATTGCCTAATTCACTTTTTTCCTGCTGTCTTTTCCTTAATTTATGTATTGAAATAGGTTACCGACATCTGTCAGACTTGATTGCGAAGTGTACTAGGATGTACTTTCAGTGTTCGTACAGGTTCACATCCAAAGTATGAGCATCTAGATTCTTGGGGTAAATTGAAGATAAGCATTGCGTGAAATATTTTGTAGTCCAGAATTCTGGCATTGCTTTGTCTTGTATGAAGCCTTGAAACTTTGTACAAGATGGATGAATTGCTTGACAGCTGAAGAAAAATTGCTGTCACATCTTACATAATTTCTACTTAAACGTTGTAAAGCATATAGTTTTTTTTCTGTGGTAACTCTTAAAAATTCTGAAATCAACCCCTCTATCTTCCTCTAAAATTAATCCATCTACCTCCCTTTAAAACCAATCAGTCCATCTCCCTTTAAAATCAATCCATCTATCTCCCTTTAAAACCAATAAGTTCATCTCCCTTTAAGAACAATTTACCGGTACCGCTCTTTAAAATAAATCAATCTATATCCCTTTAAAATGAATCGCTTTATCTCCCTTTAAAATCAATCGATCTCCCTTTAAAAGCAATCACATTATTTTCCTTTAAAACCAATCTGTTAATCTTCCTTTAAAATTAATCCATCTATCGGCTTTAAAACCAATCTGCCCATCTCGCTTTACAATCTCACTATTTTTCTAAATCAATCAGTCTATCTACCTTTAAAAGGAATCTGTATATCATCCTTTAAAATCATTTCATTTCTGTCCCTTTAAAACCAATCTGTTTATCTCCCTTTAAAGAATAATGTGTCCATCACTCTTTAAAGTCCAAAATATCTATATCTCCTGAAAACCAGTCTCTCTTTGTCCCTTTAAAAGTAAACCATTCATAACTCAGGTAAAACCAATCTGTCTGTTATTGAAAAATTCATTCTGTTCTAATGTCACGTGGTTGCGCCAGAGTTCAATAATAATTAATAGGCTATATAATTTTTTTTTGAATTAATCAACCTATAATATATTTGTATTCTATAATTTTGAAATAAATAAATATATATGTGTATATATATAGTCTTACTTTTCACGTACGATATTATTCTTCTCTAGTGTTAATATAGGAAAAATTAATATTCAAATTAATTTGCATTATATGAAAAAAAAAATCATAAGGTGGACATTGTAAACTAATTTCATAATAATGGTCCATGGGCGGGAATTTGAACTGCCACTGGGGGAGACCCTGGTGTACCAGCATCATGCGGAAGTACTGCGTGAAGTCTGCGGCCAGGTAGTGCCACTCGAAAATTCTGTCCAGCAGCCAGATCTTGGGGTCCTCTCGTTTTAGATCGGATTCGCACTCGCTCTTGTGAAGGTACACCAGACACACCTTTCCGATGCCTTGGCAAGCGTCCAGTTCGAAGATCTTGCACTTGACGCCGAAGTTGGGGCTCTGCCTGGGGTCGTCCTGCTCGCTGCAGATCTCGATGTCCAGCAGCGTGGGGCATTCCGCATCGCCCATGCTCTTGACGCCGGCCAGCCGTCGTAACTCAGACATAGAGTTGATTTTCATGTTGCCGATGGGGAGCACCTCGTCTTGTGGATATTCTCGACCATGGCTTCATTAAAGATCGGACATCCTCTCTCCTTTCTTTGTGGAAGTTTTGTTCTTGTGAACTTTCTACCCGTGCTCAAGCAGGTACGCTACACATTAAATGAGAAAGATCTCTTCTAACGAAATAGAGTTAGGAAATGATCCCAGGATGGAGGCAGCATTCCCTCGCTGAACCGCTATTCCAATGCGTTGACGAAGGAAATTGATACATCTAGGATCGCCGGTACGGGACAGTAGGCGTGTACCAATTTGGGTGAGTAGATCTTTAGCGTCTCTACACCACGGACCAAAGGTCTCAACTGCAAAAGCACGAAGATGTAATTTGATGTTAAATGTTCATATTTGCGTCGTTTAGCATGATAAGCGGATTCAGCAGCAGATCCGGCACAATTGACAGAAGATTTTAAATGGGAAAGGGCTAATGTATCTACACATGTAAAATCCCAGATGAGTGATTTACCTTTGGACCAAGGAATTAATGTCAAGCCGTCAGGTCGTTTACCATCCGACCGGCTAATACCAGATGGTTCAAGAAGAGTTGGAATGTCACAGGAGGTTAAAGATCTACTAATGATGTTATTAATAGCAGAATGCCTAGGAAGGCGGCCTTTACTTCTGGCACAGCTTAAGGCATGATGTCCAAAGGAATCCACAGTCTCTCCGCATATACATTGGTGTACATGGCAAATTTTGCAGCCCAGACGCAATGCAGTAGCGATTTGGAAAGATTTACCGTCCATCAAGGTACCAACATAGGAGGAAGGCAGAGCATGGAGCCAAGATCCAGATTCCTTCTCTTGGAGAGCTTTAATACGAGCGATGTCCTTGTCAGATGTGAAAGAGGATATAAGAGAATCAAGTATTTGACCTGCAATAATCTCATCCCAGGCTTTTTGAATGGCTGGATTCTGGGGAGGAGCAAAGTTATTCGTTTTTCCGTACCACTTATTTAAGGCTTCAGGAACATAGCAAATGTCGACAGCATCACTGTAAATAGGGAAAATAAATTTGATGAAGTCAATAACGCCAAAGACTGAAGATAAAAAAGCTGGTATACAAATATCAGTAAGTGTACGAATACCGAGGCCTCCTAATTTAATTGGGAGAGAAGCCTGTACCCAACTGTTGTTGTCAAAAGAAGTATTTAAAATAGATTGTAAAGACTGCTTTAATAAATCATCTGCCTGCTGGAGAAAAGTAGGAAAAAGAAATAAGGGTGTAGTTCTTAAAAAATAAGTGAATTTAGGGATTAATAGGCAATTTTTGACAATGAAATAAGAGACTTGGGGGTGAAAATGTTCAAGACGACCAAACAGAGTTTTCAGGAGCTCCAATTTTTGAGTAGCTATTTCATCAACAGAATCTAAAAAGATGGGAGAACCCAGGACGGACAGATTTGACTTTGTGACAGTTTTAATGCCAGGAGCAATATTCTGGAAAGAAGATAAAATATTTGGGTTAATAGCAGAACAAAAATAAATTTCACATTTATTAGGATTAATCTCAAGACCAAGTTCGGACCCAAGATGAATGATTTTCTGTAGATCACAAAGAACATCATGGGAATCTCCAGCTAAAGTCCCATCATCCAAATAAAAGAGATTTAAGTCACTAGTTAATTTTTGGATGAGGGAGTGGACTGTAAGACTGAAGAGTAAAGGCCCTAAAGGGTCTCCCTGCTGACAGCCTGTTTGTGATAAAATAATTTTGGAATTAAAAAATAGATTGGACGAATATCTATAAGACTGCCAAACAAAAGGGTAAAAGCTGGGGAATTTGTCTAAAAAAGAGTTTAACATGACATCACGTTCAATGCTGTTAAATGCGTTCTTAAAATCTATCTTCAATAGAATTTTATCTGAGTTATCATAAGTATGTAAGAAGGATCGTACAGAGTGTATAACAGATTTACAATCTTTAGGAGAACCAAATCCTAGTTGATGAGGTCGAAAAATATGACCACTTTCAATCTTAATAGCGTGACAAATAATTTTAGAAACAAGGCGCCTGAAAGTATTACCTATTGCGATTGGGCGTATGCCACCGCCAGGTTTATTAACTGCAAGCAAAGAGGCACCAAAGAAATTTGTACGTACATTATCATTTAATTTACCTTGAGACAAAAAATTGCAGAGATTAGTTATGGATGAAAGGAGCTTTTTACCAGAGTCACCAGCTGAAATGGACACTAAATCAACTAGATGCTGAGGTCGCAGACCATCAATACCAGAAGCAGATCCTTGAGGGAAACTTTTAATGGCGTGTAGGACATCAGATTCAGAAAAAGATGGGTGATTAGCAGTAGTAACAGGAGCATCAGGAAAAGTAGATGGTCGAGAAGGAGGCGGGTGTTTTGATAATAATTCTTCGTAAGTAAGTTGATTGTATTCAGCTATCCCCATATCGGATGATAATATACGAACAGCGTTGCGAATGTCTCCTTCAGCAATTTTCCTCTCTATACGTTGCGCCAGGGAGATATGTGGTGACTTCTTCTTAGTACGAATAGACTCGGTGAAAGAAGGATTTTGAAAATTGTTTATGTTTTCCTTAATCTTGGAGATTAGTGATTTATTAGTAGACTTTTCAGGAACACGAAGAGCAGTGTAAGCGTAAAGCATTAAATTGACCCAATGGGCTTCGGAATTAAACGATATACAAAGGTCAATCAGATGTCGAAGTCGGTCCGCAGCCAATGGGCGAGCTCCCTTGGGGATTCTGCGTATGACAGCAACAGATTTCTTGCACTGTATGAGTATGGAGTGAAGCTCTTCGTGGGTGATATTTGAGGATGGAATTGCATCTTGAATGTCAGAATGCACACGTGAGTGATGAATGCGCAGACCACGAGTACCTCTAAAAAGTCTAGTATCACCTGATGGACAATGTGGGCACGGAATATATTCATCAGGTTCAGTGGTAGCACTAATATGTGTAGAAATATCAGAAGAACTTCCTGCTGCAGATGGGGAAATATCCAGCGAAGAATCTTCTGATGTATGACATCTCGAAACGTGGGTATTGATGCCTCGATGAGTAAAAGATTTACCACATAAATTACAAGTCACAGAAGAAATGTTAGTAGATTCAGAAGGAGTACACAGAGGGATGTTGGTTGACATCACTGATAAAGTAAAACGCGTAAATAAACTAAACGAAGACGAAAACTGAATGAAATTAATTAGTTAATTAATAACTGTAAGCACTGTTGCTATGTAAAATCAACAAGTCTGTAAAGTCACTAGAAAACACACTGAATTTCTTGAATATTCACATGACGAAAAACATTCCTAATACACACATGAAGAAACAAAATAAGTAAGTCTTCAGATAATCAAGTGTTAATCCAGTTAAGGATATTAATCACATAATAATAAACTTTTGAAATGAAAGCGAAAACAAAGCACACATTATTAAATCATTATGTACGTTATGCGTATATAATGTAATGTAATTAATTGTATGTATCAAAATATCTTTCTAACTCGTTGGTATGAATGTATGTCAATTGGGAAATTCTACAAAGTTATGGGAAATTTCGTCTCTCTGGCGTAATTTCACTTTGTGGACGTGGCAGCACTGTTGAAACAAATTTTTCCGGAACGATTGTGTTGATAGAAATTGCGTTGTGAAAAGTGTTTGTGTGGTGTTTTGGAAAGGGTGTTAATTATGAACGTAATTGGGCAATTCCGTACAACGGAATTGACAATAGATTTTTTAAGGGAGAAGGGTATATTGAAAAGTAATCCACCATGTTGTGACATTGTAGGTTGTAACAGAAAGATGACCTGCGTCAAACACTCGAGTTCTAGTGACGGTTATGTGTGGCGTTGTCCGACTCATAAAGGGAGAAAAAGAACTATTCGTACATGCTCGTATTTCGAAAATAGTCGTTTAGGTTTGAAGGAATTAGTGCTTTTGGCGTATTACTGGGCTCTTGGGACCCCGATTTTGATAACGGTACAACACGTGAGCGTTGATAAGAATACTGCTATTCAGTGGTATCAGAATTTCAGAGACATTTGCACATCTTGGCTACTTCACAATCCGGTTTATTTGGGTGGAGTGGGTCGTATTGTAGAAATTGATATCCATCCTATTCCGCGTAGAAAAGATGATGTGGGTCCTGAGCGTTGGGTATTTGGCATGTACGATACGGCGAAAAAGATTGGTATGCTAGAAGTGATAGAAAACAGATCAACAGATGTTTTATTACCTATAATTGAAAGATATATTTTGCCAGGTACCGAAGTTCAGTCCGACAAGAGACGCGCATATAAAGGGATAGCTGCCATACCTGTAATTCCCCCATTCGTCCACAACACACAAGATTATTCACATGCCGAGGCATTTTGGAAGAAATGTAAAATTAAAAACAAGCAAATGGTTGGTACCAATGAAGACACGTTTCCAGGGCATCTCGACGAATTTGTATGGAGACAAATGAACGGGAAACATACAGTAGACGCATTTTACAATATTTTACTCCACATTAGCATGCAATACCCAGTGTAATTCTTTCGGACAGCTATTAAAAATAAATTTCCCATCCAATCTTGACTCAAATTACTCTCAAATGCTGCAATGATCACAATTTTGATTTTTGTTTAGCAACTTGCATAAAGTAACTTTTCACTTTTTCGTACCTGATTTAAAACAATTGTTAAAAATTTAAAATTATTTTTTTTTTCTCTTGGGCCTGCAGTGTACTTCAGGTACAAATAGAGGCAGGGGTTTTTGTTACTTGTATTGGCATAATTTTGAAGTGGCCTTCACTCTTCATTTACTTAGGAAAGTATGTTTTTTTTAGTAGTACCTAGACCTACATGTATAATTTCCCCCCAATTTTACTAGGGAAACTACTTTTTTTTTTCCTTGACCTTTTTTATGTATGGCAGCTTTGTAATTTTGACATTGAGCTAATTTTATCGTATATTGTAATAACAGTCATCGCAAATTAACGCGAATCTGTCTGCAAAATTTTGGACATAAATTACCATCTGTTTAATGAATGAATGAGGATGATAACAAAAATCATCAGCTCTTGCCTCTGGCTACAGGCTAGGTGGTAATAACACCCTTTCCACCCTACCACATACTCACAAACTTCACATTATTCTTGAAGCCAACGTGCAACAGTTCCATGTAAGTACACTTCTGTGGTAACTTGTTCTAATTTCTCACCTCTTGGACACAAAAAGTGTGCTGGGATGCATATCACTTCATTTTGATTGCATCACGTTAATATCACAGTATACTGTGATCAGTAACAATTGAATTTTCGTCCTTTTCTGTTCGGGACCAATACAGTCATGTACAACCAAATGTTCAGTTAAACTAGCGCTGAATTAGTTCCCTTCGTACTCTGCTTAATGCAATTTCAACTATCTTACATCTTTCCTCAGTCATACCACCTTAACTTGCGTGACATTACCAAAGTTCTCCACTAGTGTGGAAGTCCACGCCTGTGGAGTAACGGCTAGCGCGTCTGGCCGCGAAACCAGGTGGCCCGGGTTCGGTTCCTGGTCGAGGCAAGTTACTTGGTTGAGATTTTTTCCGGGGGTTTCCCTCAACCCAATATGAGCATATGCTGGTAACTTTCGGTGCTGGACCCCGGACTCATTTCACCAGCATTATCACCATCTCATTCAGACGCTAAATAACCTAAGATGTTGATAAAGCGTCGTAAAATACCTACTACTACTACTGCAACAACAACAACTAATATACTATGAATCTGTGACAGGTTAGGTTAGTTCAGGCCAGCGATATCAAGGTCAAGAGCACGTAGACTATTTTATGTGCGATCAAGTGCTGACTGGTTGCAATGAATCTGTTCTGTTTAGAGTTGAGCTTAAACGATATTTCCAAGTATCTGTGACAACTGTGACTGTGACAATTAAATATCTGTGATTTTGTCACACCGATATTTTATATCGATAAGTAAGCACGATATGCATGAATTACACCGATATTTTGTCACACCGATAAAAATTAACAGGAAATATTGAAAAGCAGTGCAATGTGAATACGAATTCTCTATACACGCCACACATCAGTGGTTTATATGGAAAAATCCAACAAATAAATTATGTACATGTACCATTAACAAATAAATACTAAGCTAACTCAACAGAAACATGTAAAAAGATAACCTCATATACCAAGAGGTTACATCGTAGTTGATTTTAGATATGGAATCAGTTGATAATTTTTAAATTTGGTTGGGTATGGAGAAATTGAGGTTATGTGATTATCCTAATCGTTTTAAAAATTGATCCCTTTTATTGTATATAATATAATGGATAAATAATTATTTTAAGTCGTGCATTAACATTATAATATTGAGTGAGAATAAAAATTAACGACACATCAGTATTCGGAAAAACAATAGAAAGTAATTACAAAACAAAACTGTTGTTCAGACAGGATTTTACACAAGATAAAGTATTGGTAACCAATGGTATTATTATTATTATTATTTAAATCGTGTAATCATTGTATAATTTATAATAAGATGGTGAAACTAGCGCTGAAGTAGTTTCGGCGAATTCGGATGTGAAAATCGTTGCATTTATAAGGATTTTTTTTTTGTGTGGAGAGAGAGTTCCTCGGGTTAAACTAGCGCTGAGGTAGTATAGGTGATTTCGGAAGTGAAAATCGTTGAATTTGATTTTTTGTGGAGATGCAGTTGATCGTATATCCAAGGCATAACAAAGCCTAAATTAACCAAACCTAACCTGTCACAGATTCGTATATGCAAGGTGTATATGCGGAGTACGAAGGGAACTACCTCAAGGTTAGTTTAGCGAAATAAGTTGCCCATCATATTAGCCAGTTTTGTCTCGTTCGGTTTTAATTGAGTGGAAAATACTTACACATTGATATAAATTGACAGTAAGCTTAATATGAAAATGTGAAGATCTCTGGAGAATACACAAAATATTTATAAAACATATATACAGACTAAAATATGAAAACAAAATGTCAGATTCATGATTATATTATTATAATGCCGCTAATAACTTTGCAACACATCATCACTTTGAAAAAAATAATATTGAACAAAATATCACGAAAAAATAATCAAATACCACTGCCCGATTGCTGTTATTGTATCATGCGCATGCGCAAACCCACGACGTAGAGGAGAAAATATCAGTCAGACGTTGCAACGATGACAGAGTACTGAATACGGAGCAGATTTCGATAGCGATATTTTGTCACAGATATTTCGCGTCATCAGTCACAGGTTTATCTGTGACAAAATATCGGTTTGTGAAATATCGGCCATCTCTAGTTCTGTTGGTAGCAGCAGTGAACAAGCAGGGGTGAGCTGAATGAACTGAAAGAAATAAATCGAAGTATGTTTTGCAGCATGTATCTTTCTAATAAATGCAATGAATTATAAAATAGTAGGCTACAGTAAATAATAAACATAGCCCCTCCTTAATTTATACAATTTCAGATAATGGCTAGTGTGTAATAAATTGTTATATAATTATCAAGCAATGAAATTAGTATATCAGCATTGCTTTCCTGTTTTAAACTTATCTTTACAAAAGCGAAAGAAATCATAGGACATTCTGCATATGGAAAAATGAAATAATAGGTCTACAACAAATAATAAACATAGGCTATATTCTCCTTAAGGGGTTAGGCACAGCGGTAATTTCCTAGAAGATGGGCAAAATTCAACATGGCTGACGAAAACTACCAAAATCGTTCTGCCAACTATAAAGTTAAAATGTCACCAAACATCATAAAATCATATATATATATATATATATATATATATATATATATATATATATATTCATATTTTTAAAGAAGAACAAGCCCTCCAAAAAAATTAAAATATATTTAATTTTTCACCTTCGATTTTTTTGGCGTTTGGTGGCATTGAACTTCATATGTGGCAGTACTTTTCTGGCAGTTTTCGTCCGCACTTTACCCCAAAAATCACTAAAACACGAAACAAAACATACTAATTTATCACCTTATCAAATAAAATTCAATTCTCATTGGTGTCTTCAACGACAACCACTTCACTTCCAGTATATGACACAGGCTTTAAGGCAATCTAAACAAACTCTGCAGGCAACAAAGAACTACTGTACACCAACACTTTATCGTACAGTCAACTTCGTATAAATAAACCGTGTATTTACACAAAATGAAATTGTCTTCTAACACTTATTACACCTTAACTTATACAGAAAATTCAGTAAATAATTCCTTTAAACCACACAAAAAAAAGTTTTCTCCTCAACATTCAACATAATTCTTATTCACCAGCGAAAGAACTAAACTAAAATCGACACAAAATTTAATACTTTGTTCTAAGTTCATACATCTTTCACAAATATCATAAAATGACAAACTTTCAATAGCTTTAGCCATCAGACACAATATAACACCACTCACGTCAAACAACCAAGAACTGACCACGTCATTATCCACTTAAAATTAACGGAAATTCTAGAACAAATGACAACTATAACCAATCAAATCGAAAGAAAATAATAAAATGACGATCTTTTAATAGGTTTAGCTATCAGACACAACATAACACCACTCACGTCAAGCAACCAAGAACAACTGACAACGTCATTATCCATACAAAATTAAAGAAAATTCTAGAACAAATGATAACTATAAAGAAGCAAATTAAAAGAAAATCACTGCGACACCTAATATAAAAAACGTAGAACTAACATATAAAAGTCACTAAAATATCACTAACATTTAACTCTGAAATAAAAAAAGTTGGTAATACTACATTCAACCAAGTGCCCGTCTTCTATGAAATTACCGGCACAGCTTACAGCAGTAAAATTTTGTAGATATTCAACATTTTTTCCTCCATTACTGTATCTTGTACAATAATGAAAATTAGTATGTGTAAAACACTGTCCACGCATTGTATTCCTCACCTGACATAATTAGGAACATTAAATCCACACGTTTGAAATGGGCAGGGCATGTGGCACGTATGGGCGAATCCAGAAATGCATATAGAGTGTTAGTTGGGAGGCCGGAGGGAAAAAGACCTTTGGGGAGGCCGAGACGTAGATGGGAGGATAATATTAAAATGGATTTGAGGGAGGTGGGATTAATCTTGCTCAGGATAGGGACTGATGGCGGGCTTATGTGAGGGCGGCAATGAACCTCCGGGTTCCTTAAAAGCCAGTAAATAAGTAAAACACTGTCCTGCTATATGAAAAAAAAAATATATATATTTTTTACGATTTAAAAAAATTATTCACATTTCTGTTTTCAAAATTCAGTTCACTGTGCCGTGATGAAGCATTTCCCACATAACTAAGAAACTATCCAACATTCTGTGACGAAATATTTTGTGTTTATTTATGCATGTCATATCTATTATATGAGCAAGACACTTTTCTACCTTTGATAGATTGTCTAATAAAAAATAAATTCATTTAAAAAATGGTCAAATATCAATATTTTCTTCTAACATAAAATAAAAAATATATTATTTATTAAGGAATGTAGTTGAAAGAGCATGATATTGTAAACATGAGTTTCAGCAATAAAATAAAAGATATAGAACATGAAAAAGTTAACAAGTTTATGAGTTAATAGGGAAACGCTTCATCACTGCACAGTAACCTGCCACCATTATGAATTATGAAAAAAATATATAAATAATTTTTTTTTAATCTTAAAAATATATTTTTTTTTTCATATAGCAGAAGGACTGTGTTTGGGATTCTTTTATTATAGGATATCGCTTAATTTTCGTCAAGTTTGACAAACGATTCTGATGTCACAACATGGCCGACGTAAACCAACCTACACGACGAGTAGATAAAACTCACTGAGCTATCATCTCAACTCACCCACTAACCTTCTCACATACGTCGACCACATGACATCACACTAAAACACTGTTTTACACATACAAATTTTCATTATTGTACAAGATACAGTAATGGAGGAAAAAAATGTTGAATATTTCCAAAAATTTTACTGCTGTAAGCTGTACCTAACGCTTAACTTAGCGGTTTTAGATAATGAGGCCTACCTAATTAATTGTTATATAACTGTTATATACATAATCATGTAAGCTTATCGTATTCATTATAAGAACATCACATTTCTAGCTGGCCTTTTATGCCCAAGGTTGCGGTTTCGATCCCGGACCAGGTTGCTGTCATTTAAGTGTGCTTAAATGCGACAGGCTCATGTCAGTAAATTTACTGACATGTAAAAGAACTCCTGCGGGACAAAATTCTGGCACATCCGGTGACACTGATAAAACCTCTGCAGTTGCGAGCGTCGTTAAATAAAACATAACATTTTAACATGTCACATTTCTAGAAACAAATCTAAATTCCTGACATCTCGCCTAATACAGAAGTGCTTTTTCTGTTCTTTGTCGACACCAACCTTCTTATGTTCGGTGAAATATTTCCTTCAGCATTACATAACATAGTCCGCATATTATCGTCTGATAATCTTGATCTTAGTTTTGGTTTTGTGAGGTTCATAAGTGAGGAAAATTCCTGCTATACGTATTGTCAAATATAAGCTTGCAGCTAATTTGCGCCACAAATCGTCATACTCTTACCCAGCAACGTGGACTTTTGTATAATGCCAGGTAAGTGAAAAGTCAAATAAGTGGACTCTATTATTAAACAATACACAACTAGATTTACGTGAATTCTACATGAATAGATTCAGAACTTGACATAGTGAAATCCTTTATTTTTTATTTATTTGTAGGCACACTGCTGTAGAAGAGTGTTATCTTTTATTTTGTAGGTTACGGACTTGGTATGATCACATTTTCTGTGTGCTGTGTGGTGTAGTGATATTAAGTGATTTATTCTTTAAAATTACCATGTTGTCTTACCTGGATAAGGTTCACATGAGTGATGGCAATTGCCTGTAGTGACCATCTTGCTTCATTTACTGTTTACAGTTGCGGAAATTATGAAAACGCATGAAGTGGTTCCTGATGTTATCGACACAGCACCTGGCTCAAAGCTGGAGGTAACAAACACAGCTTCATTTCTTATTGTGTCTGTCCACTTCACACGCTCCATTCTTCTCCATATCCACATTCCAAATGCTTCTAGTCGCTTCTCTTCACTTCGTCACAATGTCCATGTTTCTGTCCCATACAATGCCACACTCCACACAAAGCATTTCATTAGTTTTTTCCTTAGTTCTCTTTCCAGAGGTCCGCAGAAGGTGCTCCTTTTTCTATTAAAAGCTTCCTTGGCCATTGCTATCCTCCTTCTGACTTCCTGGCAGCAGCTCACGTTACACATACTTATATATGCCGTTTTCTCAGAAGTAATATTTTTGACTTAATATGTTTTGCTTGTAAACCGACGATATAGTATTAGTATTTATTTATTTAACCTGGTAGAGATAAGGCCATCAGGCCTTCTCTGCCCCTCTACCAGGGGATTACAACTATAATATGAAGAATAAAATTACAATTAATATTAAATTTACAATTACAATTACAATAAAAATTAAAGTACAACAAGATTACCTGATTAATGAAAGCTAGACAATTGATCATAGAAGTTAAGAACAAAGAATATTTTTGTATTTACTGAATTACAAATTAAACCTTGAATAACAAAATTCTATATTGATGAAATTACCATATATTGAGATATTTTGTGATAGATTAAGAGAACTATTTACAAGAAGCCATGTCTGAACGAGTCTCAATTACTGACCAAGTGCCTAGTAAGTTTGCGTTTGAATTCAGTTTTATTTCGACAGTCCCTGATGCTAGCAGATAGCGAATTCCAGAAGTTTGGCTGGGCTATTGTGAAAGAGGATGAGTATGAGGAGGTGCGATGGGATGGTATTGTTAGTATTGTTTCATGGCGAGAGCGTGTGTTCAGATTATGGTGGGAAGAAAGGTAAGTGAAGCGAGACGACAGTTACAAAGGAATAGAAGAGTTCAAGACTTCGAAGCAAAGGAGAAGTGAATGTAAATTTCTTTTCTTATCTTGTTTAAGCCAACCTATTTCTTCCAGGGATGGAGTAATATGATCATATTTACGAACATTGCTTACAAAACGTACACACAAATTATTATATTAATGCGATATAATAATACGTGTTGAGATTAAAACTTCTGCTATAAGATGAGGGTACCTATAAACTGTTTTATGAAAACAAGAAATGAAAAATCATTAATTTTGGATTTACATCACTTTGGAAATAAGCTCTTCGTAAAGTAAAATTCAGTTACTTGTTTTTACAGAATTTCTGCCAGAATCTTTGAATCCATTTCTTAAAAAGGGTAATGTTAAAGGAGGTTATACAGTAAATACAACATTGAAAAAATCACAGTTACTGGTCTCTTCTTTGGAGCGAGAGGCACCATTCCGAAAGCCTTTGTAAAGTGGAGGGAAAAATACAAGCTGACGAGAGATCTTCAAGATGCCATCGTCACCACCATAATAAAATATTCTGTAGCGATATTTTGTCAGCATCTTTATGGCGTACATTCAATTTAAATTATACTTGGTTCTATTTTTTTTCTAATGTCTTAATCACTTTTGTCTGAAACCTGTTTATATAATTTTTCATTTTAAAATTTTATTGTGAGCTATTCTTTGTCGCAGGGCAAACCCAAAATATTGGGTCAGACCAATAAATTAAAAATTGGTACATATTAATTCTGTTACTACAGCTGAATATTATAATCTCTAGTTCTGACCATTTCAGAAGCATAAGTGGAATATAATGTGAGAAACACATTGATTGTAGAGCAGTACTTGTGAAGACGAATTATTTCAGGTAACGTACGGATCTGTCAGTGTTGATGGAGGCAATGAACTGACCCCCACCCAAGTGAAGGACATTCCTACAGTCAACTGGAATGCTGAAGACGGATCTTTTTATTTGCTGTGCATGACAGGTATTAATTGTACTCATCTTGTTAATAGACTGTGTTACTTCTGTTACTTTGAGGCTATTGGTACCGTAAATTACTGTGCTTTTGCCTGATAAACTGCTAATTCACTTTTCTAGACATGAAGGTCATACTGTTAAGGTGGTTTTCTCTCTAACATGACAAGTTGTATGAAGCTATTTGTCTTAATCTGATATCTTGCACTTATTTAACTTTTGAAGTATTTTTGATATACAATAGCTACACTATTTTCTTATGAAAAACACTTTTTCTTTCTCTTTTGAGTTTATTTGAGAAGGAAAATTGTTAGTAAAGATTGTTTGGGTTCTCAAAAGGACTGCAAAAACCTTCAAAATTAAGGGTTATACTATACACAGTGAATGTGAAATAACCCTACAGATTTTCAGAGCAAGTGATTCATGTTGTACATAACAAAAAAGTGTAATACCATATTGATGGAAAGTCCATAGTTTTCTCAGAAAAAAAATATTTCTCCCAAATGTTTAATACCCTCTTATTCAGTAACTATTGCGAGTAGGATCGTGATTTTTGTCCATATCGAAAGGAAACTTAATAAAGAATGATTTATCCCTCTGGTGTATTTCAAGAGCGTGGACTGTTTTTGTGTAAATTTAATTTGAAAACCACTAATTTGAAGTCACTGACTGATGCGACCAGTTTGCAACATTGTAGCCAAAAAGAGAGATGGGAAGTTGTTCACTAAGATAGACAGACCTGAGTTCTTTGATTTCTTACATCTGTATTATGAGGAGAGACGGCGATGTTGCCAGACTGCTGAAACTTCAAACTTAATTTTCTAATTAACCGTGCATTTAATTACAAAATGTAATATAGGTTTTCTATTCACGTAAATGTATCCTATCATCCCTTTCAATCTGCTCGACTATTTCACTTCCACCCTGTATATAACAGTAGTAGTCATTGGATCACAGACTTAAAAAAAAAATTACAAAATAAATACATTTCTATAATCGTACATTAAATACACTTGTATATACAGGGTGTAAACGATATAAATTGCCAAAATTATAGAGACTATACATCTCGGTCTTGTGTAGTGAAATTTTGTTTTTTCTTTTATTTTTGTTTTTAATTTCTAAAGTATCATGTTTTTAGGATTGATAGTAGTTTAATATTTACTGTTCGAGTAAATGTGAATGTCATTGTCAATGACCTTCCGGCCAACACACACTACCACCACCACAATAGAGAGACAACGAAGTATCCTGATTTGTAAACAAGGATATCACCACAGTTGCAATGTACGTGATGGATAAAGTCAATAATGATGGTCTACTATCATTTCCAAAAACATTAGACTCACAGATAATACTTTTTTCTAGTGAAAGCACAAGAGTTACAGAAAAATTTTATTAGACTTTTTTGTCCAGTAATATATGCTCTATCACCAGTATTTGTTTGGCATTTTATATTGTTTACATGTTGTATAACAAAACCATGACTTAAAAAAAAAGCTAAATAAATACATAAATGAAATACACATCTGTAACTTATACTGTGTGTTCATTTCAAAACTTGTAGCTTTGAATAATTTTAGATGTGCAGAGGGATACGATTTTGAGGAAAAACATGTCGATTTAGTTTTCGAAGAAGTTCCAAACCACTGCTGATTGAATTTTCTGTTCCACCTCTTCACCATTATCTACCCACACTTTTGAATTTCAAATTGCACCCAGTATCTTCAGGCACATCATTTTAAAGAGGATGATAAATCCTATTCTTCTTAAAAAAGGATCCTTTTCTGAGATAAGTCAAAGTGTTAAACATCTGATAAGCATATTTGACTTATTTTCCAGTAGAATTATCCATGTATTCTGTTACAGATCCTGATGCTCCAAGCCGCAAGGATCCAAAGTTCAGAGAATTTCATCACTGGCTGGTAGGGAATATTCCTGGCAGCAAGGTATCTCAGGGTGAGACCCTGTCTGAATACGTCGGTTCAGGACCCCCAAAAGGCACAGGTAAATTTTTATAGTAAAAATCTCTTCCTTTTCCAACTTGTTCCTCTAGTGTTCCATTTGGAAACAATAGCACATTTGTAATCTTTCATCCCAGTAGAGATGTAAAATCGTTTTTCTGCAGTACATTTCTTCTAAAAACAGAGATTATAATATAGAAATAGTCTTTGTATAATGTTATAATGTTGTAATAGCAATAAGAATGTTTGGTTATGTAAAAAAAGTATATCGTGTTTTTCTGGGTGTAAAGCATCAGGATTCAACATCACCATAAGAAACTTATGTATAAAAGCAATGAAGAAATAATTTAATCGCCAGGCCATGTTTAGAAATTAGCAGGCTTTGACAATTTGTAAAATAAGAGAACATCATTTATGGTTGCTAAGTCAAAACCTGTTGTTCTCTTTTTTACAAATTTGCAAAGCCTGCTAATTTCTAAACATGGCCCACCGATTTAGTAATTTATTTAACTGGTATAATATAATCTTGATAATTATAGTACAAGTGTGCTAATTTTCAGGAGTGTTTATAATGAAGATTATACACGTGTTACATACAATATTTTATGCTGTTCTAGCATTAAAATATATAAAAAAATATTATTATTAAATTTACAAAATGTAATGTTACGACGTAATAGAGACATGAGTACTGGATATGACGTAATATATTGCATGCTTGCTAAATAACCGTTTCTAAGACAATGTTATTTTGTTGTTGTTTTGAAGCTTTTTCTTATAAAATTGTATGTGAAAGCGGTGATGATGTCATGGAATACTAGTTGCTAGGTAACCTTTTTTGGCACCAGTGCCAGAATTATACACGATTTATAGCGTCATAACAAGCGTGTTTTAATGCTAGAATAGCTGTTTTATTCTTCTTCTACTATGGCACCACAGCCCACAATCAATCCGTGGCCTCCTCTGAATTTTTAGAGGATTCTCAACAAAATAGTTTTTCCAGATGTAAGGATGTCAACCTTATGATCCAACCCCCAAACTGGAGGACCAGGGGATTTTATTTCGGAGACCCAACTCCTAGAACGTTGCCTTCACCACAGCTAAAGAGTTCATCCTACCCTGTCGCAGTAGGTCATCTCACTGGACCTTAAGAGCTGCCGTTGACCTAGCAGAGGTTCATCCACCACTTTCCTAAATGTAAATCCTGCTGCTGATTTACATTATCTTGTCAGGTCTAATCTAAGGTTACCCCTTAGCAGCCCTGACAAGACCTTCATCTCTCTTTCGTTCACTGACCCATATCGCCAAAGGGGTTAAGTGTTTTATGGCAATGCTAAAATTCTCTACCCAGAAAAACGCATTGTATATCTTGAAAAGAGTTGGGGTCCACTCTTTTGTTTGTATTTATTGGTTCTGCTATGTTGTCTGCATAATTTGTGATAGTTTTGAGAAGTGATATTTCTTGTAATACATCATTTTGTTCAAAGTTATAACCTGAAGGAAAGATGTTTATATGTGGTTAGGTTTCACCACTGATTATAATATCCCGTCTCAATCTGAACCGATATTTTACACCTGGTGTCAGACTAATATTATTTGATCGTAGCTATTGCTGCATAGCAGGTTGGCACATAACAAAATATAAGCATAGGAAACTGTTTAGAATTATTTTTATCAGAATTTCATCTGTTTGTAGCACGCATTAAAATGTTAAACTTCTATGAATGTTTGTAACTTTTCCAGGACTCCATCGCTACGTCTTCCTGGTGTACAAGCAGCCTGGGAAAATCACATTTGATGAGCCCCGTGTTAGCAATAGGTAACTTTGTTCCTATAGATTTAAGCCAAGTATGTTGAATACAGGAGATATTGAGTGAACATTTGAACCATCTGACATTTCTGTGAAAAGACAGAAGTATGTAGATGGATACACTTCGCCAACTGTAACTGTAAATTCCAAGACAGTAAATGTTTCTTTAATTTTTTGAAAGTAGTTATAATACATAACTCTTTGTAATGGACCCAACAGCGGCTCAAATTTAGCTCCAAAACATAATTAAATAATATTGGACATGTATATACACAGATGGCTCTCATATGGATCCTGAAGAAGGAGCTGGAGCAGGTGGTACTTGTGAATTCTTTTCCTTCTATAAGAATGTGGAGAAAAATACCACAAATTTTGATGGAGAAGTTGAAGCTTTCAAAATTTATTTCTTTGGATTCATCATTGCAAGAATATAGTCATATTAAGTGACTCTAGAGCCACAATACAATCAGTAGTTCAACTTATCAACCAAAAATGGAAGAATAAAAGAAATTCATTCAATCAAAGTCTAAATAAAATCAAGGTTCTTCACTGGATTCCCGCAGATTGTGTTATCAGCAGTAATGAGAGAGCCGACATTCTAGCAAAGAGAGGCACTAAAATTGAACAAAAACAAAACTATAATTTTTCATATTCAGTAAAACAAGTTATTAAAAATATAATTACAAATAATTATAATATATTACAGAAAATTCCTATTGGAAAAATTGACTAAAAACATCTGATTTAATTCCTGACCCACCATGTAAATCTGCAGTGGCCATGTTCAGACTCCTTACAGGTCAAGATTGTCTGGGTAAACATTTACATAAGATTGACATCCTGTGTACTGTAATTTGTGTATTGTGTTCTCAAGAAGAAGAAATGGATATGAATCATTTAACACACTGGAAGCACTTCAACAAAATAAAAGTCTTACATCCAAATACTGGGAAGCAAGAGAGAAAACAACTGGATTATTAGTTCAAGAGCATTAGATACCTACATTGGTAACATTTCTGCATCTTTGTATCTTTCACTATATTGAACGTTGTGGAAATCTGAAATCATGCAATTTAATTCTTGTTTTCCTTTGTTCAGTCATTGCAATCCTTTCTTCTCTCCAGGTCTCGCGACCATCGACCTAACTTTTCCATCAGGAAATTCGCTAAGAAGTACAACCTGGGGGATCCTGTCGCTGGCAACCTGTACCAGGCACAGTGGGACGACTATGTGCCGAAAGTCCACGAACAGCTGAGCGGCAAATGAATCTTATAGCTCAAGATTTCGTGAAATGTTTGTATGTAGTGAAAATTTCAAAATGCCCAATTTGTATGACTGATCAGGAACGGATTGGATTTTGAGGTACTGAAAGTTAATATTTCCACCTAACTACAGTCATAAACGAGGAAGGAATACCCCCACTCTGTTATAAATAATGCCACTGAAATTGAAACCTGTAACAAATTGTACTGAAAGCCGAGAACTTTGTGTTTCCTGTGTATTTGACGAAGTAAATATTGCTTCCACCGACATAGAATTGAGGGTGCTTCAGTGGTAGTGCTTGCTTTTAAAACGAGCTCAGTCTCAACTGTGTATTGTATTTACAGTGGAACTTCGATGCATTGTTCCTCTTATCGTCATTTTCCTGCCTTTTTCAGTCCCGAAAATAATCCCATATATATAAAACATTATTTTTTCTTGTTCCGTCATTCCTTGGAGTATCGTTTTATCGCATCGATTGTTGAGAAATCGTCCCGACGCTATATTACCGAGTGGAAGTATGCATATATATTGTTTTTAAGGTATTGATATTTACTATCTCTTGCATAGATCTAATAGCGAAACATGCTGAATTTAGTTTGAGGGTAATGATTTTTTCAATTTAATATATTGCCAATTTCTAAGCCAAGAATTAGCAAACGTGCTTCGCTACATAAATTCTCCATTCTTTGTGACCTAGCTGCCCTTTCTTTATATTTCTGAGTGTTGTGTACAAGGTGTGAAAACAGTTCTAATCTACGTTACATCCACTCAGCTATAGCGGGTATAATTTTTACATTCAGTACCTAAACATCCTGTCTCTACTGATGAGATCGCCTTTTTAGTGCCTTTGACATAGCCTAATTTGTTTGTATATTGAAGTACATTACAGTTGCACATGTAAGCAGATATGTTTTCTTATAATAAGGTAAAAAGTATTTTTTAATAAAATTATACAGCAATACTTCCCTTGTGTTTTATTTTATTTAAAAAAATCCCTTGTTCATGTTTACGTACACAAAAAATGTAAAGAAAATTGAAAGACTCATTTCTATAGTGACATTCTTCTTTGAAATTTTGATGTTCACAAAAAGCAATTTAAAATAAGTCATTGTAATTTGAATATATAGAAACTTTATTTTTAGCACATTCGCCATGGTGGTCTAGTGGCTAGTCTTCTGCACTTACAATCCTGTGGACCTGGCTTTGATCCCCAGCAGTATATCCCCCCCTGCGATTTATAACTTGTGTTGGGCAAGCCCTTTGTCCAGGTAACAAAGGGGTTTTCTGTGGGAGCTATGGTTTCCCTGTGGCATCCCAACAAATCTCCATCTTATTTCTTTGCAGATGTAGTGTAGACCAGCCTCCTATGGCATACCCTGAGCAACGACTCTGTCGGTAAATTGGTCTACACATCTATAGTCCCATCACTCTAATTTCCAGCAGCCAATCAAGTTGCAGGTTGGCTACATTTAAACGTGTGCGTCTTGTGATTCGCTGATGAAGAAGTTATTCATTTCTTAAGGCCCGATAAATACTCAATATAATCGCCCGCCATTTTGGCTCTATCGTTGGCGTTCGCAGAAAGCACACGACGTTATTTGCCGCTCAATTATTTGCTGAATTACAATGTGTTTGATTTATTATCATAGGAGCTACGATGTGATAATGTTTAACGGTGTGCAAATAGATCCCTCGTCTGGTAGCTCGGCAACGAAAGAACAAAAATGGCAAACTATACTACCTACCTAAACTATTTCCAACTGAAGATTGAAGTAGACATAAACAAAACCGAAATGTATTACTCCGCAATCGCTAGCTAGCTACCAAAGCAGCCACCAGGGCGCATTATTTTCAGCAAGTGAGCACGCAGGGCAGCCACCGTCTGATTTATTGCAGACATTTCAACACATTCATTGAACTAACCCGTAAAATGCTCACAGAGGGTTAATATTTATTATTTCTCTACTGGGAATAGTGGATTTTCATTTTCTGTAGATTCATGATTAAATGTTATTCTTTGAAGAGTGGAGAATTTCTTTAATTCTACAGAAATTTATTTGAGGTTGACAACACTGAATCTCGCACTGTTTTATACCAGCCGTGCTGAAGTGCTAAGTGAAGCTGCAAGTCACCTTGGGAGGGATTTAATGCCTATTATGCATGCGCGTTGCCATAATACACGTTACAATGATTTAACACGTAATGTCTGAAACTATATGTTGTTTAAATCGTAAGAAAGTGTTCTTATAAGCATGTTTAATTCACTCGTATTCCATGTATATTATACATTTTATTATTTTAGAAGGAACTATTTTAATATGAGGAAGAAGATGACGAGCATGAGTTTGGAGGCGTTGTGCGTCCAATAGCCAATCGGAAACCATTAAGCCACGTGCATTTATTTACATTTACTTCAATCTTTAGCTGGAAAGAGAGCCTTCACTTCCTAAGACGTAAGCAAAGAGGAGGAGTCACACCGGGAATAACAGCGTCGCGACTATAGCTTCATACGAGTGAATGACAGTGAAGTACCCACTATTAGTAAAGAAAAAAATAAAAAAGAAAAATTTTGTTTGGCACATGGCTTCTTTTGTTATTATAAATCTGTTGATGGAGGTGAAGAAATGACACAACCATAAGATTGGTAAAATATTTGTGATCACATGGCGAACATTTAAGTCATTCTGGTATTGAAGGAACCTCCTATATACATTTTTACCTTATTAAATGAAGAATTCATTACATGTTATTTTATTAAAAAAAGAAGAGTGACAAATCCATACCAAAAAATTAAGTTTCTACAACAGACAAAAATAGTTGCTTTACAATTGATACTTTCTCATTGTGGTTTGGAAGGAAAGTAAAATACAGAGTTTTTAGCAAAGAAGAGAACCAAAATCTAATAAATATAGGCTGATCATACGTAATTCCCTCAGACAAAAAGGAGATGAGTACATTCTTAAAAAAAATGCATTAAAATATTTTGTTTTGCTTTTATTAAATAGGTATACATGTTTAATTAATTTTTAAATGATACCTTGCATTTGAAACGTCCCTCAAATATTCCTACTTTTTTCATATGTTAAGTTATTACCCCTCAAGTTAAGTGTCTCGGTTTCAACGAATTTTTTGTTTAAAATTTGTATACATGTAGATCAGCAAAGACAAAGTATATGATTATATCTCGTGACGAGAATATTGTACGAAATGGAAATATAAAAATTGGAAATTTATCCTTTGAAGAGGTGGAAAAATTCAAATATCTGGGAGCAACAGTAACAAATATAAATGACACTCGGGAGGAAATTAAACACAGAATAAATATGGGAAATGCCTGTTATTATTCGGTTGAGAAGCTTTTGTCATCTAGTCTGCTGTCAAAAAATATGAAAGTTAGAATTTATAAAACAGTTATATTACCGGTTGTTCTTTATGGTTGTGAAACTTGGACTCTCACTCTGAGAGAGGAACATAGGTTAAGGGTGTTTGAGAATAAGGTTCTTAGGAAAATATTTGGGGCTAAGAGGGATGAAGTTACAGGAGAATGGAGAAAGTTACACAACACAGAACTGCACGCATTGTATTCTTCACCTGACGTAATTAGGAACATTAAATCCAGACGTTTGAGATGGGCAGGACATGTAGCACATATGGGCGAATCTAGAAATGCATGTAGAGTGTTAGTTGGGAGGCCAGAGGGAAAAAGACCTTTGGGGAGGCCGAGACGTAGATGGGAAGATAATATTAAAATGTATTTGAGGGAGGTGGGATATGATGATATAGACTGGATTAATCTTGCTCAGAATAGGGACCGATGGCGGGCTTATGTGAGGGCGGCAATGAACCTCTGAGTTCCTTAAAAGTCAGTAAGTAAGTAAGTGTACATGTAGATCAGTGCTTTATACAGTAAAGTTAATCAGTTGTGTAGGAATGAATTTGTGCACTTTGGCACTTTAAAGATAGATAAAGCGAGAATTGGGAAATGTAGAATTGGTAAGACTTATTGTCTGTTAGTAGTTGGTATTTTAAGTGTGAGTTGGTGCGTAGTTTCAAATCATTTAAATTGGCGAAAAGAAAAACTGAAAGTTCTTTATGAATGTTATGAAATTGTAGTATCAACGTTCAAGATAGGGGGGAGCTATTGCAAGAAAGAATGTGTTGATGGCATAGAAGTAGAAACGTTGCGATAGTTGGCTATAACTATATTGTACTTTATATTTTTGTAAAGTTCTAGACACTGGACAATTTGTAACATGTTGTACATACAGTTTGATTGACATTGCTGTTCCTATATTATAACTTACTTTAGTAGAAGTATTACAAGATGTGTACAGATAGGGTTTGGAATTGAACTGGTTACATCAGCTGCTTGTCTATGTGAATGACGTGAATATGTTGGGAGAAAATCCACAAACGATTAGGGAAAACACGGGAATTTTACTTGAAGCAAGTAAAGAGATAGGTTTGGAAGTAAATCCCGAAAAGATAAAGTATATGATTATGTCTCGTGACGAGAATATTGTACGAAATGGAAATATAAAAATTGGAAATTTATCCTTTGAAGAGGTGGAAAAATTCAAATACCTGGGACCAACAATAACAAATATAAATGATACTCTGGAGGAAATTAGACACAGAATGAATATGGGAAATGCCTGTTATTATTCGGTTGAGAAGCTTTTATCATCCAGTCTTTCGTCAAAAAATCTGAAAGTTAGAATTTATAAAACAGTTATATTACCGGTTGTTCTTTATGGTTGTGAAACTTGGACTCTCACTTTGAGAGAGGAACATAGGTTAAGGGTGTTTGAGGATAAGGTTCTTACGAAAATATTTGGGGCTAAGAGGGATGAAGTTACGGGAGAATGGAGAAAGTTACACAACACAGAACTGCATGCATTGTATTCTTCACCTGACATAATTAGGAACATTAAATCCAGACGTTTTTGATGGACAGGGCATGTAGCAGGTATGGGCGAATCCAGAAATGCATATAGAGTGTTAGTTGGGAGGCCAGAGGGAAAAAGACCTTTGGGGAGGCCGAGACGTAGATGGGAAGATAATATTAAAATGTATTTGAGGGAGATGGGATATGATGATAGGGATTGGATTGATCTTGCTCAGGATAGGGACCAATGGTTATGGCTTATGGGAAGGCGGCATTGAACCTCTGGGTTCCTTGAAAGCAAGTAAGTAAGTATTACAAGATGTGTGTATGATGGAGTTATATAAAGTAATATACATTGTATTACATATATATATATAAAACTAAACACAAATATTTATTCACACAATAATACATTTTAAAGGAAAAAGAGTTCGTCCAAAGGGCTGGATTCGGGAAGAGTACCTAAAACTCTCATTGCATTTCCGCATTGAATAGCAATACGTAAACGTTGACGCAAATAAGTAGTTTGTGTGACAGCAATGAGGATGGATTGTTATCTCTGTTGGTTTTGTCATTGCAGACAAACACCCATCCCAAATAGAGCTTCTTATCTTTATAGAACTGTAGTTTAGGCACAAAGTACTGTATTATGTAGACAGGAGGAAAATATTTGAATAGGAATGAAGGTCAGAAGTATCATAAATTGATAATGTTCTCTGCATGGCTATCTAAGGAATAAAATTGTTATTATGGTTTTATTATTAATCTCACAATCTTCCCCTACATTGAGATGCTGCCAGAGACAAAGAATAACAAATCACTATAAATAAGAAATACTTTCAGGATAAAAATCTTTTGATATTTCTGTATTGTAATGCACTGTTTTAGCTCCCCACTTTTTACAACTATAACACTTGATAGGTTCAAGATGCAGTATTATGGAAACTTACCATTTCCCTAGTAATTCGTTCTGGACCTCTTGCATATTACAATATGTCGGTAATTTTGTCAAATGTCTATATATATATAATTTGAACTGGTAATGGAAATTACGGGAAAACGGCGGAACGGATTTTAATAAATGCCCCCTCATTTTGAAGCTTGGAACTCAAAGTTTTTCAGAAAAATAGTTTTCAGTGAAATGTCAATTTTTCAACATAATTTTCCTATATTCCAAAATCCATCTGCCGTCAGTTTTGAGAACTAGCTCATTGCATTTCAGAATAAAACAAAACAGACACTACAGTAAACAATATTACACGAAGGCCATGATCTGCAAGAATGCTGACACTTAAGCCTGGTTCAGACTGTGCATGTTTCCGTGATGGATTCCAAGGTGGCTAGCAGGCTGGGTGCCATGGTGGCTACGGTGCTGGGTTCCGTGGTGGCTGCGGTGATGGTTTTCGTTCACACGGAGCGAGCTGCCTTGCATGCTGGATCCAAAGAGTTTGAAGTATTACAAACTCTTTGGCTGGATCCCAGTTTGGAAGTTGGAGATGCTGGCGCGGTACGATTTGTAAACATCAAATATGGAAGCGTATGTGAAGCTGTACGAAGAAGACGTTTAGCAGCCTTTGCTGTTTTGCTAGCTTTGAACGCTGAGGAGACGGATCAAATTAAAAAGAGTAGAATGTGGAGCCGAAAATGGTTACTGCGTAGAAATACGGGCCAAGATGTCTTAACAATGCTGTTTGTATAGCATATAAACATGTCTCTTCTCTGTACGCCTCAATTAAAGTTCTGACTTGATCTTTGGTCGAACCATAGGAATTCATAATCAAAAATTTCGACTTGCTCTCTTAAGGGGAGAGGATGGTATTTTTCAAAACGTTTTTCCTATTTGGTGTAAATTATTAATTTTTTGTATGTAGAGAGCTCATAGCTGTGGCAACTCAACCAAATAAAAATAAAAAAAAAATTATTTGGGGGCCCAAATTTGAAAAAAAAATAACCCAATGCAGGATTGTACTAAAACCGATATATCTAAACCGTTTTTAAAGATAGATTCAAACAGTTTTTGCAATGTATTTGCAAAAGTATCTTCTACAAACTGTCTGTAACAGAATTTTGATATTAGTCCCTACGTTGGTAAAATAAACAATTAAAATTTAATAACAATTTTCTGATTTTCTTTCTTGCAAACAAAAGCACGTATTTTTAAAATGAAATCAATTAACAAAATTCTGTTACAGAGAAAAGTTTCCTAATAGTCTAAAGAATGTGTGTTCTAAATATCATGCATGTATCTTTAATAGTTCAGAAATAATTATATTCATTTTTTCTGGCAATGTAGCAAAAAAATTAAGTTACTGGAAACCAATAAAAGCGGGCATGTGATTTAAAAATCCATAGCGCAGGAAGTTTAAAAATGACGTCTCAACATCCGATAAGGGCACAAATACCCACAAAATGTTATGCAATGTATTCCACACATATCAAAGGGTATTTTAAAGAAAAATACAATTTTTTGAAAATTTAATTTACCGGAAACAACTATAAAAGTGGGCGAGTGATTTAAAAATCCATAGCGCAGGAAGTTTAAAAATGACGTCTCAACATCCGATAAGGGCACAAATACCCACAAAATGTTATGCAATGTATTCCACACATATCAAAGGGTATTTTAAAGAAAAATACAATTTTTTTTAAATTTAATTTACCGGAAACAATTATAAAAGTGGGCGAGTGATTTAAAAAGCCATAATGCAGGAAGTTTAAAAATGGCAATCTACACATATCACAGAGTATTTTAAAGAATATATATATATTTTTTAATTTAGTAATTTTTCATAAAAAATACCATCCTCTTCCCTTAAAATAGTAGCTTCTGCAACCTTCCCGAGGTTGATCCACACTGTTGCTTTCTCGCTCCCAAGGTCCCAGAACAGTCTAGATAACACTCATGATAAATAAGAAACTAACCATAAGTGGAAAACAACTAAAATTCTACATTAACAATAGTAAATGTTGCAACAAAACAATTAAAGAAGAAGTTTAAAACAACTGAAGTTCTATATTTGATTATTCTATCCTTAGAAACTAAGAAATACATAAAAAAAAAAGATTTAGTTGGAAAACAATTATTTTGGTAACACTGAACCAGCACAGAAGCACGCAGGAAAAATAGCAAGGAACCTATCCTCGAAATCCAGCAAGCTAGCCATCCACGGAGCCACCAGAGCGCATTATTAACGGTGAGTGACCACGCAGGCGACCCATCCGCGCAGCCACCTTGGAATCCATCACAGAAACATGCACCGTCTGAACCGGGCTTTAGAGCTCAAATTAAATTGGTTATTAAAAACACTTAACTTTCTAAAAATAATTTACAGGTTCGATTCTGTGGCGTGTAATTTTCTGGGTACAGTTGTGTATTGGATATTAAAAACTACAAAACTTGAGGTGGTTTGATGACATTATTACCATTAGAAATGAAATATTATTGTAGTTCGTGCCATGATGTGACTATTTTTCATTAATTATACATATTAATGCTATACTGATGATATGAAAGTGAAACGTTTTGGGGTTATATAAGTAGATGTAGATTTTGATTTCTATATTTTACTGAGTGGCGGCTATATAGTATATATAGTATATGTTACTGAGAGCTATAAAACTTACGTAAGATAATATTATTAAAAATCAAATATTTTTATACTTATTAATCAAGTGGGGTTGGGTCTTTTTCATATATTTAATGGCGGTGTGGTATAGATATTTATATGCGTGGTTCTCTTTAGTATTGGCTTGAGAGAGAGTACCTTTCATTATTATGGAAGCAAATAACTTTCAGAATGTCTGGTATTCTCCATTGAAAATAAATCTGAAAAATGTTTATTTGAACGTCTAATGAACTTAGTTTGCAGCATTTGCTGCACAAGCCACTAGTTTTATATAATTGGCGCTATGAAAGAAACTCCATGGCCTCCTATACTGTGACCACATAGCCATGGCAGAAAAACAACTGAAAACGTATATAGTTCACATTACACATTTCTCGGCGCAGTGTGTGGACAATGCTCTCTCGCCTCGCTCGCGCATTTCTCGGCGCACATTTCACATTACACATCTCTCGGTATAGTGTGTAACCAGCCTAAACGATCATATAAGGATGGTGGGGTTCTGCGAATTCATTGCAGCTGATGAAAAATGAAAAGAGATGGAACAGCCTGCTGATGCAGTCTGAGAAAAAGGATGCAGAAATGCAAGAAATCTTGAAGACTATGGTGGCCACTGGCAGAAAATGTAGAAAATATAATGACATTTAAAAGCGCAGCTTTTAAGAGACACTCCATTAAAAATGACAACTTTTTTCCTAATCATTTTTTTTTCAACCAAATTTTGAGAGCATGTTTACTATATAAAGGACTAAGAAAATACAAATTTTGAACTCCCAAATGTTATTGGCTTTTAATTTTTTTAAATATATATATATATATATATAAATAAAGAAATACAATCAACTCCGGATATAGTGAACCTCTCTGCAGACTTGCATAGGTTCACGCCTGCGGAGTAACGGTTAGCACGTCTGGCCGGGTTCGATTCCCGGTCGGGACAAGTTACCTGGTTGAGGTTTTTTCCGGGGTTTTCCCTCAACCCAATATGAGCAAATGCTGGGTAACTTTCGGTGTTGGACCCCGGACTCATTTCACCGGCATTATCACCATCTCATTCAGATGCTAAATAACCAAAGCTTTTGATAAAGCGTCGTAAAATAACCTACCAAAATTAAAAAAAAAAAACTAGCATATTTCGTTCACTATATCCGAAGTGTCTCTCCCCTAACCTTAAATGGCATATGAATGAAATTGTGAACAAGAAAATAAGAAATGTTTGTGGAATGGATTACACTGTATACTGTTACAGTTGATTTACTTGAACTACAGTATGCTGTCGAACCACGTCCGCTTGTGAAAGACCACGTTCAATGTCACTTATAATAATCGCCTTATCTTCCAAAGAAAACACTTTACACTTCGACATTTTTATACAGTACATTTACTGTTGGAACACTAGAACAGGTAGAAATGACAAACGCTGTTATGGTGCTGTACACAGCCTTGGAATTTCCCGGGTCACTTAATGGAAACTGGGAGAGGGTTGATGGAGTTTGAAAGCCATCGAACTCTTACCTTCATTTATGCTCTGGACACAATGTTCATCCCCTTTTAATAAAAGAAGGCAATTTAATTTTTCGTTGATTTTGATGCTATCCGTCATAATGGAAACGTTTCTGAGAACAAAAGGCAACCCTTTGACAGTGGAGGATTAGAAATAACAGTAGAGTAGTGTGACTGAGAACAGAATGTCATCCCTTTGACGGTGGAGTGAGGCAAGGTCGTCACGCGTTGCCTGGATTTACATTACAGCTCACTGTCTAGGAATCACTAATCCTACCTTTGTCCTTTGACTAAAAGAGTAAGAAACTTAGAATGTTGTTCTGAACACATTCTTTCAATTTTATACAAGAAGGTATGACTTAAAATAAGAAATTGTCAGGATATAAGGTTCACTATAACCGAAGCGAGGGTTCGCTGTAACTGGAAATATTAATGTACTTTTTAACGTATGTGGGTCGGGACCAACGATTTAGGTTCACTATAGCCGAATGTTCACTATAACCGAGTTCACTATATCCAGAGTTGACTGTATTTTAAAACCCACGTTTTTAGTAGAAGATCTCAATTTTTAAGCTTCCTATTTTTGTTACATTCACAAGGCACAGAGAAACATTCTTATGCATTCATTTTATGAAATATTTCATTTATTCACTTTAATTTCTTTAATTGAAAATGTTATTTTTTCTATAATTCATATAAAAAATATTAATAAAATAAACTAGCAGCATTTCTTACAAAATAATTAAATACAAATATGCTTGCAGTAAAAATGTCATCTAGATTGATTAATATTTGACATAAAAGAAGTTGGTGTTGAATCAAGAAAAATAAACTTAGGAAAAATGGATTTGAAAGTAAAATGAATATTTAATGTAACACATACCTATTAAAAGTCTCCTCAGTTTCAATCATCTAGTAACTTCAGGGAGCCAACTTTAAAACAATTGTAATCATAAATTTGTAGAAAAGAATTCTTTGATGATAAAAAAAAAATTTGACAGCTCTTTAAATGCTACTTTCACTTAACGGCATTAATTTAATAGTACATTATGCAACGAGCCTATAATGAAGGTAATTAAGAAGCGAGTATGGATATTTATGAAACGTGCGCAAGCGAATTTCATAATTTTCATACGAGCTTCTTAATTACCATTATAGGCGAGTTTCATACGACTTTTTATGCTCGACCATATTTCTAACTTGATATTATTAATTTTAATTGTATCTGACCTTCAGCAATGTTCCGTATGTTGTGAGATGTGCGCAGACGCGAAAGTATTGATTTTTTTTCCGAGGAACAGATATCCACAGTGACCTTGCTAGGCCATAAGAACCTACAGAGATAACATTGAAATTAAATTAGACATTGAAAAACGAGATGACAAATTGAATTTATTTGAATATTATTTACAATTAATGCTAATTATTATAGTAACAGAACATAACCTGCGACAGTATTGGATTTCCAGCCTCCGTGAGTTTTCGCTAATTCTCTTTCGATTGCATATCCGAGAATAATCAATACTTGCGGTTTTATAACGGTAGAAAGCTGACCTGTCATTGGCTGAACAGTTGTAACCTGAGTCGTCATTGGCTGAAAGACCTGTACTTTAATGAGTAGGTGTACTTTAATGACATGCATTAAAGGTCTGCTACCAGGTGTATAATTACTACGTTTCGGCATGGTCGAGCATAAAAAAATTAAACATATTTGTATTCAGAATTGAACTAAATCCATTTGGGGTTTGACAATATACATTCTAAAGCAGTGAAATAGCCATTAAAATTGTGATGGTGTCGTGTATAGTTCCTGGGGTAGCTCAGTCGGTACAGCATTCGTGCACTAAGCGAAGGGCTCTGGAATCGATACCCGGCCCCGGAACAATTTTTCCCTTGAAATTATTCCAACTTGCTTCACAGTGAGCTTCCACCTGAAAGCCAGATTTGGAAGCCAGTAAAATTGTTTTGGAAAATTTTCATGATTTTCAGTTGTCTCCCCTTAAGAATCTATATATACAGAGCGTTCGCCTACGGGTGGGGCCAGAAAAGCGGCATGTACTGATACGCCGCTTTGTGCGCGCAGTTGTTGAGACACGCTCGACAATCAAGGACATCAAGGTCGACAAGTTATCAGTTGTGTGCCAGATGTTGCAGTATTTAACACGTACAGTGCAGTTTCTTGACACAGTTGCTTAGAGTTTTTATGTATGATGCATATGTGAAAACAGAGTCATGTAGAGAGGTGCGTAGGCAATTTGAAGTGAAATATCCGGGTGCTCCAATTCAGGGTAGAGAAACTGTTAGACGTCTTGTTAACAAATTAAGGACAACAGGGTCGATAAATGCTACAATTCTTAAGCGAAAACGAAGAGTATTGACGGGAGGATAAATTGATGAAATCAGTGCATCATTTACACGCTCTCCTAATAAATCTCTAAGACGTGTTTCACAGGAAGTTAGTGTTTCAAAAACATCAGTCTTTACTGCTGCTAAACTTTTAAAATTAAAACTCTACAGAGTATAGTATAGAAAGCGGAAGCTTACGGATAGACGATTCCCGCAAGCAACACCGCAGGCAGGCCGCTTTCCTGGCCCCACCCGTAGGCGAACGCTCTGTATATAGAGTTGGTTATTTAACGACGCTGTATCAATTCATATAATATTCAGATCTTTATAAATTATATTTTGTGATACAATAATACATGTACTTAATATGTATAACTAGGCACTTGGGTTGAACACAGTTATGGAGATACGTTAAATGCAATGTAACTATTTCATTTCACCACTGTTTTAAAATCACAATTATGGGAGGACCCTACCGAGTTTTTAGCCCTAAAATATTCCCCAAACCAAAATTGAGAGTTTGGCATAAAAGCACACCCCTACCCTTACATCACACGGGAATATGTTCATTTTTCGCGCTCGGTCATTTTTAAAGGGACCAGAGCGCCATTTAAATGACATATGTGCTGCCCTTCAGGTCGTTCATTGATGTTACAGTGGCTTTTCTCCAAGTAACACTTTTTACAATGGAAAATGCTACAGATGATTCAGTTTTGCTATGATCTTAAAAATTTACATATACAAGGTGATTCACGAAGATTGTGCCATACTCTAGGATCTGATTTATGACATCATTGTGATTAAAAAAGTTCATATAAACATAAGTAATATTTTTAAAATTGAATGAATTACATGCGATAGGTTTGGAAGTAAATCCCGAAAAGACAAAGTATATGATTATGTCTCGTGACCAGAATATTGTACGAAATGGAAATATAAAAAACTGGAGATTTATTCTTCGAAGAGATGGAAAAATTCAAATACCTGGTAGCAACAGTAAGAAATATAAATGACACTCGGGAGGAAATTAAACGCAGAATAAATATGGGAAATGCGTGTTATTATTCGGTTGAGAAGCTTTTCTCATCTAGTCTGTTGTCAAAAAATCTGAAAGTTAGAATTTATAAAACAGTTATATTACCGGTTGTTCTGTATGGTTGTGAAACTTGGACTCTCACTTTGAGAGGAACAGAGATTAAAGGTGTTTGAGAATAAGGTTCCTAGGAAAACATTTGGGGCTAAGAGGGATGAAGTTACAGGAGAATGGAGAAAGTTACACAACACAGAACTGCACGCATTGTATTCTTCTTCTGACATAATTAGGAACATTAAATCCAGACGTTTGAGATGGGCAGGGCATGTAGCACGTATGGGCGAATCCAGAAATGCATATAGAGTGTTAGTTGGGAGGCCGGAGGGAAAAAGACCTTTGGGGAGGCCGAGACGTAGATGGGAGGATAATATTCAAATGGATTTGAGGGAAGTGGGATATGATGGTAGAGACTGGATTAATCTTGCACAGGATATGGACCAAAGGCGGGCTTATGTGAGGGCGGCAATGAACCTTCGGGTTCCTTAAAAGCCATTTGTAAGTAAGTAAGAATGAATTATGCCCTCCTGAATGTCAAACATAAACATGAAAATTATGAAGATTCAGGCATTTAAATTATTTACAAGAATGGTACTGAGTGTACTGTAAATTAATTAAATAACATTCATGTTATTACTTACCTGAAAAATCTGTGTTAAACCCGGTTTTCAAAGACCTTCTGCAGCAATACATGAAGTCGCCCGATTGTGAACTGCGCGCGCCGTATTCCCCAACTTCCGTTGTTCGGATGCTATACTGGGTGTTCATTTCAAAGTGTGTCATGACGTCACTGTTATGAGGCAGCGTTTTGAAGCGAGTTTCAGCTTTTATGTCAGAGAAGTTGCCTATTAAACAAGACCTTCAGTCCGAATTTTTTTTATTTTATTGGGTTATTTTACGACGCTGTATCAACACCTAGGTTATTTGGCGTCTGAATGAAATGAAGGTGATAATGCCGGTGAAATGAGTCCGGGGTCCAGCACCGAAAGTTACCCAGCATTTGCTCGTATTTGGTTGAGGGAAAACCCCAGAAAAAACCTCAACCAGGTAACTTGCCCCAACCGGGATTCGAACCCGGTTTCACGGCCAGACGCGCTGACCGTTACTCCACAGGTGTGGACCAATCTGAACTTGAGAACGTGTACGGTATAACTTGAACGTCGTAGCAACAGATGGCGGTCTGTAAAGTCTGTGTGCTGCCATAACCTCTTTCGAACTGTGTTTTGCGCGGACAAGTCGTACGCAGGGTATTTGTTATCATCGGTTGCGTAAGGCAACATTCCACAACACAAATGAAACGTGTTCCTGTCAGGGAAGCTTTATAGTTTATAGTGGCAGTGCAAAGTATTTGAACAGTGAAATGTTTTTGAAGTGTTAATGAAATCAGGATAGAATCAGTGAAATGTGTTGTAGTTCCAGTGCAGTGAGCGAGTTGACAGCGAAATGAGTGTAATTTGAAAGGTACTTGTGCAGATATGAACATATCATACTCGTGGGTTTTAGTTCGATCTTAGTTTTAAGATACAAATTAGATTTATTTCAAATGTTATTTTAAGTGATCGTTTCATTTAATTTAGTATATTCCCTGTTGTTATTATTATTATTATTAATTATTGTTAGTATTAATTATTAGTATTATTATTAATTGTATTTTTAATTAATAAGTTTATTATTGTCATTATTGAGTGTAATTAGTTACCACTGCCACCGGGTATATACCCACTGCAGTGTGAATAAACGCATACAAATCAAATGCTCCGTGTCCATGTTGATCGTCGAAGTTAATGTCAACAAATACGTAAGTAATCGTCTTAACCCTCTCCACATATCCCGACAGTAAGAAAAAAACTCACCTCAGTACGTGTTTCCAAACAGTTCACATTCCTGCCACTACAGGCGTTACCGTACGTATCGGTAAATACTCTTCAGAATGAACGCCGTACTTGCTAGGCAACTTCTCTGGCACATAGGTAATACGCCTCTGCGGAAGTGTAGGAAGATTGAATTCTCTAGGCTCATCGATTAGCCACATGACGGCATACAGCGAGCCATGACACACTTTGAACTGAACACGCAGTATAAGTAGATACGTTGTACCGGTGTTGCGTTATCTCTAACCCTGATCCTGACGTCACAAGACTTTGTGTCACTGCTATCAGCTGTACTGTAACATACAGCTCCAGACGTCCAGATAGAAGTTCACAAGCATGCGTGTTACGGAAGGAAGAACCGTGATTTTATCCAAAAGTACTCAAAATCGGACCCATGTATACATGAATTTTTTCTTCATTCTGATGTCAGGAATCAGATCCTAGAGATGGCGCAATTTTCGCGAATCACCCTGTATATGTTGTATATAAACTGTAATATGGATATAAAGAAATAAGCATTATTTCCAAAAATATTTTATGTCAAAGTCTGAAAAAACGGAAAATAATAATTTAAAAAGTTCTTATCGTATCTATATAGGCCCTATATAATACGTGGACAACGAATTAGGAATTAAACAAATATATTGTATATTATTGCTTTATTAAAATTTGTACTTAGATTTTCATATATCAAACTTAAAAGATCTGTGGTGGCAAATAACTAAATTACAATCATAATTATATGAAAAGGAATGTTTCATATTCATTTTTTGACTGCCTCTGTAGTCTGGTGGCTTAAGATATGGATGTCCTGCGTTCGATTCCCGGACTCGATTCTTGGGGAATTTTCGCTCAAGAAGAAAAGGTCCTTGGTGTCTAGAGACGGCCCTAGATCATATAATTATACCCAGTTTGCTCGGTCTTATAGACTTTGACGGTAACAACTTTTGTCAGGTGTACTATGCTGCCATCTAGTTGTTACATAAGGAGTTACGGCATAATTCCCATTTGAATTGCATTAGCGACTATATTGCTATCTCGTGTTCGTTTACGGCGGACAGGTGGCGATCCTGGCGGTTGTTGTCTTCTAAGTGCTATAGATTTTAACATAGGGATGAGCAATCTGTTATATGATCTAGGATTCAGCCTAGAAATTTTTATGATTGCAAGTCCTCCAGATTTTTAACTAAGCTGTCCTCAAATAAAATTCAATACATCAGGACTGTCATTGGACAGAAATCTGGACATATGTTTCAACGTCTCATTGTTGACAATTAACGCCATCTGTGAGCTCAATCAGGAAACGCTAAGAAATGCTAGAGGGTTAACAATGAATTTTTATATTAATTTCTACATTCATGTCGTAGATACAGTGTGTTTAGATATTCTTGAAAATTTATAAGAGAAAATTTTTAGTTGGTTATTTAACGACGCTGTATCAACTACTACATTATTTAGCGTCGATGGGATAGGTGATAGCGAAATGTTATTTGGCGAGATGATGCCGTGGATTCGCCATAGGTTACCTGACATTCGCCTTACAGTTGGGGAAACCCCGGAAAAAATCCAACCAGGTAATCAGTCCAAGCGGGGACCGAACACGTGCCCAAGCGCAACTCCGGATCGGCAGGCTAATGTCTTAACCGACTGAGCTACTCCGGTGGCTAAAATAACATTACAATAGGAGATTCCTAATTCGTTGTCCAATCACTGTATACTTTTTTTTACATTAAAACTACAAAAAAAAAAAATCATTGTAGATCTTATTTATATACCTCATCTTAAAAAAAGTTTAAAAGTGATAAGTAAAAAAATTAAGACACTTTGAACTTCTTATTTTTTTTAAATTTGAATAAATCCAAAAGTATGATTCATATCACTTCAGTTTTGAGTGTATTTCTTTTAACCATCCAAATTAGCACTTAAAATATGGTGAAATTTGGTAAAACACTTTCAGCTCACTAGGGTACCCCCTTAAGTGCACAGCTAGATTGCTGTTATTGAAAAAAGTTTATGGTCTCACTGTCTTCAGTATGTAAAAGTATATAACGACTCTCAAAATGTAACTTATTTCGGTGATGACGACACACTCAAAATTATCTGATTTGTCCGGTTTTGATCTCCTGTCAGAACTGATCCAGTGTTCTTTACACATGCAGTATTGATTCCTTTTTCATTTTTGGAGGAGCATTTCTGAGTTGCATATTTTTCTAGACTTTTATATGTAGCGAAAAACATGACAACTGGAATCCAACAGGCTGTGGAATACAGCGGAAAATACGTAGCAAAATCCAGGAAAGTAGATAAAAGCTGAAACTGGTTTGTCCAGGCATATAGTATCCATGCATAGAACGGAACGTAATTTATAAAGATAACAATTGAAAGCCATAAAACAAGTCTTCCTTCTTGAGAATGCTTTGTAGAATTCCTGCTAGGAACCTTGTAATTGTGGTATTCTGTCATTACGTAGAAAACCAGCGTCAGAATCAACGGCAGAAAACAGAAAACCAGATTGTGAAAAATCGCAGAGCTGTTGATATCTTCGTATTTTCTCCTTTGTATAGCTGAATATGTTTCTGAGAATATTGCTGAAGGAACTGCATACATTACAGCCAAAACCCATATAAGGGAAGTCTGGGTAATTGCAGAGATCTTCGGAATACGGCGTTTGGACTTCGCAATAACTGCAGATTCTTGTATGTAGTAAATAGGATCAGAGTTAGGGACAGACTCGTAAAGACTGTCTGGATGTTTCAGTTTAAAGTATCTCAGAACGCTGAAAATGGCCAGCGAGTAAATTTGAAGGCTGGTTGCGATGTCTCTGGAGATCCAGAAGACCGTGTACCAGCTGTAGCCGAGATCCCAGTGTGGGGAGAAGTGTTGTAGGTAGTTGAAGGGTAGGCACATCATGGCTATTATGTTTCCTGCAACCAGGTTGATGAGGCAAGGGTCCCTGGTGTGCTTGTGTAAGATGAAGGTGGACAACGTGTCTGCATTGCCGAAGGATCCAACCACGCAAGCCAACAGCCACGTCAGGGGATGGTCGTACAGGCTACCATCATGGTACCAGTATCCATGTATAATGACTCTGCTGTCATACAGATCTTCCCGCATCTGTGAAATAACGGGACAGGATTAACAGAGACACGCTAATGAAGCCAGCACGCTATCAGTAACTGGTTCGCTGGCACAGTATACCCTCACTTTTCATCCACAGAAACAATAACTAGAGCTCTGAAATACTTAACAAGAACTAAAACTAAAGATAAACCGATAAATTATAGAAAATCAGATGTTAAATTCACATAAATGCTTCATTTACTTTCTAATAGAAGTACTACTGTAGTATTAGTAGCAGTAGTAGTAGTACAGGGACATCATTTTATTTTTACTTGCATTTTTATTGTACCTGCATTTCGGAATGTACTTCAATCCCACCCCTTCACTAATGTCCTTGCTCCCGTCAGACACACAAACTTACGGCCGCTGTTGCATTCGAAGTCTTCAAGCAGTGAATTAAACACTGCAGTGTATAGTGTGTTTCATAAATATGGTTGCGTTTTCTATAGAAGAAAGAACCTATATTAATAATATCGTACTAAAAAATTATATTCAAGAAACGATAAATTCAATTTCAGAGAATATGCTTCAAAATGTTTTTAATAATATGCGTAAAGAATTGAAGCCTGCATTGTAATGAACGGCAACCATTTTCAGCAACTTGTTTAAAAATTCAGATTAGCTTATTTTGAATTGAGGTGGCTAGAAGCAAAGGAATGCTAGTGACATTTGTAATAACATGAGTTAAGTGCATCCAGTGTAAGCAAAAGTATCTAAAATTTTAGTGGCAAAGGAATATTTTAATCGCATCACACATTAAATTTTAAATAAAAATTTCACCGATTTTACGAAAGCTTAAATATTTAAACCCCATTTTCTCAAAAGTAACTTAAGTGCACTTACAGCCCTTTACTTATAAGCCCCTCATTTTAAATGCACTCTCTATATTGTATGTTAACATAAATAATTAATATGCTAAATAAAGTAGACATTACATAACGAACATAGCCGCCTGAAAAGTTGAATTAAAAAAAATGTTACTACTCTACTGTATTTTGATAAATTCCGTAAAACTAATCATCAAACTGAAAATCGTAATTTCGTATTTCCCTACAACATAAATGGATACACTACTTTTCTCTCCTCCTATACCTAGTAAAATGATTTGTTTACATATTGCACTAGTAACATCAAACTCCTGCAATGGAAGGGGGCAACAGTGTTTCCGAGTATAGCCAGGTTAATGTTAAAAATGTTGGTAAAAATAAAGTGATGTCCCTGTATAAGTAGTAGTAGTATTAATAATAGTATTAGTAGTGGTCCTCCAGCTTGGGGGTTGGGCGAAGGGCTAACAACCCATCACCGTAAAAAACAGCTTGTTACGAAACCTCAAAATAAGCCTCGGAATGGGACTGATTCTCTGGCGCGACCACAGCAAAGAACTGCACGCATTGTATTCTTCACCTGACATAATTAGGAACATTAAATCCAGACGTTTGAGATGGGCAGGGCATGTAGCACGTATGGGCGAATCCAGAAATGCATATAAAGTGTTAGTTGGGAGGCCGGAGGGAAAAAGATCTTTGGGGAGGTCGAGACGTAGATGGGAAGATAATATTAAAATGGATTTGAAGGAGGTAGGATATGATAGAGACTGGATTAATCTTGCTCAGGATAGGGACCGATGGCGGGCTTATGTGAGGGCGGCAATGAACCTCCGGGTTCCTTAAAAGCCAGTAAGTAAGTATTAGTAAATTTTCACTCCTAATAGAACTATACGTAAATGAGAGTGATTAATAAATGTGAGGAATATAAAGACGGAAATAGTTAATTTAGCATATCCTAATTCTAAAGTACTTATGATATTAATTTCCAAATAAATATACAGTAATTTCTCTGAAATAATGTATTATTATTATTATTATTATTATTATTATTATTATTATTATTATTATTATTATTATTATTATTCGTTACAATTTCAAACAACTCATTGGCCTCATTATTGATGTGTGAATCGTTTCGACTATCAATTGCATTGTTGTCTTTAAACTAGGCCTCATGGAATTAATACCCCCTATCGATATAAAAAATGAAACTCAAAACATAATATTATTTAGAGTCAAATTAAAAAAGCACCTAATTTCTCATGCCTTCTATTCTGTACGTAAATTTTATTCATCATATTCAACAACGCTTCATGAAGTTGATACTAAAGCTTTGTGTTATACTAGTAGACTATATTGTAAACCTCTTCTCATATATTTCAACTAGACTGTGACTATAAATTAAGACTTTATAATAGTATTAGTTGTGAAGCAATGTATGAATACCATGGAATGTTTTTTTTTTAGCTGGTTATTTTACAACGCTTTATCAACATCTTAGGTTATTTAGCGTCTGAATGAAATGAAGGTGATAATGTCGGTGAAATGAATCCGGGGTCCAGCATCGATAGTTACTCACTATTTGCTCATATTGAGTTGAGGGAAAACCCCGGAAAAAACCTCAACCAGGTAAATTGTCCGACTGGGAACCGAACCCGGGCCACCTGGTTTCGTAGCTAGACGAGCTAACCGTTACAACAAGGAATGTTAATAAATACAATACAATGAGGAAGCGATTATGAAGTTAACGAGAAGGCTCCGCCTTGTTAAATTTAAATGAGGGATTTATATAAATAGGAGTAGTTAATTTAACATAGCCTATTTCTAAAGTACTTAACTGTGATATTAATTTGCAAATGAATGCAATTATTCTCTGAAATGACATTATTATTATTATTATTATTATTATTATTATTATTATTATTATTATTATTATTATTATTCATTACAATTTCGAACAACTCATTGGCGTCATATTGATGTGTGAATCGTTTCGACTATCAATTGCATTGTTGTCTGGAGACTAGGCCTCCTGGAATGAGGAAGCGATTATAGAATAATTAACGAGAAGGTTCCGACATGTTAAATGCGGGAGTATGAAGAAAGAAATGAAAATAAATAGCAAACTTTTATTTCAAATCCCAAACATCCTTACAGTTCCAAACATGCTCACAATAATAATCTTGAACAGCATAAATGTTTCATGCAATAATTGTAGGGATCCGATGAATTCCCTGTCACTTTCGTTTTTAATAATGAGAATTTTACTGCGTTTAAATGCATTACAATTTTATTATTGAGAATAAGGGTAAAGATTGTCCACCGCTGTGGAGTAACGACCTGACAGTCAAACGAGCGGGCCGGGGTTCAAATCCTGGCTAGGACAAGTCACCTGGTTGGGTTTTTTTCCAGGATTTTCCCTCAACCAATTGAAGCAGAATTGCTGAGTAACTTCCGGCGTTGGACGTCGGACTCATTTCGCCATCATTAATTATCATCATCCTCCTATCCCTCCTCCTCCTCCTCCTCCTCCTCCTCCTCATCATCATCATCATCATCATCATCATCATCATCATCATCATCATCATTCCATACAATAGCCCGGGTTAATTTCACTGTGCGAATTGCTGTACTTGTACAAGAGCACGGCCGTTGGACTAACCAATAATTCACAGAATAGGAGTGGTAAGCACAATAAGCCTCAGGCTGTAATGCAAGCCTTCGCGTCCCTCCTCTGTACAAGGAAAAAAAAAACCGGTAAACTTACATAGAAGAAATAAAATTTCCCATGTTATCTTTAAAAGCAATTTCTCATTGTCTCACCCACTCCTTGCATATACGATACGCGAGTTGAAGGAATTGTCATTGTCACAATGCTTCACGTTTTAAAATTCCCTAGCAGAACGAAAACTTACATTTTTTTCGGATCAAATTTCTTCACATTTAAAGGACAAAACAAAAATTTCTTCAATTATTTATTATCACAATATACTGCTCTCTTAAATTGACTGATCATATAGGGAATTAATTCATTAGCTTTCCCAAAAAACGCTATGAAATGTTTCATATAACTTTTTTTTTCCTGAAAGGAAGCAAAAACGAGCAAAATTGTATTAAACTTTTCGGTTTGAAATATGTCGAAGAATAACCCCTTGAAATTAATGACATAATGTTATGACTTAATTTATTTTCTATTATATTATGAAGATATGCTACTTTCTCTTATTATTACCAAAAAAGCGGAAAAGAAAGAAATTTTATCGTATGATCCGTTTGGGGTGACATGGAATGAAATAATTGTATCAGGCAATTATTTAGTTCCAATATGACGTAGTTTTGTATCATTGTTTTTATGAACAAGAGAAGTCAGATTGTCGCTTAGCAACGGCTGAATAAACAAAATTCCGTTCACTGCAAGGAAACTAGCGAAATACGTATTATGGTTTGCAAAATTTGATAGTAGGATCAATTCAATATCTTTTTTGGAGTGAGTTGGTGTTCGAAGAGCTCCGAATTAGAAATCAATAATGTTAAGATAAAACACGTTTCAAGAAAGTGCATCTGTTACGTTAACATGCCGTATATTGCCGAAGTGGCGTCATTCTACGAAAAATGACTCTTTCTTCCAAATAAAACGCGAAAATTTTCTTCGTTATAAAATATACATGAACATATCTACGTATTTATTTGATTGTTCAGTGACATCTGGCAACGATGTACGCATAGTTTGAGGGGCTACTTCCAGAGAGCAGCGCAAGCAGAGAACGGCCATTTTTCTTTCCCACAACAACTGCCTTCCTGTGATCAAGAAGGCAGTGCCTCCAATCCCTCACAGTCGAATGAAATTTAATTATTATAAATTTAATTAACGATGAAAACAATTTTCTGTTAGTTTCAAAGGGATTGTTTAAATAATTATTAAAAAACATTTTATAATTTTAATTGTTTTATAATTTTTTAAAACTTTTTTACGATGCGAAATATGCACGACATTTTTTAATCATCAAAATCAGGGTAAAATAATCACCATAAAATCACAGACGGAAGCCTACTTTCTTAATAATGTTTTTATACTATGTTTCATTGTTCTGATTATTAATTTCAATAAATTTAAATTCCAAAATGTGTCACTCGGAATTTCACTTGACAAAATATATTGTCTTTAAGAACATTCACTGAACGATACTGTTATAGATCGTCTACATTATGCAGCGACATCATTTTATTTTTACTTCAATTTTTATTGTACCTGAGTTTTTTAATCTACTTCACTCCAAACCCCCCTCTACTATGGAGTTCAACCGTCCTCCACACAGATCCAAGACCGCATATACAGTCATAGTAGCCTTACAATCATAGTAAACAGTATGTTCCAAAAATATGTTCGCGTTTTCTACTTTCAATATTGAATCATTTTCGCACAGGTACTGTCGTCCATTTGCCTACGTCGCATCCGGGTTTCCCCCACCAGCTTATCGCCAGCTAGTGACTGGGCTCTCTTAGCTCTTTTCTGAGAACATTAATTTCTGTTAGGAATTGGACGTCTACGTAATATTATACAACTGTTTAAAGTAACTTAAATAAAAAAGCCTCGTTAAGTAATTAACTGTCACGTGATTTCTTCCCTTTCTACGACCCTACGACATAACCACTTGGACGGACAGTAGATAGTATGTCTGAGTAATTTTATCTTTTCGGATCGGGCAGAAGTGAAGATTGAATTTACAGTGCTTAAGGTACTCTTTTATAGAGTAGGTACAGAATTATTTCAACATGAGTTACTAGTACGAAGGACGAAACTGGAAATTGGAATTAGATGCAATAGTCTATATTGCGATAATATGCACAAAAGAACTGAAGCCTGTACGAAATGAACGGCCACCATTTTCAAAAATGTGTTTAAATATCTATATTATGATTATTTTTCAATTTAACTTCATTCTCTATATTGTACGCTAATGTGCTGTAGACAGTATAATATACACTGCATAATGAATACGTCCGCATGGACAGCTCAGTTCGTGAGTAAAAACACTCATTGTTAATACTGTACTGTATTTTGATTAAACAAAAACCTAATGAAAATGATCAAACTCAAAAGCGCGATATTTCCTAGTTTACGTAAATGGATGAACTACTTTTCTTCCCTCCTATAGCCTACCTAGTAAAGTGATTTGTTTGTATATTACGCCAGTATCATCGAACTCCAGTCGTGGAAGGGGGTAGCAAACGGCGTTGATCCAGAGGTATAGGCAAGTTAATATTAAAAATGTTAGTAAAAATAAAATGATGTCCCTGTATTATTACTACAATGTGGTCATTCTTAAACTCGCCCACACTTACCCCACTCTGGACTGTTTCCCTTGAAAACTCAAAACTCTCCACACAGAGGAGTGACGTTCTACTTGCGAACCAGTTGAACACTTAAGAGATATTACAGGATCGCTGTTAACCATAACGTCCTTGTTCCGTTTCTGCTATATTTGCAGTCAGTTGATAATGCGCTAACAGAGGCTAGTCACTAGTGATAAGCTGCCACACATCACTCAAGACAAAGAACTTACGATATTTTTATTGCTGTAATTATCTTCCAAGGAGATCTGAACCCATGTCATGAATGAACCCCACTTAATATAAGGTAGGTGTCCCTGATATGGCCATGCTAAGGTTTGAGAATTTTTCTAGCCGCCATTTTGAAAAAAAATGTAAACCACTTTTTCCTTATTCGTTCTCAGTCTAATGGACTTTCTTAAAACAATTTCCTTTCCCCATAAAAATAGCTTTAATTGTCCAAAAAGCCCCAAATTCTAAAAGTCTACCTAGTGGCCATATGAATCCTATAGATTCAAAATCCCCTATATCCACTTTCACAAATTGAAGGATTTGAACAGTAAGTGGTGACAAATAGAGGAAATTTTCAACCTAACAGTGACTTTTTAATAAACCTTGTCCTTCAAATTTAGTGCAATTTTTTAATTCAAACTGTATAAATCAGTCGAATTCAATCTTAGCAAGCAATATGTGGGCGTAAATCAATTACGAACAAAATGGTCTTTAGAGGGTTTTGAATCTAGAGGATTCATATCAAGAACATGTGCACATGATATGGCCACCCTTGTTCCATGTTCTACAAATCGTGATTGTTTTCAGTTTGATAGTGCAGTTGTGCTAAAATTAAATAATTTTGGTGTAAAATGAATAAATATGACACTTAATAATCTTTTTTATAATTCAAAAGTGTAATCAAAACAGGTATTTCCGTAAAAAATTAAGTTGTTTTCCTTGAAATACAAAACTTTTGCGTAATCCCAGCTATAAGGCATGTAACTTGTCAGGTGAAAAAATAAAAGTGAAATGAACTTGATATGGCCATGGTGCATTTGATATGCCCATATCAGGAGCAGGTAAGCTTTCACGAAAATCGTTTGATTATGACCAACTCGTAAAAGATACGCCATCAACGACAACACCAATAAACAGAACATTAAAAACTGAATGGAGTACGATGGTTTTCATGAAACAAGTCTTGAAAAACATGCATAAAACAAAGGAGACTTACCAGAGAAAAATAAGAAGAGGTCACATGAAAACCGCAAAACAGGCAACTGACGCCATATTGCTCAACCTGACTGGATGGAAAACGATCAAGTGACATACCAGGATGCCCTTTCACTGGATGCTGCTGCAATTTAGCGGATTGTTTGGTTAACTAATTCACAATAAGGGGGTGGCCATATCAGGAACATGGCCATAACAGGAGCACCCACCTTACATTAAATAAGAAGATGAACTTTCATCATCATCATCATCATCATCATCATCATCATCCTTTTTCTCCTTGCTAGTTTTGTCTTCCCCTTGCTCTTCTTGTATTTTCTTTGTTCCCTTTTTCCCTTTATTTCCCTTGCTCTCCGTATTTCCATTTCTTCTCCCAGTATTCTCCTTGTTCTCCTTGTCCTCTTTATCTTCCCCTTGTTCTCCCTGTATTTCCGTTGTACTTCTTGTATTCCCCTTGCCATATTTGACTTCCCCATGTTCTTAATTTTTTCCTTGTATTCCTTGTATTCGCCTTGTTCTCCTTGTCCTCTTTGTCTTCCCCTTGTTCTACCTGTCTCCCGTCTCTGTAGTCCCCGTCTTCCCTTGTTATTCTTGTCTTCCCCTTTCTCTCGCCGTCTTTCTCCATAAACAGGATACCTCCATACCCTTATCACACATTTCCTCACGGGGAGTCTAGATAAATGCAACCTTGGAAAGTTGTGGGTTTCCGCGTATTTCACCACTGCTCACCGCTTCATTTAGAGAGATATTTTAATGAAAGTAATTATGTTTGAACAATTTAACATTTTTAACAACCGTTTGTTTTACTCACAATGAAGAGTTTCTTTTAAATGACAACTTTCTTACATAATATAAAATAATATCATAATCATTACAATGTCAGTATAGCGATTTTTTGTAAATATGTCAGCAATTTGTTTACTTCTTATTCAGTTATTTATGTAGTTATTTCGATATTATTTAGTTTATTTATTTAATCATTCAGTTATTTTTGTATTTATTTGTTTATTTCGATATTTAGTTTATTTATTTATTCATTCAGTTATTTATTTATGTCGATATGATTTAGTTTATTTACTTATTCATTCAGTTATTTATTTAGTTATTCATTTATTTATAACTTTAGTTATTTATTTCCATATCTTTTAATTCATTCATTCATTTAGTTATTTATTTAGTTATTTTTAGTTTATTCATTCAGTTATTTATTTATTTAGTTATTTTTAGTTTATTCATTCAGTTATTTATTTCGATATTTTTAATTAATTAAGTAATTCATTCATTCATTCCTTCGTTCAGTTATTTATTTCGTTATTTTTAGTTTGTTTGTTTATTCATTCATTCAGTTATTTATTTACTTATTTATTTAGTTATTTATGTCGATATTTTTAGTTTATTTATTTATTCATTCGTTCTGTTATTTATTTATTTACTTATTTATTTATTTAAATATTTTTTAGTTTATTCATTTATTTATTTAGTTTCGATATTTTTTAGTTTATTTGTTTATACATTCAGTTATTTATTTATTTATTTATTTATCACTATTTATTTATTTTGATATTTTTAATTAATTTATTTATTCATTTATTCTTACTTATTTGTTCATTTATTTAGTTAGTTATATATTTCTATAATTTTCAGTTTATTTATTTATTTATTTATTCAGTTAGTTATTTATTTACTTATTTATTTATCACTATTTATTTATTTTGATGTTTTTAGTTTATTTATTTATTCATTTATTCTTACTTATTTGTTTATTTATTTAGTTATATATTTCTATAATTTTCAGTTTATTTATTTATTTATTTATTTATTTATTTATTTATTTATTTATTTTGATATTTTTAGTTTATTTATTTATTCATTTATTCATACTTATTTGTTTATTTATTTAGTTAGTTATATATTTCTATAATTTTCCGTTTATTTATTTATTTATCAGTATTTATTTATTTCGATATTTTTAGTTTATTTATTTATTGAATATTTATTTATTAATTTATCAATTTGGTTATTAATTTCATTATTTTTGGTTTATTTATTCACTCTTTCAGTTAATTTATATAGCTTATTTATATGACATATACAGATGAAATAATAGTACATTATGCAACGAGCCTATAATGATAGTAATTAAAAAGCGTGTATGGATGTTTATGAAACTCGCTTGCGCTCATTTCATAATTTTCATACGAGCTTCTTAATTACCATTATAGGCGAGTTTCATACGACTTTTTATGCTCGACCATATTTCTAACTTGAAATTATTCAGATGTATACATTTTATTTGTATCTGACAAGATCGGAAGTGACCTTGTTCTAGGTCATGAATTGTGAGATGTGCGCAGACGCGAAAGTATTGATTTTTTCCGAGGAACAATAATGTCATTGACCTTGATGTAATCCCGTTAAACTTGGTATAACCTTGATTATTGAATTCGACATTGAAAAACGAGATGACAAATTGAATTTATTTGAATATTATTTACAATTAACGCTAATTATTATAGTAACAGAACATAACCTTCTGCGACAGTATTGGATTTCCAGCCTCCGTGACTTTTCGCTAGTTCTCTTTCGATTGCATATCCGACAATAATCGATACTTGCGGTTTTATAACGGTACAAAGCTGACTTGTCATTGACTGAACATCTGTAAGCTGAGTTGTCACTGGCTGAAAACACCTGTACTTTAATGAGTAGGTGTACTTTAATGGCATGCATTAAAGGTCTGCTACCAGGTGTATAATTACTACATTTCGGCATGGTCGAGCATAAAATGAATTACAAATAAATACAAGATGAGATAAAATACAAAATAAAAATAGAATAAAATAATAGTAGCTACTATAAGAAGAAACTAGTGGTTATAATTAGGCCTATTTTTAATCAATTTGACGACCGAATGAGCAGTGTTCGTGTTTGATGACACTTCCAAAGCTATTATGAATTACAAGCTGAATACAGAAATAAACTAAAACTAAAAAAAGATAAGAGTTACAATTAATTATCACAAATATTATAACACGAAAATAGAGAACAATAAAATTGCTCATATAATTTTGTACGTTAATCAACTAAAACAATTCATAGCTTAGGCGGTAACGTTCGAGACTTGCATTCGGGAAGTCCCTAATTCAAACCCCGCGGCCTGCCAATCTGACTGAGGTTTCCCATGGTTTCCCTCAGTCACAAAGGTAAATTCCAGATTGGAAAATTTACATACCGTGATTTATCACCACGTTAATTACCAATATCGCAAACATTAGAACAAAACCTGTATCGGTAAACCCTAGTATCCTAAATGATACAATATTTTAATTTGTGTTATAATATTAATGAAATAAAAGAAAATTAATCGGTGGAATAAAAATATAAGTTAAATCACAGAATAATACACAACAAATAAAGGGTGCGGCAAAACATCCTCCCTAATTTAAAGTTTAATTAAAGAACAGATGTATCAGAATAAGGAAACTGTATTAATATGAATTGTATCTAAACAGTGGGAAATTTAGGTTTACGTGGTTGCCATAGCGATATCAAATGACATGCGCAAAACAACAAGAATTGAATAGGACATTGAATACATGGAATTAACATTCAATTAGTGCAAATTGTAATCTGTAACGAATTCCAACCATGCCGTGGACGGGTGAAGAACGTGCTTATGCTGTGGTATCGTTTCTGGTAAGTGGTAATTCCGTTGTCGCTGCTCAGATGTTTCCCGGACGCTTAATTTCTTCACGTGGCGACTTCCCCTGGCCGGCATGATCACCAGACCTTGCACCCTGCGATTTTTTTTCTATGGGGGGGATCTTAAGGCTGAGGTGTTCAAATATCGACCGAGGACTTTGCCAGATCTAAGAAATGCAATACAGGAAGAAATTGGTCTTATTCCTCAAGAAATGCTAGTTAGAGTGATGCAGAATTTCCGAAGTCGCATTCAACAATGCATTGATAGTGAAGGTCACCACTTGAGAGACACGTTATTCAAAAAATGAAAAATTCCCACTGTTAAGATCCCATTCATATTAATAAAATTTCCTTATTTTGATCCATGTCTTTTATTTAAACTTTAAATTAGGGAGGATGTTTTGCCGCATTATGAACATTGCGTTAGTTGTTTTCTTTGCGGTCCGTCATGGTTTAAGAAATGCCAGTGCGAGACATAAAATTCTTCCAGTTTAATGATTAGACAATCGTTCTTTTTCAAATTAGTCGTCCTTAACTTATGGGTACAATATAAACAGAAACTTGACAATAGTCCACAGTCTATTGATATCCCCGAAAATCCTACACATGTGATAGGATCATAGATGTTAAAGCGTGTATAAATAAATGGGAATAAAAGAAAAGAATTTATGGAAAAAAATAGATAATTAAGCAATATATATATATATATATATATATATATATATATATATATATATATATATATATATATATTTGCTCTAACTTCGAAAAATTTATATATATATATATATATATATATATGTATATATATACATTTTTCCGAAGTTAGAGAATATAAACATAGATAATATATTTAAATTTATGCACTGAAAAATTTATTTAATCTAATCTAATTCAATATATAAATATTTCTTAAATTTTCTTATTATACAGGGTGTTTCAAAAATACGGGGCATAATTTCAGGTATGTATTTCCCACATGTAGACAATCAAAATAGTTCATTACAACATGTGTCCGGAAATGCTTCATTTCCGAGTTATGGCCTTCACAATATTGAAATTCACCGGAACGTTTTTCTTTCCGCAGGTCTTTGTCATTACAGAAGATGTTCAAAATGTCCACCTCCTGCTTCAATACAGACCTCACATCGATGTCTCATTGACCTGCGAACACGATACCAAACTCCAGGAGTATTGCGTGTGTCCTCAGAACATGCCACAATTCGATTCCGAAAGGATTCCAAATCAGGCACCGGAGACGAATAAACCAATGATTTTAAATGGCCCCACAAGCAGAAATCGAGAGGGTTCAGATCAGGTGAGCGTGGAGGCCAAGCAATTGGGCCACCTCTACCAATCCATCGATCAGGAAACCTTCGATCCAAGTACCGGCGAGCCGTACGACTGAAGTGTGCAGGAGCGCCATCATGCAAGAAGTGAATGTGTTGACGATTGATCAGTGGAGTGTCTTCTAAAACATGAGGTATGGTGTTTTCCAAGAAGTTTGTGTACGCCTGCCCCGTAAGTCTGTTATGGGGTCCAACTAATCGATCACCAATGATACCGGCCCACATGTTGAGGGAGAACCGCACCTGGTGTTGAGATGGAACAGTTGCACGTGGGTTTTCATACGCCCATACATGCTGATTGTGGAAATTTGTTATGCCATCTCGTGTGAACTGTGCTTCATCTGTAAATACTACCTACTAAGGCAGGAAAGTTCGGATTTACACCACACTGCTGCAAGAACCACTGACAGAACCTAATTCGTGCAGGGTAATCTGCTGGTGACAGGGCCTGTACACGTTGCAAATGATTAGGATACAATTGATACTCTTTCAACAGTCTCCAGACAGTCGTATGAGGAACATTGACTTGCAACGCTACCCTTCGTGTGCTGATAGAAGGAGTCATGTTCACAGCCTCCAGAATCTCCTCCTGTACTTCTGGAGTTGTAGATCTTGGTCGTCCCCTTCCCAAACCAGGAGAGTTAAATTTTCCATACTCGCACAGACGGTAATGGAGACGTACAAATGTCTTCCGATCTGGACATTGTCGCTGTGGGTACCTCTGCTGGTACAAACGACGAGCCAGCGCAGCATTGCCGTCCGTCCGCCTTACCGTACATGAAGTGTATCTCTGCCGGCTCTTGATTTGAATACATGTCGCACAATCTAACGCCTACACAACACTGAATATAACCTTCGCCTCGGAATGAACTGTCAGAGTGCCCTCTTAATGTCTCCTTTGACGACAACGACCTGCGGAAAGAAAAACGTTCCGGTGAATTTCAATGTTGTGAAGGCCATAACTCGGAAATAAAGCATTTCCGGACACATGTTGTAATGAACTATTTTGATTGTCTACATGTGGGAAATACATACCTGAAATTATGCCTCGTATTTTTTAAACACCCTGTATATCTGTGGGTTACATGTTACAAGCTCTGGACATATTTAGTTACAAAACCATACAACGAGGCCCAAAATTAATGTTGTGCTTTAGACCAGCATATGAGAAACATTTAGGGCCGTATTCATAGACATTTTTAGCGCGGGCTTCCGGTGGATGATCAGCGTTTTTCGTATTCATAAACCAGTGTTAGCGATAGGATATGATTTGAATTCTGTACTAGTAACCAGTGGATAGCCGGGGCTAGCTTAGTACGCTCGTAGCGCGTGCTGCGAAAAGTCTATGAATAGCACCCTTAGGTTCTACCAATGTTAGTCTAAATGATTATTATTTCATCTTGTATCATGATTATGTGCCTGTAATATTATAATATATTTATTTAGATTTTTATAGTAAAATTTTAACAACGTATATTTATAAATTAGTGCAATTTCAAATACATTAAATTCAGAATAAATTAATCTTGTTGGAGAGTGGAAACGTTTTTTTAAACAAATTTTAATATTTCGTTCTTTAATGCATTAAGATTAAGGTATTTACACCATACAAAGTTAACTTAAATACCACAGTTTATCAATTAATGAAGTGAAATGTCTTAATTTAAGGAATTATAAACCAGGCTTTTGTATATAATAGAGAAAAACAGTGTCTTTTTTCACATTTCCCTGAATATTAAATGGTTTCTTTTAGATACTGCATGTGTTTTGAATAACAGCTTCAGAAAATAAACTACAAACAGTAACATAATTTACAATATGGCAAGAAAACTGAATCGTTATCGAAAATATGAGAAATTACGCGACATTCCTTAACAATCATTCTTAGTTTGTAGAATCCGATAAATATGGAAATATTTCCCAACGTGAGTTAACTTTATGAACAGACTGGCGTTTCCTTAGCAACGGGGTGAAGAATTGGCTAGATTCCATATTGCAGAATTGTGTGATTTTGTCAGCCTGTAACAAGCGATGACGTCATTGGTAGCATCAGCAGCGATGTAAGCCAACAAGAAACTTGTCTTTTCTGTGAGACAGGACAGTTCGATCCTTGACTTGCCTCATTGTGCGCAATATATGATACGATGATTGACGATGATCCAAGAGGTAACACGGGTGGTATTCATAAACAGATGCTGACAGATGGGCCATCCTATCCCACTCCTGACGGAGTCCCATCCCCAGACGAGTACAGTACCTGATAAACCTAAGGTCCGGAGTCCAAAGCCCTTCCTATATCAGCATGTGAGACCCGTACTCTCTTAAGATGTAACACTAGCCTATCCAGTATTTACGAGCCAATTTATCAGGGAATGATGTACATGAAATATAATAATTTTAGTACTAGTCTGTCTGTGTACAGCGATTTCTACTAAACTATTGGACGGATTTTGTTCATATTCAGTATCTACGAGTCAATTTATCAGGGAATGATGTACATGAAATATAATAATTTTAGTATTAGTCTGTCTGTGTACAGCGATTTCTACTAAACTATTGGACGGATTTTGTTCATATTCAGTATCTACGAGTCAATTTATCAGGGAATGATGTACATGAAATATAATAATTTTAGTACTAGTCTGTCTGTGTACAGCGATTTCTACTAAACTATTGGACGGATTTTGTTCATATTCAGTATCTACGAGTCAATTTATCAGGGAATGATGTACATGAAATATAATAATTTTAGTATTAGTCTGTCTGTGTACAGCGATTTCTACTAAACTATTGGACGGATTTTGTTCATATTCAGTATCTACGAGTCAATTTATCAGGGAATGATGTACATGAAATATAATAATTTTAGTATTAGTCTGTCTGTGTACAGCGATTTCTACTAAACTATTGGACGGATTTTGTTCATATTCAGTATCTACGAGTCAATTTATCAGGGAATGATGTACATGAAATATAATAATTTTAGTACTAGTCTGTCTGTGTACAGCGATTTCTACTAAACTATTGTACGGATTTTGTTCATATTCAGTATCTACGAGTCAATTTATCAGGGAATGATGTACATGAAATATAATAATTTTAGTACTAGTCTGTCTGTGTACAGCGATTTCTACTAAACTATTGGACGGATTTTGTTCATATTCAGTATCTACGAGTCAATTTATCAGGGAATGATGTACATGAAATATAATAATTTTAGTACTAGTCTGTCTGTGTACAGCGATTTCTACTAAACTATTGGACGGATTTTGTTCATATTCAGTATCTACGAGTCAATTTATCAGGGAATGATGTACATGAAATATAATAATTTTAGTACTAGTCTGTCTGTGTACAGCGATTTCTACTAAAGTATTGGACGGATTTTTGTTCATATTCAGTATCTACGAGTCAATTTATCAGGGAATGATGTACATGAAATATAATCATTTTAGTACTAGTCTGTCTGTGTACAGAGATTTCTACTAAACTATTGGACGGATTTTGTTCATATTCAGTATCTACGAGTCAATTTATCAGGGAATGATGTACATGAAATATAATAATTTTAGTACTAGTCTGTCTGTGTACAGCGATTTCTACTAAACTATTGGACGGATTTTGTTCATATTCAGTATCTACGAGTCAATTTATCAGGGAATGATGTACATGAAATATAATAATTTTAGTACTAGTCTGTCTGTGTACAGCGATTTCTACTAAACTATTGGACGGATTTTGTTCATATTCAGTATCTACGAGTCAATTTATCAGGGAATGATGTACATGAAATATAATAATTTTAGTACTAGTCTGTCTGTGTACAGCGATTTCTACTAAAGTATTGGACGGATTTTTGTTCATATTCAGTATCTACGAGTCAATTTATCAGGGAATGATGTACATGAAATATAATAATTTTAGTACTAGTCTGTCTGTGTACAGAGATTTCTACTAAACTATTGGACGGATTTTGTTCATATTCAGTATCTACGAGTCAATTTATCAGGGAATGATGTACATGAAATATAATAATTTTAGTACTAGTCTGTCTGTGTACAGCGATTTCTACTAAAGTATTGGACGGATTTTTGTTCATATTCAGTATCTACGAGTCAATTTATCAGGGAATGATGTACATGAAATATAATAATTTTAGTACTAGTCTGTCTGTGTACAGAGATTTCTACTAAACTATTGGACGGATTTTGTTCATATTCAGTATCTACGAGTCAATTTATCAGGGAATGATGTACATGAAATATAATAATTTTAGTACTAGTCTGTCTGTGTACAGCGATTTCTACTAAAGTATTGGACGGATTTTTGTTCATATTCAGTATCTACGAGTCAATTTATCAGGGAATGATGTACATGAAATATAATCATTTTAGTACTAGTCTGTCTGTGTACAGCGATTTCTACTAAACTATTGGACGGATTTTGTTCATATTCAGTATCTACGAGTCAATTTATCAGGGAATGATGTACATGAAATATTATAATTTTAGTACTAGTCTGTCTGTGTACAGCGATTTCTACTAAAGTATTGGACGGATTTTTGTTCATATTCAGTATCTACGAGTCAATTTATCAGGGAACGATGTACATGAAATATAGTAATGTTAAATAAAAAAGTAATGGATTATTTTTATAATACGTAGAATAAATTGACAAAGAATTAGTTTATTCAGTATCTATGGAGAAACTCTTTACTAAGAGGAATTTTTTTCATTATTATAGAGGGAAAGATTTAAACTTTTCATTGCGAATTCAATCTAAGGCTTCAATGCAGGAGGGTATAACACAGCAGGTGAGGAAAGAACAGGGGGTTGAGAAGGTAACTGTCAAAAACGCTTGAAAGAAAAATTTTACGCATGAGTGAATGAATGAATTAAATTAATTTAGAATTAAACGAAAGATGTCTGAATATGTTACTGATACATTATCTTAATACGCAGGCCTATATCATTTTGAAGCGCAGAGTTTCTTAAATATAAGAATAGTGTTAATAGAGTTAATTACAACATAGACATTAAGTCTATTATTTAGTGATAAGTTACAAAAAAGATCGGTTCGTTACAAATATGTAGTTAAACTGTACAATTTATAAATTCTGTAAAATATTTTAATTTTTGAGATTACAGATTAATGTCGTGTGCCTTTCAGAAAACGGAAGTTAATCTTATTTGGTTTTATTTAGGCGTCTCTTCAAAATAACAGTCCAGGAAAATAAACTGTAAACAGTAAACCTAATCTATAGTAGCACCCCTCCCCTCTCTTTATGGCCAATAAGACGCGTCAGCTCCTTTTTACCTTCATCTACAATCTATGGACTCGGAATGGGATGTTACCCAGTCACGAAACTCAATACATAGTAAATATGCATCCATAGATAGTTGCTAACCACTGGGATCGCTAATATCCCCTCATTACAGACAATGCGAAATAGTACCGGCACAGTCTACTGTTTCTAGCACCCTCACAACTCAAGCTTCGTGACTGTATATATTAGACTGTGATGTTACCATGGAAATCCTTGGCGCCTTCATATGTCACAATTGTGTTGTTTTAATCGCACTTCATTTATTGCTGTAACATGAAATAGCTGCGGTCAGTTGTTTAGATTTTAATTCTGTGCTCTTGCTGAGAACAAAATAAGTTCTACGGATATGAGTATGGAGGAAGTCTGTTAGTGTGAGCGATAAGGTAATGAAGGAATTTCGCGATTTGCGAGTCAAACCGGGGACTTACTGCGCCCTATCATGTGTTACGACAGAACGTCCGGCTCTTTATCGTGAAGGTAAGCAGTTTTTTTTTTGTTTGTTTGTCAATACTTCTTAAATGAAAAGGCGATAATGTGGCATTCATTAACTGGGAAAGCCGAAAAATCGCAGAGTACTTGGCTCTAAGCAGTTTGTCACAGAACCTGACTCCTATCAGATCAAGGTGATGATACATGGTAAGAGAGGAACTGGGGAAGAAAGAAGGATGAAGAGTATAAATAATTAATGAAAGGCAGAGAATAAAAATAAAGAAGCCAAAAAGAACGAGAAAGATAAGCAAGGAGAAAAGGAAGACAAGGACGTGGAAATGAATGAATGAAATTTCGAGAATCGAACTGTAGCATGTGAAAACAAACTTTAAAACGACGTTTCTTGGCTTACGTCTTCCCCGAGTGGCACCCTTTCCGGGGTCGGTGACGAAACAAAAATTGGCAAAATTTCAAATACTCACTGTTACAAACTAGAGGGAAAATGGCGGGGTCAGTATTAATTAAACCTAAAAAAAATTATCCCGATTATGATTTGATTAGGCCTACATTCTAACTTCATTGTAATAATTATTTTTATTTGCTTTTGATATCTGATTTTATCAAAATGAATATTATATATATATATATATATATATATATATATATATATATATATATATATATATATATTTGTAAATATTATCAAAAGGTCGATTCATTAAAATTCATGCAAATAAAATACATGGACAAAAACTAACAAAATAACAACAATAAGGAACGAAACGTGGTTATCAACGTTTTATTGAAAAATTGCCATCACATGAACGAAGTAAATAAGTTACAATTAAATATAATAAAATATTTTAAAATTAAAATAATGATTTAACTTTACTACGAATTTGAGTGGGAAATAATCAGCGAACGGATAATAAACATGTTTCACAGTATGAAATGTTCAATATTTCATTTGTTTATTTCTCAAAGTCCCCATGAAATGATAGGAGTTTACTGGGATTTATAATGGACGCCAGTGTACACAGATCACTTGGTGTATTTGAATACACATGTGATTTTCATTCATCGCAATGATACTGGCATTCTAGAAGGCTGTGGTCAATATTCCCTATTGTTGTGGCATGGATATTGAGAATAATTTGCAAAGGTTACGAGTAAAATAAATGAATCGGTATTTGTTAAAACAACTTTAGTCATGATCCATACTTGTAGGAAACTTAAAAACAAACAAAAAAAAAGACATTGTTTAAACAAAATTAAAGTGTTTTAGTTCTCTATAGATTCATTATGAACATGTAAATCACGTAATTTTAACGACAAACGATATGCTGAACTATAAAATTACGAAATAACAACAAACTTGAACATCACAAAAATTGTGACTGACGTTGATTTAACAAATGCCGATCTAAATAATTCATTAAAGTTTACGCCGGTATAGAATATAAAACATCGGAACTCATGAAACTCTTATATTATTTCAAGAAATAAATGAATGAATGAATAAATAAATAAATAAATAAACACGAATAGATAGACAGACGGACAATAGATGGATGGATGGATGAATGAATGGATAAATAGATAAATAAATAAACGATCAAACGAATAAATAAAATAAATAAACTCAGTGAGTGAGTAAATGAATAAATAAACATACAAATACATGAATAAAATATATGAATAAGCTAATAAATAAATAAATATATATACATATGTATAAGTAAATAAATAAATATCAATTTCTTGTGTTCGGAACTCTTCTTCTATGTCAATAGGCCTAAATATGAATTAATTAATTAACGAAATTAATAAATAATGAAATACGTAAATAAATAAGCTACATAAATAAACAAATTGTAATATCTTCTGTACACAGATACTATCTGTATTTTATTTTCCTACGAGTCCACTTAAAATCGTCAGATATTTCATGCTATTTTGAATGAGTTACTAACAATGTATCGACTCTACTACGATACAGGATTCCTATCTATATACTTCCGTTCCGTGAGAAGGCATCTTAAAAAGTATATCGTGTTCCACGGGTTTCAACTCCAAATCATTTGATCTGTTAGCAGTTAGAGTAGACACAAGATCATTGAAGAGGTATCCCTGTCTTCTATAATCCTTTCGTACTTTGTGACAATTTGAATTCATCGAAAGGTACACGCACCCCAGTTTGAGAGACACAGACGTAAACAAGTCTCCGTTGACGACGAACGGCAGACGGTTGCTGTTGGAGACGGTCCAGGTGTTCCTGTGTTTCTGGGGACAGATCTAAGCTAATGAATGATAAATTTCATAAGAGGCAGTTGATCGTGATCCAACACGGCTATTAACCAAGAACCCGAGGCTATAAAAATAAACTGTCACCATTCACGTGGTTCCCATTATAGTCCCACGATTCAGCGGATCTGAACATCACCGCGAATCAAGGTCAGAGACGACAGTCATAGACGATAAGATGATAATTGTAATTGTGTTTCATTATTTAACGTTCCTTTTAAACTACAGAGGCTGTTCATAGACGATAAGATGATAATTGTAATTGTAATTCTTTATTTAACGTTCCTTTTAAACTAAAGAGGCTATTCATAGACGATAAGATGATAATTGTAATTGTAATTCTTTATTTAACGTTCCTTTTAAACTACAGAAGCTATTCATAGACGATAAGATGATAATTGTAATTGTATTTCTTTACTTAACAATCCTTTTAAATTACGGAGGTTATTCATAGACGATAAGATGATAATTGTAATTGTAATTCTTTATTTAACGTTCCTTTTAAACTAAAGAGGCTATTCATAGACGATAAGATGATAATTGTAATTGTAAACTAAAGAGGCTATTCATAGACGATAAGATGATAATTATAATTGTAATTATTTATTTAACGTTCCTTTTAAACTACAGAAGCTATTCATAGACGATAAGATGATAATTGTAATTGTATTTCTTTACTTAACAATCCTTTTAAATTACGGAGGTTATTCATAGACGATAAGATGATAATTGTAATTGTAATTCTCTATTAACGTTCCTTTTAAACTAAAGAGGCTATTCATAGACGATAAGATGATAATTGTAATTGTAATTCTTTATTTAACGTTCCTTTTAAACTACAGAAGCTATTCATAGACGATAAGATGATAATTGTAATTGTTTATTTAATATTAATTTTAAACCACAGAGATATTCATAGACGATAAGATGATAATTGTAATTCTTTATTTAACATTCCTTTTAAACTACAGAGGCTATTCATAGATGATAATTGTAATTGTAATTCTTTATTTAACGTTCCTTTTAAACTACAGAGGCTATTCATAGACGGTAAGATGGTAATTGTAATTGTAATTCTTTATTTAACGTTTCTTTTAAACTACAGAGGCTATTCATAGACGATAAGATGATAATTGTAATTGTAATTCTTTATTTAACGTTCCTTTTAAACTACAGAGGCTATTCATAGACGGTAAGATGGTAATTGTAATTCTTTATTTAACTACAGATACTTTCATAGACGATAGGATGATAATTTTAATTGGAAATCTATCTTCGACGTATCTTTAACCTATTTCAGTACATTAGTAGATTAATACGTACAATACAAGAAATATTTGTGTCTTCTCTGTTTTGTTATGAGAATGGGAACTTCAGAAATATTTGGTAAATAAAACACAAAAGTAAATAGTAGAGAGCTGATAATGTGTATCTATAGCTATACCAACGATGTGGATAAATGGCTCTATCATTCTACGTACAAGGTTGTAATATTTGCAACAACGTGAGTAAACAGATAAAATGTAACACATTGCCAAGGCCAAATTGTTACCTGCAATGAAGTCGCCTAGAAAATATGTTATTTCCAATACCGTCTTAGATATCGTATATATTTTTGATATGGCTTATACTAAGGCGTTTGCTTTTATCATTATGTCTCTCTGCCTGTTTGAACTATTCGTTTATATTCAGGTAAGTGACAACAGCAGAATATGAAATAATCTGTCTGTGTACAGCGATTTCTACTAAACTATTGGACGGATTTTGTTCATATTCAGTATCTACGAGTCAATTTATCAGGGAATGATGTACATGAAATATAATAATTTTAGTACTAGTCTGTCTGTGTACAGCGATTTCTACTAAACTATTGGACGGATTTTGTTCATATTCAGTATCTACGAGTCAATTTATCAGGGAATGATGTACATGAAATATAATAATTTTAGTACTAGTCTGTCTGTGTACAGCGACTTCTACTAAATTATTGGACGGATTTTGTTCATATTCAGTATCTACGAGTCAATTTATCAGGGAATGATGTACAAGAAATATAATAATTTTAGTACTAGTCTGTCTGTGTACAGCGATTTCTACTAAACTATTGGACGGATTTTGTTCATATTCAGTATCTACGAGTCAATTTATCAGGGAATGATGTACATGAAATATAATAATTTTAGTACTAGCCTGTCTGTGTACAGCGATTTCTACTAAAATATTGGACGGATTTTGTTCATATTCAGTATCTACGAGTCAATTTATCAGGGAATGATGTACATGAAATATAATAATTTTAGTACTAGTCTGTCTGTGTACAGCGATTTCTACTAAACTATTGGACGGATTTTGTTCATATTCAGTATCTACGAGTCGATTTATCAGGGAATGATGTACATGAAATATAATAATTTTAGTACTAGTCTGTCTGTGTACAGCGATTTCTACTAAACTATTGGACGGATTTTGTTCATATTCAGTATCTACGAGTCAATTTATCAGGGAATGATGTACAAGAAATATAATAATTTTAGTACTAGTCTGTCTGTGTACAGCGATTTCTACTAAACTATTGGACGGATTTTGTTCATATTCAGTATCTACGAGTCAATTTATCAGGGAATGATGTACATGAAATATAATAATTTTAGTACTAGCCTGTCTGTGTACAGCGATTTCTACTAAAATATTGGACGGATTTTGTTCATATTCAGTATCTACGAGTCAATTTATCAGGGAATGATGTACATGAAATATAATAATTTTAGTACTAGTCTGTCTGTGTACAGCGATTTCTACTAAACTATTGGACGGATTTTGTTCATATTCAGTATCTACGAGTCAATTTATCAGGGAGTGATGTACAAGAAATATAATAATTTTAGTACTAGTCTGTCTGTGTACAGCGATTTCTACTAAGCTATTGGACGGATTTTGTTCATATTCAGTATCTACGAGTCAATTTATCAGGGAATGATGTACATGAAATATAATAATTTTAGTACTAGCCTGTCTGTGTACAGCGATTTCTACTAAAATATTGGACGGATTTTGTTCATATTCAGTATCTACGAGTCAATTTATCAGGGAATGATGTACATGAAATATAATAATTTTAGTACTAGTCTGTCTGTGTACAGCGATTTCTACTAAATTATTGGACGGATTTTGTTCATATTCAGTATCTACGAGTCAGTTTATCAGGGAATGATGTACATGAAATATAATAATTTTAGTACTAGTCTGTCTGTGTACAGCTATTTCTAGTAAACTATTGGAAGGATTTTGTTCATATTCAGTATCTACGAGTCAATTTATCAGGGAATGATGTACATGAATTATAATAATTTTAGTACTAGTCTGTCTGTGTACAGCTATTTCTAGTAAACTATTGCAAGGATTTTGTTCATATTCAGTATCTACGAGTCAATTTATCAGGGAATGATGTACATGAATTATAATAATTTTAGTACTAGTCTGTCTGTGTACAGCGATTTCTACTAAAATATTGGACGGATTTTGTTCATATTCAGTATCTACATTTACGACTCAATTTATTGCTACTATTCTAATATTACAGTTCCTGTTCTGTACAGACTTGTGACGTTCCAAGAACTAAATCTGATAACCCCAGTCCGAAACTTATTTTGGCGTTTCGTAACGAGCTGCTTTTCACATTGATGGGTTGTTAGCCCTTCGCCCAACCCCCAAGCTGGAGATCCGCCCCTTATCGACTGTCCACGACTGTTTATTCAATGTATTCGTAGCTACCCTCCATAAATCCTCTTGCCTATCAGATTTCATTTTTGAAGCCCCAAAATAAAGTTCATCTTATTTAGGTACGTACAGTCTTAGAAAAAAGTTTTGTCGCACAGATACTTCCTAAGTCCCAGAAAGGAGGCAGTGCGCATGATCAGACATACAACGAAACAAAACTAATTTTATTACCTCAACTTGTAACTGTGCGACAAAACTTTTTTCTAAGATTGTACTTATTTAAGGGTTCTATTTATGCACTCTTTTGGAGTAATATTTGAAGAAAATTAACTGGAAGCTCTCGTATCATTCACAACGTGACAAAAGAACTGGAAATCGCATGTCGTTTCATGAGAAAATGTATTTAAACGTCTTGACAATCATTTTGTTATGAAATTAAATGACAAGAAGATAAATTCAAATCTATAATGTTGGAAGAATTGAAGAATTTTGTTGCTGAAGGAGAACCGTCACTTTTCCACCTTCTCCGCCACAATTGCCACTCCAACTGAACACTGAAATCATTGAAGTGGAAGCCCGCACTCTAGAACTAACCTAACCTGAAGGAGAAGACATAAGATTGTACTTAATTCACAGCTAAGTGTTTTCAGTGTCACTAAAGAAGTGATAATAGATTTGTTTGAACGTTGCTGTACACTCAACGTGTTTTCTGGCTTTGCAGTGTGACGTGATGGATTTGACTACTGTAATAAACATCATGGTGCTTGCTTTTCCATACAGAAGTACGTATAAGATGGTTTGTTTTAATTGGCGGTACACTAACACGGTGCTTCAAACGTGTTGATGCGCTGAAATCTTCCTTTCTTTACAAAACAAATGACTGTTACGAAAGTGACACATGATTTGTCATACGTTTGTAGCATTTCACAAGAATTCAATTCTTTTATCGTGTTGCAAACAATATTAGTATTTGTAGTTGTTTTCTGGAACTGTAATTCAGCAAACATGGGTACCTAAATGAAATAATTTAAAATTTACGAAAATGAGAAAGTGATTTTTCGTTCTCTGGCCTACCCTGGAATGTTTATTATTTTTTTCAATGTTTCATTTGTTCGGATCAAATTTCTGCATATTTAAAGGACAAAATTAAATTCTTTCAATCATTTATTATCATAATAACTGATCTCATAAATTCGACTGAGCAAATTGGGAATTCAATCAATGGTTTTCCCAAAACACGCTATGAAATGTTTCATATAAAATAATTTTTATGTCGAAAAGGAAGCAAAAACGTGAAAAATTGTATTATACCACAGTCTGGTATATACAGTCACGAAGCTTGAGTTTTGAGGGTGCTAGGAACAATAGACTGTGCCGGTACTATTTCGCATTGTCTGTAATGAGGCGATATTAGCGATCCTAGTGGTTATCAACTATCTATGGATGCATATTTACTACGTATTGAGCTTCGTAACTGTAAGTTATATACTAAGACTGTGATTATACCTTTGTTTGAAATATCTTAAAGAATAACCCCGCCCCCTGAATTATTCATTCTCTATATAGCAACCTTGGACACTACCAATTTTATATTTAAAGCAGAAGAATTAATTACATTTAGCAAAGATAGTTGAGAAAGTGCTTCGAATAGTCCAAACGTTACTGTTTTCGTATTATATTGCAAGGCTACTTGCATTTGTTTCTATTTAAGTAGGCTATAATAATAAGCAACGTTTGATGACCTTTAAAATTTTACATATGGCCAGCTTACAAATGGCTGCAAAAACAAAATAATAAGTATTCATGAAAAATGAAGTACGCATACCGATAGTTCATATTATTGTCGTAAATTGTAGGTTACAGTTTCTACAGGTTTCTAGTGAATTTTAGTAGCAAAATAGCATTACGCATTGAATATTGCATATTTTGATGCACACATTGTACGCAGAGAATTTTTTTCCAATAATTAAGCGAATTGGTATCACGTAGGCTATAGTTTTATTTAATTAGTCTGCATGGACGTTAATATATTGGCCTTTTCTGCAATCCTGGATAGCAGGCCCCTTCAGGGTAGTCTACTTTTGCTCCTATTGAATATTTAAACGATCTTGATAGACAAGTATTATCACAAGTAAATTATCTAAGTAAAGATTATTTTTTAGTCCTACAGAATACATCTGTTATGATAACAATGGTTATTAGAGGAGAAAAATTCGCTCCATTGTTACCATAACAAATATATTCTGTAGGACCAAAAAAATTAATCTTTACTTAGATTCTTCGTCCAACAATGCATAAGGTATTTAAAAATAGGCTTAAGGACTTTACTAATAGACGGTAATTATACCCAGTACTTAAAGGATGTAATTGATATTTTGTTATTGAAGTGTTGTATCAATGAAGAATTATGTCGTCTCAGTGAAGCGTGTTGTATCAGTGAAGAAGTATGTCGTGTCAGTGAAGTGTGTTGAGTACGTGAAACGTGTTCCTGTCAGTGAAGCTTTATAGTTTATAGTGGCAGTGCAAAGTATTTGAACAGTGAAATGTTTTTGAAGTGTTAGTGAAATCAGGATAGAATCAGTGAAATGTGTCGTAGTTCCAGTGCAGTGAGTGAGTTGACAGCGAAATGAGTTTAGTGTTGAAAGGTACTTGTGCAGGTATGAACATATCATACTCGTGGGTTTTAGTTCGAACATAGGTTTAAGGTACAAATTAGATTTACTTTAAATGTTATTTTAACCTATCGTGCTTCATTAAATTTAGGATGTTCCCTGTTATTATTATTATTATTATTATTATTATTATTATTATTATTATTATTATTATTATTATTAATTATTGTTAGTGTTAATTATTAGTAGCATTATTAATTGTATTTTTTATTAATTGTGTTTATTATTGTCTTTATTGAGTGTAATTAGTTACCACTGCCACCGGGTATATACCCATTGCAGTGTGAATAAATACATACATATTACTGTGGAATCCCGGCCACCAAGTTACTCAATTTAGTGCGCTCCTTGTATAATGGCAGTTGACTTAACATAATTATGTCAACATATATGTCGAAATGGAGTCAGGCCACAAAGGGAAAAACATTAGAGAAGAGGGATTCGATCCGGTGCTGTGGATTGAACTTCGACGTTGCTCAGAGGTTAAAGCGCTTAGTACGTAGAACCAAGGACCCGGGTTCGATCCCCGGCGACGGAGCGAATTTTTCTCCTCTAATAACCAAGTATTATCATATCAAGTGTTGGAATGTTACTTCTATTTTAAAGATTCTATGTCATATAACATTTTATATTACAATACATATAATCGAATTAAAATCTGAGAAATCTATTGTCTTCTAAAAGATACTTTGCCGTAGGCAGGATCTGAAATCGCGCACTACACATCCAATGGCAAGTAATAAAGTCCTGGCATCTAGCACGACATAATCACACTCTGGTACTACCCGGTTTCTGTACTGTATAGTAAGAAGGAGTTCGGCAGCTAAAGACTTAAAACTAACACTTAACGAAGTTGCTTTTCTCTGGGTACTGTGGAAGGTTATCCGCAACTTTAATGATAATCTTCATTTTCCACACTGTTGACTGTGCTTGGCATTGTTTCCACTGGAGTTAATGGTTTAACTTGCTACATTACATCATGCTGATAAGAAGACTGCAGATAAACATAAATATATGCTGTCATTTCGAAAACTGGATTGTAGTGACATGTAGAACAAGTTGCAACGTGTATTAAGTCCATGGACACCATTATCAGGGGTGCCCAATCTGTATATGAGTAGCCTCTGTAGTTGAAAAGAAACGTTAAATAAATAATTACAATTAAATTTACCATATTACCCTTTATGAATAGCTTCTGTAGTTTAAAAGGAAAGTTAAATAAAGAATTACAATTACAATTATCATTTTATCGTCTATGAATAGCCTCTGAACTTTAAAAGGAACGTTAAATAAAGAACTACAATTACAATTATCATCTTATCGTCTATGAATAACCTCTGTAATTTAAAAGGAACGTTAAATAAGGAATTACAATTACAATTATCATCTTATCGTCTATGAATAGCCTCTGTAGTTTAAAAGGAATGTTAAATAAAGAATTACATTTACAATTATCATCTTATCGTCTATGAATAGCCTCTGTAGTTTAAAAGGAATGTTAAATAAAGAATTACAATTACAATTATCATCTTATCGTCTATGAATAGCCTCTGTAGTTTAAAAGGAATGTTAAATAAAGAATTACAATTACAATTATCATCTTATTGTCTATGAATAGCCTCTGTAGTTTAAAAGGAATGTTAAATAAAGAATTACAATTACAATTATCATCTTATCGTCTATGAATAGCCTCTGTAGTTTAAAAGGAATGTTAAATAAAGAATTACATTTACAATTATCATCTTATCGTCTATGAATAGCCTCTGTAGTTTAAAAGGAAGGTTAAATAAAGAATTACAATTACAATTATCATCTTATCGTCTATGAATAGCCTCTGTAGTTTAAAAGGAACGTTAAATAAAGAATTACAATTACAATTATCATCTTATCGTCTATGAATAGCCTCTGTAGTTTAAAAGGAACGTTAAATAAAGAATTACAATTACAATTATCATCTTATCGTCTATGAATAGCCTCTGTAGTTTAAAAGGGACCTTAGATAAAGAATTACAATTACAATTATCATCTTATCGTCTATGAATAGTCTCTGTAGTTTAAAAGGAACGTTAAATAAAGAATTACAATTACAATTATCATCTTATCGTCTATGAATAGTCTCTGTAGTTTAAAAGGAAAGTTAAATAAAGAATTACAATTACAATTATCATCTTATCATTTATGAATAGCCTCTGTAGTTTAAAAGGAAAGTTAAATAAAGAATTACAATTACAATTATCATATTATCGTTTATGAATAGCCTCTGTAGTTTAAAAGGAAAGTTAAATAAAGAATTACAATTAAATTGATCATCTTATCATCTGTGAATAATCTCAGTGATTTAAAACAAAGTTGAAATAAAGAATTGTAACTATATTTAGGCTTGTGTTATCTATCATCTGTATTTGAAAACTTGTTAAAAAGCAAACTTGTAATAATATTCATTTATTATCTGGGTGGCATGGAAATGTCATGCGTCACTCTGGGAACGCGAGGGCGTGAGGACATACTCGAAGCGTTAAAAGGCCTGCAATCAGGTGTTCGCACTGATGAATGGATTTGTCGTACGGAAGTTGTCAGACGTTTCATTGTTCATGTATGAAAAATAGAACATACAGTGTTATCATTATTATTGCATTCACTGGTCCAATATGAAATTTAGCACTGGTAGTACGCTATTCGTCAACATAATGAACAAACTGTAATGAACATGGGCCCTCAAATTATATTTTGTTCAAAATAAGCATTTTGAAATAGGCATTGTAACAACAGCATATCTTCTAATGTGAGTTCTTTGCTTGTTTCTTGTTGGGTATAGCTATAGCATGATATCGGAAATGTTTGAAACAAAAGAGTAACAATGTTATTATTCATGAAGTACTCATATCTCGGAAGATAATTTCATCAGTGGCGAAGCTCATAAAAAACTTTTGAGTCTTGTCTTACCCAAAAGAATTGAGTTTATTATACCTAGTAACATAGGCGTTCACTATTGGCAGTCAGTCCAGGATGGAGAGTTCAGTACGAGGCTTGTGGCAGAAGGCTCTAAAAGCATGTCTATGACCTTGACTCGAAAACTTGAGGGGGGGATCGGGGAGAGAGTGTCGATTCGCTACATATCCGTACGAAACGAGGCTAGCCTTTCGTCACAATAGTACGTCGCGCTACATTGATGTTCTCTGAATGCGCTGCATTGTTGAGTTTAGCTTACTCAAAAGTGCGTGTTACATATTAACTTTGCGTAAAATGGCTCATACTGAGAGAAAATTGAAGTCATTATTGAGGCGTTCAGAGCTAAAGTGAATCAAGTCCATGAGACGTAGTTTCGAGATAATAGGACTTAAAGTTAACTTGCTCTAGTGCATTATCTAATTTCACTAGCAATAATTTTATAGCTCCATTCTCAAATTCTGGATTTATAAAATATAAACAATTGTGATGTTAATTGATGCAACGCTTTGGTGACTTGATCCATTATGGCTCAGAATATCGTGAACAAATAATCTGAGCCAAAAGTGACTGGTGTCACCTACCGGTGAATGCTTGGAATTAAGACTTGATCCATTACTGCTAGGAAAAGATCTAATTTCAAATAATCAGAAAATGAATTAAACTCAATTTATGAAAATTTGTGATTTGATCCACTTTAGCTCTGAACGCCCCATTTGTAGAATTAAAAGAGAAAGCGTTTTCAAGTTGGACCTATGAAACAAAATGTGCTTACAAAGATAGGAGATCGATATCACATTTACATATTAAAGTAGCGGATAGAGGAAAACAAAATATGAAATTTTAATTTTCATGGTATAAGAAATATCCTTGGCCAACAGGGTGTTCTGAGACAAATTAATATTGTTTCATCTGTATTCTGTTTGGAGGTGAAAATGAGTGGTCATAATTTTCTTCTGGGGTCTGTGTTACGAAAAATTTTGATAGAAAAGTCGAGAAACATCTGCTGTATAAAACTGTACAAGGTAAGCAGAATTTTTCAACCTACTCAGTATTTACACCTTACCTTCGCCACTGATGTTTATTTGACGTTTATTCCTTTCTTTGATGAATAATACCACTTCTTAAAATATTGAATGTCTTTATGACGTTATTGCATCTCTCACTTCCATATGATCATGAAATAACGCAAAGCAGAGAAGGTAGAGCATCCACCTGCCAATGCAACTAATATTTCACATGATGAAAGAGTGATGGAACGGAGAAAAATTCTCTCCGGCGCCGGGATTTGAACCCGGGTTTTCAGCTCTATGTGCTGATGCTTTATCCACTAAGCCATGCCGGATACAATCCCGACGCCGTTTAGAATCGTCTCAGATTAAGCTCCATCTCTTGGGTTCCCTCTGGTGGCCGCCCTCTGCACTACGTCATAGATGTCTATGAACGCAGGACCGAAGTCCATACATGTGTTGAGGTGCACTCAGATGAGTGACTGATTGGCCGGGATCCGACGGTATGGGCGCCGTCTTAAATCACAAAGTGATTTATTACGCATATCATATATATATATATATATATCATCATGTGATGACGCAGAATATCTGCATGGAAATATCATATGTACTTCGGTACATCAATATATATATAATATTTCACACTTTTATCATTACCAATATGGCACTGTAAAGCAATTTTCAATACTTTTATTACACCTACAACACATTTAAATACTTATTGTACTATATAAATGGAATTATCACTACATTAACACATTTAATATTTCACAAAACATACACTGAACGAATTAAATGTAATTATGAAAATCTCCATATTTTCTTCCCGCCATCACGATCCACTTTCACTAGATGGCACCCGACATGGCGCGTAGTAGGGATGGCAATATATGCAAACGAAATTGTACTAAACGTGAGGAATATTATTACAGGTGTGTAGTATTTTGTGACAGGATAGGTTAGGTTAGATTAGGTGTGTATTATGTGACAGGTTAGTTAGGTTTGGTTAGGTGTGTAGTATTATGTGAGAGGTTAGGTTAGGTTAAGTTAGGTTAGATTAGGTGTTTAATATCATTACTATGTTGGTGACACTGAAACCCCTTCCCCATTATTTCCTTCAAATTACTTACAACTTACTTACAAATGGTTTTTAAGGAACCCGAAGGTTCATTGCCGCCCTCATATAAGCCCGCCATTGGTCCCTATCATGTGCAAGATTAATCCACTCTCTATCATCATATCCCACCTCCCTCAAATCCATTTTAATATTATTCTTCCATCTACGTCTCGGCCTCCCCAAAGGTCTTTTTCTCTTCGGTCTCCCAACTAATACTTCAAATTACGTCACATTAACGAAATATGGCCGTCTTCTTCATTCACGCACGACGATTTTCATATACAGAGTGGATGTGAAATAGCCTTGCAGATTTCCAGAGCGAATAGCTCATGTTATATGTAACAAAAGAACTATCATATTGGTGGAAAGTTCATAGCTTTTTTCAGAAAAAAATGTTTATTTTTTCAAATGTTTAACAATCTCTTATTGGGTAACTATTGCGAGTAGGATCGTGATTTTCGTCCATATCGATGGGAAGTATAATAAAGAATCATTTATCCCTCTGGCGTATTTCAATAGCGTGAAAGGTTTTCGTGTAAATTTAATTTAAAAAACACCCTAAATTCAAGCCACTGCACGAAGCCAGCGAATGGGAACGTACGGAGACTCACCGAGTTCGTTGACCTCTTAACATCTGTATCACGACTAGAGTGTATTAGCGACGATATTGCTGGACTGCTGAAACTTCCAACTTAATTTTCTAATTAACCGTGCATTTAATCACAAGCCGTAATATAGGTTTTCTATTCATTTACGAGTACCCTATCGTCCCTTTCAATGTGCAAGGTTATTTCACTTCCAACCTGTATAAGTAAATTAGCCTACCCCGGTACGTATTTGGGGCGGGTTGGGAGGTTATACAGCTTTCCCAGTGATCACATCCAATTTCTACTACTCCATACCGCAGTCACGAAGCTCAATACGTAGTAAATATGCTTACATAGATAGTTGCTAACCACTAGGATCGCTAATATCGCCTCATTACAGACAATGCGAAATAGTACATCACAGTCTATTGTTCCTAGCACCCTCACAACTCAAGCTTCGTGACCTATTCATTCATTCATTTATTTTATTCCATAGATCTTACATGAGCAATGAAGCTTTAAGATGTGGAATAACTCAAAATTTTACAATATTACAATTACAATTTTTACAAATTTTTACAGTTTTACAATTTAGTAATTTTCTACAATTTTGTGCAATTTTTTTTGCAATATTTTGGCGAGATGTAGTGAGATGAGGTGAGGTCCGAGGATTCGCCAAAATATTACCCGGCATTTGCCTTTTGGTTGGGGAAAACCTCGGAAAAACCCAACCAGGTAATCAAATCAAAGGGGTTGATGCCGAGGACTCGCCATAGACTCGCCTGTATATACTAGACTGTGTCCATACTATAAATCCAAGGCATTTTTCTGGTATTTCACCAATTTCCTTTAGTACATAATTAACCTTCACCAGCAACGCAAATCAGACGTCAATCCCGTGTGTGGTGTGAGAGGAGAATGGACGTTTGAATGAAACAGATTTTCATTATGAAATTATAAACCAACAGGATACAATCATTCCACATCTAGACGGCTAAATTAAATAAAAACGCACTGAAGTGGGAAGAGAAGAAAGAAATTACCCAAAGTGGTGACAAAAAAGAAGAAGAATACTAACATTTAAGCCTCCATTAATTTCACATATCTTGCACAATGTGTCCAAGTATGCAAATAATATTGACAAGATTTTGTACGTACTGTGCTAATGAGAGAAACATGTTTGGTCATGTTTGGTGATTGCGTTATCCACCACAAATTGCTTTCGACGTGTCTACAGCCCTCAATTATTGTGAACTTATGTTCGGCGTTATGTTTGATAACCTAGTCGCTATTTTTCGCCAATGCAGCAGAAGGCGAGCTTTGTTTACTTACGGTTCACGCCGTGAAACTTAAACTGTACACATCACACGCTACTCCGCACTGACGCCACGATCTGCGGGCCGAAGGCTGCGGCTGTAGCGCAGGTCCCAACACGTCTACGCATGCGTGTCGTCTACACATTGTTGTCTCGGGCACAATGTTACCGCCGCATACGAGCGAATTTCTCGTCGCGAAGGGAATTATCAATGAAATAGCTTTTCGAAGGAAATGTGAGATAAATTAAAAAAAAAAAAAAAAACTGACAGACGATTCATAGGAACCCTGTAACTGCGTTAAAACGTTTATGCAGTCGGTCTCGGTTGGCTATTGTTGTGATATTACGATTTTTAAGGAATTGGTTCTTATTCATAAGGATTGTGAAAATAACGTAAGTGAAATAAATGCAATGCAGTTTATATGTTTTATTATGAATGCTTGATTTCCCTTCATTTGTTTATTGAATAATGTACAAATTTAATTACAGGTTGGTTTTGTTTTTTGTTCAGTAAGAACGAATAATTGAGGTGGAGAAGTTCAAATGTATTGGAGCAACAGTAACAAATATTAATGATACACGGGAGGAAATTAAACACAGAATAAATATGGGAAATGCCTGTTATTATTCGGTTGAGAAGCTTTTGTCATCCAGTCTGCTGTCAAAAAATCTGAAAGTTAGAGTTTGTAAAACAGTTATATTAGCGATTGTTCTGTATGGTTGTGAAACTTGGACTCTCACTTTGAGAGAGGAACAGAGATTAAGGGTGTTTGAGAATAAGGTGCTTAGAAAAATATTTGGGGCTAAGAGGGATGAAGTTACAGGAGAATGGAGAAAGTTACACAACGCAGAACTGCACGCATTGTATTCTTCACCTGACATAATTAGGAACATTAAATCCAGACGTTTGAGATGGGCAGGGCATGTAGCACGTATGGACGAATCCAGAAATGCATATAGAGTGTTAGTTCGGAGGTCGGAGGGAAAAAGACCTTTAGGGAGGCCGAGACGTAGGTGGGAAGATAATATTAAAATGGATTTGAGGGAGGTGGGATATGATGATAGAGAATGGATTAATCTTGCTCAGGATAGGAACCAATGGCGGGCTTATGTGAGAGCGGCAATGAACCTCCGGGTTCCTTAAAAGTCAGTAAGTAGTAAGTAAGTAAGGAACGAATAATTAATTGCAGTCGATTAAAATTAAATAAGGGGATTCTTGAGTAAACAGTTGACGCACGTCAAACTCTTTACTTTTACAGAGGAACATTTTGATCTCAAGAAAATATTGTAGAGACTGTTGTACGAGTTATGGCATCTACATCCCATAATTTGTTTAATATTATGTGGAACAGCATATTTCTTTAAGTATTATTTTATTTGTTTTATACAGAAGCAATTTGGTGACAGAAGACGTACAGTGAACTGTCAGTACAATCAGTGGCGTACGCAGAATTTTGTCAAAGGGAGGGGGTCATTAATAAAATTGTTCACAATTCACATTATCAGTATTTTAAATGTTGTGTATTATTATTATTATTATTATTATTATTATTATTATTATTATTATTATTATTATTACTATTACTATTATTACTATTACTATTATTATTAAAAATATGAATTGTCAAATGCACAAAACGTTAAACGAACGTTTCACAATAGTCAGAACTCAAACTAGCGAATGGGTGAATACCGCTCTTAAAATGAGTTTAAAATCGACAATGCGCAATATGTAACAACTGCACTGCAGAACTGTCAAAACAACCTTTTCAACATGTTTCACAAAAATTTAAATATCATATTGTGTCGGCTTTATTTTATTACAAGGTTGGTACTAGGCGGTAGGTCTCTCTATATTAAAGGTAGCATTGTTTTAATTCGAATGTGCCACAGCACCAAGCTGAAGGAGGGGTAGGAGGACTATGCTTTATGTCGATGTAGATTTTGTTACTCTGACAGTGAAAAATTAGAGAAGGGAAAACGATTAGCCTATGTATTAAAAATATTAAAACCGGTAATCTCCCCCATTTGCGTAAGCTCCTGGTTGCAATAGAAGCGAAATTCAGAGAACAAGGGCACGTGATAAACATAAGAAAATCAGTTTAAGTATATTAAGAAAATCTTGTTTCATTTTCATAAAACTGATTTCATGTAAAGGGACATCAGAAATGTTTTCCTTGCATTTTTAACTATGTCCTGATTGTACCTGTGCAGTGTAAAATATTACCATGGCAACTAAAACTTACCATTAAGCAAAGCCTGCGTGGTATAGTAAGAGAACAATAAAAAGGTAAGGAAAAAGTTTTTGATGTCACTGTACAAGGACTAACAATATATATTCACGGCTTTTTTCGATAGTGAAACATAGGAACTATGACATTTCATATTAAACGTACGATTTCAAATTCTCTTCGGTTTTGGAACACAAAATTGTGAACACACGTAATATTTTATCACGAGCCGCCACTGGTTCTGAATATTGTTTAAAGTAAATATTAATCATATATGAAGAAATGTATGAATAAATGAATGAATTAAGAAGTACATAAATGAATATGTAAATACATAATATATATGCAAACTAAATCAACAAATAAATAAACGAATAAATAACTGAATTCATACATAAATGAATGACTAAAAATAAATAAATAATTGAATGAATAAATAATCCAATATGCAATAATAAATACATGCATAAAAATTAAATCAACAAATATCCATTCATTCATTCATTCATTCATTTATTTTATTCCATAGATCTTACATGAGCAATGAAGCTTTAAGATGTGGAACATGTCAACATTTTACAATATTACAATTACAATTTTTACAAATTTTTATAGTTTTACAATTTAGTAATTTTCTACAATTTTTACAATGTTGTACAATTTTTTTACATTTTGGCGAGATGTAGTGAGATGAGATGAGGTCCGAGGATTCGCCAAAATATTACCCGGCATTTGCCTTTTCGGTGGGGGAAACCTCGGAAAAACCCAACCAGGTAATCAAATCAAAGGTGTTGATGCCAAGGACTCGCCATAGACCATCCGGCTTCAGTCCCACGGCTGTGGAAAACCTCGGAAGAAACCAAAGTCCAAAGGGGGATCCAACTCAAGCCCGAACGCAGCTCCGGAACAGCAGCCCAGCGAGTCTGCCGACTGAGCTACATCGATGGCTCTACTAAAAGTATACATAAATGAATGAATAAATAATTGAATACATACATACACGAATGAATAAAAAATAATGAAATAAATAGATAAATAAAAGAGATGAATAAATAATGAAATTAATTAATAAACATTGTCTTTCATTAAGTAGAAAATTGTGTAAAGTTACATAAAGAAATAAATTGTTTTCCAACTCAGTACGGTTAGAGGGGGGGATGTAAGGGATGTACATGCATATATATGAGTGAATACATACATACACGAATGAATAAAAAAATAACGAAATAAATAGATAAATAAAAGAGATGAATAAATAATGAAATTAATTAATAAACATTGTCTTTCATTAAGTAGAAAATTGTGTAAAGTTACATAAAGAAATAAATTGTTTTCCAACTCAGTACGGTTAGAGGGGGGGGGGGTGTAAGGGATGTACATGCATATATATGAGTGAATACGTACATACACGAATGAATAAAAAAAATAACGAAATAAATAGATAAATAAAAGATATGAATAAATAATGAAATTAATTAATAAACATTGTCTTTGATTAGGTAGAAAATTGTGTAAAGTTACATAAAGAAATAAATTGTTTTCCAACTCAGTACGCTTAGGGGAGTGCAAGGGTTATACATGCATATAGTTTGATCTTTGTTTAAGAACAATGCCTGTAAAAGAACGCTATATCTACTTTTCCCCTTGGTGTAATAGTTTTCCCTGAAATGTGTCACGTATTTTACGATCTGGAGCTTATAAATGATCGCACTATGCAACGCCTGCTACTTTAGACTACACGCACGGCTTTCGATCATACGTACTGCAGCGTCAACTTTCTGTCCCAGTCAGTTGAAGGTCATTAACCTTGCAGAAAGTTTTCGCCAATATTTGACGTAATGAAAAAGATTAATTGAATTGTCGCCCTTGGTAGCGCAGTTGGTATAGCGCTGGCCTTTTATGCTCGAGGTTGCGGGTTCGATCCCGGCCGAGGTCGATGACATTTAAGTGTGTTTAAACGCGACAAGCTCATGTCTGTAGATTTACTGGCATGTAAAAGAACTCCTGCGGGACAAATATTCCGGCACATCCGGCGACGCTGATATAACCTCTGCAGTTGCGAGCGTCGTTAAATAAACCATAATTTAATATTTAAGCAGTAGTTATTCATGAACAAGCATATACTTTCTGTTATGAAAGTGACAGGTAATTTCATATTCGTACAAAAAAAAACAAAAAAAAAACAAATAGATTTTAAGGAACCCGCAGGTTCATTGCCGGCCTCACATAAGCCCGCCATCAGTCCCTATCCTGTGCAAGATTAATCCAGTCTCTATCATCATATCCCACCTCCCTCAAATACATTTTAATATTATCCTCCCATCTACGTCTCGGCCTCCCCAAAAGTCGTTTTCCCTCCGGCCTCCCAGCTAACACTCTATATGCATTTCTGGATTCGCCTATACGTGCTACATGCCCTGCCCATCTCAAACGTCTGGATTTTATGTTCCTAATTATATCAGGTGAAGAATACAATGCGTGCAGTTCTGTGTTGTGTAACTTTCTCCATTCTCCTGTAACTTCATCCCTCTTAGCCCCAAATATTTTCCTAAGAACCTTATTCTCAAACACTTTTAATCTCTGTTCCTCTCTCAAAATGAGAGTCCAAGTTTCACAACCATACAGAACAACCGGTAATATAACTGTTTTATAAATTCTAACTTTCAGATTTTTTGACAGCAGACTGGATGATAAAAGCTTCTCAACCGAATAATAACAGGCATTTCCCATATTTATTCTGTGTTTAATTTCCTCCCGAGTGTCATTTATATTTGTTACTGTTGCTCCAAGATATTTGAATTTTTCAACCTCTTCGAAGGATAAATCTCCAATTTTTATATTTCCATTTCGTACAATATTCTGGTCACGAGACATAATCATATACTTTGTCTTTTCGGGATTTACTTCCGAACCTATCGCTTTATTTGCTTCAAGTAAAATTTCCTTGTTTTCCCTAATCGTTTGTGAATATCCGTACTTTCCTTTCAATTATGAATCGAGTTCAATTGTCTTAAATACATTTAATATGAATGTTACACTTTTATAAAGAAATATTAAAACATTTTACAGAGCACAGATTGGAGGCATCTATTTCGATATTTTATTTAACTCACTAGCGTGCTGGTGTAAGGCATGATGCCTAGGACTCGCTTAAGGAATGTAAGCTGGTTCGAGTCCTCTCGAGCAATGAATTTTCTCATGAAATTCCTGCCAGTGAATGGGACCAGCATATTCATGAATATGGGGAGCTACTATAGGTAGCGAAATCCGGTTACGGAAGCCATCCATAACGACTAGGACATTGATGTCAACGAGAGAGCAAACAGGCTCATAGCCCGTATGCGCTGATCAGAGCACGTAAGGCACGCAGGTACAAGTCACTGGTGAATAAAAGGGTTGTACAGTAGTGGCAAAAAAAATCGGACCGAATCTTGTAGCCGATTTCAGAGTCTTGTTCACTCAGAGCACGATAGACCGGTAACTAAGATTTTCGTAGTTCGAACCCTGCCTGGAAAGGAAACTTTTTTTTGTTCCTTATTCAAATTTATTTCCAATACTTTTCGATTACAGCGATATTTTACTACTTAATTAACTTATTATTCCCAGAACATGAATTTTACCAGCAATCGAAAAGTATAAGAGTCTTTCACGTGCTCTGACCTTGACATCCATAACGGCTAGGGGATATTCGTGCTAACCACACGATATCTCCATTGTGGTTGGATGATCGTTTACTTCTACTGAAGTGAGGCATTTGGACATGAAACCAGGTGTTATTTAATTTGTAATAATAAACATCGTTTGTATATAAAGTTATGTGGATAATGATCCTGCATATGTTCAAACCAAGCGCGAAAATGAAAGGGCATTGTGAAATGTCAAATGAGTCTAAAATAGCGGATTTTCAATTGGAACATCATCTTTACGACTTTGTTTATAATAAGCGTCGGTTCCGAGAAACTGACTACAAAGAGTCTGCAATGCGAAGCAATTTTACTGTGTACCACACCACGCTGGTCATATTTCTCGGTTTTTTTGCGGCTTGCCGTTTAGGAGAAGGAAAGTGACTAATAGGGAGACATCTGTTGGTCATACGTTTGTATTGCTGATTTCTTTCTTTCTTCTGATTTCATATATGTTTAATTTAACAAGCAAGGAACAAGAAATGTACAGAAAATGGAAATAAAATGCAAAATATAACACAAATAATTTTAAATATCGGTATTACATTAAAAGTTCGTGTTTTTATTTATTATCGAAACAAAACATTGTCTGATGAAAGCACAAACAAATGAAAAAACAAAACAAACAAAAAAAAAAACAAAAAAAAAAAAACAAAGGAAAAATGAAGATGCAGTTAGTGCCACAGATTGTGGGCAGATTGCGCTTCGTTTCGAATAATGTAGCCTATAGTTCAATTTTCTCTCTGTAAGGGCGCTACCGATTTCATATGCACCATTTTGTGATTGTGCTCTAGTCTAGACAGTGGTGAGGTGTTCTGGTGTGCAGGGAGCTGCAATCCAAGATGGTTGAGTACTTGTTTTGGGGTGAGTGTCTTGAAAGAGATAATATCTGCTTTAAATATGATTACAATATATAATTTCAGAATATGTGACATCTTTCAGAACGAAATTTGTACCTTATAAATATCTTCGTTATTTTTTTTTAAAGATTGTCTCGTTTCATTGTTACTTAGCAACCAATTCCAGAGTTCCCATTACGTTTGTGCAATTTAGCAATACATTACGTTATATTAGTTTTCAATGTTTCATTCCTGCGTACCAATCTTGAAACATCTGACTACGACATAGGGATTTATTGAAAGTTAAATACTTCTACAAGCATAGTCACATATTTTAAGCAGCAAATTTCATACAGAAACAAACACAGGGCAGAACAAATGCCAACAAATGTTTTTAGTGATGAAATGAAGTATTAATAAACACACTTATATAAAATTAATTCTGAGGGAAAGCCTCTCTATGGATTATAGAAGTTCTACCTGCAAAGACTATATTCATTTCGTATACGATACTGCAGGGAACATGTTCCTGCAACCCTAATTATGCCTCTGCCGTAGCCCTTCTATATTATCCCTAAACCGTCAAAATCGACATAATGCATAACAAACATAGTTAGGTTTTTAAAGTTTTATGTAGTACGTAGTTTGGATGGTAGCGTAATGTTATGTTTGTTGGTAGGCGATGTTTTCTGCTTTGTGGCGATCAGAGTCGTTTGAATTGGGTTACCTTTGTTTAGCTTGGTTCTGCTTTGGCTAGTTAAGATTAGGTTGTGTTAGGTTACAATCGAAATTGTGTGTTTTCGAATTTTTTTATTACTTTTCGAAAGTCAAACATAAAATTGTCGTTTCCGGGGGGGGGGGGAAGTTCGAAAGTTGTAGAGTGGTCATCGTCCAGAATTACCTCTATATACAGAGGATACGCTGAAATGAATGTAAAACTTATATTACGTTTTGTTATTAAATTCACTGTTAATTATAAATTAATTAATTTGCAAGTTTCAGTAGTCTGGAAACATCGCCGCTAATACACTGTTCTTTCTTCTCGTAATGCAGAAGTGACAGATAAACGAACTCAGATCTGTCTACCACAGTCTAGTATATACAGTCGCGAAGCTCAATACGTAGTAAATATGCAAACATTAGGTAGTTGCTCACCACTAGGATCGCTAATATCGCCTCATTACAGGCAATGCAAAATAGTACCGTCACAGTCTATTGTTTCTAGCACTCTCAAAACTCAAGCTTCGTGACTGTATATAGTAGACTGTGTGTCTACCTCAGTGAACTATCTCCCATCTCCCTTTCTTTCGTACACCTGTGGAGTAACGGTTAGCGCGTCTAGCCGCGATTCCCGGTCGGGGCAAGTTACCTGGTTGAGGGTTTTTCCGGGGTTTTCCCTCAACCCAATGTGAGCAAATACTGGGTAACTTTCGGTGTTGGACCCCGGACTCATTTCACCGGCATTATCACCTTCACCTCATTCAGACGCTAAATAACCTCATGTTGATAAAGCGTCGTAAAAATAACCAACCTACCCTTTCTCGCTACAACGTTCCAAGCTGGTCGCATCGGCCAGTGGCTTCAAATTAGTGGTTTTTAAATTAAATTTACACGAAAACCGTTGAAATACGTCAGAGGAATAAATGATTCTTGATCAGATTTTCTATCGATATGGACAAAAATAACTATTCTACTCGCAATATTTACCGAGTAAAAGGTTGTTAAACATTTGTGAAAAATATTTTTTATGAAAAAAAAAAAAACTCAAGTTTCTACTAATATGATATTATACTTTTTTTTGTTACATACAAGATGAGCTATTAGCTCTGAAAATCTGCAGAATCATTTCACTTCCATCCCGTAAGTTGTACATACGTCTTATATATAATTCGCTGGGTTCATTCGTACTTTTGAATTCTCAGTGTGAATTTTTGAAATAAAAGACTAATAAAGACCAATAACCTATACGGATGTCGTTCGCAAAATTTAAATTGAAATTATTTCCGAATTACATGAATGGATAAATTCTTATCGACAGTTGAAATACATTATACATTATCTTGTAAAGAATTTCAACGTCTAATTTCGGTTTTTCTTAGCACGCGTCACTGAATATTACGATTATTATTATTATTATTATTATTATTATTATTATTATTATTATTATTATTATTATTATTATTATTCTATTTCCTACACAAACAAGAAACTCGATTGAATGATTACAAAATTTACCACCTGCAGAACATAGTTTATTATTATTATTATTATTATTATTATTATTATTATTATTATTATTATTTATTATTATTATTATTGGTCAATGTAGAGTATCCACCGCCCACTGAACGAATATTGGTCAAACGAGCGTTGAGCGACTTTCGCCGATTTTGGAATAGACACCGACGCACTTAGGTTAGGTTAGGTTAGGCTTTTATTGTCCCGTCAAGATGAAGGTGAAAGCGATTGAGTGTGATTTTTTGTTTTCTATGTTGGCAGTTCAAGTGCGTCAGTGTCTTCCAAAATCTGTGGAAGTCGCTCAACGCTCGTTTCACCTAACTACGATTATTTATGTGTTTAATATGCGTCATTTGTTTCTGATCACAGAAATATGTTCAGTGTTTTGTTTGTAGCATCTGCTAGGTAAATTCCAAAGCCTCGGTATTCCAGTTTTTTCGTAACCTTCTTCCATTTTAACTAAGATTATTTATGTGTTTAATATGCGTCATTTGTTTCTGATCACAGAAATATGTTCAGTGTTTTGTTTGTAGCATCTGCTAGGTAAATTCCAAAGCCTCGGTATTCCAGTTTTTTCGTAACCTTCTTCCATTTTAACTAAGATTATTTATGTGTTTAATATGCGTCATTTGTTTCTGATCACAGAAATATGTTCAGTGTTTTGTTTGTAGCATCTGCTAGGTAAATTCCAAAGCCTCGGTATTCCAGTTTTTTCGTAACCTTCTTCCATTTTAACTACGATTATTTATGTGTTTAATATGCGTCATTTGTTTCTGATCACAGAAATATGTTCAGTGTTTTGTTTGTAGCATCTGCTAGATAAATTCCAAAGCCTCATATTTCGCAACAGAACAGTATATAACATTACGCGGTTCTCAAAGAGTGACTGTGCTTAGGGAATGTTAACGTGCGATATTGGCTAGTATAGATTATGACTCATGCATGTGGATCTTAGAGTTTTTAGAGGAGTATCGTTGTAAACCGTATTATGTCCATAATTATGTGGACGAAATTCAAATTGACATGAATTCATGCAGTTTCTAGTGTCTTCTTTCACGTTTCGAAAGCCTGAAAAATAATGGTCCTTTCATACCGTATTTTGTCCAATTTTGTGATTTGTCCAAACAGTATTATGTCCAAAGTTTCAATTTTCACATTGATTATAATGCAATTTGTAAAATCGTGTTTTGTCTTTTTTTTTTGAAAAGTTAAGTGTTATATTTCGTAAATTAGAGTTTGTGTTTAAAGCCAAAGAATTGAATATTCTGATTGTAAATTAAGTTTCCTAATTTATGTACACAGGAATAAAATTGGAAAAAAGGGCAATTTCTGAACTCTATTTTTAGTCCTTATGTCAAATTAAATCACTAATGACATTACAGTGCTAAAAATACGATAAAAGACAAAATTTTAATTAAAGATGTAACATTCAAATTTCATTGTAGAAAAAGTCGGTCTTCCGATTTTATCAAAGTGTTTTCTAGTTTTTAACCAGTACTTACTTACTTGCTTTTAAGGAACCCGGAGGTTCATTGTCGCCTTCACATAAGCCCGCCATTGGTCCCTATCCTGAGCAAGATTAATCCATTCTCTATCATCATATCCCACCTCCCTCAAATCCATTTTAATATTATCTCACCATCTACGTCTCGGCCTCCCTAAAGGTCTTTTTCTCTCCGGCCTCCCAACTAACACTCTATATGCATTTCTGGATTCGCCCATACGTGCTACATGCCCTGTCCATTTCAAACGTCTGGATTTAATGTTCCTAATTATTTCAGGTGAAGAATACAATGCGTGCAGTTCTGCGTTGTGTAACTTTCTCCATTCTCCTGTAACTTCATCCCTCTTAGCCCCAAATATTTTCCTAAGCACCTTATTCTCAAACACCCTTAACCTATGTTCGTCTCTCAAAGTGAGAGTCCAAGTTTCACAACCATACAGAACAACCGATAATATAACTGTTTTATAAATTCTAACTTTCAGATTTTTTGACAGCAGACTGGATGATAATAGGTTCTCAACCATATAATAACAGGCATTTCCCATATTTATTCTGTGTTTTTAAGCAATAATTAACATAATTCCTTCCTTGTTACAAAAATCAATGTCACATTTTCAGTAAAAGGAAAGAAAAAATGCAACTGATTTTTGTTACTTTTCTTCGAAAAAAGGGCATTTCTTCTAAACATTAGTTTTTTTTCTTTTACTGAAGCTTTGTTTCTAGAATTTAGTTTTTCATGCAATTATTACTGTAAGTTTGCTACAATTCTAAATATTAACACTGTTACACGGTAAAATGGCTTCTTTCAGCAGTATTGAAACCCTAACAACAAAAATAAATTAACACTAATCGCTGAAAATTACTGTTATTATTGTTATTATTGTATTTCTTTATCATTGCGCTAAATTTCTCTATCATGATTGGTCCATTGTTGATATTGGGTTATGCAAAAGTTCGTAGCCTTTTTTTTTTTTTCTGTGACCGAAGTTTTTATTTGAGATGAATAAGAGTACAAAATAGAAATTAATCCATAATATATTCTCCTGCATTATCTGTCTCTGACAATGCTGGGGTAGTTTTTCCATTCCGCATCAGGTTTGGAGTTGGAGTCGTCGAACCAAATTTATCAGAGAAGTTCCCTTGAAGTTTGTTGGCTAGAGAACGGAAGAAGTGAAAATCTGAGGGCGCGAGATAGGGAAAATTTGGGGGCTGTGGAATCTCCCAACAAAGCTCCTGGATAGCTGCTTTCGTCATGTTAAGGGAGTGCGGGGGTGCATTATGTTTGCTTATGGTCTCGCTTTTTGTATTTTTTAGGGAGAGGCTCTGCATAGCACGGAACGACCACCAATACGGGTTGATTTATTGAGGTTGTAAAAGGAAATCTCTCCAAAATCTTAAATCCCAACTGTTAAATACAGCCTGATGGGTATGTAACCAACCGGGCACTTGTACGCATTATATAACGAGTAACCCTTCCAGAACAAAACCGGATGTCTGACGAGCAAATATATATCCGGGCTGTAGCAATTAGGCTGAATTTTCATATTTAAAACATGCAGATTTTATTATTCAATCAAATTAAAGTGTTCAGTTCATTATTTAATATCATCAACCTCAATTACAAATATTTAAAAATTCGTAATTTGTTATCCATGTCTCATAAATACTGTTTAATAATTACTGCACAACATTTATGTTTAATAATATTGCAGTTTAGGCTATACTAGTCTGTATTCATCAACCATGCTCAATTTATTTCACTTTAAAATTAAATCTCCTCCATCTTTTATAATTTGAAGATGGTGCGCAAGTCGCATCTGACATTTTTAAGAATTTCCGTATAGCGGACAAATTATGAACTAGTATCGATTAGTGCGATATCGCAGAACGAGTCAATAACAGCTGTTCCGTGTGTGACATTGGGTGCAACATGGCTGACATGGCGACATTGAAACAAGATTCTGACGAGCCGTCGCCGTTTGAAAATGAATTCGAAACGTTCAACCCAGAGTTTGCGACCGAGTTATCCAACAAGCTGGAACACCTATCTCCACGTAACGATTGTGCGTCTACGATCGACATGTACGATGAAAGACTTCATGAAATGACAGCATCATATTCTGAAATATCCTTCGATTCGCAGAATTCACCGCCAGATGTTTCAGTTTCTGAAAATCGTTCTCTAGCAGCTTCGCCAGGATCATCCGAATTAGATTTCGCCGGTAAGAAAGGTGCTGTTGAAAGGGGTCAGAGATTTCAAGAGTTATCCCTAGACAGTGATAGCAAGAGACCTGATAAATTAGAACTACGAAGATCAAACCAATACCCTTCCAGCAACATAGATGGTAATCCATTTCACCAAGCAATGGATGATTTATGCTTGGAAGGAACTGTCACGAAGGAAGGCGATATGGTTCTTTTTGTGGCAGAAGACTTGGAAACCAAAATTAAACTATCCAGTCCTGTGACGAAGAAGGGCGACACACCTCCTTTCCCAGGGTCCCGGATTTCCACACCGTGCTTGTACAGGCAAGCACTGATGCCTCAGTTGCCAATCATAGATCCAAATGTTTTAAATGACCTCGAGATAGAAGTTCGTAGGGTCGCTACATCAGTAGACACACTGACTGAAAACTTAGCAGGCATTCTTCGTAGTGTATCGGCCCTTACAGTGGAGTGTCTTGAAGTGTATCGTGATGCAGTTTGCAAAACGTGTGATGCAGTGGACTCTAATATAAAATCCATGTACCAGCTTATGGCGAAGTGTGAAGAACTAAGCAAGTCCATGAAGCCTATATACAAACTGGCAGAACAGATAAAGGGTATAAAAAGATTGCTTGATTTATTTGAAAACGCGATGAATGTCTGAGGTATCACATTTTTCCTAGTATTGTATACAATAATGCCATTATTTTTGTTTAGATAATAAGATAATGCATGTTAAATAGGCTTTAATATGTAAAAAGTGAGACCAAATAATATTTAAATAACACCATTACAATTTGTCTGCTGAAATGATAAGCACAGGGGAAAATCTGATTATCTGCTGCTTCTGTGTATTGAATGAGGTTCGAATACGCATTACTAGGAGTGACAGGTTACCAGCGAATAGGGATTATAAAGAATGGACACTGAGCGAATTTCCCTGTGTCTTGTTTCTCTGTGCGCCAGCGGCTAGTTCCACTTTAAAGCGCTAGAGGTAGTGTAATCGAGCATACGCTAAGACAATAATTGAGAATAGAATTAAGGCACAGGATCCAAACATCGCCTACCTTATTGCATAATCCAGTAACGCTTTGCTTCAAATAAATTCAAGTTAACAGCTTTTCCTTATTTCTCAGTGACAAACTAGTTGTAATAATAATATTTTATATTTCAGATATCATAAATTATATTATAAAATAATATAATACATTATAAAATTAAGTATCGAATTCGTTTAATATTTGTATATAATATAATATAGGTATATGGTTTTACTTCTCGTAAGAGTTTTGTTTTTCCATTTTCAGCGCTATCAAATCATTACATATTTTAATTGTTGTTGGGGTCAACGTCTGAACTCTCATTATAAAGGAAGTCTAGACATTACAGTTAATGAAGGATTTATTATTTTATGGATCCAATTTATTTTGAGTACATGATGTACCTAGATGTATAAATTGTATGTGTTATATTTCCGCTGTGTCGACTGCTAGCTGGTGTGATGTCAGCGCCAACTCTAGGGAGAAAGCAGAATCTAACGCTCTAGCTGGCTTGAAGGTCATTGAAATCGGTCCGGCTACATCAAAGGTACCGACGCGAAGTGTCCATTCTTTATAATCCCTATTCGCTAGTGTTACAGCAACAGTGGCGAGATGATGCGGTATGGAAACGCGTAGCAGCAGATATTAATATTATGCCTTCTGAAACGCCATTTCGTAGTCATTTAGTAAAATCACTTCGATAACCCAGAAAACGAAAGGGAACAGCTATCGTGATACACGATGATGTGTACTTGAACAGTTCTACGACAAATTTGGTTCACATAAAATCATTTTACTCAATTTGTATTGTTTGTTTTGTGCAGGGAAAATGCTAGTCTTTTTGGTTAAGGCAGAGTATCCACCGGCCACTGAACGATTATTGCACACTTTTATCACTTTTTAATATAACCTGTCACAGATTCCTGCACCCTAGAACTTAGAAAAATGCAAGTTGAAAGTTTGTGTTGTGTGCTATAGAAAGTCCAAGGGTGCTATTCATACACATTTCCTTAGTCCGTGCTACGAGCGTGCTAATATAGCCCCGGCTATCGACTGGTTACTTGTACAAGATTAATATCATGTCATATCTCTAACACTGGTTTAAGAATACGAAAAACGTTAATTCCCTGATCATCCACCTGAAGCCCGTGCTAAGAATGTCTATGAATATGGCCCCAAGTGTTTTCCTTGGACTAAAAAAATCAAATGAAGTAAAAATGATTATTTCGCTGTGAATCTCATGGGAACTGTTCCTATACATTCACTGTTATTAGACAAATTTTTATAAAATGCTACAAAATGGCTCATCATTTACTGTTTATGTTGAGCCCGCACAGAATTGTGTATAGGTTCTTGCCTTGCGCATAATGAATGTTGGAAATTGTGTTGAAGTGAAAGTATGACAAATTTCGTGGTCATATACAGTATGTAAAGATTGAACGATATTTTTTGTGCCCATGAATATGTACAGAGACGGGTTATGGTGAAAATACTGGACAGTGAAAATAATTTTGTCTGTATTATTTATCGTAATAATGGAAATATGGATGTGGAGCTACAAAGAAAATTAAGCATTAAATGTTAAATATGGGTACACCACTTCATAATGCATACCAGTATAAGAACATTGAAATAAGGTACAAAATGAAAGAAAGAGCCAGTGAATGTTGTAAAAGTAAAATTCCACCTGCCTGTCTCAAATTGTGTAAACAATAAAATAAAGTTGTCTGTCACAAACTTTGGGGCTACCACAAGTAATGCTGCACAAAGTATTGTGTAGTGGTGTACCAGTATTGCCTTCTATAGCATTGCTCATATGCCGTTATGAGAATTTTCGTGGTCATATAACAGAAGAAAAGAACGAAACATTTTATTTTCTTTTGTAACGATAGTATACACTAACATTTAAACCATAAGGATAGGTTTAGTGTCAGATGGTAGGTTACAAATGACTGACACACATTTAGCTTACATAAACTTTGTAAATATACTTGAAACAATAATAATCGTACAGTCCCTTCATCAAAATTTAAGTTTCTCTCGTTTCTTTGTCTGCATTTAAGCTATTTATTCTTTAACGTCAACTTATATTTCGGAACAGCTACAGATTTCATAATGAACATGAATTGTTCCATGTTCTACTACAAAATTCAAGTAATGTAGTAAGAAAAAAAAAGATTGAATTTGCTTCATCATTTATTTACAGCAACAAATTAAACATAACCTCATCACCATGGTAATTTTGAGACTGTAGTCTTTTTTTTTTTCTGAGATGAATTCAAGTCTATGATCATTTCTAATTGTTTTTTTATATACATATTTTTATATGCTCTTTAACATCTATGGTAGATGCATAAACAGATTTTTCAGACATTTATATTGCAAATAAACATCATACAGGTATACATTTTTGTGGGCATAGCTTAGGAAATTTTAGGTTTAATGTAAAAGTGGTCTATATGCAACGACGTCTCCTAGCAAATTACCGGAAATTCTGTTTTAATACATGCAAATCTCAGATTTCTTCGGCAATGTATCTGCTTTTTAACATAACATATTAGCAATAAGGCATGGTTTCTGTTAATGAAGCGTAAAAGATTTAAATGTTCTTAGACAACATCATAAGGAAGACAAAACAAAAACTCAACAAACGCACAAAAAACAACACAAACACAAGAACACAAATACATCACACTAACATACGAAAACAAAAACACACACAAGATTGCATCCTCATTCAGAAAACAGAAATATAACATAGCATACAGAACAGAAAACACACTACAAAGACATCTCAACACACAAACAACACAAACAAATAAATACAACCACACAGGCGTATACAAACTCACATGCAATAGTTGCGACAGTTTCTACATTGGACAGACAGGCAGATCATTCCAAACTCGATACAAAGAACACATTAAAGCAATAACCAGAGAACACAATACATCTACATATGCCGAACACATAACTAACGCCAACCATACATACAATAACATAAATACAGACATGGAAATCTTACACATACAACCCAAGAACCAAAAACTCAACACACTAGAACAATATGAAATATACAAACACACTAAAACACACCCCAATCAAATTCTCAACACACAGATCAATTTCAGAACACACACACTATTTGACACAACTCTTCATCACATGAACGCACCCACACAACAGGCAACAAAGTTGAGATAGCGCCGAGATCTAGTAGGCTCTGAGGATGGTGTCGAATAGCACCGAAACAGCTATAAGCCTCACATGCTTACACAATTAACACGAGTAAGATCGCCATTTAACCAATTATTCTTGGAAGTATTTAAATTTAATTTTTTTGGTATTGTATTTTCAGTGTCAAGTACAGGTATTGGATAACAACTCTCAAACTGGCACTGAATATCGAGAAATTCTGATATCAACCCAACTCTACTTCTTTTAAAAAGTACTTAAGAACACGAAAATTCCCATGAAATCTTCAGATATTGTGTATGAGCACGAACATCAATTTGTCTTAATTTAAGCAGGAGAAATGGCATAGAGGTTGCTTCAGAAATTGTAATGGATAATCATATTTATATGATATAATTTTATTCATAATTGTTTTTGGCTTTTCAACAGTTAAGACATCTTCCCTTACCTATTACTTCTAAAGAGAGACTTCAATATTAATAATTACTGGCCTTCTTGAACTCCATGTATATTACACTTTCTTCCTTTGCAAGACCAGTTAAGTCTGAAATGTAAGTCTTTGTTACATAAGTATTCGAGGTTTGAAGATGATACCTAAAGACTTGTTCCTTCTAGAGAGATTGATATTCCTTATCTAGTCACGTGTAAGAATTGTTTATTTTAATATCAATGAACAGCTGTAGAAAAAAATTATTAGATTGAAAATAAAATCATTTTTTTCACACTTGTGTTTTACAATGCATACAGTGTTAAATTGCTACATATTCCCCCTCAATATGCAAGCGATATGTTCAGTAATTTATATCTAGAAACAAAATGTCCACTTTTTTTTTCTTTCACAGTGTAAATGCCCATTTCCTTTTCTCCCTAAATCATAATATTATAAGCCTTTAGGTCCATTTCTAGCCATATCCACTGGCCCAGTGTCCAAAAATAAAAATATAAAAAAATGTGAAGATCAGAGTTCTATTGATCCATCTGTAGCCAGATCCATTTCTTTGTATATCCACCATTACGTGATTAAAATTTAAATATGTTGTAATAATACCTATTTAGCTGTGTTTTCAATTGCCATGGTTACTCGACTTCAGAATTCAATGTCAGCAAGAAATAACCATATAATTTTTGCTCGTGATTTCTTTGAGGAACAAGATTCTTACATGTACCATACATCAACACATCCACAACTTTATTTCCTTTTTGGATGAAGCCATTTTAAAGACTTATCATTCATTAAGAGATGTGAGTAGTATAGATCAGTGATAGTCAATGTTTTGTGCTAGCATACCCCCCAAATACATTTTTTTTTTTTTTTTTTTTTTTTACCTTACCACCCCCAAACTGCATTGAGAAATAACAAGAAAACTATATGTGAACTGTGACCAGCCTCATGGACCACAATTTTGTCAGACACCATACCCATAATGCATTATCTGTAGCTGTTTTTTTTTCCCTCCCCCTTCTTTGCATTGACACAGAATTGGGCCAGTTCACCTGAATTTACTCACCAAGAGTAATATTGTCTGCTTTGATAGTGGATCTTTATGTAACTCCTCTTCATCAAATTCACATACCGCTTTCACACTAGCTCTACTACCTTGATCAACTGTGTATGAACGAAAATAATGCTCTATGAGGAATACTTTTTCTTGGTTACTGAGTATAACTTTCATCGTTTCTTTCACAGCCTTCTTTAGCAACAATTGAAGTAACAATGCTACCAATAATTTTTTCTTACTGAGCTGCAAGTTCAACAGAATCTTCGGTATACTTTATTCTGGGTCATATTGTATAATTTTTTTTACAAATATTTTGCTATAACAGGAAACCCTGTGTTAAAATTGAGAAACGTAAGTTTGGTACATACAGTACATTCAGTATAAATGAAAGCTAAGAAACTGGATACTGCTACTTTATCGTTACATTCTTAATTGCCATTTTCGGTGTGCGTTCATTTCATATAAAGATCTATTATTATTTCTTTAGTAAACGTTACAATACCCTTTCATATGCATAATTTCCAAATAAATTGATTCCTACATACTGAACATGAACAAATTCCGTCCATTCTTAAGACAGTCGCATATTGTACATTTTTATAACAATTCCGAAATATATTCAGTTTTTTTAAGCATTTGTTTAAAATTAATCTGCTTATCAAAAGTTTTGTATTCAGGTGCGACTCTAACTGAGAAGAACCACACTGCCACCTGGGAGGTGGACCTTGGTGGTTCTGTGGTCAACAAGTTGGAGTACTTGGTTGTCAAACAGGTGAGTGTCCTTTACAGTTCAATGGAGTGATATTTCAGAGATGGGGTGTACGAGGGTTACACTGTAGTTCAGTTATAAGTTACTTACAAATGACTTTTAGGTCTATTGCCGCCCTCACATAAGCCCGCCATCGGTCCCTATCCTGAGCAAGATCAATCCAGTCCCTACCATCATATTCCACCTCCCTCAAATCCATTTTAATATTGTCTTCCCATCTACGTCTCGGTCTCCCCAAAGGTCTTTTTCCCCTCTGGCCTCCCAACTAACACTCTACATGCATTTCTGGATTCGCCCATACGTGCTACATGCCCTGCCCATCTCAAATGTCTGGATTTAATGTTCCTAATTATGTCAGGTGAAGAATACAATGCGTGCAGTTCTGCGTTGTGTAACTTTCTCCATTCTCCTGTAACTTCAACCCTCTTAGCCCCAAATATTTTCCTAAGCACCTTATTCTCAAACACCATTAACCTATGTTCGTCTCTCAAAGTGAGAGTCCAAGTTTCACAACCATAAAGAACAACCAGTAATATAACTGTTTTATAAATTCTAACTTTCAGATTTTTTGACAGCAGACTAGATGACAAAAGCTTCTCAACCGAATAATAACAGGCATTTCGCATATTTATTCTGTGTTTAATTTCCTCCTGAGTATCATTTATATTTGTTACTGTTGCTCCAAGATATTTGAATTTTTCCACCTCTTTAAAGGATAAAGTTCAAATTTTTATTTTTATATATATTTTTATATTTTATATTACTAATATAAATGTGATGTATTTTTGAGACTTTAAATTCTAAAATCAATTTTTCGGTAGGATAATCAATAGGTTTTTTTAGACATACTTAAATCATTCTTCTCTGTAACAAATCTAGTGGATTAAGGTTAGTTTTAAAAGTAACACCATTACTAATATTCCTTACTAGTCCCTTCTGGCTTATAGACTGAAATAAGGCAAGGTAAACTGTACTGCATAGTAGGCTACATCTATTGCCAAATAATTTCATAACTGAACAAAGTAAGATATAATTCTACATATATTACTTTTAGAAAGATGGTTGATATGTTTGTCCATTTCAGATGTTTTCAATAATGATTCCTAAATATTTAACCTCTCATTTATAAACATTAAAATAGCTAATTGCAGAACAACCTAAATTGTGTAGTTTAAATACATTTCTGGATTCACTCAACGTCTGGATTTAATATTCCTAATATGTGAAGTGAATAATAATACAATGCGTCCAGTTCTGTGTTTAACTTCATCGCTTTCAGTCTCAAATATTTTCCTAAGCACCTTATTCTCGAACACCCTTAACCTCTGTTCCTCTCTCAAAGTGAGAGTTTCACAACCATACAAAACAACCGGTAATATAACTGTTTTATAAATTCTAAAGGATTACACCAGGGATGCTGCCTGTCTCCAACACTGTTTAAAATTTACCTGGAAGAAGCTCTGAAAGGGTGGAAGAAGAAATGTAGGCGTATGGGTGTATTGGTTGGTGACAAAAATATATATACTCTACAATTTGCTGATGATCAAATTATATAAGATTATGATGATATTAAATACATGAATAGAAAACTCATTGAAGAATATGAAAAATCTGGATTAAAATTAAATTTTGAAAAATTTCATTATATGGTTATTGGGGGAAAGAAACAAAATCTGATACTTGAAAATAGTTATTACATATAGTAATAAATGCAAATATTTAGGTGTTACAATCACAGATGATGGAAGGAACCATGTAGAAATGAAAGAACGTTTGAAGAAAGGGAAATGTGCAATATCCACTCTTAAGTATTGTGGGATAAAATCAGAATTGAAACTAAACATAAAATTTATAAATCAATTATGAGAAGTACAACATTATATGGGGCAGAAACTTGGCAATTGCAAAACGCATTGAAAAATAAATTTTTGGCCTTAGAAATGGATTATTAGAGACGATCAGCAGGCATTTCAAGAAGAGATAAAATTAGAAATGATATAATCAGAGACAAAATGAAAGTTAAGAATGATATTGTAGGGGATATTTTCACAAAATAACTAATATGGTATGGGCATATGATGCGAATGAATACGGAAAGATTACCAAGGTTGGCATATGATTGGACTCCATCAAGAAGAAGAAAAAGAGGAAGATCTATGACAACATGGAAAAAGGGCATTCTGGAACCTATGGAAAGAAGACAATTAGGAGAAGATCTATGGAGAGATGGAGGGGAGTGGTATCTTGCAATGCGATACATTTATCAGTGACTGTAAATTAATATTTTGGTGTCAGAAAATGTTAAGGGGAGAGGATGGTATTTTTTTTGGTGAAAAATGAGTAATTTTCAAAAAATAATTTTTTTTTAAATATTCTGTGATATGTGTGGAATGCATAGCATAATATTTTGTGGGTATTTGTGCCCTTATCACATGTTGAGACGCCATTTTTAAACTTCTTACATTATGGATTTTTAAATCACTCGCCCCCTTTTATTGTTGTTTCCGGTAAATTGAATTTTCAAAAACAAAAAAAAAGAAATTTTCTTTAAAATACTCTTTGATATGTGTGGAATGCATTGCATAACATTTTGTTGGTATTTGTGCCCTTATCGGATGTTGAGATGGCATTTTCAAACTTCCTGCGCTATGGATTTTTAAATCACTCGCCTCCTTTTATCGGTTTACGGTAACTTAATTTTTTTGCTACATTGCCAGACAAAAATGGATATAATTTCTGAACTAATATACATGCATGAAATTTAGAACACACATTCTTTAGACTATTAGGAAACTTTTCTCTTCAACAGAATTTTGTTAATTGATTTCGTTTTAAAACTACGTTCGTTTGTTTGCAAGAAAGGAAATCAGAAAAGTGTTGTTAATTTTTAATTGTTTATTTTACAAACGTAGGGACTAATATCACAATTCTGTTACAGACAGTTTGTAGAGCATGCTTTTGCAAGTACATTGCAAAAACTGGATGAATCTACCTTTAAAAATGGTTTAGATATATCGGTTTTAGTAAAATCCTGCATTGGATATATTTTTTTCAAATCTGGGCCCCCAAATAATTTTTTTTTTCACAACATCTGTTTTTGGTTGAGTTGCTACAGCTATGTTAAAAAAAAAATGTTATGTTTTATTTAACGACGCTCGCAACTGCAGAGGTTATATCAGCGTCGCCGGATGTGCCGGAATTTTGTCCCGCAGGAGTTCTTTTACATGCCAGTAAATCTACTGACATGAGCCTGTCGCATTTAAGCACACTTAAATGCCATCGACCTGGCCCGGGATCGAACCCGCAACCTTGGGCATAGAAGGCCAGCGCTATACCAACTCGCCAACCAGGTTGACTGCTACACCTATGAGCTCTCTACTACAAAAAATTAATATTTTACACCAAATAGTAAAAAAGGTTTAAAAAAATACCATTCCTCTCCCCTTAAAAGGCATTGTAAACTGACTAATATAAATAAATAAATAATATATATAAATTGTATAGTTTGGTTATAGTACTGCAACCAAATGTGGGTTCATTTACCTTGAGGTAATTGAATATGTGCGTGTTTTCAGGTATTCCTGGGAGAGAATGTGAAAGACAACGAATTGCAGGTTGTTCAGGTTGAAGTGAGTGTCATGAAACCTACTGTGATGCCTTTGGCACTCCTGGAGAAAGGTTCTGTGGAACAGGTCAATCTAGACGTCAAGTTCACTGAAACTCCTGTCCAATTCAAGCTGCTGAAGGGGTCTGGTCCAGTTCACCTCATTGGAAATCACGTTTTTAGTGAGTAAAACTTTTTGACATCTATATCAATGTTGATGCTGATAAAGACTCAAGAGAAATTTCCCTTTGCCGAGGAAATTTTCCGTACATCTTGATTACACAACTTTTAACACTATATCACTTAAATTTATAAATTTAACAAGCGAAAGCAGTAAACTGCATATTCCGAAATTTGTCAGTTGTTTTCATAAAAAGAAAAAAGTTCAACATTCTACCCAAATTTTAAACATATTTCATTGCTTTACAATATGTAACAAAATTTATAATAGTAACAAATAAGACATTACTTACAAATGGTTTTTAAGGAACCCGCAGGTTCATTGCCGCCCTCACATAAGCCCGTCATCGGTCCCTATCCTGTGCAAGATTAATCCACTCTCTACCATCATATCCCACATCCCTCAAATCCATTTTAATATTATCCTCCCATCTACGTCTCGGCCTCCAAATGTCTATTTCCCTCCTGTCTCCCAACATTGTATATGCATTTCTGGATTCGCCCATACATGCTACACACCATACCCATCTCAAACATCTGGATTTAATGTTCCTAATTATGTCAGGTGAAGAATACAATGCGTGCAGTTCTGTGTTGTGTAACTTTCTCCATTCTCCTGTAACTTCATCCCGCTTAGCCCCAAATATTTTCCTAAGCACCTTATTCTCAAACACCCTTAATCTCTGTTCCTGTCTCAAAGTGAGAGTCAAAGTTTCACAACCATAAAGAACAACCGGTAATAGGCCTATAACTGTTTTATAAATTCTAACTTTCAGATTTTTGGACAGTTGACTAGATGACAAAAGCTTCTCAACTGAATAATAACAGGCATTTCCCTTATTTATTCTGCATTTGATTTCCTCCCAAGTGTCATTTATATTTGTTACTGTTGCTCCAAGATAATTGAATTTTTTTCCACCTCTTCGAAGGATAAATATCCAATTTTTATATTTCCATTTCATACAATATTCTAGTCACGATACATAGTCATATACTTTGTCTTTTCGGGATTTACTTCCAAACCTATCTCTTTACTTGCTTCCAGTAAAATTTCCGTGTTTTCCTAATCGTTTGTGGATTTTCTCCTAACATATTCACGTCACCCGCATAGACAAGAAGCTGATGTAACCCGTTCAATTCCAAACCCTCTTTGTTATTCTGGACTTTCCTAATGGCATATTCAGAGCGAAGTTGAAAAATAAAATGTTTATGTTCCATAAATTTAATCTTCAACATGGATGTTAACTATCTTTATATCATAATGTTCTAATTAATAACAGAAAATTGACAATAAAAGTAAGACTTACGAGTTGTTAATCTTCTATATTTGCCCCATCAATCAGCATAATGAATTTATCAAACTGAGTTTGTTATTATATCCGCAAAAATTCCGCAATAACCTATTTATTTTATAAAAGTTTGTTATTTAGTCAACTGTCCGAAGACAGGTTTGAACCTCATAAGCAGGATTCGAGACTTCGGACCCAATAGAGCAGTTCAGTGGGAAATCTGCATAACGGCATACTGAATATAGTGGTAAAGCGTACAGTGGGTGGGGGTACTGTAGAATGAATGCCAACAAATATGCAGGAAAAACGTTCTGGATTTGAAGGTTCTGACGAATAATTTGATTTTCATACAAACTGTGTCTGAAACTATTACACAGTTAGAAAAGTCAGAGCAAGAGATTCTGGAAGCCCTCAAATTAATTTAGAAAATGATGCAGAGAATTAATGAGACATCAAGTACACCGGTTATTGAATGTGTAAATCAGAAGTGGAAATCAATTTTATGTAAAAATAACGGATATGGAACATTGTGTAACATAAACAGCAAATTAGTGGACATAGTCACCCGAGAATAAAGGACTGTCTCTTAGAGACTGCAATGATGTTAGGTTTTTTCGTTTTGCTCCTATCACATCATGCGACGTAGAGCGCAGCTTTCTACAGTACAAACTTTGGCAGATAACCGAAAAAGATTTACGTTTGAGACACCGAGAATGTACCTTGTAGTATATTGCAATTTGGTACTGTAACTGCACTTCTTAAAGACGACCAATAGGATAAATGAAAAAATTAAAATTGCTACATGTTTATTTCCACCATTAACACTGTGTATAATTAAACACAGATGCTTATAAAAGACAGGAGAATAAATGCTTTTCACATTCTTTTGACATTGTCATTGTGTAATGTATATTTACTTTCAGAATGTACCTATGTGTGTTTCCCCATACTACCGTACTCTACTCTAAATAGCAACGTTGTTACCTTAACACATCTCTATCTGCAGCGAGTCAACAACCTATAGTACATGCACAGTAAACTTATTGTATCGGGTCCAAAGTCTTGAAGCCTGCTCATAAGTAACACCAATAAGGCATCACTCATAAGGCAACTAGGCCAGGAGATGATGGGGTATGGTAGCCAGTTCCTTTAAATTTTATATATGGACGAACGTTTTCGCTGGATTATTGAGCATTTTCAGGTCCTACAGTTTATAAACTGTTTATTAAACTGGTGTAAAATTGCACAATGCAATAGCCATTATATGTTTTGTAGATTTTCAGAAAATTGTTCGCCAGAAAACAGAATCCGATCCAGAGGAATGTGAAGATGAAGAAGAAGCAGTGGAGGAAGAAGTGGAGCTGAAGGTTGATAATGAAGAGGAGGCTGAAGAAGAATCCGAAGAGGACGAGAGTTACGAACCTGAGGCTGAAAGCGACGAAGATGAAGGAAACGAGGTGTGTGTGATGAATTAGTTTAGTTTTAACACATGACCTTTCATAAAAAATCACTCACAGAGGTCATAAATAGGTACCAGTACTTTTCCATTACATTTTCTATGAGTTCCCTAACACTCGGTTCCTTTATCATGTTGTGAGTGACATTGTTTAAGCGTTTGTCTTTTTTTCATAACAGGATATTTGTTAAGATATGTTTTGTCTGTGGGTAGAAATATTTATATAGCAGTATGAAAGAGAAATATTTAATAGTTCATTTAACTTGATAAACACAGCATTTTTATATATATCTCTTGCATAGAGGGAACCATAAGTAATGACATTAATTTCATTTGGTTATTCTTTGAGATATTTCAAACAAAAATTTTAATATAATTTTGTTCATTTTTGCTTTCCCGCCAAGATAAGAATTGTTTTATGTGAAACATTTCTTAGTGTATTATTTTAATGTACCGAAGTACAAGTGATATTTCCATGCAGATATTCTGCGTCATCATATGATGAAAGAATAATGGAGTGGAAAAAAATTCTCTCCGGTGCCAGGATTTGAACCTGGGTTTTCAGCTCTATGTGTTGATGCTTTATCCACTAAGCCACACCGGATACCCATCCCGGTGTTGGACAGAATCGTCTCAGTTTAAGTTCCAACTCTTGGGTTCCCTCTAGTGGCCGTCCTCTGCACTACGTCATAGATGTCTATGAACCTAGGACCAAAGTCCACACTGTGCTGAGGTGCACTCGTTATGAGTGACTAGATGGCCGGGATCCGACGGAATAAGCGCTGTCTTAAATCACGAAGTGATTTACGCATATCATATATATTATTTTAATATACCGAAGTACATATGATATTTCCATGCAGATATTCTGCGTCATCATATGATGAAAGAGTAATGGAACGGAGAAAAATTCTCTCTGGTGCCGGGATTTGAACCCGGGTTTTCAGCTCTAGATGCTGATGCTTTATCCACTAAGCCGCACCGGATACCCACCCTGGCGTCGGACAGAATCATCTGAGTTTAAGTTCCAGTTTGTTTTGGGAAAGCCATTGATTTAATTCTTCTACCCCTGCCTGCTTCAATATAATCCCTGTGCTTAGAGCGGCACGTTCAAATTATAACAACGCTATCTTCATTATAGAGAGAGATGTACTGCATAATACCGACCTTGGAATAAAATGAAGCCAACACAATATGTACCGGTAATTGAACTTATTGTGAAATATACTGAAAAGGTTGTTTTGACATTTTTGCAGTGCAAATGTTAAATACTGTGCATTTTCGATTTTAAACTCCTTTTAAAAGTGGTATTCACCTGTTTGTAAGAGTTCTGACTTTATTGTGAAACGTTCGTTTAATGTTTTGTGCATTTGACAGTTCAGATAATAATAATAATAATAATAATAATAATAATAATAATAATAATAATAATAATAATAATCTATTTAAAATACCGATTATGTAAATTGTAAACAATTTTAATAATGACCCCACCCTTGACCAAAATTCTGTGAGTGGCACTGGTTACAGTGCTTGGTTAAGCCCTGGAGCATAACACACTTACTTACTGTCTTTTAAGGAACCTGAAGGTTCATTGCCGCCCTCACATAAGCCCGCCATCGGTCCCTATCCTGTGCAAGATTAATCCAGTCTCTATCATCATATCCCACCTCCCTCAAATCCATTTTAATATCCTCCCATCTACGTCTCGGCCTCCCTAAAGGTCTTTTTCCCTCCAGTCTCCCAACTAACACTCTATATGCATTTCTGGATTCGCCCATATGTGCTACATGCCTTGCCCATCTCAAACGTCTGGATTTAATGTTCCTAATTATGTCAGGTGAAGAATACAATGCATGCAGTTCTGTGTTGTGTAACTTTCTCCATTCTCCTGTAACTTCATCCCGCTTAGCCCCAAATATTTTCCTCAGCACCTTATTCTCAAACACTCTTAACCTATGTTCCTCTCTGAGTGAGACCCCAAGCTTATTGTAGGGATTCGTAACAAGCTGTTTTTTACGGTGATGGGTTGTTAGCCCTTCGCCCAACCCCCAAGCTGGAGGACCACCCCTTATCGGCTGTCCACGACTGCTTATTCAATATATTCGCAGCTACCCTCCATATCTGGAGGCCGTCCAGTTTAAGAAAAATAAAATTTTCTCAGTTTCTACTTGAAGGGGCACAGCTGCCTCCCTCACTGAAGCTCTGAATCATGTTCCTTTCTCTGCATTTTCTATGTCACTAAATATTGAAGCATTTGGAGATTATCAGCACAGAAGTAACAGTACTATGAACTGATTTTTCAGGCTGCTGAGAAGCCTGCTGTGTCCAAAAGGAAGAGGAAAGCAGAGAAACCACAGAAGTTTCAGGTATGATAAGCCATTACTGTCCATTCTATACAATGTTGACAACTGTTATGATATGTGTTTGCACTTCATTCTTGAATACACTCTTGTAATACTTATATAATCACTGATGAACTATAAAATTATTTAAATTAAATAAACAGCGACTTCACTGTGTTAACATTTTAAATCGTCTGCATAGAATTGGAATATATCAGTCCCCTAACTGCCCATTGTGCAACTCTAACCAAGAAATGGATTCGGAACATCTCAAAATCTGTGCTTCAGTGGCTGGTCATGATAATATCTTTGAAAAATATTGGAGTGCAAGAGGTCAAATGACTTTATTGTCAAACGCCTGGCATTAGAAAACAACAACAACATTTTAAATCGTAGGCCTACTCCATATGCTAGAACAATACGAAATTTATAAACGCACAAAAACACACCCACAACACATTCTCAACACTCAATTGAATTTCAAAACACACACTCTTTTCGAGACAGTCATGAACACACCCTACCACAATAGGAAACCAGGAGGACAGAGTTTTACACATACCAATTTTCATTATTGTACAAGATACAGTAATGGAGGAAAAAAAAGTTTAATATTTCCAAAATTTTACTGCTGTAAGCTGTACCTAACCCCTTAAATCTTTGCCTGGAGAAACTTCAGTAAAAAAACAATAGCTCTTTGTGCAGATAATACGAAGTGCAATTTTGGTGGTGTATCGAGAAAGGGTGTCAACGTCTTCACAAAACTGAAAGGAAAGTTAGGTTATAAGTTGAGGTTGGGCATTCTGCTCATATAATTCACAATACTATCCAGATGGCTGCTGATGTCCTTCCTAATGATATTGAAGGCATTGTTTCTAAAATATATTCTTATTTCTATGTGTATACCGTAAGTGTTGAAAATCTTAAAGAATTTTGTGAAGGAGAAGAGACTATTAGTTAATAGGGGACTACATCAAGGTTTTGGTCTATCTTCAATTCTGTTTGATCTCTATATGAATAAAATAATTGAAATATAGAAGATGACAGCACCTAAAGATGTAAAAGTTAATCATAATCGTAGTACTTCAACAATATTATTTGCAGATGAGCAAGTGTTATTAGCAGAATTGGAGGATAATTTTAATACATTTTAATTGAACAAAGTTTTAACAGAGTATAATATGAAAATCTTCTTTGAACTCTGTTCATTGTTATATTTTTCTTAGAATCAGCACCACATGTTCTGGTTCCATTATGGAAGTACCGTTCCAAAGTTCAGGAAGTTCTGATCTTGCTGGCTGTGTAAGGTATTAAAGATGGAACCTTCGTCTCTAGCATGTAGATTTGCTTTTCTTGCTTCATAGTTCGCTTGTTCATTACATTATAAGGGACAAAGCAATTTCTGCTTGAAACAGACTATTTCTTGCTTGCTTGTCTTTTTAATACAATAATTTCTTCTTCACTATCGCTCTTCATGAAACTTCTTACTGGCTTTTCATGTCTGCGTGATTTTTTATTTCCTTCTGATCTCCATATAATTTCTTCTTCACTTCACAAAATCGTGTATAATTTTTCGTTTTCTTCTTTCCTTTATATAATTTGTTCATTATTGCTTTTCGTATCAATTTTCCCCCCTGTCTATTAACTTGTTTTTCATCGTATTTTTTCGTTGCTATAGTTTTGTATTATAATTAGTTACCAGTATGGTATTCTACATCTTGATTACACAACTTTTAACACTGTATCACTTCGGAATATGTATGATAAGAACTTTCTTGTGTTAAATTTTAACGTACCTTGTTAACATGTTTTGGCTTACCACATCTACAGAGACATCAACACAGACATGGAAATACTGCATATCCAACCAAAAAGCCAGAAACTCAACACACTAGAACAATATGAAATATACAGACACACAAAAACACACCCCAACGATATTCTCAACACACAACTCAATTTCAAAACACACGCACTCTTTGACTCTATACTACGAACGCACCCTCACAGGAAACAAGAGGCGCCAAGACCAACAACGACCACTTCTGAAGATGACCCAAAGTAGGTCGAAACATGTTAACAAGGTACGTTAAAATTTAACACAAGAGAGTCTTATCATACATATTCCGAAATGCAGTATTATTTGACATTCTCATTCAAGTTAGAATTTGCAGATTATACAGGGTGATTCACGAAGAGTTACCGCCATTTATGGAGCATATTTCCGAAGAAATTTTGAACAAAAACAAGTCATATAAACATGGGTCCTATTCTCAATATTTTCAGAGTTACACTAATTTTAGTTGCTTATAAAATACCTTTCTTCTTTAGTTTTAAGGGTTAAAGAATATTATATATAATGAATGAACTCTTAAGAAGTATCATTTCTTTAATTGGCTAAAATGTGTTGTGAATTCCATAGTTGCTTCGTATAGATTTTTTTTTTTTTTTCGATTTTTAACTACAAAATTACATTTTCTTACGCACTTGTCAAAACAATTGTTACAAATCCTACATTAGGATGCAAAATTGAACTGTAAAGAATCACCTTGCTAAAAATAGTGTGATTTGTAACAGTTATTGTGATAAGGGCGTAAAAATAATGCAATTTTTAGTTAAAAATTGGAGAAAAAAAATAATCTGTACGAAGGAACTAAGCAATTAATAACACATTTTCAGCTTCAGAATATTAGCCTATTGAGGAAATGGTACTTTTGAATAGTTCATTCTCTATTTGTAAGTTTTTTTACTCCATCATCATCATCATCATCATCATCATCAAATACATCATGGTTTAGGCCTTTAGGCCTGTTCCATTTCCAGGAAATCACAATCTCTTTCTGGGCCTGCCAAGATCCCTTCTACCAACTAGTTGATACAGGAACATCTGTACAGGAATGCGGTTTATGTCCATTCTAATCAGATGTTGGTACCATTGCTGTCTAGAAGAGTCTATGAAGTCAAGAAGACCTTGTATTTGTAACTCTTCAAACTAAAGAAAAAAAAGGTATTTTACAAAAAACTTCAGATTACTGTAACTCTGAAAATATTGAGGGTAGGAATAGGATCCATGTTTATATGACAGTTTTTGCTCAGAATGTCTTTGGAAGTATCAGTGGCTGCTGATTGACTGGGGCAAGTGAGGCCGGGCCTCAGTCACTTGGCTTAACTGAAATGAAATTTTGTGTTTTTATATAATATATTAGTTATTTGAATGAAACACATATCGCTCTAGAAGTATTTGAAAACTTTATAGTGTATGTAGACCTGTTTTGTAGTACAATTTGTTACTGAGGCCAGGATTTCTCGTGCCAGGTCTGGTTTCTGCATTCCGTGTATCTTCGCGGGCTTAGATGTTGGGCTTGAAAAGCTGTAGCTGAGGCACAATTCGGCTGGCCTGGTCAGGTTTCACTCCTCCATCCATGGGCCGGCCTCAAGGGTAAAGTGGGGTGGGAATAGCAATGGTGACTTATCTTCCTAACTAGGCCATAAATAATATAAAAATTCCCGCTCTTTGGCAGGCAGAGACCCACATTGTTCTCTCTGCTTATGTCTCACTTTATGACTTAAGCGAGAGTGTTGTACTATTGTACTTCGTAGTACAGTAGTGAGTGTGGTTCAGTGTTGTTATGTGTTTCGGGAAAATGTTAACAGAAACAAATGCGAGAAATAATGATAATATAGTTAATTCATTGTTAGAGTGTCCTTTTTCGAGAAGAAATAATATTGAAAGAAAGCAAGTTTTAAATAAAGAGATAGTTTCCGAGATACCTACGACATCACTGACAATTTTTCTGACAGATAATCTTAAACGCGAGTTTCTTTTGCATCCTGGTATGAGCAACATAAATGGCTAAGTGGTAATGTGGTGCAAAATAAACTTTTCTGCTGGCCTTGTTTGTTGCTGTCAAAGGAAAAAAAAAATAATAAAAAAAGAAGAAAGGGGAATTTCAACACATACTTTTCAGCTGAGCATAATGTGTTTCTTCATCACACTCAATCACTGAAACAAACTCACAGCATAATTTATTCGGTGAGTGACATTATTCTTCATTAATAATAATAATAATTTATTTATTTATTTATAATATTAACGTGCAAAACAACAGCACAAGGCCAATTGAAGTTTAGCACGATACAAAACAGAACAAAACAACAAATGATGATGAGAATGAATGATAGAAAATGGCAATGAGATGAAATACAAACAATATAATAGTCTACATCAATCATTAATCAAATAATAATTATAAAATTATAAATTAGTACAATGAGATAATTGAAATAATGGAATAGTCTACATTAATCAATTGACCAAATGCAAGAGAAAAAAAAATGGACAAATAATTATTAAAATTAGATCAGTGAGAAAAAAAACTCAGATACACTACACATTAAATGAATCCAAGTTGAATCCATGCAAATTAGCATATTTAATGCATCTGCAGACCGGAAAGAGAGATTTAGGATTCTTATTATAAAACAATTTATGAAATCTTAAACCATTAGCAGGAATACGAAGATTGATATTGCTTATGAAAGATTCACAATCAATATCACCCTTAATGACTTTACAAAAAAATAAATAGTCAAGATCCTGACGTCTGGTGAACAAACTACCGCAATTGAAATATTTGCATTTAATCTCATAGTCATAATCGGAATTTGGTAAAAATCTATAAGAACACAAGGAAATAAATTTTCTTTGAATATTCTCCAATTTAGCCGAGTCAGTGGAAGTAATGGAGTTCCATACAACAGATGCATATTCAAGCTTGGATCTAACCAACGTATAGTATAAAATTAATAAACACATAGGAGTGGAAAAAGAATAAGTTATAGACCTAATTAGACCAAGCATTCTTAACGAATGGGTATAAATATATTGCACATGATCATGTAATAATAATAATAATAATAATAATAATAATAATAATAATAATAATACAGTAATAATGATATTAATAATATAACAATAATAATTAATATCATGAATAAACATTCCCTATCAGAGGCACTTAAAAGTATGTAGTTGCATCTGGCCTCACTGAGAATTTTGATCACCGTCCGCTACTGGGAAGTAAGCTCCGTAAGTGACAGTAACTCCTCGTGAATTATTCTGTATACAGAACAATAAAAATACATACAGATTATACAATATGTACAGCTTCAGACACAAAAAATGACTCCTTTCCTGTAGTGTGAATTTCGTCTAAGTCCATTTCAGGTAGAGCCTGGTTCACACGACTAGGAAAAGGATATATATTATTATTAATCTGAGACGATTCTGTCCGACGCCGGGGTGGTATCCGGTGTGGCTTAGTGGATAAAGCATCAGCACGTAGAGCTGAAAACCCGGGTTCAAATCCTGGCGCCGGAGAGAATTTTTCTCCATTCCATTACTCTTACATAGTAGGAAAAGGATGTTTATTTTGCACTTAATTTACTCCTTGAATATATCTTCGTTGTAGATTATTCATAACACTTGACCTATAAACAGACAGAAAAAGCAACAAACAAACAAACAAACAAACAAAACATCAAGTACTGATACTGGAAGAGTGTACAACATGGCAACATTGCTCTTAGGATGCATGAACTATACTTGCTTTTTTGAGAGATGGGACATGACAGGAGCGTTGCGATCAGAAAAACAACTGAATGTCACATAGCATGGTAGGTCTGTTGCTATGGTAACGACGGTTGAGTTGCCAAACTTACAGTTCCCACGTGGCCAGTGCTTAATAGCTCTCTTGGCGACATTTATTGTGCACACAATGTTAGCATTGGCACGTTTCGTCTTTGATTCTCTGTCGATTTTTGTATTGTTTTCTTACCTTAGCGTCAATTGTCAGTGAATGTTTTAACGTCAGTCATCTTAACGACAATTGCTAGCTTCCATCAGCTGGCAGCATGGTAGTCCATACTGGCAACATAGCACTGTAGTTCCAAGCTCGGCTGCTTAACTGTCATGTCCCATCTTTAAAAAAAAACAAGTATAGTGATCACAAAGTATTTTTAATCAAAGTATAAGTTAAATTAATATTAACTAGATATGTCATCTAGATGTGTACAGGACAATGTTCCTTGTAGCAGATACATTCAGATTTTTTATTCACAGTACTCCATATTTTCTTAATTGACCATAAATTTCCTTACAGAAACATTGGTTTCGTCAAGATAATTTAAAATATTTCATACATTCATTTATATTATAAAAATGTTTTATTAAAAATTTTCTTACATTTAATCTAAATTTAGAATAAGTAATTAAAAATATAAAATCATTTTACAAACAAATTTTATAACATTACCGCTATGTGAAATGTTCATGTATATTACTTACTAGTGCGTTATATGGCAATAAAAATTTTTAGTAGCCTCCCTATCGATATAAAAAATGAAACTCAAAACGTAAGATTATTTAGGGCCAAATTAAAGAAGTACCTAATTTCTCACTCCTTCGATTCTGTAGGTGAATTCATGACATTCAATAACGCTTCATGAAATTGATACTAAAACTTTGTGTTGTACTAGTAGACTTACTTACTGGCTTTTAAGGAACCCGGAGGTTCATTGCCGCCCTCACATAAGCCTGCCATTGGTCCCTATCCTGAGCAAGATCAATCCAGTCTCTACCATCATATTCCACCTCCCTCAAATCCATTTTAATATTATCTTCACTAGTAGATTATATTGTAAATCTCTTCTGTATATATTTCATCTAGACTGTGACTATAAATTAAGACTTTATAATAATATTAAGTTTTTTGACTTGTTCCATATTCTAGCTGTAAGCAATGTATGAATACCATGGAATGTTAATAAATACAATACAATACTATTTGATGTGAATTGTTCGAAATTTTAATGTATGTAACAAACTAACATACTGTCCACTTCATAAAAATCTGGTCTAGAATAATAAACTACATTGAGTTTGCTGTTACCTTGGAATATATTTTCAGGAATAAAAATATATATAAGACTTTCACGTGTTAACTTGAACTAAGTGTAAAAATATCTTAGTCGACTAGGGAGCCATCTTCAGAACTGCGTGATCTTGGGTCTTCCGGGGTCTACATCCTAGATGGGGGTGCGTTTGTGTTATGTCAAATAGTGTGTGTGTTTTGAAATTCAGTTGTGTGTTGAGGATTTGTTGTGGGTGTGTTTTTGTTTATCTGTATCACATCACAGCCATAACCAAATCATACAAGACTTCCTCATATGCAGAACACATTACAGACACTAACCACACCTACAGTAACATCGACACAGACATGGAAATTCTACATATTCAACCGAAACTAAACACACTAGAACAATTTGAAATATACATATACACAAAAACACACCCACAACAAATTCTCAACACAATTGAATTTCAGAATTCACACGCTATTTGACTCCACAATACACAACACAAATGCACCCCCACCGGGGTCGAAGACACCAGAAGATGCAAGGACCATGCAGTTCTGCTCCCAAGCCGAGACTAGTCAACTAAGGTCAACTTAGTTAAAGTTAACACGTGAAAGTTTTATATTTTTTTTATTCCTAAGTGCTTTAGTGTTAAAAGTTGTGTAATCAAGATACATAATATATTTTTGTTGTTAATTTAATGTTTTAATTTTTTTGTTTTGTTTAGAGCGAGCAAAAGCAGGAACCTGAGAAGAAGCAAAAAGAAGTTACAAAAGAGAAAAAAGGAAAATCTCCTTCAAAATCGCCACCAAAAAAGAGAAAAAAGTAACCAGTATTACATTATGATGTTAAACTGCTACCTGGTGATTAACTGCCATTTCTTACTTCGCACTGGCATATTGCGTCCGTTTTCAAAGGACACTCTAGTAACAAAACCAATAATTATTTTTGTGCGAAGATTTACAAAGGTTTTATGCATGATATTGCCAAAATGTGTTCATTATATTTCAGACTGTGTTGTTTTTGTATTTTTTTTCGTGTTAGTCATTTAATGATAATTTGGGCACATGGACTTCTTGCATTCTGTTACAACAGATGAGAGTCAGGCATACAAACAATTGGATGTCTACATTGCCAACTAGAGAATAACAAATGAATTTGGCTAATCTTCCAATATTTCGTCCTTGATTTTCACGAATGAATTCGGATTGATTCATTTACAAATTATGGCTACTGTAACTACACTACTTTACCTAACCTAACATATGGCATGCAAATTAATCTAAGCCTATTGTGTACTTTCTTACTTAACCTAACCAACCTATCTAAATTAACCTAAAGTCGCAAAACAAACGTGAATCTAGGACTTCGTTGGCAATGCTGAATGAAACCAAACCAGGTGTTTAGTAATGAAGAAATCCACGTGTTCAAGTATATCCATTGGTAAGTTAATGTGTTGTAATAGGTTTTATGTACTTTTATGTACCTGAATTCAATTTATCATGAATTACCGTACTGTTGTTGGAGCTGGAAGAAATGTATTTAAATAAATTTATACAAATTTAACACTCTGAGTTATGATTTAGTCTCCCACATAATTTATGATTGGAGTACTTGAGTTTTGCACTGTCATGGATATAAAAACAGCCAACCTTTCACACTCTTGGAAATTGTCCTCAACAAATACTTTATCTCTCCTTATATTTCCCTGATGATGGCGTCTAGTTCCGAAACCTAGAATTGTTTTCACGTGTGACACTGCAGAAACCTCACCGCATCCTCTCAATTACGTCTTCTGAATTTATTAAACCATCTCTCCTCTTCTTTTTATTTTCTCATCAGATGGCAGTAAAGAATTCGTTTCAATTTTCGCTGAAATACTAGTTTTTAGCACCCCTGATGCACCTCCAAAAAATAGATTTTTTGGCACTCTGTCGTATAGCAATGTTCAAAGCAATTTGTACTATTTTAAAAGAATTAAAAGTGAGATCATCTGAAGAAAGAATTCATAATCTTAAGGACACTAGGAAGACGTGTTCTCTATGCTTTTTCCATGTTAACATGTAAGAATTTGAAAATTAACTATCTCCAATATATTTTAAGCTAGAATCGTGTAATTTTATCACTTATTCATCATTGTACACAATTTCTTGGTAGACTTTTAATCTAAGTAATGTGAAGAATCATCCGGTGTGACTTAATGGATAAAGCATCAGCACGTAGAGCTGAAAACCCGTGTTCAAATCCCGGTGCCAGAGAGAATTTTTCTCCATTCCATTACTCTCTCATCGTATGATGACACAGAATATCTGCATGGAAATATCATATGTACTTCGGTACATTAAAATAATATATGTGATTTAAGACGGCGCTTATTCCGTTGGATCCCGGCCAACTAGTCACTCATAACGAGTGCACCTCAGCACATGTGTGGACTTCAGTCGTTTGTTCATAGACATCTATGACGTAGTGCAGAGGGCGGCCACTAGAGGGAACCCAAGAGTTGGAACTTAAACTGAGACGATTCTGTCCGACACCGAGATGGGTATCCGGTGTGACTTAGTGGATAAAGCATCAGCACGTAGAGCTGAAAACCCGGGTTCAAATCCCGGTGCCGGAGAGAATTTTTCTCTGTTCCATTACTCTTTCATCAAACAATTTGTCTTATTCACCAAGAATAATATTGTCCACTTTGTTGGTGAATATGAAACTTCTCTCGTAAGTTCACATACTGCTTTCACACTAGGTCCGTCACCGTCATCAACTGCATATGAACGAAAATATCGCTATTATAATAATAATAATAATAATAATAATAATAGTAATAATAATAATAGTAATAATAATAATAGTAATAATAATAATAGTAATAATAATAATAATAATAGTAATAATAATAATAGTAATAATAATAATAATAATAGTAATAATAATAATAATAATAATAATAATAGTAATAATAATTATTATTATTATATCCATGAACAGACATTAAGATAAGATGTGCAATTCTTAAGTTACTGATTGCCAGCTTGCCAGTGATAACATACCAATATTATTTTATTTACTTACATTATACTTTATAATATTATACTCTTATTAAAACAATTAGTCCACACTTGGAATAATGATTATCACGTCTGACCGAGAAACCAGGTGGCCCGGGTTCGAATCCCGATCGGGGCAAGTTACTTGGTTGAGGTTTTTTCCGGGGTTTTCCCTCAACCAATATGAGCAAATGCTGGGTAACTGTCGGTGCTGGACTCCGAACTCATTTCACCGGCATTATCACCATCTCAATCAGACGCTAAATAACCTAAGATGTTGATGTAGCGTCGTAAAATAACCTACTAAAAACAATTCTATTTTGTGAGGGGGATAGAAGTTATCCCTGGCAGGGATATTAATATGAATTTATGAGAGGGGGACAACTTTCCAACGGGGGGAGGGGAAATCTTCCCCCACCCCCCGTTATTCGCATCCTGGTTCGAACTGTCTCGTCGCCTGATTATATCCCGTGTTCAATTCTGAATGCGGGCTTCCGGCACTTTTTTCACGTTCACGACGTCATAGATTTGTTTGTCGACGATTTTACTGATTCATTAATTTGTGATCCTTCCGAATGTCTGCTTTTCGCACTTAGTAGCGTATTTTTTTTTTAATTAGCCTAAGTCTTTTTCACAAACATGTACTATTTTTTCACGTGAACAAGAATATACTGGATTTACCTGTTAGCAATTTTGAGAATGTTTTGTCGGGAAAGTTATTGGAATTGTAGCCAATTCGCCAGAAATTTATTCACGCAATGAGCAACATAACAACGTTATTCCTCATGTGAGGAAGTAAGTTTGAAGAATATATTTTTTTAAATCTTGTCACGTAACATACATTTCGTTCTTAAGAAACATTAAACAAATAATTATTTTAGTTTGGTTGTAACAATAGCATGGATTACATTTATTTCTCGTTTTAATACAAAGCTGCATTCAATTGTTGACACAGGGTGGCCAGATTGGACGATATTTCGCCGTTTGGGCTACATAAATAGGGATTTTGCGACCTCTTTTTAAAGAATTGCGACTATCTCCATTTGGGCGATATTCGTCCCGAAAAACTCGATTTTTGGGCGGCATAATGCGATCTGTACTTTGAACATAGTTTAATATAGACACGATTTCCTCCTTTTAAACAGAGCACTAGTCGATATTTTCCGTTAGGTGCGAAACTGAACGCGCAACTTCCAAATCGACTCACTTTTGTTTTCGATGGAGCCGATGAAGAAGAGTGCACGCACAGCTAATTTCTCGCGGTTTGAACTCGATATTTAGTGGAGATCGTAGGAAAAATATAGTGATATTATAGAAGAAAACTAAGGATGTGGGTATGGCAGAAAGTGGAAGAGGGAACTTCATTCGAGTCCAGGTATTTCCAAACAATTTAAAATTATTTGAATGCTCTTTTTGCCTGTGGTTCAAAACAGTACAACAATGAATTGTCGAAATTGGCTGCTCAACGTGCCGTTCCGTGTTTTGTGTTCATCGATTTAGGGCTTAGGTCTGTGTGTTTGGTGCTAACTTAATAATTAATTTGTTTTATAGTGCAAAGTTTTGCTTTCCATTTATCGATCGAAGTACCTATGATATTATTAGTCTAATATTAATGTATCGGTATGAAGAGATAGGCCTATGTCATTAATCCCAAGATCACACATTTTTTTCAAAAGAAAATGGCAAATGGAAGGCAATGATAACATCATAAATATAAATAGGCATACCTACTCTTCACTTTCTTATCAGAGTTGGGAATTTTGTAATCGATTACCGATTACCTACATGATTAGAGTTAAAATAATTATTAAAGCTATTATCAGAAATGTGAAAGAACATGGTCTATGCAAGCTATAGATAAATATCACATTTTCAGTTGATAAACTTGTATCCCGGCTTGGGGGATCATCTTGCTAACCACACGATATTGGTATCTCCGTTCAGGTTGGATGATCGTTCACCTCTACTGAGGTGCTCATCGTCTGATGATGCAAACGGCTCTGGCTCTTCATGGGCTGTCTCACCACGGATTATTATTATTATTATTATTATTATTATTATTATTATTATTATTATTATTATTATTATTATTATTATTATTATTATTATTACTACAAGGCTATACCAATCTTTAAAATAACAAATAGAAGTAATACAAAATAATTAAAAATGTAAAAATGTAAGTTAATAATAATAATAATAATAATAATAATAATAATAATAATTTTATAGTCCCCTTTATATCATAACCTTGAATAACTAAAAATATTACGATTCTGATAATAAATTAATTGTAAGTAAAAGTGCATGTATCGACTTGATAGATTTTGAATTGTTTTAATTGTTGATATTTAAATAGCATAGCAAACGAAATAAGACAATATTGTGAATATCACTTTTGCATAATATAGTGTTCTGGGGTTTTGCACTTCACACAAATAGGCCTATGCAGGAAGAAACCACTCTTGCAACATTGGAGACCAGAGTTCTTTCGCTTTCTGTAAATAATAAGACTGTTTTTCATCACAATGACGTATGTGTTCAATATCTGCTTCATTAGCTTGGAGAACTTCAAGTAGAGCTCGCTTGTGTGAAGCATGGGTCACAAAGCCAGCTAATGCGGTGCAACGATCATCCACGATCCTTTAGCATAGATGCTCATGTCTTGAATCTTGACCCTGTGGTCCGTGTGTATAGTCAACGCCAAGCTATTCTCAAGACTTCCCAAGGTCAAGAATAATCAAGATCGGTATCAAATTTGGTACCGGTATGCACAGTCCTATATTGGTCTTGACGCTATCCTTAGATTGTATTGAGAATATTCGCTTTGAAGGCAAATGTTCTCATACATTTATGTCGTCATAGCTGATCACGCAATCAGCAGAGGTAAGAAGTTCGTACTTCGGAGCTCGGACTATATATCTACCGAATGAACAGTACTAACACAACTCTCAACGTCAACAAACCAGCAAAACAAGTATGTACAGTCGGGTGGTAACCAAACTTATCTTTGGACCTAAGACAGGAAGCAAAATTGACAAAATATAATATTGTATAAAGAAAGATATTTGACTATTATGATCTTCGTAATTTTAATATAAAATTATTTACTCATACGCATAGGAATAACGAACAAAATGCATAACTATATGTATCTAGCCTAGTTAAAAATTATATTATATTAATGTGCATTCCCAGTTTACCGGAGGAGATTCTGTTCTATGTTCTAAAAAAATATGTACTCTGAAAATATTCCTCCTACGCCACAAGACGTAACTGGAGGAACATTGAAATATGATACAGTATCAGTAACTGAACCAAATACTTTTCATTTTTGCTTTAATGATGATTGGTATATATGTATTATATGTATATATATACTGTATATATATATATACTGTATATATATATATATATATATATATATATATATCTACGGTAATTTTATTATTCATTAACTTTTCACGGTGTCAGTCATTTCTTTACTTCTGGAATGCAGCAGAGTGATTGTAGCAGGCAAATTGTTCGAAGGGATATTGTAACATACCAACATTATACATACTTATGTAGGCTAACATTACTTATCTAACTTTCATTATTTACTTTTACTTTCATTATTCGCCCTGGGGAGCGTGATAGGTATAGCGATGGCCTTCTATCTCGAGATTGCGGCCCAAGTCGATGGCATTTGAGTGTGTTTAAATGTGACAGGCTCATGTCAGTAGATTTACTGGCATGTAAAAGAACTCCTGCGTGACAAAACTCTGGGACACCGGGGACGCTGATATAACCTCTGCAGTTGCGAGCGTCGTTAAATAAACCATAATTTAATTTAATTTACTTTCAGTATTCACTTTGATGTTGTTTTATGATCTAGATCAGTGATTGCCAATTAGTAACGCACTGTGGGCCAGGATAGAAAAAGAACCATACTTGAGGGCCATGCAAATTAAAAATTACTAGAATAAAAATAAACTTACAACAATGCCATTTAAGAATATATTATTATTAATATTATTACTAAAATATTAAAACAGAAATGTTTAATGCACAATGAAAGAACAAGCATTGCTTTTTGATGGGAACAATGAGGTTGAGCATCAACTTTCCATTGCTTTGGAAATGTACTCTTCTGTAGACATATGTTGTAAAGAAGAGAAGGAAGAACTGAAATGCCTTAGGAGTATGTCACTCGCTACTCCGTCCTCTCTCGGTATTTTGTTTGGATTAAATCTTCGTATCACTGCCAGTATTTCTCCTCGTGTAAACTCTATGCCATTTGGAGTGCCTATGGGTTCTTCAACATTTTTCCTTAATAAATTGTAGGCCTATACGTTTTTCACCCTCATTCTGATCATGTCTTTCAGAGTGAAATAATCCAACATAATATATTATATTTTACTTGCTGTGTCCGTGAAGTACAGGGACATCATTTTATTTTTACTTCAATTTTTATTGTACCTGAGTTTTTGAATGTACTTCACTCCCACCCCTTCTACTAATGAAGTTCCAACTCCACACAGAGCCAAGACAGCAGATAGTAAGCAGTACTGAGTTACTGAGTATAGTACGTTCCAGAAATATGTTCGCGTTTTCCAGTGACGAAAGAGCTTTCAATATTGAATCATATTTTCGCACATGTACTGTCCGTTTGCCTACGTCGCATCCCGATTTCCCCCACCTGCTTCTGCTCGCCCCTCTGTAAAAGCTGGGCTGTCTTAGCTCTTTTCTGAAAACATTAATTTCTCTTAGGAATTGGGCGTTTACGTAATATTATACAGCTGTTTAATTTAACTTAAATAAAAGGGCCTCGTTAAGTAATTAACTGTCACGTGATTTCCTCCCTTTCTACAATCCTGCGGCATAACCACTTGGACGGACAGTAGATAGCATGTCTGAGTAATTTTATATTTTCGGGTCGGGCAGAAGTGAAGATTGAATTAACAGTACGTAGAGTAGCTAGGTACAGAATTATTTCAACATGAGTTACTAGTACGAAGGACGAAATTGGTAATTGGAATTAGATGCAATAGTCTATAGCGCGATAATATGCACAAAAGAACTGAAGCCTGTATCGAAATGAACGGCCACCATTTTCAAAATTGTGTTTAAATATTCATATTATGATTATTTTTCAATTTAACTTCTTTCTCTATATTGTACGCTAATGTACTGTAGACAGTAGGTATAATATACACCGTATAATGAATACGTTCGCATGGATAACTCACTTCGTGAGTAAAAACACTTATTCTTAATACAGTACTGTACTTTCATTAAAGAAAAACCTAATGAAAATTATCAAACTCAAAATCGCGATATTTCCTAGTTTACGTAAATGGATGAACTACTTTTCTTCCTTCCTATACCTAGTAGAGTGATTTGTGTTTTACGCCAGTATCATCGAACTCCAGTTTTGGAGGGGGGAGCAAGCGGTGTTTCCGGTTCTCTAAAGGTATAGACAGGTTAATATTAAAAATGTTAGTAAAAATAAAATGATGTCCCTGTACTTTTGAAGTGTAGCGAGTGAGCTATTCCCTATTAATTTATTGCCTGCTATGTTATATGCAGCATTCCAGGGTTGGATCCTTCTGTAATACTGCAGAACTGTTTCCGTGATTTTAATTTTTCCATATTTATTTTTATTGGTACTGCTGACAACATTCTCAGTACTTCATTTTCCTTTCCTGGCATAGATTTTCGTCGTTTTTTGTTCTTGGTACCGTCTCCTGAGTGCGTTCAACTTTTGTCACATTATAGTTACTGTCTTCCTCCGACGAGTTTAGCGCTGGGACCTGAGGTATTCTTGCCATCGGTGCGGGGGGGTTGCAGGTAGATTCTTTTGTTGCTACAGCCGAGCCGAGCGGAGTGGGAAGTATTAATCGTCCAAAAATATTCAGTCTTCAGTTTGTAGTAGTGTGTGAATATTTCATATACATATTGTGTACCTAGGCCTTTATGGTTTTGTTATTAAATACCCTATATTAAATATATTGTTGCAATTTTTGCTCAAACATTTCCCTGATGTCAGCTATGTTAATATTATATGAATTACTAAGATTAAATATTTCACCGTTACAAGTCATTTTTAAGGAAACATGCTGTGGAAAAGTTTTTGGTTTTATTCTAGTGGAATTTCAGAATATGTGTAATTGGTATCGTGAAAAATAGATTCCTATAATGTCATGCGAAAATCATTTGTTGGTGATATCTTAAAATACAAATCAAGTAGTTTTACTTCCCAAGTGAGTTCAGCAGTACAGTATATTTAAATTGATTACTTTACAAATTTAATTCAATTCTACTAATCACTAAATTTTATAGTATGATTCTTCTTTTCATTTATATTATTGTAGTAGTTATATTATGATTTTTCTTTTTATCTACTTTGTGCTCGACCATGCCGAAATGTAGTAATTATACACCTGGTTGCAGTCCTTTAATGCATGTCATTAAAGTACACCTACTCATTAAAGTTCAGGTGTTTTCAGCCAATGACAACTCAGCTTACAGGTGTTCAGCCAACAACGAGTCAGCTTTGTACCGTTATAAAACCGCAAGTATCGATTATTCTCGGATATGCAATCGAAAGAGAATTAGCGAAACGTCACGGAGGCTGGAAATCCAATACTGTCGCAGAAGGTTATGTTCTGTTACTATAATAATTAGCGTTAATTGTAAATAATATTCAAATAAATTCAATTTGTCATCTCGTTTTTCAATGTCGAATTCAATATTCGAAGTTATACCAAGTTTAACGGATTACACAAGGTCAATGACATTGTTGTTCCTCGGAAAAAATCAATACTTTCGCGTCTGCGCACATCTCGCAATTCACGACCTAGAACAAGGTCACTTCCGATCTTGTCAGATACAATTAAAATGTATACATCTGAATAATTTCAAGTTAGAAATATGATCGAGCATAAAAAGTCGTATGAAACTCGCCTATAATGGTAATTAAGAAGCTCGTATGAAAATTATGAAATTCACTTGCGCTCGTTTCATAAACATCCATACTCGCTTCTTAATTACTATCATTATAGGCTCGTAATGTATTATTATTGTAGTTGTATTTCTGGTGGTGTGATGGCTTTAACTTCACCAGAATAAATAAATAAATAAATAAATAAATAAATAAATAAATAAATAAATAAATAAAATAAATGAATAAATGAATAAAATTTTCTACAATCCTTTCCTTCTCTGAACACGTAAGTTCGAATGGTTGTATCTCTATCTCGCCAAAAATACGTTAGAAAACTAATAGGCATAGTGCTCTCGTAAATTGGGCGAATGTTTTCAGTTTGATTGTACTTCCTTCCAGACTGCCGCTGTCACTGTTCCCTCCCACTCCAGTACCGCGCTAGACTAGTCGGAACCGCATTCCTCTCAGTACTAAACTCCTCAGAGGATGACAGTAGTTCAGGAGTTGACTACGGAACATGCATGAATATAATGTATGTACGAATGTATCTACGATACAAGTGTATAAGTATGTATGCATATACATACATAGGTGGTCGATTTGAATGAGTTTCATTTGAAAGTGTGCATAGCTCTTGTGTACATCTTCTGTCACCAAACCGTATCATCAGGATCTCAACTATTAAATTGTTACCACAGTAACCATAGCCATAGTGCTTCTGTATAAAACAAATGAAGCACTGCACAGGAATACAAAAATATAGCATTGCAGATAATTAAAAAACTATAGGATGTCGTTTGAAAAAGTTGTCGATGACGTCATACATCGATCGCGCCAACAATAGAAACATATTTTCTGGATAACAGTAAAAGAGAGCATTCAAAGAAAGAAAAAAATATATTTTAAAAGCATTTCATTTATATCCTCAATTATTACATTCAATTTCAACCTGAGTAAACATCACTGTTAATCGTTGGCAACAATCATGCTGTTTCTACTAGTAATTTAACATTGGCAGCTCATAAGACATTATTTGTAAAATTTTCAGTTTTCATTAATAAAATAAAAAAGTACAGATTGTACACTGACGTTCAAGGTATATGACCCTACTAATCGATTGAGATCGATAATTTGTTGGTGTCAGTGGCTTCTCAAGTTATTACTTCTGTGAATAGATGGCGAAGATAATAGTCAGTGCTGCCAATCGTACATAAATATACTCGCATTATAGAATTCAATTTTTCATCGCACTCTACTGATTGTAAAACAACACTGGGTTTAGTTGAAACAGCTGATATTGTCATTTATAAGAATAATTTGTGCTTAATCTACATACTTATTTTCCCTGACACAATTTTAACTGTCCCAATAATAGTGCCACCTATTGAGAACTAGCACAGTCCTTTCAAAGTTTGTCACTTTTTTATATATTTGGTTCTGACTTATCCCGTGGTTGGAAAGTTCGTTTACACGATCATAAAATCGTAGGTCAGATATCTTTGAACGTCAGTGTATCACATTATGCAAAATTGTACCAAAAAATCAACTGTAGGCCTAAGTGCCAGCGTAGCTGCAGAACATATTACAGCAGGGGTCGTCAGCACAGAGCACGCTGGGGCTAGCATCCCTTACCCGCTGAAAACGCAGCGCACCATGGTGCACTGCGTAGCTGCTATCGGGTATGCTCTATATCTCTCCCTGCTGCACGACAGTGCACACGGGACGGTACCGCGTACCCATTGCACATTTCAGCGAGTGCTGACGACCACTGCATTACAATTTTATAAAACCCGTATAAGTGTACCAGAAGTGGCAACAATGGGACTAATAGATAGAGATACAGGGACATAATTTTATTTTTACTTCAATTTTTATTGTATCTGAGTCTTTTAATGTACTTCACTCCCACCCCTTCTACTAATGAAGTTCAACCGTCTTGCACACAGATCCAAGACCGCATATAAGCTTACAGTTATAGTAAACAGTACGTTCCAAAAATATGTTCGCGTTTTCCAGTGACGAAAGAGCTTTAAATATTGAATCATTTTCGCACAGGTACTGTCGTCCATTTGCCTACGTCGTATCCCGGTTTCCCCCCACCAGCTTTTATTCGCCAGCTAGTGGTTGGGCTGTCTTAGATCTTTTCTGAGAACACTAATTTCTGTTAGTAATTAGACGTCTACGTAATATTATACAACTGTTTAAAATAACTTAAAAAATGGGCCTCGTTAAGTAATTAACTGTCATGTGATTTCCCTCCTTTCTACGATCCTACGACATAACCACTTGGACGGACAGTAGATAGTATGTCTGAATAATTGTATCTTTTCGGATCGGGCAGAAGTGAAGATTGAATTTACAGTACGTAAGGTACTCTTTTATAGAGTAGGTACAGAATTATTTCAACATGAGTTACTAGTACGAAGGACGAAACTGGTAATTGGGATTAGGTACAATAATCTATAGTGCGATAATATGCACAAAAGAACTGAAGCCTGTGTCGAAATGAACGGCCACCATTTTAAAACGTGTTTAAATATCCATATTGTGGTTATTTTTTAATTTAACTTCATTCTCTATATTGTACGCTAATGTGGTGTAGACAGTATAATATACACTGCATAATGAATACGTGCACATGGACAGCTCAGTTCGTGAGTAAAAACACTCATTGTTAATACTGTACTGTATTTTGATTAAACAAAAACTCAATGAAAATTATGAAAGTCAAAAGCGCGATATTTTCTAGTTAACGTAAATGGATTAACTACTTTTCTTCCCTCCTATACCTAGTAAAGTGATTTGTTTGTATATTACGCCAGTATCATCGAACTTCAGTCGTGGAAGGGGTAGCAAACGGCGTTGATCCAGAGGTATAGCCAAGTTAATATTAAAAATGTTAGTAAAAATAAAATGATGTCCCTGTACTTTACCTTAGTGACCAGTTAACACAGTGTAAGTTATTAAAGTTGTTAGCCCTGATTTAATAAGTTTAACAATGAATTCCACGTCATTATTGTGACAACTTCTTATTGATAGCAGTATTAAATATGGAGTAATGTCTTCCTTCCAAAATCGAAGAAAAATAATGCCAAGAAATGTAACTAGTTCAAGACTATCAGCATGATATCTCAATGGGCGAAGATTCTTGTGCGAATACTGAATCGACATTTAATATTCTAACATGAAAAAAAAGTTGGAAGAAGAGCAGTTTGGCTTCAGGAAGGGAAAAGGCACGAGAGATGCAATTGGACTGCTACGAACTATCGGCGAAAGATACCTAGAGAAGAATGAAGAAGTGTGTACGGTATTTACAAACCTAAAAATGCGTTTTACAGAGTGGATGGAATAAACTGATGGGGATTTCTAAAGAAAATAGGCGTGGGTTGGAAAGAGAGGAGGCTGTTCAGTAACCTTTATATGAAACAACGAGTCAAAGTCAGGATAGGAGAAGAAATGTCAGAAGAAAGTGAAATAGGGAGAGGAGTACGACAAGGATGCCCTTTATCACCTGCTCTGTTCAACATCTATTTGGAGGATTTAGTGCAGAACTGTTTTCAGAATATGGGAGGAGTGATAGTAGTAGGAAGAAGATTAAAATGTGTAAAATTTGCTGATATGGCGTTGTTAGCAGAAGAGAAGATGATACTAAGGAATATGTTACTGAAGCTAAATGATAGCTGTGAGCAGTATGGAATGAAGATAAATGCCAACATGACGAAGATCATGGTCATAGGAAGAAAAGTAAAGAAAGTAACCTTGCGAATTCTAAATGCGGCAGTAGAGCAAGTGGACAGCTTCAAATACTTGGGGTGTACTATAAGCAGTAACATGAGCTGCTGCCAGGAAGTCAAAAGGAGGATAGCAATGGCAAAGGAAGCTTTTAATAGAAAAAGAAGCATCTTCTGCGGACCTCTGGAAAAAAGAACTAAGGAAGAGACTAGTGAAGTGATTTGTGTGGAGTATAACATTGTATGGAGCAGAAACATTGACTTTACGGCGAAATGAAGAGAAGCGAATAGAAGCATTTGATATGTGGATATGGAGAACGATGGAGCATGTGAAATGGACAGAATAAGAAACGAAGCTGTGTTGGAAAGATTGGGTGAAGAAAGAATGATGCTGAAAGAAAAAGGAATTGGCTGGGTCACTGGTTGAGAAGAAACTGCCTACTGAATGATGCACTGGAAGGAATGGTGAACGGGAGAAGAGTTCGGGGCAGAAGAAGATATCAGATGATAGACGACATTAAGATATAAGGATCATATGAGGAATCAAAGAAGAAGGCGGAAAATAGGAAAGATTGGAAAATGCTGAGTTTGCAGTGAAAGATCTGCCCTTGGGCACAAAACTATGCTTATATGAATATGTATTCCTTTCCTTCGGAATATAGAATAGAGGAAAGTGCCCTAAGCCGGACTCCTCCCCCTAAAGTGGACCCCCGGTCTCCTGGCTCTGCATTCTCTTGAACTCTAGCAGTACTAAGTGCAAATAGTAGTTTAGGCTTCTACCACTCTGTAGCGGAGCACACACGTCGCCCGCTTCACTTGTTGCTTATCAGTCTGCAATTACGTGTTTTGACAGTGGAAAAAGTTTTTACATGGTGCTACATTTTTTGTTTTTGTTTTTTTTTTTCTCCTAGATATTGGCAGGTAAGCCATTCAATCTATATATATCCTTAAATGGTAAGGTTTAAGGTTACTGCTTGTCATTAAACCGTTTAATTCAGATTTAAAAATCTATTGAGTTAACAAAATGTTGGCTATAGTCGCGTAAACCGGACCCCCTTCAGTTGCCTAAACCGGACCCCTTATTTTTTCATGTTTAAAGTCTACCTGTATTTGTACACACTCTTATTCTATTGGAATTCTGTTCCAAATTTCAAGAGAATAATGGGGAAGGAAGGAACAATCTTTACAGCGTACCATTCAGGGTGGATCCAAATGAACTACTTCACTCAGTGGTTTCGACACTTTATCGAGTTTGCCAATGTGATGTGAACGAACCACAAGTTATTGTAGAGTTTGACCCAAATCAACCATCAACATCTTCGTCAGGTCAGGGTGTTCCTCTGTAATCAGCTACACTTGAGGATCCTCAGGTTTCCACATCTTCTAAGACAAGCCCGTTTGACATCACTCCCATTGCAAAATTAAAAAAGAGGTTCTCGAATAGGGGCGAAAGACCTGCAGTTCTACAGTCATCACATCTACGTCTTATAAAGCCCAATTGGTGGAAGCTAAAAAAGCAAAAGGAATTGCGGCCAAAAACGTCGTTCAGAAGTACAGCCTTCAAGAAAAGGGAAAGGGCTCGTGAAAAAGCGTCTAAATTTTGTGAAAAAAAAAATGTGAAAGAATGAAGCACTGAAGATGAAAACAATTGACCTCTGGAATATCTGAGTTGGATCTTTTCTCGGAAGTTTCCTCATCCAAAGATGATGCTTGGTATGTGTGTTTTGTGACAGAACATTTTCGGAGGATTCTAAAGGGGAACTTTGGGTCATTTGCGTTATGTGCTGGGACTGAAAAGGACATGAACATCTGCGATTTTTGTCGCTAAACGATTTAATTCTGTTGTATGTTTTGTGTATCTTTTTTGAATACATCCTATATCTCTTTTTAAAAACTAAAACCTGTAATTGTAATATTATACTTATACTTTGAAACTAGATTATGTTTTCTCTTATTTAATACCTTTTTCTAAATTTGTTTAGTGTTATTTTGATTATTTTTACAAGGGGTCCGATTTCAGCAACTATTTTTCAAATCGCCAAAATGTAAGGTTATTGAAAATAATTTTTTTTCATACCAATTTTTAATTATATTTTCTAAAAGTAAAATGTAAATGGTGCATAACATTATAAAGTAAATATTACATGCTTTTAAAACATTATTTTTTTACTGTTTTATGTTTTTAAAAAATCAAAAACAAAATGGGAGTCCGGTTTTGGGCACTTTCCTCTATATATGCATGTATATAGTGTTAAAAGTTGTGTAATCAAGATGTACGTGGTACAGTCATTAAGTTCTGACACTGACGCCTGAAGGGTAGGCACCCACAAGAATCTGGATGTCTCAGAAGATGCCGCGTGACACGGCGTACACTTAAGCAGATCGACATCCTCCCTCAATATAGTCACCGTTGGCCGCTATGCACGTCTGCCAACGTTGGTGTAGCTGCTGGAAGCACCGCTGAAAGATGTTGGCAGGAAGATGCCGTACGGCTTCTCTTGTGGCAGTCATGACCTTTTCGGCCGCATAAAAATTACGCCCTCGTAGGATTGATTTCATGAGGAGAAAGAGAAAAAAAATCGCGTGGTGCGAGATCAGGTGAGTACGGAGGATGTGGCAAAACAGCGACCTGTTGCCTTGCAAGTTCCTCTTGGACAAGGATGGAGCGATGTGCAGGGGCGTTGTCGTGTAGCAACAGCCAATTCTTCCTATGCCAAAGCTCAGGACGCTTACGACGAATTGAATTGCTTAAACGGCCAAGAATCTCTTTGTAGAGGATCTTGTCTACAGTTGCACCTTGTGGGATGAATTCTATGTGAACAATTCCATTTGAATAAAAAAAAACTGTTAAAGGATCACCTTGCCTTTTGACCTGTCTTGTTGCGGATTTTTCTGTCGTGGAAATAATGGTGTTTTCCAGGTGGCGGATTGTCGCTTCAGTTGCGGATCGTAAAGGAAACACCATGTTTCGTCTCCAGTTATGATCGGTTATAGCAGTTTCGCCTAATTTCTGACAACGTGACGTTTGCCCGTTGCTCAAACTGCAACATACTCGAGTTCCGACGCGCGCATTCAAATCACCGTCACAACAAAGACCGTAGTTCTGCTTACAGTGCATGCACTCAACTGTCTCTTGTTGGGTCGAGAGACTAACTGACAAGGTATCATACCATGGCGCCACCTATGCGCTATAGTGCACCACAACGCCACTATGCGCTCAGTATTAGAACTTAATGACTGTACCACGTATATAATGGCTTAGTGCACACATGTTGTAAGTACTAATTTCTTAATTTTGAGGAAAACGAGTTTTAATTTTCAATACTTAACTACACTTCAATTAACATCTATTCTCAAAAAGGAAACATAACATAGCAAACTCCTAGTATTCACTTCCCACATTTGTGCACAGTAAAGATACATCTTACAGGACTTCGATTTTGTACTTAACTCAATTTGACCGGAAAATATACTTAACACATGTATGCACTAAACCGTCGTTTCCTTTTCCTCAACACAAGATTTAATATGAGGGTTTGCGTCCTCGCTTCGAAGTCTCTTATTTCATCGCTCAGCCAGTCTTACAGTGATGCCAGTGCTTGAAATAAGATTCACTTTGTAGTCCAGAGACAGCGGAATAGTGCCTGGCAGTAGCTTGTAACGTCGTAGCAGTCCAGACATTGCAGTCTTCATCGAAAACATCCCTTGTTTCTGACCTGAAAACAGACATACAGTGGGCCTATTGTATTGTATTGTATTTATTAACATTCCATGGTATTCATACGTTGCTTACAGCTAGAATATGGAACAAGTCAAAAACTTAATACAGAGACATCATTTTATTTTTACTAACATTTTTAATATTAACCTAGCTATACCTTTAGAGAACCAGAAACACTGTTCGCTATCCCCTTCCATGACTGGAGTTCGATGATACTGGCGTAAAACACAAACAAATCACTTTACTAGGTATAGGAGGAAAGAAAAATAGTTCATGTATTTACGTAAACTAGGAAATATCGCGATTTTGAGTTCGATAATTTTCATTAAGTTTTTGTTTAATCAAAATGCAGTACTGTATTAACAATGAGTGTTTTTACTCACGAACTGAGTTATCCATGCGAACGTATTCATTATGCAGTGTATATTATACCGTCTACAGCACATTAGCTTACAGTTCAGAGAATGAAGTTAAATTGAAAAATAATCATAATATGGATATTTAAACACATATTTGAAAATGGTGGCCGTTCATTTCGATACAGGCTTCAGTTCTTTTGTGCATATTATCGCACTATAGACTATTGCATCTAATTCCAATTAGCAGTTTCGTCCTTCGTACTAGTAACTCATGTTGAAATAATTCTGTACCTACTCTATAAAAGAGTACCTTATGTACTCTAAATTCAATCTTCACTTCTGCCCGACCCGCACAGATAAAATTACTCAGACATGCCATCTACTGTCCGTCCAAGTGGTTATGCCGCAGGATCGTAGAAAGGGGGGAAATCACGTGACAGTTAATTACTTAACGAGAGCCTTTTATTTAAGTTATTTTAAACAGTTGTATAATATTACGTAAACGTCCAGTTCCTAACAGAAATTAATGTTTTCAGAAAAGAGCTAAGACAGCCCAGCTTTTACAGAGGGGCGAGCAGAAGCAGGTGGGGGAAGTCGGGATGCGACGTAGGCAAACGGACAGTACCTGTGCGAAAATATGATTCAATATTGAAAGCTCTTTCGTCACTGGAAAACGCGAACATATTTCTGAAACGTACTATACTTAGTAACTCAGTGCCGTTTACTATATGCGGCCTTGATTCTGTTTGGAAGACAGTTGGAACTTCATTAGTAGAAGGGGTGGGAGTGAAGTACGTTCAAAAACTTAGGTACAATAAAAATTGAAGTAAAAATAAAATGATGTCCCTGTACTATTATAAAGTCTTAATTTATAGTCACAGTCTAGATGAAAAATATATATATATATATATATATATATATATATATACGAGATTTACAATATAGTCTACTAGTACAACACATAGTTTTAGTATCAATTTCATGAAATGTTATTGAATGTCATGAATTCACCTACAGAATAGAAGGCGTGAGAAATTAGGTACTTCTTTAATTTGGCCCTAAATAATCTTATGTTTTGAGTTTCATTTTTTATATCGATAGGGAGGCTATTAAAAATGTTTACTGCCATATAACGCACTCCTTTTTGATAGCACGATAGACTTGCCGATGGAATATGAAAGTCATTTTTTGACGTGTATTTATGCTATGAACTGTTGAATTAGTTACAAAGTTTTCATGATTACATACGAGGAAGACTATTAATGAAAAGATATACTGACAAGCCATGGGCATTATTTGTAGCTTTTTGAAAATAGTCCCTAGATTTGGCACCTACTATTATTCTAATTATTCTTTTTTTGTAATAGAATACTATCTGTGGAATTTCCCCAGAATATTATTCCAAAACTCATTACCAAAGCTCTGAACTTGGGGACTTGTGTGTCGTGTGCTTGAGTAAGGTTAAGGTACAACGTACACAAAGCTCACCCTGCAAGTGCTCAGGGACAGTCGTGTGTACTAAGAAAGTGGTCACATCGAATGACAGGAAGACGGACGAAGAAACTGTGTCATGTCGAAGCCAATGACATTCAGAGAATTACAGGTAAACGGTCTGTTAGAGGAATGAGAAAATACGTGGTATTCGAATGGGTATTATAGAAGTTCGAAAATATATTTCTTAAATTTGAGGTACAGAATTTCGTGGAGGAATTCTGAGGAGATACATTATTTTCTTCGAATGAAGTGTTTATATTTTGCAAGTTGTGCCACACATAAACTAGAGACTGGAAACGGGCATCCATTGAAAGACATTGCAGTCTCTTAAATCGGTGGAAAATTTGTCCATAGCCATGGATCAAGTCGTAGTGGAACCTTCCTAGTAGTGACATAGAAATTGAAAACTATTTTCGAGAAAAATTTAGGATACTTATATTTCTCAGATACGAGATCAGCTAGCAACTGCTGAAAATTGAAAAGGAAACAGTGACAGTGAAAACATTCAGTATTTTAAGTTTCCTCCCGTCACTTCATGTGACGTGGAAATAAGTTTCTTTCGTTTCAAATCATGTTTAACTAACAGAGGAAGAAGTTATGGGTTCGAAAATCTTCGAATCCATGTAGTCATATACTGTAATAAAATGTACGGAGCAGAACTGTAAATTTGATATATTTTGCATGTTTATATATATGCTATAAAATTACGTGTTTCGAGCTACCATAATATTATCAATATGTTGTTCCAGCCAGGAACCACCTTTATAGCAGACCTGACAGTACCTCTGTGCTGGAAGCGGGAGTTTGTTGACATTGAAGTCCGGTCGCTTAGCCACGTTCAAAGACACAAGTCCCCAAGTTCCGAGCTTTGCTCATTACCGAGTGGAAGTATGCAAAGTATATTGTATACTGATGGTTCGAGCAATGTGCAACAGATTTCGCTTCGTGAACATTAGATTAGTCCTTAATTTTGTATTACATCATCAGCATTAAGCCACATGATAGTTACCGTCCTGTAAGTTTGACGTTGCTTAAGAAATATATGCAAAGATACATATTTAAGAAGGCCAACGACTTTCCTTAGAGGTTAATATATTATACAGGTACATCATTTTATTTTTACTTCAATTTTTATTGTACCTGAGTTTTTTAATGTACTTCACTTCCACCCTCTCTACTAATGAAGTTCCAACTGTCCTCCACACAGAACCAAGGCCGCATATAGTAAGTAGTACCGAGTTAGTATAGTACTTTCGAGAAATATAATCGCGTTTTCCAGTGGCGAAAACTTTCAATATTGAATCATATTCATTCATTCATTCATAGTGTTCTGCTCATGGGCAGGTCTTTCATGCAAATCCAGCATTCTCCAGTATTTCCTATTTTCTGCCTTCCTCTTAGTCTCCGCATATGACCCGTGTGTTATCTGATATCTTCTTCTGTTCCGAACTCTTCTCCCGTTCACCATTCTTTCCAGTGCATCTTTCAGAAGGCGGTTTCTTCTCAACCAGTGATCCAGCCAATCCATTTTCCTCTTCATCAATTACAGCATCATTCTTTCTTCACCCACTCTTTTCAACACAGCTTCGTTTCTTATTCCGTCTGTCCGTTTCACGCGCTCTATTCTTCTCCATAGTCTATCCACTTTTCAAATGCTTGTAGTCGCTTCTCTTCACTTCGTCGTAATGTCCATGTTTTTGCCACATAAAATGCTACACTCCACACAAAGCACTTCACTAGTCTCTTCCTTAATTCTTTCTCCAGAGGTCCACAGAAGATGCTTCTTTTTCTGTTAAAGGTTTCTTTGCCATTGCTATCCTCCTTTTGACTTCCTGGCAGCAGCTCATGTTACTGCTTATAGTACACCCCAAGTATTTGAAGCTGTCCACTTGGTTCACTGCATCATTTCGAATTCGCACGTTTACTTTCTTTACTTTTCTTCCTATAACCATGGTCTTCGTCTTGTTGGCATTTATCTTCATTCCATACTGCTCACAGCTGTCATTTAGCTTCAGTAACATATTCCTTAGTATCATCTTCTCTTCTGCTAACAACGCCATATCATAAGCAAATCTTACACACTTTATTTTTCTTCCTCCTCCTACTATCATTCCTCCTATGTCCTTCAGTAATTCCTTGAAGTAGATGTTGAACAGGGTAGATGATGAAAGGCATTCTTGATGTACTCCCCTCCGTATTTCACTTCCTCCCGACATTTCTTCTTCTGTCCTGACTTCGCTGTTTCATATGAAGGTTACTGAACAGCCTCCTCTTTTTCCAATCCACGCCTACTTTCGTTAGAATCCCCATCAGTTTATTCCAATCCACTCTGTCAAACGCTTTTTCTAGGTTCACAAATATTAAATACACTTCTTTATTTTTCTCTCGGTATCTTTCGCCGATAGTTCGTGGTAGTCCAATTGCATCTCTCGTACCTTTTCCCTTCCTGAAACCAAACTGCTCTTCCTCCAACTGTTCTTCCATATTAGAATATAAACGTTGATTCAGTATTCTCGGAAGAATCTTCGCCCAGTGCGATATCAGGCTGATAGTTTGGAACTCCTTACATTTCTTGGCATTATTTTTCTTCGGCAGTCTATTGGAAGCAACACTGTTTCCGTGAAATCTTCAGGCCATCCGCCTTTCTCATATATTTCGTTGCATAATGATAGAATTCTCTTCTTGTCTTCACCCAAGCATTTCACTAGTTCAATGGGAATTCCATCCTCTCCTGTTGCTTTCCCATTCTTCATTTTGCTAAGCGCTAGATGAATCTCTTCCCTTAAAATAGAAAATCCTTTTTTGTGCTCTGATGTGGCTTCTTCGTCTTCTATAGCCAAGTTATCTGGACGATTCCGTGTCTTACATAACTCTTCTACATATTTCGTCCATCTGTTCAGTATCCCTGGTTCGTGTGTTATTTCATTTCCTCTATTGTATTATTTTATGTCACATTATATGGCATTATACAGGGTGTAACAACTTTAATGTTTAGAATTTCTGGAACATGTTCCCTGACACGTTCTACGTCGATTAAACCTAACACACCTATATCCAAAGTTCTATAGGTTTGGAGTATTTGTACCCCAAAGTTAAATTTTTGAGTTTAATTTTATCGCTGAATACTGAAAGACGTAACACCAATTTCCGAAAGTGACATGTCTATGTCATTATTTTTATTATTACCATATTACATTTTAATATCAACTACTTGTGAGTATGAAAGAAGCAGTGCAAAGTTGAAAAAAATGTCCTTAAGATTCCAAACACTGTACTTCTTGAAATTTGCCAATAGGCACGTGAAAATACCTGTGCACTAGGAATCCTACGATTTGGGAACCGTGCTTGATATGCCAAAACAGCTGCTGTTGCATTGCCATCACACAGTCCATACACATGAACTATGTCGGCGTATTCCTGATGTGTGTACACAAAAGGCGCACTTTAATGGTCAAAACTCAATAAAAAGACTAGTCACAATACGGTTTATTTTTCTCACAACTGTTATTTTAAACTGTTGTCTGTTTCGTTTCCTTAGCAACCTAAACAATTTTAATTTAATTTCTCTTAAAAGTAAAATTTCCTTCATTCACTGCTTTTCAAATGTTTCTTATGTATCTCTACTTGGTAATGCCATAAAATAGGCCTTGTATAAACGGTATAATGCTTGGAGCTGCAAGAAGTTCTATTTTTTCCAGCTCTGTTATCTCTGTAACCTCTCAATTTCGGATATAGGTATGTTAGGTTTAATAAACGTAGAACGTGTCAGGGAACATGTTCCAGATATTCTAAATATTAAAGTTGTTAGGTCTACACCCTGTATGACCAACTTAATGTTGTAGTGGTCAGAACTTCTGGTTACAGTTCATGCGCTCTCGACTTCGATTTCTGGTTAAAGCACTGGAATTTTTCCTTAACTGAATTATTCCTGTGTTCGTCTATGGAAGTGATGTCCAGACATCGGATTCTAGGGCAAATGCCTATTTTGTTTCTTTAGGAGAAAAGTAAAAATAATTATTAATATTTGTGTTTCATGGAAATTGAAAGGTATTCAAAGAGTTTTATAGTGCCCTAAAATGCCCTAAAATGGTTATTAGAGCCTAATTTGTTAATATTCGCCTAAAAATGCCTAACTCACTGTAAAGTTTCGCATTTTACTCTTACTTTTTATAATTTATACATGCATTCACTGCGAAATTTAAGGCATTTAAAAAGTGGAAAGTTTGCTTCACACCGGCCATGAAACCATTGATAAAGGAAACAAAATGTTTTGAATCTCACGACACTCGCAATAGATTTCACCGAATTTAACATGTTTGGAGGCATAAATGCCGACAAAGAACCAACCTTAGTTTTGAAGCAGGCAACAATCACAACATGTGATGCTACCGATTCAGAGATATACTATACTATAAAAATGACTGTTTTCGGTCTGAAACCTATTAGCTGTACTGCCCTTCAGAGTGTCATAAAATCACAATTTTTGGAGAAAGAGTGTTTTTGAAATATTTATGAAAAGTCGTAAAACTGCGAATTAGTAGGGTAAACCGTTACAAAATATTTAAAAGAATGGCCCTCCTAGTGTTAACACTACCAGGAAATGCAACAATAAGTGGAACTTTGTATTTTTGTCCAATTGAATCTCAATAACAACGGTTCATTTGAATGCTCGTTAACAGTTGCTCTTTCCCTCACCTTATTTGTGTTGAGAAGTTTTGAGCGGTAGGACGTTTTCCTGTGAAGTTTAACGCGATAATGCCGAAAAATATAAGTGCAAAATCTACATTGATCCGGCAATGGCTAACAGAATATTCAGAATTCACTTATGATGGAAAAATAATATTCTGCAAGATTTGTAGCAAACAGGTATGTAACAATAGTTGAAATATATAAATTCTATTAATTTTAATGAGTAGGCCTATAATATTTATACATTGACTGAGCTATCCTGAGGTATAATTCTTTTTAAGACCACTACATTTTAACCTTTTAAATTCCCATAGTTAAAGTATTTGCAGGTCATTAAAATTTTGATTGTTCGAACCCACTAACTTTGTGATAGAAATACGGCAATACAACAATTAGGATTTTATTTTAATTCAGTTTACTTTACATTTTTAGATTTCGCAAGAAAAGAAGTGCCACCTAAAGCAGCATGTGCAAGGAGCGGCTCATAAGGCTAAAGCTCAGCAGAAAAATCAACTGCAACAAACTTTACTAACACAGCCTACTTCATCCAATCTCAGCAGCAATTTCTATGCTGATTTAACCAGAGCGTTTGTTGCTGCTAACATTCCCTGGAATGCAATTGAAAATCCGGTTTTAAGACAGTTTTTACAAAAATACTGCAAACAAAATATCCCATCTGAGTCGACCCTAAGAAAAAATTACTTAGACAGAATATACAATGAAACTTTAGCTTCCATTCGGGAGGATACAGGTGATTCTTACATATGGGTCTCTGTGGATGAAACCTCAGATCCTATGAATAGGTATATAGCAAATATGGTAGTAGGAAAACTTAGTCCTGATGGACCTTCGATTCCACACCTCGTATGTGTTAAGGAACTTTCGAAAGTGAATAGCCAAGCCATTGCTTATTTTGTAAATAAAGGCCTACAGTCTTTATACTAAGGTAATATAGACGATTCTAAAGTTCTGTTGTTTTGTACTGATGCTGCCTCATACATGGTTGCTGCAGCTCCACTTCTTAAA